>OY821762.1:19069469-19669469 GCA_963682095.1 Potentilla sterilis | reverse complement strand
ATACACTGTGCAACCAAATACACGGGGCTCCAAATTGGGCATAGAGGGAACCGAAAGAACTTGTGATGTTGTTGTTGAGGGTTTTCAGAATAATCTCCCGAGAAGGAGTACGATTGATGAGATATGCAGCAGACTTCACGACTTCTCCCCAATACTCACGAGGCACATTCATGCCAAACAAGGAGGCACAAACAACTTCAAGAAACTGTCGATTCTTTCGTTCTGCTAATCCATTCTGTTGAGGAGTATATGAATTTGAAGTTTGATGTCGAATTCCTTAAGATTGTGTGAACTCTTGCATAGGGCCATTAACATATTCTCCACCATTGTCAGATTTGAAAACACGAATAGTCTGTTGATATTGTGTAGACACCATCTTATGAAACTCTTTGAACCGGGAACAAACATCGTTCTTGTTTTTCAATAAAGACACCCATGTCTTGCGAGTGCAATCATCAATAAATGTCACAAAGTATCGAGCGCAATTAAGTGAAGGGATTTTTACAGGTCCCCAAACGTCCAAATGAATCATCATGAAGAGAACTGAACTTTTGTGAAGACTTGGTGAATATGGAACACGGTAACTCTTGATTAGTTCACAAGTGTTACAATGGAAATCTGAAGCGTTGATACTGGGAAACAATTAAGGTTGCATCTTCTTGAGATAATGGAAGTTTAGGTGGCCGAGGCAACGATGCTATAGCCATACAGTTTCTCTTCCACTTACGATGCCATGAACTTGATTAGCTTGCCCCAAAAGATGTTTATGTTTTTCTCCAGTCTCTGTCAGATCTAGATACTATAATTTTCTCCTTTTTACACCATAACCAAGAATTCACCTAGTCATAATGTCTTGAAACACACAGAAGGATGGATAGAAGGTGACAATACATGCAAGAGCTATAATAATATGACTAACAGACAAGAGATTATATGCTAGTGATGAGAGAACTAAGACAGATTCAAGAGTTAAAGTATTATATAAGATAACATATGCTTCTCCGATAACCAGAGTGGGTGTACCATCAGTAGCAGACACAACATTTTGAGAAGAAGATTTAATTGTGGTCAAGAGACTAGGATCATTAGTCATAAGGTCTGATGCACCTATATCAACTATCCAAGTATTATTCAAAATGTTCTTACCATTAACAAAGACACTGGATGGATGCTCTTCCTCTATGGTAGTCACGACAACTTGTCCAAAATTCTTACGTGGCTTTTTGGTGAAATTCCACCAATCAGAGTATCCAATTACTTCATAACACCTTTACTTGCTATGACCAAAATATCCACAAAGCGGACACTTTGTGTTAGCATATGCATATGCTTTGCCTGGATAATGACTTGGTCCGGTGGTATGGTATATGTTATGTTTTGTTGAAATAAGAAAAGGAATGAGAGACTTTGATTTCCAAAGTATGCGTGTAAGATCTGCTTTTGTGTGATTTAGGTTTGTTAGTGGGGCCTGCTGCAAATGCTACAGATCGGCTTGATGCAAGGTTGGGTCGGCTTGGTTCAACTGACCGGCTTGTGGTAGGTTGGTTGCACATGAGAGATGATGATTATGTGAAGATGATTGAATAATGATTATGCTCTACTAGTTGGAACATAATTCACTGTTTTTTTTTTCTTTTGTAGGAATTCTTGGTTTTGATATTTGATTTGAGGGTTTTTGAAATTTGGAATTCAGGAATGAAATGGGATGATTTGTGAATTTCGGTACGATTTTAGTGATAATAGTGACGAAATGGGATATATCGAGTGGTAAAGAGCACAATTACCTAAGAAGTAGGTTATTCGGTCCTGCGTTCGAGTCACGATAAGAGGTAGGTGTGAAATCTTTAGATCCTCTTTTAAAAAAAGAAAGAAAAAAAAGTATGCAAGCGGTTTATGGTTTGATTTGGAATTTAGGTTTGGGTACAGATTCAAGGATCAAACCTTGTTTTGCTCTGATGCCAAGTAGAAAATTAATGGTTCAATATAGGCCTAATCATTAAGCCCGCGGATCAAGTGGGCCGATAGAGGCCCGCAAGCCCGATGGACTTCAAGCCCGGCCCGGCCCGGCCCGTCTAAAAACCCGCTTAAGCCCGGGCCCGGTGGGTAGAGGGTCGGACTTAGTTTAGGAGTTAGAAACTCGGCCCGGCCCATTAAGAGCCCGTCAAGCCCGCTCTATCAAAAGCCCGTAAAAGCCCCGCCCGTAAAGCCCGTTAAAATCCATACCTCAATAATTAAAGAATAAGTTACCCCCATATAGAGTTATTTTATATTTTTGACACATTAATGTATTAATTAGATCTTCATTTTCACACACTTTAATGGATATTCACACTTCACTAGCACAATATGGATCATCTTTTCTATTAAACTCATCTATTTTATCATTTAAGTTCGTTAAAAATAATTATTATATTAATATCTTTAAGAATTTTAAATTATAGTCTAAAAATCACGAAGTAAACATATCATCGATCGAGGCTTTAACTTTGTCGGATTTAAGTGATTTTGTTACCATCACTGTATTTCATCATAACGATCAAATTATATTTCATAGCATTTTTCAAAATTTGACTTCTTTTATATAGTTGTTTCGAAAAGTTGTACACTTGAATATAATCTACTAATCAAGTTATACCGCAACAGTAAGCATGTTGTCGTTATAATGGCTAAATTCACAAAATGAAAATTGTTACCGTCTGATGTGATCGTTATAGTTAAATATGAGTAGAGGAGAAAAATCAACTCGTTTCGTGAACGTTCGATGCTCGATCGAAACGGTCAACCATATTTTCATAAAACTTATCACACGAAAACGCTATTAGGTAACTTTAGATGACCTTGTTTCGTCGACTCTTCCAAACATTAAACTCTCAAATAAATGAGACGTAATCAGTCATGTAAAAATTTGGGAACGTTTACCTCCCGATACTATGGCTCCCCATGGAGAGATATAAGTTTAAATAAGGTTGACCGCACCGATCGGGGTTCTAACTTTGTCGGATTTAAGTGATTTTTTGACCATCACCGTATTTCATCATAACGATCAAATTATATTTCATAGCATTTTTCAAAATTTGACTTCTTTTATATAGTTGTTTCGAAAAGTTGTACACTTGAATATAATCTACTAATCAAGTTATACCGCAACAGTAAGCATGTTGTCGTTATAATGGCTAAATTCACAAAATGAAAATTTTGACCGTTTGATGTGATCGTTATAGTTAAATATGAGTAGAGGAGAAAAATCAACTCGTTTCGTGAACGTTCGATGCTCGATCGAAACGGTCAACCATATTTTCATAAAACTTATCACACGAAAACGCTATTAGGTAACTTTAGATGACCTTGTTTCGTCGACTCTTCCAAACATTAAACTCTCAAATAAATGAGACGTAATCAGCCATGTAAAAATTTGGGAACATTTACCTCCCGATACTATGGCTCCCCATGGAGAGATATAAGTTTAAATAAGGTTGACCGCACCGATCGGGATTCTAACTTTGTCGGATTTAAGTGATTTTTTGACCATCACCGTATTTCATCATAACGATCAAATTATATTTCATAGCATTTTTCAAAATTTGACTTCTTTTATATAGTTGTTTCGAAAAGTTGTACACTTAATTATAATCTTCTAATCAAGTTATACCGCATTGGTATGCATATTGTTATTATAATAGCTAAATTTATAAAATGAAAATTTCATAAGCCACATATTTATAGGGTATATTTATAATTGAAAATCAATTGGAATTTAGAGTTTTGGGTTTAGAGTTTAGAGTTTGGAGTTTGGCGTTTAGAGTTTCCAAACCCCTTTTTTAAAAATAATCTCTAATATTTATTTATTTTAATTAAAGCCCGGCCCGGCCTCAACCCGCCAAGGGCTATTCGGCCCGGCCCGCAAAAGCCCGTCAAACCCGCCTTATATGGTTGGGCTTGGATCCTAGAATTTAAAAAAAAAACTCGGCCCGGTCTGGCCCGCCATTTTTAAAATACATTGTAAAGCCCGGCCCGGCCCGCTCCAAACCCGCTATGAATGGGCCCGGCCCGTTGATGAGGCCTAGTTCAATATGTGTTTTGCTCCAACATGGAGATATATAGATACAAGAGTTAATAAGAAAATATCTTCTACACCTATTTACCTATACTTATAAGGGAAGTAAATATATACAAAATATTCTACATATACCACATTCCATAATTTTTGTCTTAGAAGTTGAGAATAGACCACCAAACAGCCAACATATGTCAAGGAGAAGGAGAGAAAAAATCATTGATAATGAAGTCATACACGACTTCTCTTGGCCAAACCACATGTTTGATCTATTTTTTCTTCTTTCAAAAAATGGATCAAATCAGAAATCATTTAGTACAAGACGAATTGTTCGTCTTACAACTATCCATTTCCTTATGAAGTACGAAAATGTAAATCAAAATAATAAAATCACAGAAAAGAACCTCCTAACCGAGCAAAGTAAAGGATAACAGTAACTCCCACTCTATCTTTTACTTGAAGACCCCAGAAAGCTCAGAAACAATAATAAATACCAAAACTACCCCATCAAATTCTGCACACGACAAAAACCCTAGCCTCTCTCTGAAAACCCCCAAAGCCCAAACCCTTCCTTGTTCTGCATCAATGGCCGGTGGTCGATTCCGGGAGCTCCTGAAGAAGTACGGCAAGGTGGCGCTGGGCGTCCACTGCTCCGTCTCCGCCGCCTCCATCGCCGGACTCTACGTCGCCATCAAGAGCAACGTCGACGTCGAGTCGCTCATCGAGAAGCTTCCAAACCTAAACCCTCTCAAAACCGAGAAGACGACGACGAGCGAGGAGAACGGGCCGACGTCGACGGCTGTGGTTGAGGAGAAGAAGAGGAATCGAACGGCGGAGATGGCGGCGACGAGCGGCGGCGCTCTGGCGTTGGCTTTTCTATGCAACAAGGCTCTGTTTCCGATAAGGGTTCCGATTACGTTGGCGGTGACGCCTCCGTTGGCTAAGTTTTTGGCACGGAGGAGGCTCATCAAGACGGGTCTATGAAATCGGTACTTGTTTGCTTTTAGTGTTGTTATTATGTTGGTGTTATAATGTTTACTTTGATAGAAATTAAATTAGTAATGATCACTTTGATGATATTTGAGATGGTTTCCAATTGTTTTTGGAGTTTATTGATTCTGCTAGTGCTGATTTTAGGTTATGGGATTCTAGATGATTTAAGATATCAATGAAATTAGAATTGAACGGGATTAGGAGTGATGTAAGCTTTGGGTGTATAGAGGACAATACAACTTCTTTCGTATCAGAATTGTGTTGTTTTGTACAAGTAAGCATTCATTCATCCTCACATGGTGTATGATACTTCTGTGACAATTCATCTAACAAGTGGTGTATGTTACCTAAAATTAGAAATTTGTTATTAGCCAAATGAAATCAAAGTTCCACACCCACACGTCTCAAGTGAAGTCTTGCATTACCCATAGTAATTTTCAGTTTATTAAAAAAAAATAACCGGAAGGTCTTGTAAGAGAAGCTGATGCCCCTTCCCATAAGCCTTTGCTCGCTTTAAACCTTACATGAGTGCAGCATTGGCTTGCAGAAAACTATTGTCTGTCTTCTGAATTCCTTTTATAACACATTTGGTTTGATATTAAGAGAGCGAATGAATGATTTGGAATGTTTCATGTGCATATCAGGTGAAGGAGAAATGAACCGGTCTGGCTTGGGACGTTGTGACATTGTCAAGTGGAATTCTGAATTTTGCACAAAATAGGGAAACTAGATTTTATATAAGCGTTTCTAGAGAACAGTGCAGAAAAATTCGTTCTATGGTTTTGGTCCATTAGAGCATAGTTTGCTTGTTCGACCTTTAATCACGTTGAAATGAAGACATCAGCTTCAGTAGCAAATCATTTTACTTGTTGCTGTAACTATTGTAATCAGTGGAATGGGCTCCTAATCCCTGTCTTTTTTCAGAACTGAATTTTGGACCTTAATAATCTATGTTTTAATGAAATAAGTACTGGAAAAATTTACTTGCTGCTCTTTTGATTACCAGAAGCTCTTATCTGTTGCATTCAGTGATGATGTTCCTGACCATTTTCAAGATATAAGAAGTTGCTTGTTATGATGTTCCCGATTTCAACAAAATTGAGTCACTTAACTAGTTGACAGAACCGATGTTTACTCGGAAATGTATTCCATTTGATCTTTTAAGGTCTCAGTTCTTCGTTTCTCGTTGTAGTTTTCACTCAGCTCAGTTTCTGATGATGCGGGCAATCCAACTTCCATATTAGCCAGCGCTAGTGGTGACAGAGATGACAACTCTACTTTTCATGAGAATGAAGGCCATATAACCAGCATGGTACAAACATGGTACAGACCATCACCAGTATCATGCCTATGGTAATATACACCCTGTAACCATAGATTCCATTAATACTCCTTACAAAAAGATGAGCACCATACCAGATACCTTCCTTTTGTTCAATCAGAGGCCACATGATTCGCCATGATTTTACATCTCCAACGAGCATGGATATGCTTAGCATGGATATGTCATTGAAAAGTCGAAGTAAAACCTATGTTTGTAATGCTGAAGGCAATTTGAAAATTGGATCTATGATAAACCAATAGTTAGAATGTAAGCTCCAGAAATACAAATAAAATGCATTCAGTTCAAGGCAAGTTAAATATAGTTGGTGTTAACTACTGATCCAAGTTTTTGTTTTCTCATCTTGCCTATTAGTTGTAATTCAGTTTGTTTTGGCTTGAAATAATGTGTCCATTCTCGCCCTTTTATTGTGTCTATTCACATAGTGCACCAGAGGAAATTATTTGAATTGTAGATTTAAAGTGCTCTAGAGGAGAGTTTCGTTTGCTTGTTCTCAGGCGCTCAGTTTCTCACTGTTACTAGAGTTCATCCACTCCATCATGGTTCTTTCTCAAAGAATTCATTCCATCATGGCTTTAGGAATTGTTCTTAGAGGTAATGCTCGAGACCCTTTAGGGTTTCTGGTATGAACTATGAAGTCAGAGATAATCTGGTTCTGCTTCCATCCATCTGTGATTCTACTTTTCTTGATATAATGACCAATGTTCTAAAAGGCGCTAGGCGCTAGTCGGGCGGTGACCCATAGCCTAGCGCCTGGACGGACTAGGCGGGGACTAGACGATTTACATTTTTCACATTTAATTGATAAATATTAATTTAAAAATAGTTTAATATGACTATATGAGTAATTTGAAAAAATTTAGCTCGACTTTTCTCTAAAAATGAGCAAACCAACCTGTAAAATATTTACCACATTACAATTGCAGAATTACTAAACCATATTGATAAGCAGTTTGTGTGAAATCGGGGCGGCTTGGCTCCGCCTAGCGTCTAGGCGGTGGCTGGGCGGCTTGGTTGGGCCTAGCGCCTAGGCGGGGATTTTTAGAACAGTGATAATGACACAGTTGAAGGACAGTGAAAAGAATTTAATTTTTATTTTGCCGCATTGTTTGTGCCGCGTTCACGTCTAGAATTAAGGCCGGTAGATACTCTACAGAAGAGAACTGATCTGACTAATGAGAAGGAGAGCCGATAACTCTGAACTAGAGAACTAATATGACTACTGAGAAGTTGATAAAAATGCAGCAACACGGTAAAAGTTCTAATTGATAGGGTATACAACTGATGTTTTAGTTGATTAAAAGATGGTCCCAGACAGAGAGATGGAACGATGTACTGATGGGCCATATACACAAGGAACAGAACTGAGAGCAGAGTTCAGAACCGGTAATCGCTTTTGTATGTGTCGCAACAGATAATGAAGTTAAATCATTCAGTTATCAATTGAATGGTACCTCTTACAGATAACCAAGTAAATTGAACCAATTCAATTCAATAATCAGCAAACAAACAATAGAACCAAAACTGATGCTTTCCCGATCCCAGAAAGCCTGCCCAAACCTAAACCACAAGAGATGTCAAACAACATTAGCTAGCAGCCAAATGCGAAACAATGAATTCATTCTCAATCTGCTGCTAATAGAAAAACTAATGTATATGGACACAATGGGAGAGCTAGCAACTTTGCCCCAGGCACTCCCACTTCCTAAATTTGACACAGGCCTTCCATTTCCGTTGCCCCGTTACAAAAAAATGATATAAATAGAATGAGAAAAACCCTTAAACTGAAGTGTCTTAGATTTTAAGACATTCAGAAATGACTGACCTTGGAGCCAGTGAGCCACTGATACAGAGATCATGGCAAACTGCGTCTTCCAAGTTCCAACAATCCAACTTACACTATAACTGTTGTAGATGCTTAAATTCATCACAATTAGCTCCAACCTCACACAGGGCCAAGAACAGCTTTGGCACAATCTTAGCTAACATCAACTTGAAACCAACAGAGGTCGAATTTGCATCACTGCTATCACTAACGGAGGCATCTTCAGTGAGCGAACCTATCAAGTAGCCTTTCATAAATGCATCGCAAGCCTTGAGGATGTAATAGCCACGCCTCCTGAAATGGTCTCTGACAAGCTCTTCAAAGTCCTATATATTGAACAATATGAGAACATTACTTACTAAGCTAATCAAAATGTTAAAGCAGTCAGTAACTTATAAAATTACCACGCGTTTTTACACATGAGACACGGTGAAGTTTCTATGGTAAAGCTTTATGTTTACATGGTTTAGTTGGAACAACATGCTATATTGTAATGGAAGTAGTTTACACCTCTCCCTAACTTGTAAGGAAATGATCCTCACTACAAGACACGTTTTTCAGGATGACACTCAATTTGTGACAAATATTGTAAATGTAGAATTAGGTGACTGGGACCTAGAGCCTAACGTGAAAAAAGATACAACCATATAGAACATTTATGGCCATATGGAACAGACTTCAGCAACTGAACTGACTAGTAATATCCAACTAATAAAGGACCTCCTAGGATAGGAACCCTATTAAAAGTGCAAATCTATATGAAACAGAGAAAATGGGTATGCAGGATTATATGCAACAGATAAAAAGGAGTGAACAAAAAAAAGAAAAATTGAACATTATAACATGATACATCACCTTAGGAGGCCTCCGCATAAGAGACATTATCGTCTTGCAATTCAGTAAGAAAGTATTCTCATTGTATGACAACGAATTTTTCTCCCCTTCAGCTGTTCCAACTTGCTTATCATAGCCAGCCTCGTTGAAATAGGGCTTAGAATTTAGCACCAATCCCTGGAGTGAAACTAGAACTTGAAGGATGCTAGAAGACTTTGGATCCCATACTTCATTTCCTCTGCCGGTCCAAGTATTTAACAGACTAAGACAGACCTTGCCTTCTTCGTATAGATTTGGATTTATACGCCAGCCACCAGAATGATAATATGCTGACTGCAAAATCACAAATCCAGTCAGAAAGACACAAAAACAATCTCTTTTCTTCAATTCCAACCAAAAAAAAAAACTGTTACTTAGCTAGTTACTATAAAGTATTCTTTAGCTTCATTTTTTTTTTTAAAACAAACTTAGCATAACAAGTACTGGATCATAAAATTTAGATAGTAGGTCTAACCGGAGGGACATCAGGATACTCGGGCGGGAGGTGAAAATCAAAAAAGAAGAGGCCGTCTTGGTAAGGTGTCCCATATGCCCCAACTATAACTGCTCTCAAGAGATCCATTCGATCTTCATAAACGCGTACGTAGATGCCAACTGTTTAGGTTACACCGTTAAAACAAACAGTTGCAACAATGGACACAAATTGATCATAAAAAGTAAATAAGAAATCTTTACCAGGCAGGTTGTTTTGAAGGATGCTCCAATCTTGCTGAATCTTCTTGAACCACTTTTTACCACTGCTATTCTGTAATGACGCAAGGAAAGGATTTAGTGAAGTCATCCCAGTCTTATCAGTCAACAATTTATACTTATTCTGAGAAGTTGCTATATACTTGACATGATAAAAATACCAACATTATTAACCAGGCCAAACAAAAATGATGGAACAAACAACTTTAAGTTTATTGCTCTTCAATAGTCATGTTGTCCTATATAAAAATGTAACAGGAAAAGAGAACTTGCAAATAGAAATCATAGTTTAATTATATCACATTCTCCTGCATATTTTACTTGTACCTTGTTGTACATTAATTAATAGCTAAATTATAGTATGTTTAACCATGTACAAACAGCAATCCTCCAAGAATAAAGTGGCAGTTTCACCCTGATTGTGGCAATGCCATTAATCGAATGAAATGAAGTAGAATAAGATACCTGCCCTGCTGCACCAAGATAATGATGGTCCAAAGGATCTTTGGCTATATCAAAGCGTTTGAAACTGCAAACATCATCCTTGCTACATTTTTTAGCATCAGATTTTTCAGTCTTTAAGTTGCACAAGATTTCTGCTGCATCCAATACTTTTGATGTCTCTGAGGACACATGCTCGTCATTTTTATGATTGATCTCCATACTGGTATCAACAACTTTAGATTTTTGAGAGCTGGAATCTTCACCATGATCTCCCTGAAATATTTCAACTTCCCGAGTCTCATCATCACCTTCACCTTTATTATCCAAACAAATTGGATCCAAGTTCTTTTGTCCCCGTGCAAATATTCCACTTGCCAATCTGGTGACAAAGCGAAGTGCAGCCAAGGGAACAGACAATGCTGGGTTCCTTCCAGAATTATCTTCTCCACCCTCCTCTGCTTCAGAATTCATGTTGAAGGCACCCTGCATCTCCACTTCCTGAGCATCAAACAGTTGCTCAGCATGTAAAAAAAAAAAAATTCAAATAGAGTACTTTCAAGGTCAAAAGAACCCAAAAACAGAATATATATATATATATATATATATGTACATATAATCTGTAGGGAAGAAATCAACCCCAAGACAAGTAAAACAGGTACTCTAATATGATATTAATGATATATCCAACATCCAACATCAGCGTGTCTATTAAAACTCTAAAAGGAAAGAAAGATGAATATAGTTTAGCTATCTAATCTACCCATGTATTTCAAGGGAGCAACTGTGACCAAAAGGTATTAAACAAGTTAAAATATGTTCTTCGTATACCATATGGTAGAATCCAGCTTCGCAGATGTAACCAACTTATACAATCCATCCTACCTACAGCTGAACTCAAAACCTATTAATTTTCCGGTACATAAACAAGGGTATATTCTTTTTCTTCTGTCATACTGATTGTAAATTTAGTGAGACATACTATTCTTTCTCATACCTCTGTTATACTCTCGAGGGGAAATAGGGCATGCACCTCCTCATCATCAACTGTTTCCCAACTAGCAGCATCACTAACCTCACTCCCAGCAATCGAGTCATCATCATCAGCTCGTCCAACAACATAAATTGCTTGAGGTCCGACCTGTTAAATATATCAAGGATCAATAATTGCATCAACAGGGGTTGGTACTGCTCCATTATATTCGGGTGCATAGTTCAATATTAATATATCTCTTCACAAGATGTAATAAAATAATATATTAATGTAAATAGACACAACATTGGTCATCCTTATACCACAGATCTTGGTTGCGCACGTTGAAAAAAAAAAACATTTAGAAATCTCAAATATTCATTGTAGCCAAGAAGATTATAAAACTCCCATTTTATGTGGCTCTCCATATCTCAACCAGCTAATCAAACCATTCCAGTTATCAGAATCTAAGATTCTCTCTCATACTCCATCGAGTCAGAATGTTTATCACATAGTACGTACCAAATAGTATTTAAAAATTACTAATCCTCCATAGCCAGTATAACCACTCCCCAATATCATGAGATACCAAAAAAAAAAAACTAAAATTGAAAATTACATATCAAATTAGCCTTTTAAGTTCTAAAGGAGCTATTATGTACAAGAGGTAAGAGAATATAGTACAGATGTTATGATTTAATAAGACCAAGTCAGAGACACACAGTTTTAATTTAAGACTAGCAATAAATCATAGAGAAGAGCAATAGTGCTCTGTTGAGATTAGGCAACAAACATACCGTGGAAACCATCCCGTCAGCCCATGTAACTTCAATGTCGCCATTTTTAAGACCAGTTATATTCCCAACCCATGAAAGATCTGAGAAGTCCATACAAGATTTTTCAACAGAAGAAGCTTCGACACCTTCTGATGAAAGCTCACTTGGTTGATTTTGCGGCTTTGGCTCCTCAATCAAGTCTGATACTGAAGCAGTTTGTGCGGAAACAAAAACTGGCAACAATCTGACAACAACATCCCCATAACAATAATCATAATCTGGGTGACCCTCAAGCTCATATACGCTAACAACTTCTTCCTTGTCAAACTCTCTAGGATCTTCAGCTCTGGAAACTGCCTTCAACCACTTGACACATGCTGTTCGCTCCTTGGCATTGACACTTTTCACAAGCCCAACACGTCTAGCTTCAAAAGTATCGTCACCATCATCAGATGCCTTCTCCACCACATATTGTTCAGCAACAAATTCATGATCACCAGGACTATCAAGAGGAATTAAATTTGTTGAAGCCAGCTTCCGTTCTATTGAACCATTCTGCCATGCCACATCAACTGTTGTCCTGGTATTGGCAATCAAAAAGGATCTTTCAAAATTTTCCTCCTTTCGTGCCTTCTTGTCTCTCTTAACCACAGGTTTACGCAACTTTTTGCGATGAAGAGAAACAGGCACCTTTGCCACTGACAATGAACTACCGCTCGAACTAGATTCAATAGAAGTATTACTTCCAGCATTTCCATTGTTTCCATCTAACACAGACACCGGATCGGTATCCATGGATGCACTATTTCCACTTGGTTCTTCTAGTGAACTCTCTTCCAAGTCACACACAAGTTCTAATTTTGAACCCTTTTCTATGGCAATGGAAGATGACGACGCCAATGAAGGATAAAGACACCAGTCACCCAATTGCCAATTTGCATGTGTAAAACAAGATAATAGTTTCAACTTCCTGGGGACCTGCTCTTTAGCAGGGGCAGTAGATGAATCTGGCCCACAGCCAGCAGAAGCTATCCAATAAATAAACACTGATCCAACTGTAACTTTAGTAACAGTACCTTCCAGACGATTAGGCTTCCATGAGCCAGATAACCACAAAGAATTCTTGAAAACCGATGAGGACCTTGCCTTCACACGCTGACCTGGGTAATATGGGAAATGCACATCTTCGAGCAAATTTTTTGAAAGTGGTTTAAGATCCATTGGATCTGCTCTCAAAACTCTACATAGGGAACCATCATCAATCATCACTGTCACATTATCAAAAACATCCTCAATTCGACCCAGCCAGGTACCAAGGACCACATAATCTCCAACAGTGAACTCCCTCACACGTTTTAAGTCATTGGATGACACATCTTTTATGATGGACCCATCAGGAGCTTTCAGATCAACAGAGATATTGACATCCACCACAACACCAACTTGCCCAGTTGGCTCAGAAGCAGCAGCAACAAAATCTCCATGCAAGAATCCTCGATCAACAACTGTTAAATCCCTGATATTCTGGGTTGACTCGGTTTCGTCAATCCAAAGTACTCGAACCTGGTCAACAGGAAGAGGACCAGTCTTGTCATTACCACCATTTAGGTTCTTGTCACCATTTTCATTCATACCATCACCACCATCTTTCTCATTTTCATGATTCTCACCGTCGTCATCTTCGTCGGCGTCATCATCATCTTCTTCATCATCATCATCATCCTCATCCTCATCCTCATCCTCATCATCAGTCATGCCGCTATCAGAATCTGTATCCCCAGCAACTTCAGTCACAATCCCAATGATACCATTCTTGCTCCTCACAACATCTTGTCTATATATGTATGGAGTATTATTTCTCCCACCGACAACCTCACTCACCTTTTTAAATCCATTATTGATATTCGAATCAGAAACAACTATACTCGCCAAAGACTCAACCTGCCTCAAAGAACTATCACCACAGTCTACAGTACTAGGTTCCTCGTCTTTAATAACACTATCATGCTGCTTGCTTCCCATACCAAAACCTGAAACACACACAATAAACACGGTATCGTCAAAACCAAATTCCAAATAAAAACCAAACGGCGGCGATTCATCATCGAAACATCAAAAAAGCCTTCTCAAGTTCATCTTTCTTACTTAAAAAACTCAAATTCAAACGACTTAACTTCTCATAAAGCATTAGTGGCAGATATACAGTCCTACGGATTACTTAACCAGCAAACTGTAATGATATGTAAATTCATCATCTACTTCTTAATAGAATAAAATTTTCAAATGCACCTTTCTTTTCTTCATAAAAAAAATAATAAAAATTATACACATGCAAACTGAAGAATAATGAAAATAAAGCTTAATCGCATTGAGCAGAGGAATGGTGTTATCGAATCGGCGAAGCTAGATAAACAAAAAGAAATTCAACAATTTCAACAGAACAAAACCTAGAGCAGCTCACATTCAGCACAACAACAGCCAAAGCATTCAAAAATTTCAACAATAATCCAAAAATAAATAAAATAAAAAATACATTAGCGCAAATCGGCGAAGCATTTCAATCAGAATACGTATTTGATCGTATTAACAAATCCAGCCCAATCGGAACGGAGAATCTAACGGCGATTAGGGAACCGATTGGAAAAGGTGTGAGCTAGAATCAGAGGATTAGAGGCGGTGAGAAGATTACCTGACGGAGCTGACGGAGCTGACGGAGATGGTTAAGGAAGAAGAAGAAGAAGAAGAAGAAGAAAGAGAAGTTTTGGGGACGGAGGGAAGTCGCGTGTTTGTGTTTTGGAATATAATGAATGCAGAGAGAAGGCGGAGGAGGAGCTACGCCAAGCGGAGGAGGGGTATATTCGTCACTCATATTTTGTTCCTCTATTAGGAAAAAATGCTTCATTTATCAATTTTTATTTTCAGGAAATAATTATTATTTATACGAGGAGGTTCTTGGTTGGGAAATATATAGATGGTATTATTGGTTTTTCCTAATTTTTGTTATTCCATGAGTCAAGGTTGAAGCAAAGCTAAATTGTGCTTTCTTGGTACATGACTACATGAGTAGGGGGGAGAGGTTTCCAAGGACAAGGCAAGGTAGCCTTTGTGTTGAGGCAATGTTTTAGCTCCGATGAGTCAGATCGTGGAGGTTTTATAACACAAAAACTAAAGAGTACACCATTTTAATGAAACGAATGAATAATTGTATTGTCGGTAAATAGAACCCTAGTTGGTTATTTAATAAAAACCGTGTATAATTGTGTTGTCTTGCACTATGGGAGATATGTATTAATTTTTTAACATAAGGCAAAGTAGACTTTTAGTTTAGGCTAGCTCAAACTGACGAGACACTACAACGCATAAAAAGAGCTTACACTCAAAAATAATGGGTTCTATGTTAAGTTTGTCAGTTCTCCGACTTCTTAATACGAGAGTCTAGTAATTAAGAGCATATAATTTAATTATAGAGTTTGCATTGTTTTTGTTGAGTTTATGTAGGATTATTGAGATTGTTTAGGTCGTGATTCATCTCACAAGAGATGGATTGTTGTATCATATCAATACACACTTCAAACTTCAAGAATTATCGGACATCAACCCAACTAATAAATTTACTACCGTCAATGAATCAACTGTTACTATACATATTTAATTGATTTTAACCTACTGCACCATTTGTCTCTCAATAAGTTCATCCACAAAGAATTCAAAGAAATCTCTACAATCTCTACTAGCTCATTCGAAGAAACTTTACTAGCTCATTTGAAAACAAATATAATTTATTAATTTTTTTTTTTTGAAAACATCAAATATAATTTCAAAGTAGAATAGATCTTATGGACACTTTTTTTTTTGAGAGAGAATAGTACCGCAAAAATAAACAAAAAAAAAATTGAACCAAATAAAAAGTAAAAATCAAATTTTGGTATCTGAGACACGTCCATAAAAGGTTGAATATGACTCAACGACGTCGTAGCTGAGACACGTCCATCACTTGGAGAAAGAAAAACAGAAAGTGAGCCTGAACCTGAGCCGAAGAAGATGATCGTCTGCGTTGCCGTGGTGGGGCATCAGAACAACCCTCTTTACATACAAAGCTTCACTGATGCCGACGACGCCCTAAAGCTCCACCACATCGTCCACTGCTCCCTCGACGTCGTCGACGAGCGAGGTATCTTTATCGATCTGGGTCTTGAATCCCAATCACTTTCTTTTCATTGTTTCTTTTTTTTGCTGAAAAATTTATAGTCACAATTACAAATGCAATTCTGGGTTCTATTTATTTGGTATTAATTAGTAAACAGAACACATGGATCATATTGTTGATGATATAGTTGGGATAATCGGTGTGAACTTATCTGGGTGTGTCTTGTTTTGTAGTGAACAATCCGAAGAAGTCGGGACCAACACTGAATGAGACATTCTTGGGTTTGCTTTATCCAACTGAAAACTACAAAGTGTGAGTGCTTGTGCCGCTTCTTTTGCTTATGTTTATGGTGAGGGTGTTGCATTGTGTTGTCCCTATATTGTTTGGTATTGTGTGCAGGTATGGCTATTTGACTAACACGAAGGTGAAGTTTATCTTGGTGACTACTGATCTCGATGTTAAAGATGCAGATGTCAGAAATGTGAGTACTGCTCTTGTTTTGATGTTATTGTTCCTAAAAACTTTAGTGTGAATTGAAATCTGGTGCAGACTTAATTCAGCAATTTTCATATGTCTGAATCTGAATTGATGTTTTTTCTCATGCTTAATGATAACAAAAGATTTATGTAGATCCGACTTGATCTAATTAGGTCATAAATTTTGACCTTCTATCTTGGAAATGGCCTAAGACTTATAGGAACAGTGGAACCCTGTCATCAGGGGGAGTAAGATTAGTTTTACGTTGTGCACAGTAGGGTGCTTTTGTTATCTGAATGTTGGATATATATTATAGATTACATGTTCTCTTATGAATCTGGTAATGTGAGAAGAAATTTGATACCATCATGCTTAGTACCAAAGTGCATAGCTTTTGCATTCAAGTTGGTATACAAGGTTGGCCATTAGATTATTTGAAAAGAGGTAATGTTTCACGGAAATCATAAACCAGTGCCTGTGAGGATGCAACTACAAGGCATGGTAGCATAGTCAAGTTGGCAATTCCTCCTTCATTACCTGATTTCTTGGGCACCAGGGGAATGCTTGGTTATTTTTTTAGATGTGGTTCTTCAAGTGAGAGGACGCCCTCAGTAGCTGTGACTCGGAATTTATTTGCTTTAGAAAGTATGAACTGGCTCAACTGTATTTGGTTTCAAGGGATCGAAAGTCCTCTTGATCCACCTTAATTATGTCACTTGTTTGTCACTTTTGAATGAGTTTTGAGCGTCCTATTGGCTTAACTAGAAATGCAAATGATACCAGTTACATTGGTTTACCAAATGACTTGCATTTTTGTATCAGATTTACTTTCCTGATCCTTTACTTTAATAGTATAGGTGTTCACTCGTCCTTTAGTGCTATTCATTTCATCTTTAGTCACTATAATCTCTCTATGCAACAAAGCTCAATTTTTTTGTTCTTTCTGTATAAGCTAATGATACTCTTCTTCTAACTTGCTGATTCATGGTATAGTTTTTCAGGAGATTCCATGCTGGGTATGTAGATGCAATTTCAAACCCATTTCATGAGCCAGGAAAAAAGATAACCTCAAAAACCTTTGCTGAAAAAGTAAGCACTATCGTCAAGTCGTTCGGGTTCAGTTCAACAGGGTGAATGATGCCTCTGGAATATGGACTATAAACAGAACTTTTGCGAGTTACTTTTCATCAAGGAATTCAATTTCTTGCCTCACCCTAGGTGGAATTGCTTAAACTCGTCTACTTTGTATCTCAACACAAACATATTTGCATCACTTCAGTTGTAGATGAAACCAATATTTCTGATTGTTTTCTCCCAATCCAAAAGATCATGCTTCTCTAATTGTGAAGATAATAGCATTTGGCCCAAGTTGATTGGGAAGTGAGCTTTGCCAGCCATCGATGTGATATGAATTTTGATCATTCAAGGCAGTTGTTTTTCCTTTTTGTGTATAGGTTAACACTAGATTCCGTGTCTCCAACAATCTCGACTGTAGCAAGATTGCAAATCAGTTGTTCATCTGTTATATGAACTTGAATTACTATGTATCCATAACCATGCAAAAACTATCATCGACAAGCGAGGGAAAATATTTTGGTAGATAGTGTTCTCTTTCCCCTTGAGCTGATAATCAAAAATAAATTGATCCGTATAACTGCAACAGATAAATTGATCTGCATAACTGAGTCATGACTCATAATCGTGATATGCTAGTCTGTTAATTTTTTTTTTCTTCACTTCCTGTGATTAGCGTAGAAATGAACTAGAGAAGAAAGTGACGCTGCTAATAAGGTAACCAGTAACAAGTTCATTGTTTGGAACAAGTCATTGAAAAGTTCAAATTTTCTGTCATATTTAAGGAAAAGAAATAAACATGAAGACTTAAAATAGTGACTCCTCAGGCAGCTTTAGCAGAATAATCCTACAACACAATTGGAATCACATACTATCACAAGTAAAGCAGACACCATAAAACTGAAATATTCTGGCTGGGCTGTCCACAGCAACGTGCAATGCAAATAAGGTCAATCAGACACCAATAAATCTGAAAATTTTCAAGCTGGGCATTGCATGTAACATCCATCAGTCTTCTTTAATCGACTCAAAATTCATCATCATCCTCCTCAGCTATGTGCTTTGCCAGCTCTTGCTCCTGCTGCTGTCGCTCCCTTCTCTTCTCAGCACTTTCTTTCTCCTTGTGAGAGTTAGGTGGAAACCTAAGTGCTCGCACTGCATCATTGTGCAAATTGAGGCAGAAAGCAATTCTTGTATCAAATGCAGCTTGGGGCTCATTTGTAGAGTAGATATCTCCAGTTTCCTTTGACACCATATACCCATTGGCATGATCCAGAGTGGCATCAATTGCACCATCACGAATTGCCTTGGCCACAATACTTTCAGCATCAGCAACAGGGTTGGGTGAGTCCAACCTCAGCTTTTTGGCAACATCGGAAAGAGAAATTCGAGAATACGAGATGCTAATGTTGCGCAACCCTGTTCTTATAACATTATGTCGCAGCCTCACAATCAAATTGTGGGTTCCGTTTGAGCTGAACACAGTTGAGAACTTGTCAGCTATAGTTCTGAATAGTTCCAAGTCACCAATCCTCACAGCCTGCATAACAAAATTTTCTAAATAAATCCACAGTAGGAAGGCTACTTGATAAATTGAATTCTAAGAGGAAAAATTGCAGGCATACGGGATTAGCTGGGCTTCCTAAATATTATATTCTACATAATATATCAAGTCTTCAGTAGGAAATGACCGTAATGATTCCCGAACTAGGATGAGTTAAAGCAACAAAGTTAAGTGACTAAAACTTTACTTTCATACCACAAGCAGGCATTAAATAATCATCATTTGATAAACTTGTCTTTAATTTGTACTAGGCTGTTAAGTGAAGGGATACAGATTGAAACTGAAGACTCACATTTGTTAGTTCAAAGTATGGCCTCAAAGCTTTCTCCATTCCTTTTTGCATAAACACAGTCCTCTCAGGGATTTCTCCAAGCAACAAGCGTACAATGACTGCCCACTTGTTACATTGAATTCGAAAGCCAAGGGCCGCTACAGGGGCTTTCCTAGCAGCCTGAAGGAGAGATTCCTTTGCATCAGTGTACTCCAACTGAATGGTTCTAATCTTTCCCAGATAAAAGAGATACCGACAAAACTGCAGAGACATAATCAGACATCAGCATCTCATAGTTTCAAAGAAGGTGAACATCACTGAGGATACATCTCGTTCCTGGAGATAGACAACCTGGAGATAGACAGCCCGGTGGTCAATCCAATTACTTACAAAGAGACCATCCAGTTTGAACCAGGGATGTAAGTTTTAAAATTTCCAAGAAAGAAAATAATCAAGGAAAAAACAGTATAAATTTCTTTTACTTATTCTAATTCCCATGAAAAAAAAGAGAGAAAAAGTATGTGAAATATAGACTGGACCATCCTACAGTGTCGTAAATTTCAACGACAATAGAAATTTCAACCGAAGAACTGAATAGAGATGGATTTCATTAGATATAAGGATGAGATTGACATTTGAACAAGAAAAAAGCACAATATGTCTTCATACATGCATATG
Organism: Potentilla sterilis; assembly: GCA_963682095.1. NCBI lineage: Eukaryota > Viridiplantae > Streptophyta > Magnoliopsida > Rosales > Rosaceae > Potentilla > Potentilla sterilis. The sequence continues at coordinate 19,649,270 of OY821762.1, read as the reverse complement.
CGTGTGTGCATTTGTGTATTTTGAAACTATAGACATGCTGCGATCACAACAAGGCTATATATATATATATATATATATATATATATATCTGTATGCATGTATGTATAAGAAGATAACGATATCACATTAACTATACAGAAGGTTTTAATTTCAACAGAGGTGAACAAAGAATCCACCAAGCGCAAGTAGCCCAAGTAAGATAAAGCAACATAAACATCTCAAGAAACAGCATACATTTCATGAGACCAAGTGAACACCTCTTATACCTATGCTATATCATCTCATTTGCTAAACAATAGAGTTTAAGAATCTGTTGTATACAGATTGAAACATACAAATTGGCTACCCAAATAAGGTACAAGCTATATCCACAGTCATAAGTGGTGATAACCATAAGTACTAGGATGACAGTAAAAAGGTCAAAAGTTGAGAATCACCTGCTGGTTAGAGTGAGCCTCGAATCGGGGAGCCTTGGATCTCAGTTTCTCTGCTTGATCATATAGATTATATGCCAGGTAGTTGCGAAGCAGAAGGTTTAGAAGTGTCTCCTGCATTCGATTATGCACATAAGAAACCACAGAGCATATGTTTACTATTAGTTTAAAATAAGTTTGGTCTCAGATATACCTGGCCAAGTTCATCACGGCGCAAAGTTGCAATGCGGTGAAGATTAAGAAGATTCCTGTTAATGTAAGAGTGAATAAGCTACTCATCAATTGCATAAGTTAACTATAACAACCATTTGCATTAGACCTTGTTTTGATACAGAGACATTTGCACATCAAATAAATCAAAATATAAACTCACCCTCTAATTTCTGCAAGATCACCGGTGTATTCGTAGCTAAGAGAGTAGTAAAAGTAGAGCCTTGAAGCCAGAACATCAATAGTTCTCCTATTCATATTCTTCAGTCGAGCAATGCCAGCCGTGGCACAAGCTTTAGCCTACAATGCAACAACCCAAATGTTTACTAACACAAATGTTCCTGATTTCCTTTTAAACTATACACAAACCCAGACATAACAACGACTATATTCCCTCACCTCACTGTACTTTTTCTGATCAATCAGAAAAATCAGGACCAGCAAGTAGCAGTAAATCTCCAGCTCAGGCGAGGCATGTTTCTTCGCGACAACTTGAGCTGCCGAAGTTGCAGTGTCCACATCCATATCATGCTCATCGTCCTGCATAACCAAATGACTCGCAATCACAGACCATTAAACATAAACTAAACACTAAAACCACAACTTTGAATCCGAAAAATCGACATCAGTGATAAGAAAAAATCACCAAAAATCAACATCACTGATCGAAAATCACCAATGTCTCACAATCACAGACCTCAAAACATAAATTAAATACTAAAACCACAATTTCGAATCCGAAAATCACCTTGGGAAGATAGGAGGACAGCTTTGTGTGAGCCTCAGATCCCGGCGAAAAGGTGAAGCTGAGAAACGCCGAGAGCACACCAACACTGAGCTTGCGCCTCTTCACCATGGTCAGCCGGACGGCCCGGACGACTCGCCGGACCTCCTTGGTGTAGGCGGCGGTCTCCAGGAGGGAGGCAATCTCCTTCAAATCTGTCAAAATTATACAAATTCAAAATCGAATCCGAAAATTCACCAAATCTGGAAATTAGGGTTTTGATAATTCAAGAGAGGGACTTACTGTGGAGAGTCGTCGGAGTAGCGGAGGAGACGGAGTTGGAGGGGGCGGCGACCTCCTTCATCTCGGTGTCCTGAGTCATGTTGGAGTCGCTGTTGGTTGGATTAGGGTTTGGCCTGCTCTGCAAGTCGAAAAGGGAGAGAGAGAAAAAGAGAGAGAGAGAGAGAGAGAGAGAGCAGGAGATGGAGAGGTTGAGTGATGCCCAATGCTAATACACATCCTTTCTTTCTTGTTACGAAATAAGAAATTGTAAAAGTAAAACTTTTACTGTCTTGCACTCTTACTGGTGTGTGGGTTTTTACTAGCCAATATTCTTTTTTGGTGACTTATATAGCGCGGTAAAAAATATTATAGTTCATACACTCACGGTTCTAGGTTGTAATTTCTTTTCTCTTTTGGAACAACTCTAAGATTGAAAATAGTCGTATTGTTGAAAGATAATCGTAGAGAAAGTGGAGAAATTGGATAAAATTGGATCGTAGAGAAAGTGGACGGAAATTCTGAGATGTGTATTATTATGTATTGTCGAAAACATGTTTAAAGTTTATATTATTAAATCGTCATTTAAGAAAAAAATAAAATTACACTAAAGCGTCCGGATGTTTAAAAGACAAAAGTTCAGACAGAAGAGCCATATTAGCTCGATGATGAACTCTATTGCTCAAGTGAGTAGGGAAACTAAGGGACTAAGGGAATAACTCACAAAGGCAACAATATATGCTAAAAAATTGGCTTATCTGAAGACATCAGCATATCACTAAACGACTCCACAAGCGCTTTTACATCTATCACCAAAGACTCAAGTTTTCAAGGAACTGAACATGATCTATTAAAACAACTAATTAATTAATTATGAGGGAGAAATCTCCCTCCGCTTCCAAGAAGTGGCAATCAAAAGTAATTGTCGCGATTAGACCATCTCTTAAAGCATAACATTCAACTTCTGGAACTGATGTCGGGGCAAGCTTACGAGCACCATAAGCTATAGGGATACCATTGCGATCTCTAAAAACAAAACTAACAAAATCCTAAGAGACTTAGCCATCAAAGTAGAGCTTGAACCAATAAGTTAGATACTACCCTTTGAATGATAAATAATAGGTTTTAGAATTAGTTTATTGTAATATCCCAATTTTTTAAGTTGGTCGAATTCTATTTTTCTTTTGAGAAATAAAAAGTAGAGATCGTTACGAGTTCGTCACATTTTTCGGTGAATTATTTAAGTTCCCGAGCTATTTTTAGCGATTTTTCAAAATTTAATCGAAAATTTACTTTTATGGTAACGTGACGAGCTCCGATTGGAAAGGAGATGACACGTGGCATTGAGAAGAGACACCAGCTGATGCTGACGTCATCCATGTGGGCTGATGACATCATCATCAGCCTTAGTTAGTTAACATGTGTCACTTTGTGGCATGTGTTGTGTGAGATTGTAATGTGATGACACATGTCAATAAGGGAGCCTATCTTTGGCTGACACGTGTCATTTTAGGGCCTATAAATAGAGGATCAGCCTATTTCTACCAATTCTGTCTCTCTCATCTTTCTCTCTCTACAATATTATTATTTTATTAAATTTGCGACGAAATTTTCGCGGATCATAACTTTTGATCCGTAACTCCGATCCTGAATCCGCAAGTGGCTACGGATATGTATCGACGCGATCTTTCTATCAATGGTGGTTAGAGTTAGATCCAATGGTGATTTCTAGAAAGCCCGTTCTAGGTTGCTCGATTTACGATCTGGGTGTTGATTCGGTTCGTTGAGGTGAGTGGTTTACGTAATGTGTTTCAAATATTCTTATATACTTTTAGAATAGTCGAAAATCATGTTTTTGATCTATTTATGAAATATGTGGAATTATATATGTTTGGTGATATTTAGATTCTCGATTGGTTATTGCGTATCTACAATGTTGGAAAGCATGTGTTTTTGCTTTGAATTGTATTACCTGATCATGCATTTCATGGTGGGAAAATGGTGAGATTGGAAGTTGAAGGGAACATGAGTGTTTGGGAACTATTATTGGAAATAAAACATTTTGCGTAGTAGAGTTAACTTATGGGGACATCTAGTAGCTATGATCAGCCCACATGTGCACGAGTTCGGGGAAAGTATGCCCTTTCGACGCCAGAAGTCGATAAAATGATCTTTTCTGGGTTTCATGACTGGGGACCATGAGTATAATAAAAAGACTAACGAAAAAAGAGAAAATTATATTTGAGAGCAGTGGGAAGTGTGAGGAGGAATATTACATGTATGCATTGTTATTATGTTATATATTTTGAATTTCTCGTGTTGTTTATTTATTATTGTTAATTATATTATGGTCGACGTGAAATATATGATATACATATTTTGTAGCGTGCGTAAAATGATATGGCCTTACTGACATATTACATAGGGCATTTACTGAGCGCGTGGTTTTGCTCACACGCCCATTTATTTGTTGTTTTGCAGAAAATTGTTTAGTGTCGGACGAGCCTAGGATGGAGAGCCTAGAAAGAAGTTGTTTTTATTTTTTATTTTTTATTTATATTCCGCTTTGTAACATTTAACTCACACCTCGGGATTGGCGCCTGGTGCTTAAACCCCATCGACGCCGGGACCGAGGCGTGACATTTATGCTGCAAATTACATGTAATTTTTTTTTCTTTCAAAATGACAAATTCAGAACTATTCATAGCCTCGCAAGTTACATATCAAACTTTCAGAAGAAAAGAAAAAAAGAAACTCTCAAACGTGTTTAACAACTATATACAAAGCATGGAAGAATAGAGTTTAGTTATAAGCTCTAAGAATAGAGAGAGCTTGTGTTTGTAGTTATAAGCTCTGGTAGTTATAAACCCGCCTTGAGGATTAAATGCTTAGGAGACTTCTATTGCTGAATATGCTTATGCAAAATAAATAGCTTCAAGCTCGGGTATCAAGATTTGTAAATTCAGAACCTAAACGCAAAATCCAAGCAACGAAAGGGAACCTTATGAACATATTCGAGCACTACATTTGGTTCAATGGGATAAAAGCACAGATTGGGAGCAGGAGATCCCAATACTCCAGCCAAACCAATATAGGGTACGCGCAAATAAAATGTAATTAGTTAAAGAGAAGATTAACATTGGCTTTGAGGTTGTTCCATCAGTAAGATGCAACAGCTTATAGTGGCCTAGTTTCTAAATGGAAACCACATTGGAGAAGAACCTGATTGTGCCACTAGGAAGTCCATTTGCAAGGGCTTCCAACAACAACCTCCTCTTCATGCAACGAACTTCGTGGTTGCCTCTGTGACCAAGCATATCATGTAGCTTACATTCTCGTTATCAGATCTATTGCGCTTGCATGATTAATCAAATATCATGCAAGCCAAAAATCTTATTTCTAGTAAGCACTAGTCTAACATTAGGAAGCACTGAATACTAGAGGTAATGTTGAGGTGAGGCTTGATTGTTGTCTTGCTAATCTTTCATAGTAAGATAGTTTAGACTCTTTTGATTGTTGCACTCTTCCTATATTATGCTCATATCACAATCCTATCTTAATGACAAGTTTTAATGCTTTTGGTCCACGTCATAGTCTATTTCAGTTTTGATGGACGTGGTTAGAGCATAGTGATTTTCAAGAGTTTGTTAAGCAGTGTTGGGACTCTGTTCAAATGCATTGTTGTCCGTTGTTTATACTACAACATAAATTGAGAGTCTTGCGCAAAGCTCTTCGAAAATGGAATTTGAAGGTTTTTGGAGATGTTAATAGGCGCGTGGATGCTGACCTTGCTGCATTAGAGTCTCTACAACATGATATTACAATCTCAGGGAGTTCAGATGTTGATTATGCGAAAGAGTGTGAGTTACAAGCTAATCTGTCTGAGTCTTTACGGGTGCAAGAGTTATTTTTGAAGGAAAAATCGAGGCTTAGGTGGTTTTCAGATGGAGATCGTAACACGACTTTCTTCCGTGTTATGTGGCGTGCTCGGCATGCCCGTTCTTCTATTACATTATTGAGAGATGGTGATCAGGTTTTTCATGACCCACTTGCTATTCAGAACCATATTGTTAATTACTACACTGATTTATTTGCTAACCATGAAGATTATTATGACACAAGACTTATTAGCCGGTTCATTCCATCTTTGGATACTGATGATGAGAATAGTTCCCTCACTTCAGTGCCTTCTTCCCAAGAGATTTATTTGGCAATGAAGGATATGGACTTGGATAGTGCCCCGGGGCCGGATGGTTTCAGTGGACATTTTTTTGTCTCGTGTTGGACAATTGTTGGTGCAGATATAACTTCAGCTATCCAATTCTTCTTCCAACATGGCTGTTTACCATCATCTTTCAATTCAAGCATGATTATTCTTATTCCTAAAGTTGATCATGCCGATACTATCAACCAATATAGGCTCATTGCATTGTCCAATTTTGTTTTCAAGGTTATACCAAAGATTCTTTCACTTCGGCTTCCTTCTATGGCTTCTAGAGTAATCTCTCCGTAGGAACATTTTTTTGTTTCGGGAAGAAACATTGCTGATTGTATTATCACCACTTCAGAGTGCATTAATTTGTTGGACTCTAAGTGTCATGGTGGGAATGTGGCCATTAAAATGGACATTATGAAGGCCTTCGATACACTCTCATGGGATTTCCTTCTCCATGTTTTTGCGGCTTTCAGTTTTCATCATCTTTTTGTCTCTTGGGTACGAGCTCTTCTGCATTCTGCGAAGCTTTCTTTGCTGGTTAATGGAAGATCAGTGGGTTATTTTTCTTGTGGTCGTGGTGTACGTCAATGGGACCCTTTGTCTCCTCTTCTTTTCTACTTGGCAGAGGAAGTTCTTAGCCGGGGTCTTTCTGAGCTTCTGGATTGTATAAGGCTGAAACCTATTTCTTCTCCGCGAGGAGCTGTTATACCTTCACATCATGCATTGTTTACAGATGATGTGATTGTTTTTTTGTAGAGGGGATCAACGGAACATGGCTATTGTGATGTCTCTATTTGAAGAGTATGGTAATAATTCGGGACAAATAATTAATAAAGCCAAGTCACAGGTATTCATCAGTAAGCACATTCATTATCGCAGACAGTCCATTGTGAATGCTTTAGGCATTCCTATTGGAGATATTTCATTTAATTACTTGGGTGTGCCTATTTTTCGAGGGAAGCCTCGAACATCTTATTTTCAGTCGATTGATGACAAAATTCGAGTTTGTCTATCTAGCTGGATGTGTTCTATTCTTTCCATGGCTGACAGGCTTCAATTGCTTAAGTCTGATTTTCATAGCATGTTGGTGTACAGTTTTCAAGTTCATGAATGGCCTATCTCACAGTTGCGACGTTTGAAGGTTTGGTTTATGAATTATCTATGGTCTGGCTCCATTGATAAGCAAGGAGCTCTTTTGGTAGCTTGGAAGAATTTTTGTTCTTCTTTGGAAGAGGGTGGTCTAGGTTTAAAGCAACTTACGCTTCACAATCAGTCTCTTCTTGTAAAGCGAAGTTGGGAAGTGTTCACTTCTTCTTCAGTTGGTAGTTCTTTTCTCCGTACTCGATTTTGGCGTAACGGGACCTTACATCAGTCTTGTTTCTGCACAAACCCGTAGGCCTGACAGAAGCACAATAATAAAGATAGAACATGAACACAAGCAAGTATAGTGGTTCACCGTGCCATCGGAAGGCACGGCTACGTCCACTTGGAATCCACTACGACCGACCAATAGGTCATCGGGTTACAAGGGTGGAATGCCTTGGATCCAAGATCCCTAACTCTAAGGGGGGAAGCCTTCTATTTATAGGGAAGGAAGGCTCCCTCCTTTACAATGTTTCCAATGTGGGATGCTTATTACACTATGACATAATTCCCTACTCACGAAGCTACTTCAGGCGCCCGGTGGCACGGCTTCCGAGTGCGGCACCGGTGATGTGGAACAATGGAGATGTAGCCGGAGTGCTGGTCTACCCGACGGATGCCGGAAGTAGGACCTATGACGCCGGTTGCACGGTCCACGAAGTCGCCGGATGTGCTTGGCGGTGCACCATATATACTGTCAACAAGTCCCCTAAGTTCCCGAGTAAGAGTGCAATCTTACTTGGGGAGTTAATCATCATGTGCCGCCAAGCGTAGGTGGTGACCGAGTCATCCCTACTACCACCAGTCCCCCAAGTCCCTAAGTGAGATTGGGCTCTTACCGGGCGTTTGAATGTCGAGTCCCCCCTTCCGCTCGAGTGCTACTGATGTGCTCCCTGTAGTAGTCCCCCAAGTCCGTGCTGGAGATGTGACTTGGACGGAAGTAATGAGGTGCCGGGCGTGATGAGGCGCCGGGCGTGATGAGGTGCCGGGCGCTGATCCTCACCGTCTGTGCCGGGGTCTGGAGCGGTGGTGGGTGCCCAAGGAGGATTCGGGTTTGACCGGTCTTTACTCGCTGAAGCCTAATCGGGCAGAGTTGGCGGAGCAGCGCTGGATAGGACCGGGCCTGCTGAATCCGGGGTGACCCGCTGGCTGGGGTGACCCGCCCGATAGGACCGGGCCGGCTGAATCCGGAGTGACCCGCTGGAGGGGGTGACCCGCCGGATAGGACCGGGCTGGCTGAATCCGGAGTGACCCGCCGGATAGGACCGGGCCGGCTGAATCCGGGGTGATCCGCTGGAGGGGGTGACCCGCCGGATAGGACCGGGCCGGCTGAATCCGGGGTGACCCGCCGGATAGGACCGGGTCGTCGAGATCACAAAGCCGGAGGTGAGCTGATACTGAGTGGCCGAGCTCACGAGGCCGGAGGTGAGGTGCTGGCGTGAGCTGTGGTGCAGGGGTCGAGGCAGCCGGTAACCGGAGAGATGCCGTGGAGTCGGAGAGATGCCATGGAGCCAGTGGAGATGGCGTTACCGTAACGCGATTCATACTGATGCGCGCATTGAGACGCGATGCATTGGAATGCGTGCACCGTAGTGCGATGCATTGTAATGCGATGCATACCTATGCATGATGATGGCGATGCATACCGATGCGATGTATTGATGCATAATGATGGCAATGGATACCGATGCGATGCAATAAATGTGGAGCGGGTTGAAACCCGGATGAATGCATGGTATGATGATGTGAGGACTCGACCGGTGGACTGCCATGTCGGAACGAGTCCCCCAGTACAGTTGCTGCCAACGGCAGGCCAGGAGTAGCCCGGTGACTCGGCCCAGCTTGTGTTGGAATAAGCGTGGGGTAAGATTGCTAGCCTGCGGGGAGGCCTGTTGGAGTGTGGAATAAGCCAACAGGTACCCCGGAGAGTGTTGCGGCCATGTTGAAGCATCGGTTAACACTTGCTAGTTCTTCTCAGCTTGTGTTGAATAAGCGTTGAGGTAAATGTGCAGGTTTGTTAGCCTGCGGGGAGACTTGTTTTGTGTTAGAGAAACAATCTGCCCGGTGGGGTGGCGTTGAGATAACGAGTCTCGCCAAGTATCCCCAAATGTATCACAGTTCAGTGTGATGCAGAGTTTTTATCCTGCTGGACAAGAGTACATGTGTTATATGTAAACTCGCCCGGGTGTATAAAGCCCATGCGTTTCGAAGCCTTGAGTTGTTGCTGGCTCGTCCCCGGTTGAATGTTACATAACCGGTGGAATGCCATAGAGCCGGTTGGATACTACACAACCGGTGAGAGCCATGGAGTCGGTTGGATATTACATAACCAGTGGAATAACGCTGCTATAATGCGATGCATAATGATATGGGCAGCACTGGTAAGCGCATAATGATATGCGTGCAACGATGCATACTGATATGCGATCCATTGCAATGCTGAGATGATCAACCGATGCATAATGATATGTGCAGCACTGATAAGCGCATGATGATATGCGTGCAACGATGCATACTGACATGCGATGCATTGCAATGCTGAGATGATCAACCGATGCATAATGATATGCGCAGCACTGATAAGCGCATGATGATATGCGTGCAACGATGCATACTGACATGCGATGCATTGCAATGCTGAGATGATCAACCGATGCATAATGATATGCGCTTGTGCTTTTATCACATGTCTAATTATCAATATTTCCCAACAGATTATGCATAGGTGAAGCATGCGTTGAGTAATAATAAATAAGTTAGAATACTTAGCTTTGGAGAAAGCTGCCGGGTGTTGGAATAGCATGCGGGAATGATTCCCGGGTGGCCCGCTGAATGTCTTCGGGTGTAGAGAGCAGCTTGATTTTTCTGTTTGGAGCAGTGGGTGTCCAGAGAAGATGTTTGGGTGTCCAGAGGAGATGTTTGCCTGCTGAATCTGCTGGAAACTGACCCGATTTGCTGAATCTGCTGCTGCAACCCGACCCGGCCCAGCTCAGCCTTTGACCGGGTCAGACCGCCTTTGAATCTGTTTCTTTCCCGCCAATTTTCCCTCTTCCTCTGCTCTCTGTTTTCTTCTTCTTCTTCTTCTGGTTTCTCTTTCTCGGCCGGGGACTCTTGTCCGGCTGACGTCTCTCTCGGCCGGCATACCTCTCGGCCGGGGACTCTCTCTCTCGGCCGGTGTTCTCTCTCCCGGTCGCTCGTCGTAGTCGCACCTCTCTGCATCGGAGGGAGATGAGCCGCACCGGAGGAGGATGACGCAAAGGGCCAGAACCGGAGGCGAGTGACCCGTTGCCGCTGCTGGCCGAACCTGGAGGAGACTACGCATCGGAGCCCGGAGAAGACGACCGCACCGGAGGAGGGATGCCGGCACCTGCTGACCGAAGAGGAGCACGTCGTTGACCAGATGCCCCTGGCCGACCCGGGCTGGGCCTTGGAGTGGCCTGCTGGCTGGAGCGGGAGGCGACCGGAGAGGGAGGAGCACGACCGCGCGGGTGCTCGGCGATCCTGCCGACCGGCCGAACCGTGCGGCTGACCCGCTGAATGGGCTGCCCGGTTTGACTGCTGGGACCCGGCTGCTGGTCCGGCCCAAGATCTGATCCGTCGCTGCAGCCCGACCCGGCCCAACCCACACGTTGACCGGTCCTGACCATATTGAATTTGCCTTTTCCCGCCATTTTTCTTTTTCTTCTGCTTCTTCTTTCGCGTCCGGCCTCTCTCTTGGCCGAGGACTCTCGTCCGGCTGAATCTCGTCCGGGGTTCTCCAACTCTCTCTACCCGTCCGGTTTGGTCCATGCCCAGAGACCAACCGGATTGGAGAGCAGCTACCGGCTCTGGAGAGGTGAGCCAGGGACGACCCGAACCGGAGGTGAATACCGCCCGGGCCGGAGAGGAGGAGGAGGATGAATGCATCGCACCAGAGAGGAGGGAGATGACCGCATCGGAGGGGAGCTGACTCGCACCGGTCGAAGACGCTGCCATCGGTGCCCGGAGACAGAGACGACCCGCAACGCGACACCCGCAACGCGACACCCGCACTCACCGGAGGAGTCGATCCGCACCGCACCGGAGAGGAATTGGAGAGGAGGACGACCGGAGAGGAAAGCCGGTGGGGGAGGTGGCTGCACGGGCGCGGGTGCGGCCGTGGCTGCGCGGAGATGATGGTTGACCGGGCCTGCTGGGCCGTTTGACCGGTTTGACCGGGCCTGCTGACTCATGATGGGCAGGTTAGCTGGGCAGGTTGCTGGCCTGGGCTGGGCTGCCTGCTGGCCTCGGGCTTTGCTGACCAAACTTCTCTTGCTGACCCGGAGAGCTGGGCAGGTGTCCTGGGCTGCTTGCTGGCCAGGATGAAAATTGCTGACCCAGGTGGAATAAAGGGTGGCCAGTTTAATTATCTTGAACTGCTGCCTGGATAACACGGCCAGTAGAGCACAATGAACTCTTTGTATAGGTTCCCACAGACGGCGCCAATTGTTTCTGCACAAACCCATAGGCCTGACAGAAGCACAATAATAAAGATAGAACATGAACACAAGCAAGTATGGTGGTTCACCTTGCCATCGGAAGGCACGGCTACGTCCACTTGGAATCCACTACGACCGACCAATAGGTCATCGGGTTACAAGGGTGGAATGCCTTGGATCCAAGATCCCTAACTCTAAGGGGGAAGCCTTCTATTTATAGGAAAGGAAGGCTCCCTCCTTAACAATGTTTCCAATGTGGGATGCTTATGACACTATTACATAATTCCCTACTCACGAAGCTACTTCAGGCGCCCGGTGGCACGGCTTCCGAGTGCGGCACCGGTGATGTGGAACAATGGAGATGTAGCCGGGGTGCTGGTCTACCCGACGGATGCCGGAAGTAGGACCTATGACGCCGGTTGCACGGTCCACGAGGTCGCCTGATGTGCTTGGCGGTGCACCATATATACTGTCAACAAGTCTTATGCAAGCTCTTCTATTTGGCTCGGAGTGAAGCGTTTTTGGGATCAGGTTCAGGAAAATTCAAGGTGGCTCATTGGTTGTGGGAGGTCGATCCGTTTTTGGAATTTAATTTCTTGGGTAAGCCACTTCTTGAGTTTTTTGGGAATAATGCCACAGGTTTGGCTTCTCTCATGGATGGGTTGGCGGCTGCTTACATTGTTAATGGATCTTGTAATCCCTCTTTGCTTCAGTTGCATTTCCAAGTCTGTGTGATTTAGTTCATGAAGCTCCTATCGCTATTTCTCCAAATATGCCAGATAAATTAATTTGGGTCTCATCTGCATCAGGTGAGTTAACTGCAAAAGAGGTTTTTTTTCTTAGACCTCATCTTCCTCAAATGAACTGGAGTAAACTTATATGGTCTAAATATATTACGCTCTACATCTCTATTCACTCTCGGAAGGTGCTACGTGATAAGGTCTTGTCAGAGGATGTATTGCAACGGCGTGGAATTGTTTTGGCATCGTGTTGTGTACTCTGTGGGTTGGATGGTGAATCATTGTTTCATATCTTTTTATCTTGCTCGTATGCATCTTCATTGTAGAGAGGTTGGGTGGCTTGGTTTGAGCTGGGTAATTTGCCATTGACTATTCTTGATTTATTATTCTATGGATTGGCTGGCTGTAGCCAACAAATTAGAGAATTATGGCTGCTTTGTTTTACCACCACCTTATGATTTATTTGAAAGGCACGAAATAAAATGAAGCATGATGGTTGTCTTATTGGCGTGGATACTTTGCTTAGGCTTATTTTGAGGCACATTCAAGCTGCTAGTAAATTGGCTACGGGATGCATGTTTAATTCTGTAGAGGAACTTCGAGTCTTGAAGAACTACGGAGTTTCTTGTCTTCCATGTAACGCCCCTAGTATTATTGAGGTAAATTGGCACCCACAAATTATTGGTTGGGTTAAAATTAATACTGATGGTGCGTGACAACAAGTCTCAGGACGAGCTGGTTATGGTGGGGTTTATCGGAGTTCTCCTGGCGCTTTTCTTGGTGCATTTTCTTCTAACCTTGATATTACTAGTTTCGTTGAGGCAAAGGTCATGACTGTGATTTAAGCTATTGAGCTAGCATGAGTTAGAGAATGGAAACACATATGGCTTGAGGTAGAGTCTACTCTTGTCCTTGATTATCTTTATTCTCCTCATCTTGTTCCTTGGTATTTACGTGTTGTTTGGAGTAATTGTTTGCACTATATTTCACAGATGCAGTTCCGGTCTTCACATATTTTCAGAGAAGGTAACTGTTTCTACACAAATCCTGGGGCCTGGTAGAGACAGGTGAATCTTCGTGCTATCTCCTGCAAACCTGCTTACTAAGGGGAATACCGGACGGGCCGGTCTTCTCCTCTCCGATGCCTAAGTTAGTATAGTTGGAATAGATATAACTTAAGCACGTATATAAGCGGTAGGAAGGATCAGTTACCTATTAATGAGGGTAGTTGGGACCCTTATATAGGTGGCCAGGAGTGAGGTCTGACCTTACCCTTCGATGTGGGACTATTTCCCTTCTGTTTGCACACCAAAGGGCAGTTTTGGTGACCTTTTAGGCAGGCAGGAGCCCCCGGACCCCGGCCCCTGGTAGCAGGATGGACTGTTGGACCCCGAGGCCGGGTTCTGGTGATCCGGTCCCGGGCCCTAGGCCGGCTGATGAGTCGCGTGAGCGAGCATCAAGCAATAATAACCCTACAATCGTTAGTAGTATAGACATAAGTAGGGATCGTTCTAGGCCGGGGATTAAGGGTACCTGAAATATGAAATTGTTAGACACACATATACACATATATACACATGTTAACGTCACAATGGGGTATGAGTATGGATCGGCAGCAAAGCTGCCCTAGAACTAGGTGACACGAAATTAAAAGTTGCTGAAAATAAATCCTAAGTCTAATATTTACAAGTTTTGGTCGACATCTTTCACACAAAGCACTCCACACTCAACTCATTTAACACATAAGATTCACACAAAAGAAGGTAAGGAACAAGTATTTAGCATGCATTGGACTTAAACAAGTTTCGACCTACAACTAGAACGTTTCCGATTTTACCTAGTTGAGAGACTTTTTCTTATGTTTTAAGATCGAGCTATTCGCATGGTGATCCTAAAAGTTATGCTACCTTATACAAGTAATAGCATTGAAGCACAAAAGTCTATAATCGAAAACATGTAAACAAGCAAGGTTGTCAATCATCTCATTTAACATGCAAGTTTTAGCTAAGGTTATACCCTAAGTGAGCACAATAGAATCAAAGCAACATACGTTTCATCTTTATTCATTCTACTCGGGTTAGATGAAACCTAACATCTAGATTTACTTGTTTGCCAAACAACACTAATGAGTCGGTTTTTAAGTCACGCCCTTAGATTACTAACCGATTTAAATCCTCAACATGCATCAATACCGCTGTCCTAATTATCTAAGTGTGTTCATCTTACACGTTTTATAATACAAATTTAGCATGCAAATTCATTGAAGCCGAAATTTAAACCTAAGTCTAAACATCGAATCAAACAATTCATCAACATACAATTCATAAAACCAATCTCCAATTTGAATCATACATAGACATATAATCCAAAACCAAAAATACAAAAGAGTTTCATAGACAAAACAATTCATAACTACATAAACAAAAGCTAAACCGAAAGAGGGGAGTAGATCACACTTTAGAAACCTTGGAGAGCTTCGTCTTGGTGTGGATCCGGTGGCGTATGGTGGTCGGATGGACTGCTGCACGGCAACAAAGTGGCTCGGCAGTAGGTATTTTCCAAGTTCGGCAGAAACTTGGTTGAGGGTGGTGGTGATTTTCGGCTAGGGTTTGTGTAGGATTTTTGGGGAGAATTTGGTAGAGCTTTGGTTTTGTGTTTTGGCTTGAGATGTGACCAGTTTTTCAGTAGGAAAAGTTGGTATTTATAAGGGATAGGAAGAGAGGCTGCCGGCCACAACCCTAGATGCAAAAAGGGATTCACAAAACCTAATGGGATTAGGTTTTGCAACCTTCCTTTCATAGTACAA
The DNA here is from genome assembly GCA_963682095.1 of Potentilla sterilis. Lineage (NCBI taxonomy): Eukaryota > Viridiplantae > Streptophyta > Magnoliopsida > Rosales > Rosaceae > Potentilla > Potentilla sterilis. The sequence continues at coordinate 19,634,261 of OY821762.1, read as the reverse complement.
TTAGGTTTTCTATTTCTGAATTTTTCTTCAAGGCTTGGGCTTCACATCTTCATGGACTTCTTGTATGATCATTGGACTTCAATTGATAGGCCTTGATCCATCGAAAATGCCCCAAATGCCGGCAGCTCACAATGACACACATTCTGCCAGAATCGGCAGCTTCTCCTAGCTTGACTAGGAGAACTTGTTTCTTCATGTTTTTCTTCAATGTCATGGCTAGGTGTCTTCCTCTAACCTTCATTAAGCTTGAACCATCTTCACATATGCATTTGTGCACCATTAGGTCCATCAAAAACAGAAAACACAAAAAGGGGGCAGTAGGTTCCTGGAATCGGCAGCTTTGACCTTGTCGCAGTGATTCCGACATATCTCCATCTGTGGAGCTCCGATTGATGCGATTCCAAGTCTCACGTAAACTAGACACATATGGCCATCTCCCCATAAAATATCTCGATCAAACTCCTTGTTAATCGTCGGGAATTATTTTTCGAAGTTGGGACACAGTCCCAGGAAAATCCTGGAAGTCCCTGGATTGAAACGCTCGGACTGCGGTTTTGCAGCCATCTTTTGGGTGACTTCCCGAACTCCGATTGATCTGAAATTTTAATACAACATTCCTCAGTATATGAATATTAAGCACGCCAAATTTCATAGAATTCGGACAAGGATAGATCACATTTTCACTCATCTCAAAATCGCGAAAAAGACATATTTTACACTATTTTCCAGATTTCTCAAACTTAGTCATTTTTCGGATCATTAAGCTCATATTTCCAAAACTCCACCAAAACAACACTAAACTAAATTATGACTCTATCTTAGATAAATAAGGGTTAAACAAAGCATAAATGAGGGCATAAGCATGTAATATCGTCGCACATTGTGCTCCTATCACCGGCCCCTGGTGCACTAGCTGCGGGTCTGCGGGCCTGCTGTAGCCCCTTTGTGGCTACTGTCAACAGTAACCAAGTGGCTGATTCTCTTGCTAATATTGGTTGTCTTTGTCTGGCATGACATGGTGGGATGTCACTCCTCCTTCCATCATTCCCTATTGTCGGTGAGATGAACTTGGTCGGCCAAATTTTCAGATAAAGTAAGCAGTCTTTTTAGTTTATAATGTTTTTGACGCATGTCTATTGTATGTACGTTATGCGAGACCTTAATTCTTCATTTGGTTGTAACTTTTTCTTTCTTTTAATAAATTGGGATTGGTGATTCCAATCCCAATTCTAGCACAAAAAAAAAAAAAAAACTAAAAGAAACTATATATAAGGAACAATTTATTACGAAAGTTTTTTTTGTTAGAGTTAGTTTGGGTCGCAAAGTATGTACGCAAAAGTGAGATATGAATCAATCTAAACAATGCAACAAGTCACTGAAAGGATGACAAACACACTATTGTCAAAAGCCATGATAGTAGTGCATGTGATTACATAGGAAAGAAAAATCTCTTGAGATTGCCGAAGAAGCTCTTAAGGTTCTAGCAAACAACGGTGGGTGGAGTCCCCTCACAACCGCTGGGAGAACAGTGAGTTGATTTCAGTCCAGTTTTTTGAATTATTTTAATATTATTTTCATTTACTTTCTTAAAATTGGTTGATTAGTTATCCTGACTCAAAAGATCCGAGTTTTCACTATCATTTGTATGGATTAACACACACACACACACACACACACACACATATATATATATATATATATATATATATATATTAAAGGAAAATAACATTTGTGTGCTTTCGTCAAAATAATGACGATCGTCAAAGTACTGACAGTAGTGAATTAGGTGTAATCATAAATGTAATTGTTATTACCGTTGTAATTCTCACCCTATATAAAAGGGTTCTCTAATGAAATGAGTAGACTAATTCATTATTTCCTGCAACACGTTATCAACACTTTGCCTGATCTAGAGTTTTTATCCAAGAAAAATAAAGAAGAAAAACAAAAACAGAAAAGAAAAAACCCTTGCAGTAGTCCCCCCCCCCCTCCGCCGCCGTCGCCGCTAGGCCTGCTTGGCGCATACCGCATGCCTCCCGATCTCGCTAGCAGTGCCGCATCCGCCCTAGCCCAGCCCCGCCAGGCCTGCACCGATAGCCTCGACGCTACACTACTCCTCCTGGCCCTCCAATTACCGACCAAACTAGCGCCGCTCAGATCGGCGCCACCACTGCTCGACCCAAATCGGCGCCACCACTGTTTGACTCAGATCGGGATGCCCCTCCAGATCGGCGTCCCCTCCTATACTGTCGCTATTCTTCGAATGCCCGGATCGGACTCCTCTACACGCACCTCCAGCGCCTCGATCTGTCACATCCCGAACCTAGAACTATCTTTTAACTGTTGTACTTTTACTTTTACTCCTCGGAAATTATTTTTACGATTCGAAAGTTCTAAGGGTTGACTTTTAAATAAGTTAACCCGATCGAAGATTTTATTTCATGACGAGGTAGAAGACGTTGAAACGAGTTCGTGGACACGTAGCATGTTCAATTTGGAGTTCGCACGAAAAAGTTATGATGTAAAATCGGTAAATTGTCCGATTTTGGACGAGTATAAATAGCGGGAGGAAAATTTCCCGAAAGGGAAATCCCCCATTTCTTTTTCTTCTCTTTCTTGTTTCTGTCTCCTCTTCCCCGAGCGGACTGAGCTTCGCCCAATTCTTCGTCGTCCGGCCAAACTGGACCGGCGCACCGATCGCGTTCGTACCGGCTTCCTCTCCTCTTCCGTTCTGTGGCAACGGCACGGCGTGAATCGCCGCCGTTTGGCCATGCTCAGGTCGGGAAGCGCCGCCCCCGATTGGATTGAACTCTGTCCTCCGTCTGCCGTTCGACCAGATTCCAGTTGAGAATCGAAGGTCTCGACCCGCACAACTACTCCACGAAAGGAATTGAACCAATTCGGTTCGGGTAAGGAGAATTTATGATTTGAAATTTCTAGTGTTTTTGTGATTTTTGTGGAGGTTGGGTAATTGATTTTTTTTGACGCAATTGGAGGCTAGATTCGTGTTTAGGATGTTGTTTGGAGTCGATTGAGTGTAATTTGAGGTTGATTAGGTTGATTTTTGGAGAAATTGGAGTTTTGAGGATTTCGGTCGCCGTATGCGGCGGCCGTGCTGGTTTTTGGCGGCGGAGGCAGTGGTGGACGAGGTTCTGAGGTGGTGGCGATCGAATTGGGTGAATTTGGGATAAATTGGAGGCGTTTTTAGCCTCTTTGGCGGAGCTGTCGGCGGCGGCGCGGTGGCGCTACTATTCCGGCAGCGAGAGGTTGAAGATGATGAATAGTGAAACAGTAAAAGGTAAAAGTAAAACGGTAAAAGGTGAAAAGTAAATAATAAACAGTAAAAGTAAATAGTAAATAGTAATTGGACTTTAACCATTTACTGTTTGACTTTCACAATTTACTGTTTGATCATATAATTACTGTTTGACTTTGGATTATTACTGTTGACTTGTCGTAAAAAGATAAAAGATGATTTAAAAAGGTTTTACGATGAAATAACTAGGAAAAGAAATAATCGGACACGGGGTGAGTGTCCTGAGTTATTTTGGACGTAGATTATCGGTATTGAGGCATAATTCCTGTACCGATAACTGAAAAGGGAAAATTGAGAGGTTTCGTACGAGTGAGAACGTCCGTAGATTTAATGTTTATAACTAAATTCCGAGTTTCGTAATATTTATAATTACGTCTCTGTTACAGGTCGAGAAATTGCTCGACGTGACGAGAGTGCGGAATAGCGGCACGCTCGGCCGAACAGTGAGTGGATTTTTATTTTAAATAAATGCATGCATAATTGTTTTAATGAAATGCAGTTTATTTTAAATAAATGATTTGAGAAGCAGGAGAATTTATATAATTAAAATGAAACGATATTTAAAGAAAGATATGGTTTTGGGGTTATGTTTTTACTACTATTTTAGTAGTATATGATTTTATCCAGAAACGAGGTTTCCGGAAATAGTATGTTCTAATTATTCATAACTTGATTATATTGAATAAATTTATGTGTATTTAAATGTAGACTGGAAATGTGATTTCTAGGGATTTAATGTTTTCGAATTTGTGATTTTTCGACATGTGAGACATGTCAATTTTGTATATATATTTTTCGATATTATTTTACGGCATAGTGGATATGTCGGATATATATGAAAATATTTTGAGGCTATTATACTATTTATGATTATTATAAGCCTCAGATGTACGGTCGGGGACCGTACTGATTTATGATATATAAGGGGAAGTGTACTTTCGGTTTTGTTTTCTAATTTTCACCATATCAGGGTCCAGATATATGTTGATGCTAGCTAGCTTAGTCACCTGATCGCATGCGAGGTGACGACTTGACCACATAGGTCAGATTCACGCTCGGTGGTCGACGTGTACAGGCATAGCGTGGGACGCTATAGAGAGTCTTGGAGCGTACTATTAAATGGTGGTAATTACGTTCCCCTATTCTATTATATGACCAATGAGATTGGTCATGATTTTTATATTATTTGATTTTCGGGAATATTTTCTCTATGAGACTTTCTGTTATTTAATAAATTCCCGAACCAGTGGGACTGGGGTTTTTATGTGACCAATGGGATTGGTCGTAAATTATTATGAATTGATTTTCTAAAGAATATTATTTTAAATATATATAAACAAAATCATTATTTGTTTATTGGATTAGGTCTGCCGGGCTGGTTTTTAAATTTGATTTTCTTAAAACGTGGGACGTTTTATTTATAATGCATGCATTGTGGTTTTTAAATTCTAAATTTTGGGAAAGTAATATGAGACTTTCAGATAAAGTTTTATACTAAATTATTTTATTTTATCCACTCACTCTAACGTTTTTAATTTACTTTCTCCTGCGCCCTTCGTTTTAAATCGCCTAGTTGCAGACTAGTTTATTTGAGGTCGAGGGTATTCGGAGTCGAGGCATAGTAGTCGTCTTTGCTTCCGCTTGGTAGGATCTGTTGATCCTTTTACTTTTGATTCTTGTATTCCCAATTCGTTATTAGACTGCTCTGATGACGTGTGAATCAATTGGAATTGGTTTTGTGTTTATTTTTGTGGAAGTTGTTGGATTTTGGGGAGCAGGTGGCTCTTGGAGTCAGGATGGTTTTGTTGAAGTGTTTTATTTTTGTTGGGCAGGTTGGGTCGTCCATTTTAAGAGAGGTTATGCCGATTTTCGGTAAAATCTCTCTTAAGGTGGTCCCCGCAGGACCTTATCCGGGTTTCAGGTTGAAATCTGGTTCAGGTCCTGTTACGATCGATGTCTACACCGCCTCCGATCCGACACGATCTGCCCGCTCCAGCGACTCGAACGACGATCTGCTCCTCTGATCGGACGAAGTTTTTGACCATCTCCGGATCGCCCCCCACCTGCGCTGCAGAAGACCCGGATCGTCCCGATCAAATTTCTGGGTGCCATCTTTGCCAACAAAGCTTTGTCGGCAGAAATTCTGACCTCGACCCGACCCGACACGAATATTCGATCCGTTTCCTCCTAGACCCAACCCGCGAGCAGCAAACGAATATTTACAATTTATGGTAAATTATGGTTAGTTTTCGAAACTTACGGTAGTGAAAACAAGTTACTGTTTTTTTAACTGTTTAATGCAATTAATTATAAATGTGAAGTATGATTGTCTATTTGATATATTTGTGGTAAATTAAGCATTAAAATTTATATAGGCAATATTTTTCATTTAGATGTTATGTTGAAATTAATGACATCATTTTTCATATGCGAATGTTGCATGCTATATTTTATCAAGCATGTTATATGTATTTTGTTAAATGTTGAATTATTTCGCATATTATGTGTTCAGTATAATGCCATGATAAAGAAACTTCATGTGTATTATCAAATCAGTACAAATTTACCATGTGATAAAGTATTTTCACAAAGCATCAAAAATGTGTGACCACTATGAATTATGGTCTCAAAATCTAATTCACATTATTGGAAATTAATTATCGTGGATGTCTTATGACTACATAATTAATATATTCTTCATTCTTGTATATGTAGATGACTAATCTAACTCGACCCGAATTTGAAATATTGGACTCAGAAGGAATTGAGTACCACCGTTGGGTTTCAGATGTGGAAACTGTCTTTATTGAAAAGGACTATACTTTCACTATCACACTCTCGACTGACCCTAAGGACGAAGTACCGTCAGCAAAAGTCAAAGCAAACGCCCTAATGTTTTTGAGGCGACATATTGACCCTAACTTACGCTGGGAATACTTTCAATTAAAAACACCTAAAGAACTGTGGGATGCCTTAAAGGGATTGGGAACATTCCTGATACTTTACTCCCAGAACTTAATGCTCAGTGGAATGAAATCCGCTTACGTGACTAAAAAAAGGTCAATGAATTCAACAAAAAAATGTTTGCACCTTAAAACATGTCTAAATTTCTGTGACAAGGAACTCACAGAAGATGATATGATCCAGAAGACTCTTTCTACTTTTCCTACTTCAGCACTTATACTAGCGAACCAGTATAGGTTGGAATATGACAAGAAAAATATAACAACCTTAAACAAATTGATCAACATGCTGCAAGTGGGTGAGTGACATGATCAAATTCTTATGAACAATAATGTCAGACCTGTTGGGACAAAAAAAATTCTTAGCGTTAACTGTGGCAAAATAAAAGGTGGAAAGTATTTCAAAGAAAATGAGTTTGGACGTGTTAAGCTTTACCCACGTGGATACAATGCACCACGTGAAAGGGCATCTGTGGAGGCCCTTTTAATGTATGGCGCAGAGAAAGTGGTCATGGTCTTAATGGCCATAATGATGCTAGGACCAAAATGCAAAGAGCACCCAAGTACCCTCCAGTTGGAAATGAACCTTGTTATAGGTGTGGAGCTATAGAGTATTGGTATAAGAACTGCCAAGCAAGTAACAAAGTGGCAGCCAATTACAAGAGGTATAAGGAGTCTAAAGAACAAGAGACTCACTATATGGAAGATGGAGGCGATGACACTGATGTCAACCTCACAATTGCAGATTTCAATAGTAATATGAACCCTGCCCAATCAATGGATGCTCCAAACTTTGATGATTGATCTGTTTTATTTTTCCAAGAATGCTATAAAAAGGCGGCATGCCTTATTTTAATTAGACTATTGTTTTAGTCTTAAAGTTTATTTCAATAATGATTTGTTGAATTAGATTTTGATGCCCAATACTTTGATTTGATTACTGTTGGCTTATTAATAAATTTATGATTCTATTCTAAAGCATTGAATATTATTCGCTTTTATTTCCTATTACGATGTAAAGTAATACATCTAGCAAATAAAAGAAAAAAAATATTAGAATGACAAGCATATCATTCTACCTCAATTGAAATACTCTAAAGAATGTGAGATATATTTTTCGACTTTACAATTTCCTACAATTTAATTGTAGGGATGTATCGAGGAGAAATAGAGTGTTTAGCTGGTAGTGGGACTACTCACACTATCTTAAGGAATCGACAATATGAATTAATTCCTTAGAACATATAGGTGACCATGTTGGAGGGATCATCACAAGTAATAAAGGGGAGAGGAAATGCCTCCTTTCTTATGCCTAACGGTTCAATGATAAAAGTCACAAATGCTCTATATGCACCTAGAGGCAATCGAACATTGTTAAGTTTTAAAGATATTTATACCAACGGTTATCATTTGCAAACTTACTGTGAGAATGAAATTGAATATTTGTATATCACTCCTTCTGAATGTGGAAGGAATCGCATTTTAGAAAACTAATGCTTCAAGATAATGGAATATATCTTACTACCATCCGGATTATTGAATCATATTCTGTCACCAACAAAGAAATTTGGGACACTGACGCATACTGGGACTACAAAAAAAATCTTCTTCGGCGACGGCGTGTTTCCGTTGCAAAAGTCTGTTTTTCCGTAGAAAAACTGTATTCGCGACGGCGTGGCGACGACAATACGGCGGTTGCAAATGTTGGCGTCGCTAATGCTCTTTGCTACGGCAATTCGACCGTGGCAAGATACTTTGCGACGACAATTGGCGTAGTAGAATTTCCGACGCCAATTTAGCGACGGTTTCTTTCTACCAATAATGCCGTCGCTAAGATTGGATTTACAGTTGCATAATGAGACGAAATTTGCTTTCCGCCTTTTCTTTTTTCCCTCTAAAATTCATTTCCCGCCATTTGTTTTCCTTAGCTACGGCGTAGATGCCGTCGCTGAAAATAAAATTTGCGACGGCATAATACCGTTGCTGGAAATCTACCAGTACATTTTTGTTTTCTTTTCTATTACAGAACCTGCATTTCTAAACAATTTTCACAAAACCAACAACAAAATATCAAAAGAACATAAAAATACCAAATGAACAGTAACCAAATGATAAAAAGTACCAAATCACATAACATCAACCAAATGTGTACAACTAAAGTACTTCAGTAGCCATTTTAAAGTACGAAATGGACGATTACAATAAATCTAATTAAGAATGTTTGAGCAAATTTAGTACATATTGCATGGAGCCAGAAGGTGCAATATCATTCATCAACTTGGTCTTCAAGCTCCCTGTTCATTTCATTTGCATTTGGTTGTTCACCAATGGACTCCCTCATGTCTATGTCATGGCCACTAGTTGCATCCGGAACCTAACGCATTAACAAAGCAACAACCATTGGTTAAGAGCTAATCAATTAATCCAAATACCAACACCAAACAAGAAGTAGACTTCATTAATAGCTTAAGTCAACAAATCTCAAATACACATATATATGTAGTAAGATAACATTTATATTAGTTCATATTAACAGTACCTATAATCTGGGGTGTACACAACCTCTAATTCACATAAATGTCTCATCATGGCTAACTATGCATCCATATTTCATAACACAATTGCTTATCATTTGCGTACTAAAAATAAAAAAAGGAAGATAATGCAATACCTGTCTACTATGGTTCCCCTCTTTGTTCTCCATGATATTCATTCGATTATGAAGCAGCTGAAACTCTTGCCGCATCTGTTTCTGAAACTCTTGCTTCATCTGTTCCTGAAACTGTGCTTGTTGTTGTTGAAGTTTTGCTGCAACAGACTTAGTTATTTGTGTTACTAAGTCTTCAGTATTTTTAGAAGAGCTTGATGATTGCAGATATACAAATCTTCGAGGCACACCAGATCCATAAGTGCGACAATAGCCATGTCCATCATCCCCAATCAGTTCATGAAATATCTGGTCCTTAAAAGTGACAAGGTTCCTCTGATCCTGAGGCAACAATGAAAGCTTTTGCTCATATTGTTTCTACATTCAAATAAAACAAGAATATTTAGATTGCACCAAAAGGGAAAAAAGAAGATTGAGACTAGATCACGTAACATCTTGAAACACAATTACAGAACTTACAATCTTATAAGCTACTTCTGGATTTGTTTGGTCTCGCGCTTTTTTTCCACACATTCATCTTACTAATTTCCTCTCCATTTTGCTGCATCTGTACATTATAAAACCATAATCAAACTCAATCTATATTTCTATTCATTCATTACCTTAAGTCAATTCAGACTCATCAACAAAATTCAACCAATTACCATAGTTATTGAAAACTTTGCTTACCTTATAGCGCATTTGAGAAAAGTGTGTTCGACCAGTATTATGAGCTGGTCCACGCTGCTCCCGGTTGGAAGAATTTCTTTTAGCTATCATCTGCAATATCAAACTAAATAATATGAAACTATATATAGTGTTGAACAATCTAAAGTAAAATTTTTGTGCCACTAGTACCTGAGCATCCTCACTACTCCAATAAGCAACTAGGTCAGCCCATTGCTCCAAGACAATATGTGGAGGACATTTGTTTATAAGATCTGGATCATACTTGTTCTTCTCAAAGTAGTTGAGCTTTGTTTTTCTTTTATGATCCTTCCACAAAGTGTTGCAAGATCTCAAACATATAGTTTTATACTGATCTGGAACATTTAGCAAATTTTCCTACAAAAGTATCTAAAAGTTAAAAAGAAAACTAAGATATATACCAAAAGCTCAGTTCCAACAAATTTAAGCAAATATATAAATACCTTCACTTCTTTCCATATCCCCTCTTTCACCTTCTCACCAACAGACTTCCAATCCAATATTGTCAAGGGAATCATGTGCCCATCTCGTACAATTTGTCCCAATTGCTCTTTGAATTCGCCAACCCTATCTTCTACAGGCTGGAAATTGTCATCGAAGAGGATTTCAACCTTAACTCCTGTTTTCCACTCTGGAATACCCTTGCTTTGACCTCTGCCATTTGCAACCTTAATGATTTCAACCTTAACTCCATTTCTTAAGCATATAATGCAAATACTTAGGTCTCATATGATATAAAGACACACTTATATCTTGAACTCAGAAAATAAAATTAAGTAAACAACAACCACAACATTTTCTAATACAAAGTTAACTCTCAAGATAGCAGCTCAATACTCAAAATCCAAGTTATTCATAGCCAAAGATCTTACTTCATGAAGTTTGTCCATTGATATATATAAAAGTGGAACCCTGAAATGGAACTTCATTTATTTTGTAAAATTTTAATTTTTTTTTCTTCTCTCTTTTTCCTGTCTTTTTTCTTCACCATGTTACAATTTCAGTTTTATCATGTTTACATTAAGGTTAAAGATGCAATGCCTGCTTGTGCTGTTGGTAGTGGAGGAGTTGGCAGTGAAGGAGGTGGCGGTGGAGGAGATGGCAGTGAAGGAGGTGGCGGTGGAGGAGGTGGTCGTGGAGGAGCAGGAGAATGAAGAGACTGGACATTCTGTGTTAGTGTTGTGGAGGAGGTGCTACTGACAGATGTAGAAGATGAACTTGATCTCACAGCCTCACCCATGGTTCGCGGTCGACAAATCTTTCTTCTCTTCATGGTGATCTGAAAGAATGCAAAGAAAATATACAAGTCATAACTAAAATGATTTATCATATGATATATTATAGAAATAGCAGAGTTCATACAAAATTTAAATAGCAAAGTATGGTAATATCAGTGGAGAAAAGCTGGTCATTCAAGAACATATTCACAAAAATTCATTCCTAATGGTTGTATTTCCATTCATGAGAAATATTCTTAATAAAAAAGTGGTAGGAAATCAAAGCACAGGCCATATTTGAAACATAAATATTACAGACCAGCAAACAAAAACAACTTTATCATACAAAAGTCAATATCTATTATCTCAATCATCCACATCCATCTGACTTGAACTACCAGCTGTTGTACTTTTCTTCGTTTGCACATGAGTTATGTCTCTTGAAGACATCCTCACAACATTCAACCAATCTTGTCCCGAAGGATCTGGAGCATACCATACTTGATGAGCTTGAGATGCCAGGATGAAGGGTTCATCCCCTATTCTGTCATTGTTGTACAACAAACGCTTAAAGTTCATTAAAGGGAAGTTAAACCTATCAAACTTTAAACTTGTAGATGGATTAACCCAGTCACACTTAAACAGAACATACTTGACATCAATGGAGTATGTGACTTTGATAATGTCAGTCAATCTCCCATAGTATGGTAAAGACTCCTCACTATCTTGTAACAAGGATACACCACTATTCTGTGTAGAGCGATGATTATCAAGACTCTTCACGCGAAACAGAAAACCATTAGCTTTATAAGAATTGAACCTCTTTACTGTTGGCATAGGATAGTTAGACAAAGCCACAATTTCGTCTGATAACATAGCATTTGATGATCGTTGCAAATTCATAACCTGATTTGGATAAACAAGCTGTAATTAAAAGTTGAAAGTTAAGACACAAAAGACCAACTTAATCTATCAAATTACACCTGATAACATACATGTTCTTTAAAACCAAGTGGCGAATTCCTTAAAATGAACTTGATGAACAAACTGTTCATTTGCAGAAGGATAAACTCGTCGAATGGAAACAAGATGTTCACTGCATAAGATAAAGAACCAGCTCAATTCTTTTCTTCCCATAAACTAAGAAATGCATCCTTTAAACTATGCAGTTAATAAGAATAGAAAAAGGTAAGCTAAATGACATACTCAAGGAAGGGTGTGACTGCTTCTGTATGAAATAAGATCCAACGATGACCTTATGCTCGTGTAGTCTCCTGAAGAACCATGTCATTTCCCTTATTTGCATCATCATCATCATCATCTTTTTTTCTCAATGGTCTATTAAACTTGCTTTCCACATCATTAAAGTATTGAGTGCGGAAGTTCATGCACTCTTCCATCAAGTAGCCTTTAGCCATTGATGCTTCAGGATAGGCTCGGTTCCGCACATATTCCTTCACTTAGGATACCTCTCTAAGTGAACTGGTAGATGCTCCATTATATCAAAGAAAGATGGTGGAAATATCTTCTCAAGTTCACAAAGTGTCAACACAATACGATCCCGTAAAGCTTCAAGATCTGCTGCACAATTGTTCATGGAGCATAATTGCCTAAAAAACTTTCCCAAATCAATCAATGCTTGCACCACATTCGGAGGTAAAGAACTTCGTATAAACAAAGGAATCAGCTGCTGCAACATGATGTGGTTATCATGGCTCTTCAGACCTCTAATACTACGTTCCTTTAGACGTACATGACGTGCAATATTTGAAGCAGCTCCTTCTGGCATTCTTACTTCAGATAAGCATGAGAGGAAGTAATCTTTCCCCTGATTGTTCATCTCAAACTCAGTGGGGTCAGCATACTCCGTACCACACTCTCTACGCTTTACATGATACTGACTTCTAATTTCCATAAGTTCCAGATCACGACGAGCATTTAAGTTATCCTTTGTTTTTCCAGAAACTCCTAATATCGTGAAAAGAACATTGTTAGCAATGTTATTTTCTATATGCATTACATCAAAATTGTAAGGCTTTAGGTTGTGTTTCCAGTAAGGCAGCTCATACAATATGCTTTTCTTCCTCCAATTATGCTGCTTTTTCTTCGAACGGTCATTAGCATCTCTTGGCACCCCTATTACCTCCCTTTGTTCCACATCTTCCCTCTTGTATTCAGTAAGAATACTATTGGATTCCAATTGTGCAAGAAGCTCAACACCAGATAATGCTTTCGGCTTGAACCTAAACTCTGTACAGCCATTAAATGCCTTTGGATCTGATCTATACCTGTGGTCATACGGTAACCAGCGCCTATGAGACATATATGAACCTTTTTTTCCATGTATCAGCCTTTGGTAACCACTTTCAGAGTTGCATGAGGGGCAAGCAAATTCACCTTTTGTACTCCACCCTGACAAGTTGGCATAGGCTGGGAAGTCATTAATTGTCCATAACAACGCAGCACGCATTTGAAACATTTCATTGCTGAATGAATCAAATGTTGCCACACCATCTTCATACAACTCTTTCAGTTCTTCAATAAGAGGCTGCATGTAGACATCAATTTTATCTCCAGGTCCTTTAAGGCCATCGATAAGAACTGATAGAAATATGAAGGGTTGCTTCATGCACATTAGTGGTGGTAAATTATAGGGAACCAATATGACAGGCCAGGTACTATGAGATATATTCATACTCCTAAATGGGTTGAATCCATCTGATGCTAACCCCAACCTTACATTGCGAATGTCTCCTGCAAAGGTTGTGTTTTTCTCATCAAAATCTTTCCATGCTAGAGAATCTGCAGGATGTCTGAACACTCCATCATCGGTTCTTTCCTCTCCATGCCACCTCATAAGCTTAGCTGTTTCTGAACACATAAACAGCCGTTGTAACCTTGGTTTTAAAGGAAAATACCTCATTTTTTTACTGCTTTCCGTTTCACATTTGTTACCCTATCCACTGAATTATCACCACTAATCTCTTTCCATCGAGATGTCTTGCACACCTTGCATTCATCCAAATCAATGTCTTCACCTCTAAACAACATACAATCATTGGGGCATGCATCTATAGTTGTGTAGGAGAACCCGAGATCTTCTACTAACTTTTGAGCTTCATAATACGACTTAGGTAGTCGAACATCTTCTGGCATTGATTCTTCTAATATATCCAACAAAGTTTTGAAGGATTTATTTGACCATCCATGAAGCACCTTTGCTTGCAGAAGCCGAATTATAAATGATAAGGCTGTATGTTTCTTCAAACCAGGGTACAATGGATGGTTTGCACCTTCTAGCAGCTTTAACAAATCCTTTGTAACTCGTTAGGCCCTAACAATGGCTCTGAACCGTTTCCCCCATTATGATGATCATGTGCATCTATATTTCGAGGCCCGAAAGCTTCCTGGACAAGTCTGACCATATCATCTGCCATATAACCCTCATTTGAATTTTCGTCCACTACATCAACACAATCAGCAACCTCACCATTCTTCTCCCATGTCGTATACTTCTTCAGAAAACCATGATCTTGAAGATGCTTCCTCACAACTAATCTTACAAACATATATCTATTCTGGCACTTCTTACAAGGACAGTAAATCCTTGACCCCAAAACCTTATTGTTGTATGCAAATGTCAAAAAAATTTCTATTCCATCATAATATATATCGACATACCCGTTGGATTATCTTTCCAGTAGCAGGACACTTGATTCCACTAGCTCTCTTCTTTGTGGTCTGATACACAAATATTGCTTCCCACCTAAATATAAATTATACACAAGCCATGAGATAAGCACAAAACCAACAGAAGACAAACTTATAGTGCATGACTCAAATACAACAGCAAGTATGAAAAAATCATACGAAACTGAAAAAAGAAAGAAAGAAAAAAACTTTCTAGACCATACAAATGAGACAGGAAACAACACATTACGTTCAATATTAACCTCAAGAACATTATCATTCTGACGATTTGATATTTGATGTCTCTACAACAAAACCACACTAGCAGCCATAATCTATTCTATGAAACCCCTGTTATACAAAGTACCCAGTAGCCTATTCTATGAAACCCCTGTTATACAAAGTACCCAGATAATGACTCGATATACCACAAGATGTGGCGACTGACACTGGGTGCTTCAGGGAACGTAGACACGGCGCAAGTTTGCAGCTCTAACCGGCGCAAGTGTGCAACTCAATACGTATGGCGCGATTCGCGGCTCTGTACATATGGTGCAGATGTGCAGCTCAGGTTGGTGCATGTATGCAACGATGTGCGGATGCTGGAAGCGGTAGGTCTTAGCGACGCTCACATGAATGCAAGGCACACTTCGACAACCGCACAAGTATACAGCCACCGTGGCGGGCGTAAGGTTGCGGCAAGGTTGGATGGTGGTTGTTTGCAATTTGTGGAAGCAGTACGCGTAAGATTTCTCCTCTACTTTGCAAGATTTGCTAGGTGCAAAAACTTGTGTGTTTGTAAGATAGTTGTGAACCATTTCTATGTTGTTCGAGAGTTCTTTATATAAACAATGCAGAACCTCAATACTTGCGTATCAAGCATAATAGATTCTGAGATCAACTAGAATTTAATTACCTTAAACCACCTCATTCTCGGATTCCTAGAGGAACCTCAAATCTTTTCCCAGAAGGAAAGACAATATAATACATCAGATTAATCTTTGATAAATAACCTCTTGGGGCTCGATCCACAATCTCGGATAAATGTCAATTTAGGCCCAAATATTGCCCTCCAGCCTTTGAAATTGAGAACCCAATGAAATTAATAAAGGTTAGAAAGCCCAATCCGAACCCATTTAAAATTCTGAAACATTGCGTCGTTCCCTTTAACATCGCAACTTTACCAAATTGAGCTCAGAGAACTGTTCAGAAACCCTTAACCCCTCGGAAACCTGTCGCTTCAAAATTCAGAGAACCTCTTTCAGATTCTATAAAACCCAGATTAAGAATCACCCATTCCCTTAACTTCCCAAACCAAACAGACCAATGGCCTTCGAAATTCGATATGCTTCAGCCCTTAAAGGAAAGGAAAGGATAACCTCTACCATCATCGAAGTCGGAAGTTCCTATCAAACCTCTCTCACACTGTCCGACGACTATGGCCGTGCCGAGTTAGGTCCAAGGCAAGAAACACCTCAGCAAGATTCTTTCTTTCCATTCATCGATCATTCGAGGCCCTTTCCAGTGGCATTTCACGAAAGAGGCGTTTCTTGTGGAGATTGACAAACCTCTAATCACTATGAAATTCCAATAGCCTCCGCCTCCTGACCGCTACCAACCCAATTAATGATACAATGGTATCATGAGAGGCGACGGCTTGATGAAAACAGATGGCAAGCAGCGGGAATTGATGAAGCTCTCCAAATCAGCTTTGCCCTTAACCCCAAAGGAGGGAACAGGCGTGCTCTTATGCCTTTAGTCTGTCTTTTGAACTCTTCTGCCAATGCTTTCGATTTCAAGTTTGGGCAAGCCAGCATTACCTTGTTAGATATGCATGCTGGTTTAGGATTTCCCCTAGGCAGAAAACCCTTTAGTATAGAAGACTATCCTGAGGCGGATGTGTCTTCAATCATCCTTCCAGAGCCCCCTACTCGGAGTTGGCAAAACTGGATCACAAAATTCCGAGCCCACAAGGATGACATAGGTGGCATAGCCTTCCTAGATTTCTGGCTTAATAATTTTATATTCTGCTCAACCGCCAATAAAATGACCACGACATATAGCAGAATGGCCGAAATCCTGTATGCTCGCAAGGAGATTGGCCTCGCCCAAATAGTGCTAGCACATCTGTATAGGTGCCTCCATACTTTGTCTGCCACACCCCTGAACTGTAAAGTTACTAGACCACTTTGGATTTTAGAGATTTGGTCTCAGATGTACTTCCCTAAGCAATCCCCAGAGTTCCTCAAGATTTCGGAAGAAAAAGTGTTGGGGATTACTTATGTTGGATGCAGACCAAACTACGATCAGGGCTGTGCGGTGTGTTTCGATGTGATTTACAACTCTGATGCCCAAGGCTTCTACTCAGAAGCAAAAGCGCTACTTCACAAGAGGCATCTAAGGGCCCTAAAGGATGGCTTTCTTCCCTCCGCCAACCAATGTAAGGAAGGACGATGGCTATTTCTTCAGTGTATTTCTATGGCGGACCTCCCCCTCTTCTCTTCTGATAAAGGCGAGCAAGGAGTCGAAGTTTATGCCCCCCAACTATTTGCCAGGCAGCTTGGCTTGACTCAACTTTTGCCATATCCTCCAATCCAGAGCCTAAACATGTTTTCAGCATGGCGGCCTAGCAGAAACACCCATGTAGACGAAAACGCCAATCTTGTATCTGCTCTGCGACCCGCCAACTTTATAAATTTGGGAGAATGCCCTGAACTAGAGATTTATGAAGAAGCCACTGACGAGTACCAGGCCTGGTGGTCCCAACTCAGAGGAAGATTCATTGAAAAGGAATCTCTTCACTATTTCAGAGTTCTCTTCGACAATCAACGTCAATACATTACCGCGGATGATGTCAAAGTGCTTGATGGAGGACCTCCTTATCTTGAGATTGACCCTAAGCAGGTACTTCTTTGTTTCTAACTGATTTATATATATATATATATATATATATATATATATATATATATATATATGAACTTTAAGTGAAAACCACTAACTGATTTCCTTCGCTACAGACCTCTAGCAAGTCAAGTAAAAGCAAAGGGAAGAAGAAAGCCCCTCAAACCTCCTCCGCCAGAACTGCCCAGAAAAGACCAAGAGTTCACCAAGCTGTCGAAGAATTAGAGCCTGAGGATAATGAGCCAGTAAGTGATCTGTACCCTGTGTTTATTGATGTTTGATGTTACTGCACCACTGATCCATTAACGAATTAAGATGTCATATCTAATGCATTTGATGAAAATTTTCCAACAGGGATTGATAAGGAAAAAGAGCAAACCAACTTCAACCTTTGCTGCTACTGTGATTGAAGTTTCTTCAGGTGAGTCTTCTGAGCCACCTCATGATTCATCTCCCTCTAGAAGTATTGAATAGGGAGGTGAAGATATCTATGGTTTCGCTGGAATCCAAAGAGCTTCAAAACAAATCGAAAATGAATACCAATGGGTTCGCCAAAATATTATTTTGGATGTAACACATCTAAGCTATCTTCCTGCTGATACATGTACATCTAATATACCAAACATCCCCCTGTCAATTATTCCAAACGCTGCTGAGACTACTCTTCTGATCACTCCAACTCTCCCTGCAGAGCAAGTGATGGAAGAAACTGCTACTGAAAATGTCTCTAAAGTTGTGGCGGATGTTGTACAACCTCCTGAGATTGTACCCTCACAACCAGAAGACGAATCAGTACCTCTAACAGCTGTTGGTGAAGGGGAAGTACCTTTAAACCCTGAGGTTGTTATTTTGGAGGATGCAGATGTGGCTCTCCCCTCCTCTCCTGGAACCAATGTAGATGGAGAGAGTTCAACCATGCCTTCTGGTTCTTCCTTGGACAATCCTTCAGAGCCTCAAGAGCAACCACAAGTAGAGCTTCCGATAGATACCTCTTCTGTGACAGAGGTACCTTTTCGAAAATCCTTGTCTCTTGTACTTCTTCATAGAATCTTTATTAATACTCACCACATTTATATTCATACAGGTAAACGAAGTTCCTACTACAATTAGGAATGATGAGGTTTCTGGCGAGCAAACTCTAGTTGCAATTTTGCCCAGTGAGACCATTCAGATTGGGGTATCTCCCATCAAGATTACAACTCCTCAACCGTTGAAGATGAACTTGTCCATCCCTCCACTAGGAGAAGATCCAGTCCTGAAGCTTCCAACTCCCAAAAGAGATTGCCCTGAAGCGAGAGAAGCATGGAGTTTTATGATGCAATTGGGAAGAATGGACCCTGCGGATGCAAAGGTGGCGGCCCAAATTCGTTCCTCTGTTCAGAAGCTTCAAGGTCAAGTTGATCGCCTGCCAGCCATAGTTCAATCAAAAATGAAGAGCACCCTAGCGACCCTCCCAGAACTCTTAAGATCACTTCAGGATAATTTGGATGCACTTCCAAATCAGCGGGCCAAGACTTAGGACTTTACTGCATCTCTTTCCAGCTCTATGAAATCTTATTCTGCCCTTGTATCTGCTACCAGTGATGATGACGAGAATGAAATCGCTCGCCTGGAGAGGGAGAAGGAGTTGCTTGACCGGAAGATAGCTATGATCAGGGCCAGGCAACAAGATCGTTTTAAATATGCGAGTGAGCAAAGGGAGCGCCTGTCTGCTCTCCATGAAGAGACTCAACAAAGCCAAGCCGAAGAGGAAAGGCTCACAGACCTCATTGATCATTTGAAGATCAAGATAGGAAGAGCAGTGATGAAGTTGTGCGAACTTAAAACAATGCCCCCTAAGTAGATTGGGCTTAAGTAATTGTTATTTTATCTTATTTTACTTTTTGGCCCAAAGAGTGCAATCCAGCCCACCTCTCTAATCATATTTATCTGGTCCACGCATTTTTCAAACCGCTTCATTAACCGAAAGGTCAACGTTTCGATTTAATGTTCAGTAACTGCAAGTATCAATTCCAAGGAGGATGACAAGCAGAGAGATTTTTCACGTTCTCCTCTGGTATAATGCTGGATATCGACTTAGGTGTCATCTGTCAGCCGGATTATCCCGTTCCTTCTTTTGTTCTTTAGCATTGGGGGAAAAAATAAGAGCAACCTTCGGCTGACATTCCCATCCATGCTAGGTCTGGAAGAAAAGATGGTAACATATGGACTGCTCCAACCTGGCGGATAGAGGATCCTTGCCTATTGTTCTTGTGAACCCCCAGAGAGCATCCCATTCTCGTGGGATCAATTAGGAAAACTGGCGGATGAAGATTGCTGTCTGTGTTGGTCTAGAAGGCAAGGAGGATGACGAGCAGAGAGATCAAAGGAAGGACTTCTTTCATCGACAAGCCGAGGAGATGAACCTGCTCAAGCCCACCTTTTTGTCGAAGGAATTTTGAAACAAAGTTCCAAAATAGAAACTTAAACCTTCCTGTTGATCGATCAAAGTTCTTTAGTATAGACATGGTTTCAGAGCTAGTTAATAGCTCTTTGCATTGTAACTTTTATACTTTGTAACAGTTTTGACCGCAAAGTCATTGAATAAATTGAAATTTCAGAAAAACACATGTATTGTCTTCCTTTATAAATTTAAATTGTATTGATTGAAATACAAAAAAAAAATTGAGGACAGCAGGTATTGGTCCAAGGGTCAAATCGAGATTAAGTAAATCTCAATGAAACTCTTTCAGTTTCACTATAAAAGAATGAAAATTCAAAAAATTGGGTAACCAACCCTAGCGGGTGCAACTCTAGCGGATGCCCGTGCAAGTCTTCTGATATTGCCCTATGTTGCCTCCAGTTTTCTTTGGCTGAGGCGAGTATGGAAATGTGTAGCAAAGCCAAGGAAACTAAGTAATGTTGCCCCCCAGGCGAGCAAAGTTAAGAAGAGGGCTACTCCCCAGCCTTAACCATAGCTAGTGAGTCTTCGTATTTCCAGACACTAGGAAAATATTTCTTGAGATGTCTGCCATTAATAAGATTTTTGTGGACTTCACCATCAATGTCTCTGAGTTGATAAGCGCCATTTCCGATAATTCAGTGGATGACAAAGGGACCCTCCCATTTGGGAGACCACTTACCACGACCTGTGTCGTGCTCGCCAAAAGGAAGTACGGCTTTCCAGACTAAATCGCCTTCACCATAAGACTTTCCCTTGGTCCTTTTATCATAAGCCCTTGCAACCTTCTTCTTTTCCATGATTTTATTCTCTAGAGCTTCTAATCGACTAACATCAAGGTCTTCATGGTCATCAAAGCATATGGTGTAGTCCCTGTAGGAGTTCGCTTGGATGTTCGGTATGCCCACAGAGTGTTATCCAATTCAGTATGCCATGTCATCGGGTTGTCTTCAAGCATCCGCTTGATAATGGAGATAATCACCTTGTTACTGGTTTCCGCCTGGCCATTGGATTGAGCATAATATTGAGAGGAATGGAGAAATTGAATACCATATCCCTGCAGAAAGTCCTGAGTCTTCTCTGCCATAAAAGTTGCCTCCCTGTCCGCCACTATACATTCAGGAATGCCATATATGCAATTAATATTCTGAAATACAAAGCGAATAACGGCAGCGGCGCCACAATTCCGGACGGGCACGGCTTCAACCCATTTGGTAAAGAAATCTGTACCAATTAACAAATATTTATATTGGAGGGAAGAATTGGGGTGGATCTCTCTAAAAAAATCCAATGCCCAACCTCTGGTGGGCCAAGGCTTGATAATAGGTTGCATGAGTATATTGGGAATTCGTTGAACTGGCCCATAAACTTGACAGTCAATGCAGTCTTGTGCAAAACTGATACAGTCTTTGAGAATGGATGGCCAATAGTATCCGTATCTATGAATAAGTCACCTCATCTTTGGTCCACTCTGATACGAACCACAAACGCCAATGTGTACCTCTCGCATGAGCCTTTTGGCTTCTGTTCCATAGACACACCTGAGGTCAATACCATCTGCACCCCTGCGAAGTAACTCATCGCCTTTAAGTAAATAATTAGTGGTAAGGTATCAGATCCGTCTTTCTGACCGGGCAGAAGGATTTTGTAAATATTGGATGATCAGTTGCCGCCAATCTGTATCAATAGGCTCAACTGTAGCAACCAACCACTCATCTCGTTGTTCTCGTCGAACGATAAAGGATGGTAAGGTTCGTCGTTCAACTTTGAAGATTCTTTCCTTAACTCCATGAGGTCAGCTAATGCCAGTAGCCAATTGTGCCAGTTCATTAACTGCAAAGTTCTTCTCGCGAGGCACATAGTCAAGCACCACATCAGCAAATTGTTCAAGTAGTTCTGATGCTCGCTCCCAATAATGTACCAGATGGAAAGAAAGACATTTATATACCCCCGTGAGCTGGTTGATGATCAATAAAGAATCACCATACACTTCAATCTCCCTAGCGTTCATATCCAACAGTAATTCCAAACCAATAATTAGCGCCTCGCATTCTGCCTGGTTGCTGGTGCAAGTCCATTCTTGTTGAAAAGAATATGAATGCTTGATCCCCGTTGGGCCTTGGATATAAATACATGCTCCTGCCAAGGTGTCAGTGCTACTGCCATCAAAGTATAGTATCCAAGGCTGAGTTCTGATCATGGCGACAGACCAACTTTGTTCTGGAATCACCTCTTTAAGGGGGTGATGGAGTAGGAAATCAGCAATCGCCTGTCCGGTCATTGCCTTCAAAGGAGCATATTGTAAAGAAAATTCAGATAGGGCCAAGATCCACTTGCCAACCCTACCCCTCAAGATTGGTTTAGTAAGCATGTACTTTACCAAGTCAGTCTAAGCTACCACAATAGTGGTAAAGGAAAGCATGTAATGAAGGAGTTTGACACCAGTAAAATACAGCACTAAACACAACCTCTCAATTGGCGAGTATCTAGTTTCTGCGTTTAACAAAGTCCTGCTAATGTGAGAAACCGCATATTCGATTTTGTTTCCTTCGTTGGTTGTTTCATCCTGAGCTAACAACCCTGTAATAGAACTGTTAGAAGGAGAAATATATAACTTGAGTGGGATTCCTGGTCGTGGCGGTCGTAATACTGGCGGGCTTGCCAGATATTCCTTAATCTTATCAAACGCAGCTTGATGTTCAGGACCCCATTTGAAGTCTTCGCCGGCCTTGAGCTTCAACAGAGAGGAAAAAGGAGCAATATGTCCAGCCGAGTTAGATATGAACCTTCGGAGAAAATTGATCTTGCCCAACAAACTCTAAAGCTCCTTCTTGTTCCTAGGTGCTGGAGCATCCAAAACGACTTGTACCTTGTCTCCAGACACCTCAATGCGTCTTTCGTGCACCACAAACCCCAGGAAATCTCCTGCACGAACCCCGAATATACATTTTGCTGGATTCATTTCAAGTTGGTGCTTTCGCATTCTAGTAAATACATCTCGGAGGTGAGTAATGTGATCGCTTTTCTGTTTTTCTTTTACCACCACGTCATCAATGTAAACTTCCAAAATACCCCCTAGGATATTATGGAATATTATATTCATAGCACATTGATATGTGGCCCCGACATTGGTGAGGCCAAATGGTATACTGAGATATTCGAAAACGCTTGTAAAACCAGGACAGCGAAAAGCAGTCTTAGGGATGTTAGGTTTATAAATTGGAATTTGGTGCTAGCCAGCCGTCCCATCCATGAAAGACAACATCTCGTATCCCGCCACTGCATCCACCAGTATGTTCGCGATAGGCATATGGTAAATATCGTTTGGTGAAGCAACATTTAGATCTCTAAAATCAACACAGATTCTGATTTTGCCATTCTTCTTCTTGACAGGAACAACATTCGCCAGCTATTGTGAATATTGTGCTGGCCTGATAATTCCTGCATCAATCATGCTCTAAACCTCTTTCTTAACCGCTATTACAGTTTCAGCATTCATCCGCTGCTGCGCCTGCTTGACTGATCTGAACCCTTCCTTGATAGGTAAACGATGGCAGACCAATTCCTTTGAAACTCCCGGCATATCTTGATATTTTTCTGTAAAGCAGTCTTTAAATTCTTGCAACAACTCAATCAGTTGCTGCCTCAATTTTGGTTCTAAGTACTGACTGATCCCAACTTCCATAGGCTCTTCAGCAGTGCCTAGATTAACCTATTCCACTAGATCGCGTACTTTAGGTGGAGTATCATCTAATGCCGCTGGGGCTGGTTGTATAGTCTCCACCTCTTCTTCAGTTATTGTCTCATCTTCATCGATGCACTCAACTAGAGCGACCACTTGCCAAGCCAATTGCTCATCTCTATAAATAGCCAAACGCTGCATCAGAGAAGCAAATGTTTATGTTTCCCCAATTGTGAGGTTGTCACTCATGGATATTACTTGGTAAGTAGTCGATGGCGACTGGCCTGGAATAGCCTGATTTGGCCTATGTTAATCCCCATCAAATGAGATCAGTTGAGGGCACCCCAATTGGATGTCATTTGCTATCAATACCCTCAATCCTAAGGGGTTTAATAGAATTATAATTGATACGACCCGAACCTCGAATTACCTTTTAACTGGTTTACTCTTACTTTTACTCCTCAGAAATTATTTTTACGATTCAAAAGTTCTAAAGGTTGACTTTTAAATGAGTTAACCCGACCGAGGATTTTATTTCATGACGAGGTAAAAGACGTTGAGACGAGTTCGTGGACACGTAGCATGCTCAATTTGGAGTTCGTACGAAAAAGTTACGATGTAAAATCGGAAATTGTCCGATTTTAGACGAGTATAAATAGCCGGGAGAAAATTTCCCGAAAGGGAAATCCCCCATTTTTTCTTTTTCTTTTTCTTTTCTTTCTTTTTCTTCTCTCTCCTTTCTCTCTCCTCTCCCCCGACTCGGCCCGACCTCCGACCGAACCTCCGCCGTCCGGCCAAACTGGGTCGGCGCACCGGTCCCATTCGGACCGCCTCCTTCACCTCTTCACGTCTGCGGCAGCGGCGCGGCGTGAATTGCCGCCGTTTGGTCGTGCGACGCCCGAGACCGTCTGCCCCCGATTGAACGGAGCTCCCTCCTCCGGTCGCCGTTCGTCTCGATTTCGGTCGGGAATCGAAGACCTTGATCCGTGCAACAATTTCATGGGAGGAATTGAACCGATTCGAACCAGGTAAGGAGAATTTAAGATTTGGAATTTTTAGGGTTTTTGTAATTTTTTGTGGAGGTTGAGTATTTGATGTTTTTGGTGAATTTGGTGGTTGAATTCGTGTTTAGAGTGTTGTAAGGAGTTGATTATGTGTTATTTGATGTTCATTTGGTTGGTTTTTGTGAAAATTGGAGGTTGTGTATTTCGGGCCGCCGTATGCGGCGGCTGCGCTGGTTTTTTGCGTCAGAGGCAGTGGTGGACGAGCTCCTGAGGTGGTGACGATGATATTGGGTTGAATTGGAGTCGATTGGCTAGGTTTTGGGCCACTGTGGTGGCGGCGCCGGCGACGGGGCGGCGGAGCTGCGGTTGCCGGCGGCTGAGGAAGAAGATGAACTGTAAACCGATAAAAAGTAAAAAGGTAAAATGGTAAAAGGTGAAAAGTAAATGGTAAAACAGTAAAAGTAAAATAGTAAACAGTAAATGGTAAATAGTAATTGGATTTTAACAATTTACTGTTTGACTTTCAGAATTACTGTTTGACCTTGGATTATTACTGTTAACTTACCGTAAAAAGGTTAAAAGCTGATTAAAAGGGTTTTACGACGAAATAACTAAGAAAAGAATTAATCGGATACGGAGTGAGTGTTCTGAGTAATTTCGGACGTAGATTATTTGGTATTGAGGCGAAATTCCTATACCGATTAGTGAAAAAAAAAAAAAAAAAATTGGAAGTTTCGGGTGAGTGAGGACGTCCGTAGATTTATCGTTTATAAATTAATTCCGAGTTTCGTAATAATTATAATTACGTCCCTATTACAGGTCGAGAGGCTATTCGACGGGACGAGAGATCGGATTAGCGGCGCGCTCGGCCGTACTATGAGTGGATTTTTATTTTAAATAAATGCATGCATAACTAATTTAATAAAATGCAGTTTATTTGATAACAATAATTTCTGAAGTATGATAATTCCTAAGATATTTATCATATTTTGTTCAGTTAATATTTAAAGGAATATATGGTTTTGGGGTATATGTTTACTACTATTTTGAATAGTACGTAATTTTATGCGGAAATGAGATTTCTGGAAATAGCATGATTTTATAAATCATAATTGATCATTTTGAGTGTATTTATATTTAAAAGACCGGAAATGAGATTTCCGGGGATTTTATGATTTCATAATTTGTGATTTTACGACATGTGAGACATGTCGATATTATATACATATATTTACTTCGAGGCTATTATTTTAATTGATTATGTATATAAGCTTCAGATGTGCGGTCGGGGACCGTACAGATTTATGATATATAAGGGAATACGTATTTTCGGTTTTATTTTCGGATTTTCACCATAGCAGGGTCCAGATATATATTGATGCTAGCTAGCTTAGTCGCCTGATCCCATGCGAGGTGACGACTTGACCACATAGGTCAGATTCACGCTCGGTGGTCGACGTGTACGGGCATAGCGTGGGACGCTATAGAGAGTCTTGGAGGCTCGACCCTTAACCTGGGAGGATACTATTAAATTGTGGTAGTGACGTTCCCCTGTTTTATTATATGATATGACCAATGGGATTGGTCAGGATATTATATTAATTGGGTTTCGGGAATATTTTCGACTTTCATTTATTTAATAAATTCCCGAACCATGCAGCGGGGCTGGATTTTTTTAATTACAAGAATATTTGGGAATGGGCCAATGGGATTGGTCCAGTTATATTTTATTTGATTATTCGATATACCAGTGGGGCTGGGTTTTTACTACAAAATTATTTGGGATTCGGCCAATGGGATTGGTCGTGGTATGTTACTATTTGATTTTCAAAGTATTTATTTTGAAAGTATAAACAAAATATTATTTGTGTATTTGAGATATCAGCGGGGCTGATTAATTATTATGATTTTCTTAAACGTGGGACGTTTTAGGAAAATGCATGCATAGTAGTTTCAATTATAAAATATTAGGGAAGTAATATTATACTTTTTATATAAGGTATTATACGATATTATTTGTATCCACTCACTCTAACGTTTTTAAATTACTTTCCCCTGGGCACTTCGGTTTAAATCGCCCAGTGTGCAGAGTAGTGATCAGAGGTCAAGAGTACTCGGAGTCGAGGCATAGTCATCATCGTTGTCGCTTCCGCTAGGTGGGATCTGTGATCCCTCATTCTTTTATTTTCATATTATATTTCTAGTTATATTTCCATTTGTAATTCCAGTTCATTTTGTTAGATTGCTCTGATTACCTGTGAGTCAGTTGAATTAGATTTTGTGTTTATTTGTGGTGGTTGTTGTGATTTGGGGAGTAGGTGGCTCCAGGTGTTACGGCTGGAACTGGAATTTAGAAGTGTTTTGGTTGTTGCAGGTTTTAGGGTTGTCCATCTTAAGATCGAATTATCGAATTATCGATAGAGTTACACTACCAGATCTGAGTGAATAGCCGACGAAAAAAAATTTGTCGGCTATGCCTTTTTTTCGTCGGCTATACCTTCTACCGACGAAATTTTCGTCGGCTATAAGTCGTCGGGAAAACCCCGTCGGTAATACAATGGCCGACGAAAAAAACCAATTCGTCGGCTATAGTAGAGTATGGCCGACGAATTTACCGACGAAAATATTTTTTATCGGCCAAACCTGGGAGAAATTGCCGACGATTTTCGTCGGGTATTTTCGAGTATGGCCGACGAAATTCATTAAGTATAGCCGACGAAATTCGTCGGCTATTTGGTTTTAACAATAGCCGACGATTTCATAAATTTTCGTCGGCTATGTTTTCGAAATATATTACTATTTTAATAGGTATTAATTAGTTATAGCCGACGAAATAATGCACTTTTCGTCGGCTATAAGTTGTATAGCCGACGAAAATTGGTAAAATTCGTCGGCTATAACTGTATTTTGGGCAAAAAAAAAAATACCGGATCGGAGGAGGAGGGGAAGGAGGAGGAGAAGGAGGGGAAGGAGGAGGAGGCCGGAGGAGGAGGGGAAGGAGGAGGAGGAGGAGGCCGGAGGAGGAGGAGAAGGAGGGGAAGGAGGAGGAGGCCGGAGGAGGAGGGGAAGGAGGAGGAGGAGGAGGAGGCCGGAGGAGGAGGAGGGGAAGGAGGAGGAGGCCGGAGGAGGAGGAGGGGAAGGAGGAGGAGGGGAAGGAGGAGGAGGCCGGAGGAGGAGGAGGGGAAGGAGGAGGAGGAGGAGGAGGAGGCCGGAGGAGGGGGGGGCGGGGGGGGGGGGGGAAGGAGGAGAGAAAAAAGGCGGGAGGAAGCGATTTAAAAGATTTAGAAGGAGAATAGCCGACGATTTAATATATTTCGTCGGCTATACTTAGAGAATAGCCGACGATTTAATATATTTCGTCGGCTATACTTTGGAAAATCAACAGCCGTCGGATCTGAGCCATCCAACGGCGGACAATGAAAAGGCGCGGATCGCAAGAGTTTAGCCGACGAAAATTATATTTCGTCGGCTATGCTTTGGAAAATCAGCAGCCGTTGGATCTGAGTCATCCAACGACGGACAATAAGCGGATCGAAGGAGTTTAGCCGACGAAATATAATTTTCGTCGGCTAAACTTAGAGAATAGCCGACGATTTACAATGTTTCGTCGGCTATTCTATGAAAACATACTAAACTGCCGTTTTGAGGCCCTAAACGAACTCGAAAGCCCGAAAATGCCCACACATCGTAGCAAAGCTACGAGTTTGATTCCTGGCGTCGTTCCCTTTCCGGAATGGTATCACAATCGTCATTCGGACGCCGGACGCCAAATCTGCCGTAAACCGGGTTTTCACTTGCAACGGTCAATCTGCTCTTCAATTTTGTCGGAATCTTGTCATTTTTCAACCGTAGCCGTATTTCATTATTTCGGTCATATCTTATTTGACGACATATTTGCATTTGAAGAGTATACGTATAGTAACTATTTGAAACTATACATTCACTTAAACACTTAGTAAACAAGTTAAGGAACATTAGTGCATATGTTCCGATTTTGAATCTAAAAGTTTGGAAAATCTATTCCAACCGTCAGATATCACCGTTTAGATTAAATACATGTATGAAAAAAAAATCCAACTACATCTGACAACGTTAAAGGCTCGATCGGGACGGTCAACCGGGTGAGTCAACTCTTTAAACGCTTAGAAATGGTAATTGGCCTGTCTAAATGACGTTTTTTTGCTTGACCTTCAAGAGATAATAGTTTCAAATCGATGAGACGCAACTAATCGTATAAAAATTTTCCTCAAAATTTGTACCGAACGTCAGGCTACCCATAGGAAAACGGAAGTAAAAAACAGTTAACCGTAACATTCGGCACACAGATTTTGTCAGAATCTCGTCATTTTTCAACCGTAGACGTATTTCATTATTTCGGTCATATCTTATTTGATGACATATTTGCATTTGAAGAGTGTACGTATAGTAACTATTTGAAACTATACATTCACTTAAATAAAATTTAATTTTAATTATAGCCGACGAAATCAAACCTAGTACTTGTCGGCTATATAGACTTATAGCCGACGAAAATGCCAATTTCGTCGGCCAAACTTTCAAAAGTTTTCGTCGGCTAAAGTTTCAGAGAATAGCCGACGAAAATACAAATCGTCGACTATTTCATGGGAATAGCCGACGATTTTTTTTGTTTACCAACGAAAAAAAAAATCGTCGGCCATTCTATGGGAATAGCCGACGATTGTTTTTTTTTACCGACGAAAATAAAAATCGTCGGCCATTCTTGGGAATAGCCGACGAAAATTTTAGGTCGTTGGTCGTTTTTTTTTTTCGTCGGGAAAAGTGTTTTTTCTGGTAGTGTTAGTCTTAAGGTGGTCCCCACAGGATCTTATCTGGATTTCAGGGTGAAATCCGGGGCGGGTCCTGTCAATAATAGTAGTCCGCCTCAAGCGAGTAAGCTGCTACGGAATAAGGGCGTTCATCCGCCTTGATCAATACCGGAATGTCCGCCACTGGATCCCACATGATCATCTCTTGATGCAATGACGATGGAACAGAAAGTGTCTTGTGGATCCAATCTCTCCCCAGGATCATACTATATGGGGCAGTAGCGTCTGTGACAAAGAGTCCATGAAAAGCATCAGATGGCCCAAGTTTTATCTTGAGCATTAAGATACCACTAGTTGGAGTGACCGCACCAGCAAAGCCTCTGACCTTGATAGTGATACATATAATCTTTTCCTGAGGAATCTTGAGCCTTTCCATAATACTGAGTGTGATAACGCTCACCGTGGCTCCTGTATCGATGAGAATTTTGTTAACTTTAAAACCCGCCACCTCTGCTGATACATAAAGAGGTTTGAGATGCTGAGATATGGCGAATGTAGGTTTTGAAAACACCACCATTTGCTTTTGAATGTCAACCAACCCTTATGGAGATTTGTTGACGGATTGAGAACTTTCTCCTTCCACGCTCGCCACTGCCTGATCTTGGGATTCTTGTATATGACAAACTGGCTTGTCCGTCCCCTCTTCTTGGATGAATTGAGAGGTAGGCATAGGTGTTGGTAAGGCATAGGTAGAAGATAAAATAAAGGTCATGCAGCAATCCAACATCTCTGGGTCTAAGGAAACCATGTTACAATCTAAGATGGCATCATCTTCGTCCAACAATTCTTCATTGTCCTCCAGCATCTCACCATCTGCCCCCGGTAGACCTTCGTCTACCACCGGGTTCGAAGACTGGAAATTGGACTCACTCTCCGCTTTCCTCGGAGGTGGGTTAGTGCCAAGCTTTTGTGCCACATATTGAGGCAAGGACATACCGGGAGGAATATCTGAGGACTTGGACCGAGCCAAGATCATAACAGGCTTGGTTGAATCTGCTTTTGCTAGCTTGGATTCCTTGGCGACTGCTTGCCCCTCCTCCTGTAGCTGTAGTGACACTCGCCACTTTAGGTTTCCACTTCATGATAGTGGAGTCCTTCTTTATTCCAGCTTCTGGGATGTTCTTTTTGGGTAAAGGATCTGATCGGCTTAATGTCACAGATCTAACAGACTCTCTTTCTAGGGAGTAGACTAATCTCTTCCTCGCTGAATTCCTATATGCACCTTCCGCTTGATTTGGTTCTGAGAGCCTATCATGAAAACTTTTTCTTCGAGGCGGAGAAACGTCTTTGTTTCGTACTCGGCGAGTATCCACATACGTTTTGGCCTTGCACCTTTTGTAAGTCTTCTGTATGTGTTCAACCGGGACCGAAAGCTCCTATGGGGTCAACTCTCCCTTGTCCAAAGCATCCAGAGTTCTCTTTGCTCTACCATACCGCTTCTGCATGTTCTTAGTCTGATTAGGAAGTACCTC
The DNA here is from genome assembly GCA_963682095.1 of Potentilla sterilis. Taxonomy (NCBI): domain Eukaryota; kingdom Viridiplantae; phylum Streptophyta; class Magnoliopsida; order Rosales; family Rosaceae; genus Potentilla; species Potentilla sterilis. The sequence goes on along the minus strand of OY821762.1, from coordinate 19,603,374 downwards.
TACAACTTTAACATTCTGCTGTCGATACCACCTGTCAGTCTTGAGCTCTGACCTTGACACTGGTAGAACATAAGGTTTAATGGTAGCATCTGGATCCAGCGCTTTAGAAGGACCATAAGCTGGTACGGATTTAACCCCAGAAGGTCCTGGTTTTGGCCAAGACCTCACCTTGCTGGCATAAGTCGCATGTTCATTATGATGGTACTTCGCTCGCTTGTAGTCATCAGACCTAGATCGTCCAGGAGCTGGATGAGTTTGCTTGACCTTTTCAAAGGCTTTCTGTTCTGCCGCCTTAAGTGCAATCTGCAGCTCGTCATGTGTTATAGGCAAGTGGCAAGCTATTTTACAATTAAGGCATAACTTAGAACGTGGTACTAGCACCATCTCTTCCTGTCCTGGCAGATGCGCATTATTGATAGTTTGCTGTTATATTCCTGACTTATTCTCGTCGATGACATTTACCCAAAACTCAGGGATAGGAGCCACCGCTTCTCTAGCAAACTTCAAAGTTCTATTATTCAACCATTCTTGGATTTGGTCCATTAACGCAATACATTGGAAAGTATAATGGTCGTCAGAATGATGAAAAGTACAACAGGACCCGCCAGACGTTGTTTCCCTTTGTGGCATGCGAGTATTATTAGGGTTAACCATCCCCGCCTGGGCCAAGAATTCCCAAATCTCGGGGGCCTTGCGTGCATCATATGTATAATTTGCAAACTTGGAAATCTACTTGCCAGGCTCCAATTCTTGACATGGACCGTGAACAAAATCTATCATGTTCACATTAGGGAATGGCTTAGATTATGTCCAAGTAGGTTCCTTGGTAGTTTCCACCTTCATGACACCATCATTAATCCATGTTTGGATCTGATCTTTTAGCTTGACACAGTCTTTGGTATAATGGTTATTCATGTTATGAAAACTGCAGTATTTCTTACCCGCTATGTAGTCTGGCTTGGGAACAAAACCTCCTTCATGTTGAAGTCGCCCTTGTTTAAATAGCTCTAGTAAGATTTCCGGAGCTTTGTGTAAATTATAAGTTTATTCCTCAAAAGGTAGACTTAGTTGGTACGGAAGTCACAACCTTGATTGGCTCCTTGGACAGTCTTACATTCTTTGATTGTAGTTGCTGGCGGCCAACCACTTCTACAACTGCGACTTCTTCTTCTTCATCCGCGTTAACCCAAGCTAGGATTGGAGCTGGCTGTGCTTGTACAGTTGCAACCGTCTTTGAAGTAGAAGAGATACCCTGCCTAGGTTTCAAAGTGACTGGATAATAAGATAATGAGACGCCTTTCTTCCTTTCTCTTTTTTCCTTCATCCGATCAATCTAATGTTGTTGATCGGCCAACATAAACTTCCTCATCTACTGGTCAGATCAGCCATATTAGTAACATATACCTGCTGGAAGCCAGCCTGAACTTCCTCATCTAGTCCTGCAATAGTCAAGTCTACTATAGTGTCCTCTGAAAGCTTATCTTTGTATTTGGTCAACTGCAGCTTAAAGCGTTTTAGATAATCCATGGCTGACTCTCCGGGTTATTGTTCTATTTCAGCCAAGACCTATACAGTGACCTTAGCCTCAACAACCCTAAAAATGGTCCTAAAGAGAATTTCCATAGTCCTCCAGTCTGGGACTGATCCTGGCGCTAAATCCTTATACCATGCTAATGCTGACCCAGTCAATGAGGTGTCAAATACTCGCAGCTTCAGTATGAAATCCTCTGCATAGGGACCACACTCGTTGTTAAAGCGAGTGATATGGGTCTCAGCGTTTTCCGAGGAATCCCCAGAAAATTGGGTGAATCGGATATGTTTAAAGTTCTGCGGCCATGGAAGTGCATTCACCTCTCTGGGAAGTGGATTAACATATATTATGTTGGCCTCTGGCAAGCCATGCATAGCCCTCATTTTTTCTTCGAACAATTTATCCACTGCCTCCAGAGTGAGAGCATGGACTGCACCACTTCCTGATTCCTCGTCTTCTTCATCAGATGGAGGATTATTAAGCCTTCCACCCCTTCCTTGTCGTCTTGAAGATTCAGAAACATTGAGACCCTGAAGTTTGATAGGTGGCCTTGATGTATTGGAAAAACCCTTTTCTTGTCTTCCTCCCATTATCACAGGCCAAACTGGTATCGTCGGTTCCTGTACCTCAGAGTCTATCTTCTTCTTGAACAATATGGAAAATTTTTCGATAGCAGCTGAGGTTTTGGTCAACTGCTCCTGCTATTTCCTCACTTGCTCATTGAACTGCTCCTGTTGTTCCCTCATTTGCACATTGAAGTTCTTAGCATAAGTAACAGTCTGGTTGGCAGTTTTCCTCTGCTGTTCCCCTAACCAATTAATGCTGGACGAATGTCCAATCTGCTCTGTCCTCAGCTCTTTCAAACTCGCCTCAATCCTCTGAAGAACGTCATCTGTTGATGCTGACTTGGCCAACATCATGTGCAAAGAGTCCATTACGTCTTCAGGAGATGGAACCGCAAGGTTCACATTGTTATTCTCTTCAGAAATCTTTGGAATTCCTGAGGCGTCAGTCGCCTCTTTGTCCAAGATGTTGGTGGGATTACTCTGGTCACCAACACCTACTGGAGTTCCAGGACTCCCCTCGTCACTACTGATGACCCCCGTCCGATCCTCAATAGTAGTAATTACGCTTCCAAACTTGAGGCCTGCTTCTGCCTCTATTAAACCTCTACACGCAGATGAGTTGTGCGGGACGTACAACCTGTGTTCTGGTTTATTGCAGGGAGGCATGATTCGTTGATATGGATTCGATCTCGCAATCTTGACACTTGTCCCACTGGGCGTGCCAAAATGTCCGTGTCGGATTCAACACCTTGCGAACAGTCAACACGTGGGGGTGGCGGACGTCGATCTTAGTCCTCTTATGATGTGCGCGAGCGTGCCAGTACTTTTGAGTTGGTACAACTTTGGTGCGGACGACCTCTGGCGAGTGTATCTGTCTGCTTCTGATACCTGACTTCTTGATCAAGCGACTGTTATGCGGGCATTGACTAGGCCGGCGTAAAGGCTCGAACAAGACCTAACAAAAATCTATTAGGATTTTTCTTCTCAACCTATTGCAGATTGAGTAATGTTACTTCGATTCTGAGATGCAAAGCAGAGCTATAATTTAAGATCGCGGGAAATGGTTTGCTATGCAAGATAACGACTCAATATACCACAAGATGTGGCGACTGACACTGGGTGTTTCAGCGAACGCAGACATGACGCAAGTTTGCAGCTCTAACCGGCGCAAGTGTGTGACTCTATACGTATGGCGCGATTCGCGGCTCTGTACGTATGGTGCAGATGTGCAGCTCAGGTTGGTGCAGGTATGTAGCGATGTGCGGATGCTAGAAGCGATAGGCTTAGCGACGCTCACACAAATGCTAGGCACACTTCGACAACCGCACAAGTATACAGCGACCGTGGCGGGCGTAAGGTTGTGGCAGGGTTGGATGGTGGTTGTTTGCAGTTTGTGGAGGCAATACGCGTAAGATTGCTCCGGAGAGGCTTTGTAAGATTTGTGAAGCGCAAAAGCTTGTGTGTTTGTAAGATGGTTGTGAACCCTTTTTATGTTATTCGAGAGTTCTTTATATAGAGAATGCAGAACCTCAATATTTGCGTATCAAGCATAACAGATTCTGAGATCAACTAGGATTTAATTACCACTACCAGAAAAAAGAGCATTACCGACGAAAAAAAAAAACGGCCGACGACATACTTTTTTCGTCGGCTATTCCCAAGAATGGCCGACGATTTTTTATTTCGTCGCTAAAAATAAAAAATCGTCGGCTATTCCACAAGAATGGCCGACGATTTTTTCTTTCGTCCCTAAAAAATATTTTTTGTCGGCTATACCCCTAGAATGACCGACGATTTGGATTTTCGTCAGCCTTTCTCTAAAACATTAGCCGACGAAAACTTTTGAAAGTTTGGCCGACGAAATTGGAATTTTCGTCGGCTATAAGTCTTTATATTTTCAGATCTGGACAGAAGCTGCTCATTTAAAAAAAAAACAAAAAAAAACAGGAGAAAGAGTGAAAAATCTGTGGGTATTATTGAAATCCGTCCTCTCTTACATTGTGGAGCTATATATAGGTACGTATATGTGTATATATGTTGATTTTGAGTTTTAGTTGAGTTGATTTTGAGTTTTAGTGATTTTGATATAGTAAGTGATTTTTTGTTTTGTTGTTGTTTTAGTGTTAGAATGTATGTATATATGTTGATTTTGAGTTGTAGTTGAGTTGATTTTCAGTTAGAGTTTAATTATGTGTTTTAATTTGATGTTATTTTAATTAGTGTTAATATATATATATATATATATATATATATATGTTAATTAATGGTTGGATATGTTCGCGGCACAACAACAAAACCTTGAACCCCCGCTCCCGTTTCAGCCGTTAGTTGAACCTCCAATGCCTCAACCTCCCGAGTTCGGTCAGCAGGATGACGAGCATGATGGAGAGCAGGATGCTGGGGATGACGTGGTGGACTTTAGTGGTTTAGGTGATGATTAGTAGGGTTATATGTTATGTATATTGGAACGAATTAAATAATAAGTCATTTAGACGTGTTTCTTGTTGGTGCAAATGCATGGACTGTCTTTGTGATTTGCAGGTTGCTTAGAATGGTAATTTAGAAAATAATTTAATTTTTTTTTCACCAAATGTAAGAATAGCCGACGATTTTGGCATTATTTCGTCGGCTATAAGAACTATAGCCGACGATTTTTACCAATATTCGTCGGCTATAAGTCTTATAGCCGACGAAAATTACCTTATTTCGTCGGCTATAACTAATTAATGCCTATTAAAATATTAATATATTTCGACGAAATAGATGAAATCGTCGGCTATAGTTCAGAACATATAGCCGACGAATTTCGTCGGCTATATTTTACGATATCGTCAGCCATACTCGAAAATACCCGACGAATTTCGTCGGATATTTTGCCAAGGTTTGGTCGACGAAATGATGTTTCGTCGGTAAAGTCGTCGGCCATACTCGCATATAGCCGACGATTTCCTTTTTTTCGTCGGCCATTGGTATAGCCGACGGCGTTTTTCCGACGAATTATAGCCGACGAAAATTTCGTCAGCAGAAGGTATAGCCGACGAAATTTCGGCATAGTCGACGAAAATTTTTTCGTCGGCTATGCCCTCGGATCTGGTAGTGTACCTTAAACCACCTCCTTCTCGGATTCCTAGAGGAACCCCAAATCTTTTCCCAGAAGGAAAGACAATATAATACATCAGATTATTCTTTGATAAATAACCTCTTAGGCATCGATCCACAATTTCGGATAAATGTTAATTTAGGCCCAAACAACTCTAACCGACTCTGTTCAAACCACGTGAATTCAGAATAAGCACCCATAACACTCGAATTTGAAATCATGAACTGACGAGACGCATCAAATACTAAAAGATAGACATGTTTCAATAGTTGAAGTTCAAAATTTCAAAAGATTTGATCTATGAGTTTCTAACCCTGTTATTGTGTTAGTTCATAGTGATTTGGAAAACTGTTGTAAACTACATCATCTTTCGACTTATATCAATCATAATTTTTTTCGTATTATCATTTTAAATCGTCTATGTTTTGACATGTAATTATATATATTTTTTTACGCCCTACTATGTTTAGACTTTTGGCTCCGCCACTACCCATTTCTCCTATTAGTTGACTGCATTATTACAGTACAATTATGTATCCAATAGTGTTCATTATTAGCAAAGCAGGTGTGGGTTTCTTTTTCGCTTGTAATGCATAGATTTGAAGATGATTCTCTCAAGTAAGATTAGGGATGCAGTGCCTAATGTTGGATTCTTTAAGCTTACATATAAGATTATGATTAGAACTTGGAGACCTAGTTTTTTTTTTTTTTTTGAATCAAAAGTACAACACTTTTATTCACTTTTATTCAGTAGGCAGAATAAAGATAACACACTCATGAGGGCCGACCAATAAGAGTTATCTCTTATGAAATACCAACCTAAAAGCAAGGTTAACCAACCTAAAATCTAGGCTAATAAATCACGAATTCACCCACCTTTTCATCGAGGCACTGAAGCACAATAACCAGTACTTAAGGTAGTTAGAAGCGAGGATTAAATTGAAACAACCAACTACCCCAAGATACTGTGACCAGATTCAAAAACTAGTCAAAACTAGCAAAACGAGGAGAAAAGTCCTCCCTCACTTGTCTGACTATCTCCAGGACAATCATATTCTGAGCCATAAAGACCCAATCCAACTAAATCTACACAAGAGTAGAGGCCTAAATGAACAGAAAACTAACACATTTGGACTCAGTAAAAGCCCAAGTCCGCATCAGCCCAACCAGACCAAACCCTAGGGACAAGGACGTCAACCACCACGCCGTCACCATCGCCGTCGCCGATATTTCAGCGCAACTCTCGACCCACAACCCAGGTCGCCAACGGGAGCCCGACCTGTCGCTACCGACGAGCCGATCAGCCACAACACTCCCATCATCAACAACACCCACAAAGGATGGACACCGATAGATTTGTGGTAACCCGACCTGCATCTCCTTCTTGACACTACCACCGCCGCCGACAGTATGTTTGTTCCAAAGAGAAGGCCCAGACCCGCCGCTGCTAGCACACGGCCTAAATTGCCAACTCGCCATCGACCAATTGAACTAGATCTTGTAGCCTCCATTATCTTCCCAAACAACCTCACCTAGAGCTAATTGAGATAAATCCACATCCAAACCTCCTGCATCATCCACAGCCATCAGACCAAAGAAGAAGAAAAGAAAACAAAGGGAGGGCGCTCGGAGAGAAGACCCCCATCCCTCGCCGACCCGCCAAAGAGAGAAAAGGAAGAAAGCCCTTCCCTCCTGGTCGGGAGTTCACCGTATTCGGTCATTTTCGAAGGTCGCCGCCGCCTTGAAGTTTGGTCGTTTCCAACCCTAGCAGAGAGAGCAGAGAGAGAGAGACCTAGTTATATACCTCTCTCTCTCTCTCTCTCTAAATGTCTTTCTTTCCCTAGCTCGTTCAACATAAGGCTTAATTTCTTTAATTTCCTATTTTTGGGAACAAAGATTTTGTCTACATCAAGTTTGCAAGTGTATATTGAAGTCCGTTACGGTACTGTCGATGAGTCAATTGCCAGATTTGGGTTTGTACGGATTGATAAGAAATTAAGAAGTGTCTCTTTTCCTTTGAAGATTATATTAAATGACATTCTTCCTGAACATTTCGTCGATCACTTTGATATGAATAGCTTTGTACTATGCTTTTTAATTGTGCATGATTTGATTCCACAACAAACTTGACAATTGCAATTCGTTGATCATTGGAAGCTGCATCACAAGAGAGAGGATGAGCGTGATTAGCAATTTGCAGGTCTAAAGATATCAGAGACAGCTCCATGCGATGTTACGAAATTACGGCTGGAGAAATGGCATGTAAGGTTATAGGTTACTAGTACTGGAAGCTTGAGGAGCAGTGTGAATGAAAACAAATAATAAATGCACAAAACTTGTGTGAAAGGTTTACCTTCACTGGAGGGAGACCAAGTGTTTACTAGGAATGAAACAAGATCTAACCCCATTCCCTGTTTCTGCATTATTACACAAAAACACGTTCTGTCTTTGGTAGTGCAGAAACCAGTAGTTTTGCGACAGACATAGTACATTTCCGTCGCGGCAGATACTACCTAAGCGACAAGTAAACAACAAAATACGTCGCTTTAAAGTACAATAAAAACCCAATTTCCTGAATATGTGTTAGTCGCTCAAGTTTGAAGCGACGGGATTTGTTTGTCGCTTTAGATGGACGTGTTGAAGCGGCGGAGATTTATATACGTCGCTTAGGAGAAAATATAAGTGACGAGTTATGATAAAATCCGTCGCGAGTGTCTTAAGCGACGGCCACGTAAGTGACGGATTGACAGTCGCATAAGACTTCAGCGACGTATAAACTTGCTTAAGCGACAACAGATATATGTCGCTTCATTGCTTCCATGGCGTAGTGGCATGGACCAAAAGAAGAAATCTAATTATAAGAGATCGCTCATAAATTGGATATGTATTCACAAAAACAACACACTCTAGCAATACAGACAAAATAAATACAGACTGATTGAAAAACAACAATACTTAGTGAACGATGAACATGATACAAAGAGAAAAACAAATTAAACAATCATCAGACCAATTATTCACTACTACAAAAACACCTTCAGATGACGCCTTTTAGATGACGCAAAAAAAAAAACCGTCATCTGATTGATTTTGAAATAATCAGACGTCGGTTCTAGTTTGTCTGTCATCTGAATCGCTTTTAGACATCACATTTCCTCAGTTTATGAGGAAAACATCCAAAATTTAGTATTGGCAATGGTAGACATCTCAAAAATTCATCGTTCAAAAATTATACTTAATTCAGATGACGGTTGACTGTCATCTGAGGGTCTAGGGTTTCTACCAAGTTATAAGCGGGAAAATTCCCTCCCAAACTCAGCCTAGGTATGCCATCAAAAATTGAAAGGTTGAAACATCAGACGACGGTTGCACGTCATCTAATGTTTGGGTGCGAAATTTGTTAAAATTTTGCTTGAAGGCACAGGTTTTGGGATTTTTCCTAGTAGGCTCACTAGAATAATGCACTCAATCAGATGTCGGTTCGACTGTCGTCTGTATTTTGGGCTGAAATTTTAACAAATGGCGGCATTTTTACCTCCGAAAACCAACCAATTTTGGGAAACCTAGCTAGCGCGCCACACCAACCAATATTGTCTCAAAAGCATCTTAAGTGAAAAAAAGAGAGGAAAGAACAAAACAAGTGAAAAAATCAACGTACTCCTTCGCACTCACACCTCTTCTCAGCCCCAAACCTCTTCGCACTCACACCCTAATCCGTCAAAAACCAAACCTCATCAAAATCTCAGCTTCAACTGAATCTCAAAGACCCATCTGCTGTCAAAACTAAACCGCAAGAAGGACCTAGCTACCTCCGTCGTGTTTCAAATTAATCCCTCACACAGATCTCAATAGGTATATCCCTAACCCGAGAGAAAGAAAGCTCCAATAACAAAAGCCTTCATTCCCTCCTCGCCTCTAAGCTCACCATCCCCTCCTCCTCCTCCTCATCTCCGCCTCAAGACTTCGACTTCAACGACGTTTTCGACCCCCCAACCGCCTCCACCGACTCCTCCGTGCTGCTGCCGTTACTCGTCATCCACAACCGCTCCCACTCCTTCGTCGGCCCCTCCCACTCCTTCGTCGGCCCCTCCCCACGCTTCACTCCCTCCTCCCCATGTTTTGAACCTTCTGCCAAAAAACGACGCCGGATTGAAGACCCAGATGACCGGAGCTCAAGCCAAGACGGTGGTTGTCGGCGTCAAGCTGGACTCCCACAGCAAGGAGCTGCTGACGTGGGCCCTCGTCAAGGTGGCCGAGCCTGGTGATCATGTCATTACTGTTCATGTCCTCGACTCCATTTCTGGTTTGCTCTCTCGATTGTTTGGTCATTGTTTTTTTTTTTTTTGTGATTTGAGGGCCAAGTTTTGAGCTTTTTGGGTTTTTGTTGAGTTTGGGAGTTGGGTTTTTGCAGAGGAGACTTCGAGTTTGCTCTCGCTGGTGAAGACATTCGATTCTATGCTCTCTGCTTATGAAGGTTTCTGCAGCTTGAAGCAGGTCAGTGACTTTAAAATTGTGTCTTTTGTGTATTTATGGTTTGGTCAATTTGGATTCTGAGATGAATTTGTGAGTGGTCAAACAGAGCACTACAACACTGAATATCTTAGGCGACGAAAATTTTTCGTCACCTAAGATGGATTTTCGTCGACTAAGCTTTTTGGTGACGAAAATTTTGTCGCCTAAGTTTCGTCGTCTAAAGTTTGTGGGCTAAATACTTAGACGACGAAAATAACACAATTTCGTCGACTAAGATAATTCTTAGAAGACGAAAAAATTTCGTCGTCTAAGAAAAATGGTGACGAAAAAAATTCTGAGACGACGAATTTTTTCGTCGGCTAAACTATGGCTTAGACGACGAAAAAGAAATTTCGTGGCCTAAGATAATGACTTAGACCACGAAACTCAACATTTTCGTGGTCTAAGTTTTTAGTTTAGGCGACGAAAGATAAAGTATTTCGTGGCCTAAGATGGAAACTTAGTCGACGAAACTATATTTTTTCGTCTCCTAAGCTTCATACTAAGTCGACGGAATATTTTATTTCGTGGTCTTAGATTTTTACTTAAGCCACGAAATAATATTTTTTCGTGGCCTAAGAGTTTATCTTAGGCGACGAAATTATTATTTTTCGTGGCTTAAGTAAATATCTTAGTCCACGAAAAAATAATTTCGTCGACTTAGTATACATCTTAGGCGACGAAAAAATTTAGTTTCGTCGACTAAGCATGTATTAAATTTAAAAAAAAAAATTTCGGATACTGAATATTCAAATATATTAAAAAAAGTATCGATAAAAATTAAATACCGAATAATATCGTACAATACCGAATAACATCGTACAATAATATAAATTCATACATTTGTTCAATAAAAATATTACACATCAAACAATATCGTACGTAGATAGGGAGAGTGAGGAGCCTGCAAGCTACTGTGGTCGGTTCCTAAACGACTGGAACTCTTGCTCCAATCAGCTAAGACGCTCAGTTACCAATCGTGTCTGCTCCTCTGCAAGTCTGATACGCTCTCGGGCCTCCTCCTCTGCAAGTCTGATACGCTCTCGGGCCTCCTCCTCTGCAAGAGCTATACGCTGTCGGGTCTCCTCCTCCAGTCGTCTCACACGCTCCCCATTTGACGACCGACTGCGTCCGGTGGAATTTTCCCCTTGCGATGATTGGGAGCCGACACCGAAAGTGACTCCTCCTAACCCCCGGATCTCACCGCTGTTTCGCGGTCCCAGTGCGCTGACAAGCACTCGGGCTTGAGTCGGCTCGTCAAAATAGTTGTAGATCAGATCCTCCGGAACGTCGGGGTGCTCCTGCCTCACAGTGGTCATCACCCTCTCGAGCTCGGCATTGATACGGCGCTGCAAAGACCAAGCAAGTAACATGCATATGAATAATGCATTGTAAATAATCCAAACATAATCGGCAGATATTATTCATCAAACCACAACGGTTAAACATAATCCAAACATAATGCCATGTCTAGTTATGGGATAAGAGAAACTTACTATATTTTCTGCCGCCTCTGGGTGCTCAGGAGGGTACACCATCTCATAATTCTTCACCAAGGGGAATAGTTCACCTTTTTGCTTCAATTCGTGCGCCCCGTAGATGAACGGCTTTGAACCGGACCGATGGTGTAACGTCTTCTTCCCCCGGTTGAGGGCGTTGGCGGTCGATCGTCTCTGTAGAAATATGATTAAATATGAGACAAATAGTTAGCATTGAAATAAAACTAAAATGAAAAATGTTAACATTTGAAAGCACATACTACTATTACAAAATTATATACCTGAAACTCATCGCTCTCGAAGTGGTGAAGCAGCCAAGACCACTCCTCCTGCCTATCTTTGAACTCTTTCGGAATTTTCCCAGGATTGGCAATCCTAAGCCTGTTGAGCTTGCTCTTGAAGGCTGTGAAGGTCTTGGCGGCATGCTTGTAAACCCACTTGACCATCTTCTTATCATCCCAAGGGATGTCATAAACAAGCTATTACAAAAAAATTAGAATTAATATGGAAGCTTATAGATAATTAAAATATCAAAATTGTAGTTAACTTACGTCGAGTTCATTTTTGAGCTTCAGCTGATCATCCTCCTCCAGATCCCACCAACTTGCAGCAGTCATGGGAATGCTGTCCCGAATGATATGCCCGATATCATGAGTCAGCCAACTGTTCAGTGCACTGGTCTGCGGTCCGTGCAAGAACTCATCATCCATGACGATCTTCACCTTCTCTCCGTGCTGCACCCAAGACGTGTAGGCCTTCAAGCCTTTTACCAACCCTCGTTTGTGTTTGGGAGGAGGTGCTGCCAAAACAATAACAATTTAATTAGAAAGTAATAACACTCATTTATAACTAAATGACTTAATTGAAAGTGTTGGATTATGTTTACCTCCATCAGGCCGAGGACGAAATGTGCGCCGACAGCTGATCTCACAATCACCATCGCTGTCGTCGACGTCAGGTGCGGTGTCTGCTACTAAAGGGGATGCAGTATCCTCCAACGGGGGCGGAGGGGGAGGTGATGATACGTTCGCAGACGATTCCGTAGGTGGCCGCGAACCACTCCCTTCAGAGTTATTTGACTTGTAGAAGCGGTCAAATAACTCCTGCCTCTTCTTCTTCAGAAATCCCTGAGTCGGCGGCATATTTTTCCTGTAAAGAAACACAAAGTTGAAATGATTAAGAAATTATGACCCCATTGTACAGGAAAAATCATTTTACAAAACTATGCATGTATAATCAGATGTCACCTTTCAAAATTCTGATGATGAACCAATGAGAAAGATTTTGCTTTTGAAACTAAATAAACCATTTTAATCACTTCCTAACACCATGCTTTGAACATGGTTAAACAATTGAAGGTTGATTAAGGTATTTGAAACCAATATAGAGGAAATGTATTTCACTCACATACAGACAGCCTTATTGATCCCAATCTAATGAGAATAGCAACTAACAAGCAAACCATACCACCAAAAACCTTGGTTAACTTTCCAGGTACTAACAAAGTATAACACTACACCATGAAATGTAAACACACATCAGAAACGAACTCCCAAACCTAAAAACAATCGCATGCACTACACTAATTCATCCAAGTAAAACCAATAAAAGCTCATCACAAGTTACACCGAAAGCTCATCACAGATTCGAATACCAAACCCTCCTAAAATCTCATCACACAAACTACACAAAAAGAAAACCACCTCCTCAGCCATCACAACCTTCTCCAAGCCAAAAATACAACAATAGCTACAATACACACAGATTAACCCATCTCACCAACAAACAACAACAATTCCAATTCCAATTCCAATTCCAATTCCAATTCTTATACCAAGCACAAAATCAATCAATCAATCCATCCATATTATCCACATATACCAATTCTTATATCAAAATAAATCAAATCTAAATTTTCCTATACCAATATGAATTAAGACAAACATAATTAGTGATGGGTTTAACATACCCGATTGGAGGCTGGCCGAGCAGGGGGAGGGCCGAGCAGGGGGAGGAGGCCGAGCAGGGGGAGGGCCGAGCAGGGGGAGGAGGCCGAGCAGGGGGAGGAGGCCGAGCAGGGGGAGGAGGCCGAGCAGGGGGAGGAGGCCGAGCAGGGGGAGGGCCGAGCAGGGGGAGGGCCGAGCAGGGGGAGGAGGCCGAGCAGGGGGAGGGCCGAGCAGGGGGAGGAGGCCGAGCAGGGGAGAGGAGAGGGAGGCCGGTGGAGGTGGGGAGGTGGGGAGAGGAGATGGAGGCCGGTGGAGGTGGGGAGGCCGGTGGAGGTGGGGAGAGGAGAGGGAGGCCGGTGGAGGTGGGGAGGTGGGGAGAGGATCGGAGAGGGAGGCCGGTGAGGGGGGGAGGTGGGGAGAGGAGAGGGAGGCCGGTGGAGGTGGGGAGGCCGGTGGAGGTGGGGAGAGGAGAGGGAGGCCGGTGGAGGTGGGGAGAGGAGAGGGAGGCCGGTGGAGGTGGGGAGGTGGGGAGAGGATCGGAGAGGGAGGCCGGTGAGGGGGGGAGGTGGGGAGAGGAGAGGAGAGGGAGGCCGAGCAGGGGGAGGGCCGAGCAGGGGAGAGGAGAGGGAGGCCGGTGGAGGTGGGGAGGTGGGGAGAGGATCGGAGAGGGGATGGAACGAAACAGATGTAGTGAATTAGGGATTCTCGGGTATATTTACTTCACTTAGGCGACGAAAACTTAATTTTCGTCGACTAAGTAAAGTCTTAAACGACGAAAATGATATTTTCGTCGGCTAAGTAAAAACTTAGACGACGAAAAATAAGTTTCGTCGTCTAAGTGTATTCCCAAATTTTCAATTAATTCAAATCAGTCCGCCAAAATATTAAAAACAATTTACACTTAGTCGACGAAAAATTAAGTTTCGTCGGCTACGTAAAGTCTTAAACGACGAAAATGATATTTTCGTCGCCTAAGTAAAAACTAAGACGACGAAACTTAAGTTTTCGTCGATTAAGACCAGTTCAAATTTTTGCCAAATTTATTGGCGGAAAATAAAGCCAAATTTTAAAAAATAATTAACACTTAGTCGACGAAACACACTTTTTCGTCGTCTAAGTGTTTACTTAGACGACGAAAAAGACTGTTTCGTCGACTAAGCTTAGTTAAAATTTTCCCAAAATTTATTGTGTGGAACATTAAAAAGTCAATTTTAAAAAAAAAATAGACACTTAGTCGACGAAATTATAAGTTTCGTCGTCTAAGAAAATACTTAGACGACGAAAATAAGGTTTTCGTCGACTACGTAAATACTTAGACGACGAAACTTATAATTTCGTCGACTAAGTGTCAATTTTTTTTATAAAAATTGACTTTTTAATGATGGCATTTTCGGCCATGTTCATATAGGTGCATTTGGTCGACGAAAGAACCCAAATATCGCAATTGTGCCCATTTTAATTTTCTTGACGAAATTGTAATCCAACATAATAATTAACACAGAACACAGTTGAAGGTTCTGTACGTACGTACACACCATTCATGTATTTTTAATTATACATCAAAAACAAATTTATTGAATTTAAAAACATAATTTAAATCTGATCATGGTTCTCCATCATAATCGTCATCGTCTGTATCGTCTGCATCTTCAATCGTATCAGTTAAGCCATCATTGGAATCGTCATCGTCGTATGTTTCCTCATCATCGTCTGATTCCTCATCATCTTCGTCATTAATGAAGTTTTGATTGGCTATGTTTTGAGATGTAGATGCATTTGGGACTGCAATGAATTCATCAGAAGTGACGAAATGTAAGCGGTTGTTGTCGCGAATAGCCTCTGCATTAGGGATTTGAGAAGCCGAATGTTCTTGATATGGTTCATCAGTGTCGCCGTCATCTTCATCATCATGTTCTTCACCCCCTTCAACTGTAGACGCACTCCATATATTCCTATGTGACATCGGGTTAACCACTTTCCAAAATCCACCTGCCTTAGGATCATCGAGATAAAATACTTGTTTTGCCATGCTAGCAAGAATGAAGGGCTCATTTTCATACCAACTTGTGTTTGTATTCACCGATAACATGCCGTAATCCATCTTTGTACTCCCAGGAACACTTTGATTAGTGTTAAACCATCTACACTTGAACAAGACAACGAGCATATTTCCATATACTAGTTCGACAACGGCCAGTAGCACTCCATAGTAGGTGAAGTCGTCACCATCTACGATGACCCCGCAATTTTGCGTTCTGCGGTTCACATCTCGTTGAAGTGTCACGAACTTGACGCCATTGACAAAACACATCGCGCGCACCCTGTGGGAAATTGGCATTCTAGCCAAATGGTGCAATTCGGACGAGTACCAATCACTGTTCTGTATTTGGAGATTTTCCACCTGTCACATTGTGATAACTTATTATTTAAATTGAACTGACTAGCTAGAATACTAATATTGAAATGGAGATATTGTAACATACAAAATATTGTGACGTACCCATTTGCGAAAGTAAACAGGAAATGTTCTTTTGTGCGTCTCTTTCGGCCTTCGGTCTTGACGATTTGCTTCAATCAGCTTCAAATGCTCACCCATGAAATATTGTGCTTCGTCACAGTGTTGTAGTACGCACCAATGAGCTTCAATTAGCTCAGCATCTGTCAGTCTTTCTGAAGTTGGTAAATTACCAAACGGACGTACAACACTTGAAAGGACGGAAAGTTTCGGAACTGGTACTGTAGAGGCTGCTGTAGAAGACTCTGCAATGTTTTCGTCACTGTTACGGAGATATAAGTTGCAGTATGTTACACATTCATGTGTAATGTACGACTCCGCTATCGATCATTCAGGGTGACTCTTGCTTTTACATAACTTTTTGTATTGAAACAGTTGTCTGAAATTACACGTACAGTTATTAGTGAAGTATATATACAAGAGAATATTATAATGAATGGGGAAATACGAATAATAAATAGTACCTTTCTTGCGGATACATCCAGGTGCAATGAACAGGACCAGTAAGCAGTGCTTGATCTGGAAGATGGATCATCAGATGAATCATACTGTCGAAGAAAGCAGGGGGGAAAATCCTTTCCAATTTGCACAAAATGTAGATGATGTCTTCTTTGAGAATGAGAACATCTGACTTCTTCAGCTCTTTAGCGCATAACTTCTGAAAGAACCTACACAAGGCTATTATAGGTTCGACCACATCTGGATGCAAATAGGGTCGGATAACCACTGGAATAAGACGTTGTAGCAATACATGACAGTCGTGGCTCTTCAATCCGTTAAACGTATTAAGCCCCAAGTTAATACACCGAGATATATTTCCTGCATACCCATGAGGATACTGTACTCCTTTAAACCATACGAAAATCTGCTTCTTGAAAGCCGGTTTAACTGTGTAAGGTGCAACAGGTATGAAAGTCCCTGACGCCGTCTTCACTGGCCACAAGTGTTCTCGTAATCCATTCTCCTTCAAATACTGACGTGCTTTCAAAGTGTCCTTACTCTTTCCTTTGATATCAAGAATTGTTCCCACAATGCTGTCACTTACTCCCTTCTCTATGTGCATGACATCTAGGGTGTGTCTAAGAATGGATTTCGACCAGTAAGGCAAATCATAGAATCTACTCTTGTGTGTAAAACACTTGTACTCGTCAGGGCGTTCCGGAACTGGTATAGATAAATCACCGCTCAACACCCCGAAATCGAAAGAGTTCAGCTTCTCCAAAATTTCATCACCGCTCCAGGGACGGGGTTTAGGACGAAGCTCTACTGTTTTATCAAATGCTAGATCATGAAATCGCCACTGGTGGTCAGCTGGAAGCCATCTACGGTGACCCAAGTAACACACCTTCCCAGCGCACCAAACAGAATGGACTTCGTTCAAGCAAACAGGACAAGCTTTATAACCTTTAGTCGCCTGAGACGACAACATCCCATAACCAGGAAAATCACTTATGGTAAACAGCAGTATTGCTCTCATCATAAATGATCTTCCACTGTGCCTGTCAAAAGTAAGAACTCCATTTTCCCATAAGTCTAACAGCTCGTCGATCAAAGGTTGCAGATACACATCCAAACACTTTCCTGGAGACCTTGGGCCGGGAATTAACAGAGACATCATACTAAATTCCTTCTTCATACACATCCAAGGAGGCAGGTTGTACGGCACAAGAATAACAGGCCATGTACTATGACTCAAACTCATATTTCCATGGGGATTGAATCCATCTGAGGCAAGGCCGAGTCTGACATTTCTAACATCTCTTGCAAAATCAGGGAATAATCTGTCAAAGGACTTCCACGCCTCGCCATCTGCAGGGTGTCTGAGAGTATCATCATCTGTCCTTCTCTCTCCATGCCATCTCATTTCTTTTGCTGTGTGTAAAGACATGTAAAGACGCTTCAATCTAGGAATTAAAGGGAAATGACGAAGTACCTTCACAGGAACACTGTTTTCCTTAACTGTGCCTTGCTCCCACCTCCACGCGTGGCATATGGGACATTCATCAAGTTCGGCTTTCTCTTTGTAAAACAAAACACAATTGTTCTTGCAGGCGTGGATTTTGTTATAACTGAGACCGAGATCGCCCAATATCTTATGTAGCGTGTAATAACTATCAGGTAGATAGTTAGGTTGTGGAAGGTGTTCCTTAAACTGTTTTAAAAGACTATCAAAAGAGTCATTTGTCCACCTACTCTTGACTTTCAACTGCGTCTGTGAGATGATGGTCTCTAAAACAGTGTGAGGACTACCCTCGAATAATGGGATCTGCACTTGAGCAAGTAGTCTGGTATACTTATCATAATCAGCACTGTCAACAAGAGGAGTTGTGCCATCCTCAAAAACTGCCTCTTGGAATTCCTCTTCCTCGCGTACTGGAGCAAAAGTAGGAAAAATGTCATGTAGAATGTTCATCGCCGGGTCAGTATAAGGCTCGAAACCACCAGCAGTTGTTCGGTCATGGTATCCAGCCTGGATTTCAGCAACCGTAGGTTCATAATCTGCTTCCCCGTGTTTAGTCCATGTTGTATAATTCTGCATAATACCTCTGTTACACAGGTGATCGTAGATTCGGCCGATCGTCTTGCGCTTAGTATTCATACAACTTAAGCAGGGACACCTGTGTGTTTTCTTTCCTCCACCATGTTCACGTACAAAATTTATAAAAATTCCTACTCCTTCATGGTATTCTTCGCTCTGTCTTGGGTACTGCATCCAACTCCTATCTCTATCCATCGATCACCTGTTATATATATTAATTAATATAAGACAAACAATAAATAATCACAAATTAACAAATAAACAATTTATATGCATGTTTTTTCTCGACCTTATGCCTCCGGTTAGGGTCCTAATAATCCCATTCAGGAGCACAAGACTTTGTTTCACAGTTTGTAGATCTTGTGTATTCGTTTTCAGTCGTGGGAAAATTTCGGCAGCATCTCCCCACAGTTCCTCAAGTGCACGAATATCTATACACCTAGTATGCACTCGAGGAACAGTGATGGGAGACCTCGTCGAAATATATACCCACGACCGCAAACGAATACACAAGACCTATACAAACTGTGAAACAATGTCCTCTGCCCCCAAACTGTCCAAAAATGGGACAATTCAAGAATCTCTCCATGATTCTCGAACGGGATTTCTAGGGATATATATAAATGCATGTATATCACCGCTAATTATAAATCATATAACAATGATTTTCGTCAAATAATTATAATTATTAATTAAAGCATTATTAAAATATATAATTAATATATATAATTCACTAATTTCACAAAATCCAACAATTTAATTGAGTATATATAGGTATGGATCAACAAAAGCAACATATATACTAGCTATCACCTCACAATATACACACACAACAATATATATTTCTATAATTCTCTACCTCAAAAATGAAATATTTCAATGGAAAAATTGAAATTATAGTTGAAAAAGATGAATAAAGAGATCATACCAAGTTAAAAATCAATGGGTAGTAGTGGAGAAGGCTTAGGAAGACCCGATTTGAAGCTTTTCACATCCAAGAATGAAAATCAGTGGAAAATTTGAGGGAAAGAAAAAAATTTTGGTTTTTGGGGAAAAATGGTCTCTGCTCCCGAT
Organism: Potentilla sterilis; assembly: GCA_963682095.1. Lineage (NCBI taxonomy): Eukaryota > Viridiplantae > Streptophyta > Magnoliopsida > Rosales > Rosaceae > Potentilla > Potentilla sterilis. Next base: position 19,584,092 of record OY821762.1, on the reverse strand, counting down.
CGGAAAAATGAGTGCAGGATTTATAGTCTGGATTTACTTAGACGACGAAAATTAATTTTTCGTCGCCTAAGATCAAAACTTAGGCGACGAAATTTTTTTTTCGTGGCCTAAGTTTTGATCTTAGGCGACGAAATTATTTTTCGTCGTCTAAGAACAAAACAGGCCGACGAAAAAAATTATCGTCGTCCCCTTTACTTCTTAGACCACGAAAAAAAATTTCGTCGTCTAAGATTTTTTCTTAGGAGACGAATTTTGATATTTCGTCTCCTAAGTAAAAATCTTAGGCGACGATTTTTTGTTTTCGTGGTCTAAGATAATGCAGGGACGACGAAAATTTTTTTCGTCGGCAATTTTTTGTCTTAGACCACGAAAAGTGTAATTCGTCGTCTAAGACTGTTCTTAGACGACGAAAAATTTTTCTTAGGTGAGGAACTTTTTTTCGTCGTTTAAGCTGTCTTAGGCGAGGAATTTTTTTAAGTTTCGTCGCCTAAGGTTTTTTTCCTTGTAGTGGAGATTGGTTTGGTTTTAAATTTTTTAGTGTTCTGAATTATGGGGTTCCATTTGCTTTTGATTTTGGGGTTTTCTGGTTTTTGTATTAATAGTGGTTTTTAGTTGCAGCTGAAGAAAGAGAAGCCTATCAAAATGGGTTCTGACTAGTTGCTTTTTGATTGAATAGGATAACAGTGAGGTGGAGATGCCTATTCAAGCAGCGAGCTCTGCAGGTCCGGACCTGACAATCATAGTTATGTGGTTGTTAGTGAGGAGCATGTGGTGGATGGGGTTGCTGATTTTATGGCTAAGTGTATTATGGCCAATCCCAAAGCTGCGGTATCTATACACTTGAGCTCTTTGCTTGCTAACCATATTGTTTGTTTTATTGTCGTCTAATGTTTCTTCATTGGAATTGCAGAATTTGACACCGCAGGAGTTGCAGAAAAGTGAGTTTATCAACTTGTTTCTGTATTACTTGGCTCTGTGTTTGCAATTTGTTAAGTGTTAGACCAAAAATATATAGGTTAGCGAGTTGTTAGTCCAACATGTGGTAAGACATGTTTCTACTGAACCTATCTTGACAAGTAATACAGATAGAAGCACACAAGAGTTTTACTAATACACAAACGTTTAGGAATACTGAACCTATTCAAAAGTTTCGGCTTTGTAGACAGATTCCAGTAAGGGTTCATTAGTACTGAATCAGAATCTTGTTTCACAGTTGTGAATCAGAAACCAAAGCTAACTTTGCTTTCAACCTTGGGTTTTTTTCAAGATTACAGTTCTGCTTTCTGCTTTTTTTAAACCTATGTGTTTCTATTTCCTGATTTCATGGAAGTGACTCAACTGAAAAGTAATTTCTATTCTTAACTTTTGTTATGTACTTTACGATATCAAGGTACCTATGTGTTTTGCTTTCAATCTTAGAAGTGAATGACACCAACTGCAAGTTCTTGTTTTTATATGATTGAAAGATGCATATGAAGTTTGAGTATTTGGTTTATCGACATTATATTAGTTTTGCATAGTTCTTGTTTACTTAAGCTATTGATAATTGAGTAAAAGTGACAGCCGTTGGATTTTAGGTTAACTAAGCCTCCTTTCAGCTAGCTTTCTCATTGTATGCAATGTTCATGCATATTGATTACTTTGTTTGACTGTAAAAGGTTCCTCTTCGTTTGACTGCCCTTTCTGGAATTCCAGGGTCATCTTATAAAGAATCCCAGTACACAAAGAGCCAAAAGTTTGCTTGGTATACCCTGTTCACATCGCATTATAGTAAGTGGCACGCCGTTGCAGAACAATCTGAAGGTACTGTGTAGTTTTCTTGAAGGCACATTTTCTATTTCTGGTCCATGTTTTTCTTCCATTATTTCGTGTATTAAAAAAAAACCTCATCATAATTCGTACATTTTCTTGCTTTTGATCTTCATAATAGGAATTGTGGGCCTTGTTTAATTTCTGTTGCCCTGAGCTACTGGGTGATAAGAAATGGTAAGAACCTTCTTCACGCTCTGGTTGCCTTGGGTTAAGTTCTGCTTCTTTATGAAACTCTGGATTATCTTCAGGTTCAAGGAAGAATTTGAGTCGCGTATTTGTCGTGGAAATGAGAAAAATGCTTCTGATAGGGATAAACGTATCGGTTCCAAGGTAGCACAGGTAATAATATCATCTATCTTTCAATCAAATTTGTTCCTATGATGTGATATAGTTTCCATGTGTGCGTTGATAATTTATGACTGATGCCTCTAGTTACCAGTCTACAAGCAGTATGTCTGAAGTAGTTAGTTATGGATATTCCTTTGCTATCTAATTCTTGTTTGCTAGCTTAAAATAAATGAGTGCATAATCAGTCTCACACTCTTGAAGATTTGATATTTTGGTGACAGTAATTTAAAGTATCAATGGGACCAACTCAAGTTTTAGGTTTTAGTTCATTAAACGTTATGTTCAGTTAGTCTTGCTGATTCTCTAGTAATGGTCACTTAATATTATGCCAACTCTGGCTTTAGCTTATTTAGCTTAAAAGTTATGATCCACAGTTTTTAATGAGGTCCTAATAATACATTTTGGAAATAATTAAAGTTTAATTACAAGGTTGCAACATCCAAGATGTGGGGTACTTATAGTTGTGTGTGTGATAGTGTGTGTATTTATGTATTGAAATGCAAATTATAGTTGTACTTGTAAATATTTTGAACGGTTGGCTTTTCATATCTCCTTTTATTACTATGGCTGCAACCTATGCTCTTTATTGCATGACAACATTATTGATAGATCCTTGTACTCCTTGTAACAGGAGCTTAGAGTCCGCATTCAACCTTTTTTCCTGTGTCGCTTGAAGACTGAGGTGTTTAAGGAAGATAATGACCAAACTAATGCCACACTATCTAAGAAGAATGAGATCATTGTTTGGCTAAGATTAACCAGCACTCAGGTTGACAATTTATCAAAATCTTGTAAAACAGTTGACATATTATTACATCATTTCTTAAGTATAATCTCTTGTTATATGTAGCGGAAAATTTATAATCTCTTGTTATATGTACAACCGTCATCCTTAGAAGATGTAAATGACAGTCATTAAAAATGAAAGATGACGTCTGAGAAGATATCACACGACGCTTGCTTTGATATATTGACTGACATAAAAAGTAGCATTAGATGACAGTCGACTGTCATCTCAATATATGCCATTCATCACTAAAAATGCGCACGTAAGTTGGCATCAGTTGGCACCATGAATGCCAACCGTCATCTGAATACAAAACTGTCATCCTTATGATCGGTAGATGACAGTTTTTTTTGGGTTTTAACCGTCATCTGAATGCGTTTTAATAGATGACATTGCGATAGATGACAGTTTGGGAGCATATGAGATGACGGTTAAAAACCGTCATCTGAATCGATTTCTGTACTAGTGATTTATATTTACAAGAGCTTCTTGTATACCAATCCCGTCAATCCGGCCAATCTCTATTTCCTTTTGCTCTCGGATAACATCTTCTTCAAGTTTTCATATTCTTGGTCAACCTTGTCCCTTGCATTTTCTATAACAGGGATGCATTCCTTTCTTGTCATGTCCAATTCCTCAATTTCTTTCTTAAATTGAACGACTGGTTCCTCATTCGCAATCAACTGACGATCATTCCCCCTTGCAAGAACCTTCTCAACATGACTCATAATGTCGTCCAACACTGTAATGGCGTCCTTTGTTCCTGATTGCATCGACCCAATCATTTTCTTTCGTGCCTGCAAAGTTGATTCAGATTCTTGAATCATATCGAGGAGCCAATGTTGTCCCACTTTGACTGCCGATGAAGAAGTTTGAGCAATACTAGTAGCAGCAATAAACGCTGTAATACCTGGATGAGTGATTATGGCCGGTGCAACACCTGGAATAGCCATAACTGCTGCAATGACGCCGCAGGCAAACACAGTAGAAAGAAATCCCATGAATATCACCTGTGCGACCTTTCTAAGGATACAAGTACGCTTAAGCTCTTCGTCAAGCTTCTTGAATTCTTTCCCCAGTTTGTTTAGCAGGTTTATATGTTTATTCTGCAGGGCTACGACCTTTGCAACAATCAGGTTGGCGGATCGGTGATAGTCGTCCTTAGCTTTATTGAGCTTCGACATGTTCCTTCCACGTACCAAATCCTTAATACATGAAATGACCTTATTAGCTTTTCTGATGAAGTCCGGCAATTCCACCTGGCAGAGTTCAAGCGTCTGGTTACTATTTTCGAAGAACTGCTTGATGAGGTATGTATCCAAGAACTTCTCAATCTTAGTCGCCACACGCCCCTTTGTAGCACGTATTTGTTTTTCGCAGGACATGATTGTCTCCACCGCCTGCTGGTCGGAGTTCCTCAGATACAATATAGATTGCTTAAACCGATCAAGACCACTTCTCGTAGTCATGACATGATTGGCACCGGCGGTGAAGTTGACGTCCAAACTTTGCAAGTCCTCATCACTTTTGTAATCCTCCCGATAGGATTTCATCATCAAGTCATGCCAATCTAGATTTCCTTGGACAGATGACGCCATCTTTATTATCCACAGTCGGCCGGATAGCTGCTGTTGGTGAAGTTTCAAAGAGTCTCCCTGCACCACCAATGGCAGACGACCTCTTGAAAGAAAGAAGAACTAGCAAGAAAACCCTAATTCTGGAGGATTTTTTTTGGAAGAAAGCTAGAGATCGTTAGAAAACTCAACTCAAGTCACTGCGGGTAGACTTGGATCGATATATATACTAAAAGACGTGCAAGTTACGCGGAGAGAGAGATTTACTACAAATAATAAGAAATGACCTTCAAATACATAGATATATAAACTATGGAAGAAGTTGTTGAAGAAACAGAGAAATTACAAGCTAACGACAATATCACCTTTCTCGGCATATTTCCACATTTCCCTTCATATATTAATGTCCCGAACCGCGTACTGTTTTGTTTAATCTTCTTCCCAGAAACTATTGAGGGATTTCTTGGTCCTGCAACAGTATTTTCCACAAACTAGCTAGCTAGTTGTTCCTAGGGTCTTAGAAGGGTCTTAGAAATATATAGGCACTTTTCAACTCAACTCAATTTTTTTTTTCTTTCATTATGTTTTCAACTTAATTATTTTTAATTTCCTTTTAGAAAAAAATTTAACTTAATTTTATTTATTCTTTTTCATGAGATTTTGTAATATATATAGGGTTGATGATAAAAACGTCAGTTTTACTCTACTTAATGATAAAAACGTCAGTTTTACTCTACTTATTACATAAGTGTGCATGTCATTAAATGTTTTGTTTTTTTTTTTCCCTGGGAGATTTATGACTTATAATTGCTCATGAATTGTTTTCTAACTTCACTCAATCGGACTGTTACGCTGGGAACTTCAAAGTAATGTTTCTTATCATGCTTGGATTAATCTCATCTCTAAATGCTTGGATTCACTCAATAAGTGTGCATCTCATCTTCGATCAGTTTCCTTTTCTATTTTAGTTAATGGTACGTTGTCCTTGTAGGAATTTGTATACGTTAAGAGGTATATATTTGGCAGGGTGATCCTCTTTCACTCTATTTAGCCGTGGAGCACTTTAAATAATCTATGTCATAGACCTAAAACTAATTCTGTATCCTTACATCTCCTCATGACTTTAAAATATCAAACCAAATATTAGCTGATGAGTGTTTAGTACGTGTTTAGCCGTGCTTCTCACTCAGACAGTCAAATGTAAAACATACTAGCTTGTGCTTTTTGCAGCAGCTTCTAAAGTCAATAGGTTCATTTTCATAAGCCGATTGTTTTCTATCTTGTAAGTCAGTGCACATAATATTATAGTTTGTTGGAAAATTCCTATCAATTTCAATGATCTTGTTAGTAAACTACAAAAAAAGTTGGAAAGCCAGGTCATACCTCTCTACGGGAGGAAGACTCACTTTGGTTAAGCTAATCTATCTGTCTAGTATTGCTGTATTTAAAAATAAATAAATAAATAAAAAAATCTGTCTAGTATTTGCAGTATTGCTACTCATGTAAATGACTTTGCCGAACGGTTGTATACAAGTGCGGAGCTAGAATTTGAGGATGAGATGGGCTGAAAAAAAAATATTATTAAATAATTTTTTATTTGTTTTTAAGTTTTACACCTCTTAAAAAAAGTGAGTAGCATCAAGCTTATAGCCATCTACACATTATATTAGTAGCAAAATTAGAATATCTAGGTTGTGCGATGGGATGGTATCATTGGGTTCAAATAAATTTGACTAAAGCGTCAAGCAATTGGCATGAGAACTAAAGCACAATTATAGACCCCAAGAGGATGGACTAGAATCTGGAGAGAGAACCAGAGAAGAAGAAAAGTGCAGTCGTCTAAATTTGGAGAAACGAGTAGAAAAAAAATACAGAGGAAAGGTTGACCTGATTTTCTAGAAGAATAAATAAACTACTTTGGAAAAAGAAATTGTATATATTTGTTAAAAAACATATGGAGTGTTATGGACTAAATTTAATATAAAAAGACTAAATTTATTATATTATGGGCTATGTAAAGAAATTTAAAATGGGCTGATTTTTAAAATTTAATTTTTTACAATAAAAGTAAGTTATAAAATCAAGTCTTTCTATAATTTGAGGTGGGTTGTAGCCTGTAGCTACGCCCTTGGTTGTATACACATGGATACAATTGTGCGTCTGCAATCGTTCTTGAACTGCATCTTATGCATGAAAGAGGGAAATATTATTTTATTTTCTTAATTATTTGAAATGGAGAAGCTGGTTATTTTAAAATATGCTTAGAGAGCAAGAGAAGGAAAGTTTACTAGGGTTTCCAAGTTGGAAATGATGAGGAGAAGCATGCATGCATGACCCACTATGGTGTATTAAACTCTAATTACCCTGAGTTTATAATTAAGGGAAAATGTCCATTCAGTGCTAATTTGACCCCCTGATTGCTCATTCAAATGATCATCTTATTTTTCTCCCCTATTGAACATAAGGTTACAACTCTATTGCCCATTTGAACAAATCTTTTTCAACCTTAGTACAATTTTAATTTTTTTCTTTCTTTTTTGTCCTTCTGTCTTATCTAACATATTTTTGAATTATAATGTGCTGAGAAAGTAGAAGATAAAAAAACTTTGCCGAAAGGTCACCCAACTCCGGATCTGCCGACCTCCCATGGCCGGTCGCCGGAGTCGCCAGATTCTGGTCACTAAATTTTTTTCGCCGGAATATTTTTTTTTTTGCCGAATTTTTTTTTCTTTCAATATTACTTTAGTCGCCGGATTCCAGTCACTTGACTCAAGTTACTGAGTGTCAGTAATGAGGGTCAGTACTGTGATTACTGGGAGTCAGTAATGTGATTAGTGAGTGTCTTTAATGTGATTACTGAGAGTCAGTAATTTGTTACTGACCCCAATAATCGATTACTGACCCCCAGTAATCAGGTTACCGATTCCATATTTTCCAGTAACCATGTTACTGACCCCATTACTGACCCTAGTAATCGATTACTGACCCCTAATAATCAGATTACAGATTCCATATTTTCCAGTAACTAGATTACTGACCCCAGTAAATCAATTACTGACCCCCAGTAATCGATTACTGACCCCCAGTAATCAGATTACAGATTCTATATTTTCCAGTAACTAGATTACTAACCCCCAGTAAATCAATTACTGACCCCTAGTAATAGTATTACTGACCCCAGTAATAGTATTCCCAATTCGATCAAAACCCTAATGTTGGAGGAGGAGGACCCGCCGCCAATAGTATTACTGACCCCTACTAATCGATTACTGACCCCCCAGTAATCAGATTACAGATTACAGATTCCATATTTTCCAGTAACTAGATTACTAACCCCCAGTAAATCAATTACTGACCCCCAGTAATAGTATTACTGACCCCAGTAATAGTATTCTCAATTCGATCAAAACCATAATGTTGGAGGAGGAGTAATAGTACTGACCCGCCGCCAATAGTATTACAACCCAAAAAAAAACTTCAATCTTCTTCACTTGTGTTTCTGCACAAACCCGTAGGCCTGGCAGAAGCACAATAATAAAGGTGGAACATGAACGCAAGCAAGTATAGTGGTTCACTGTGCCATCGGAGGGCACGGCTACGTCCACTTGGAATACACTATAGCCGGCTAATAAGCCATCGGTGGTGGTTACATGCCAAGAGTAGCAAGTATCCAAGATCCAAAGTCCCTAACACTAAGGGGGAAGCCTCCTATTTATAGGGAAGGAAGGCTCCCTCCTATACAATGTTTCTAATGTGAGATGCAAACCCACTTTACTACATATTTCCCTACTCACGAAGCTATTTCAGGAGCCCGGTGGCACGCCCTCCGGGTGCGGCACCGGTGATCTCTGACATTGGGAATGTAGCCGGGGTTGCGGTCTACCCGCCGGATGCCGGAAATAGGACCTATGACGCCGGTTGCACGGTCCACAAGGTCGCCGAACATGCTTGGCGGTGCACCATATATACTGTCAACAACCTGAAACCCAAAACCAACAGAACCAAAAACCAAGATGGAATAAATGAAGTGTCGTCCCGATCATCAAGAAACCCCAAACTAAGATGGGTTTCTGTTCGAATCCCCTCACTTGAATATTGATCCAGCGGCGACGGATCTCTGCGGCTCGCACAGGTTTTCAATATATGTCGCTCAGATCGTTCCTCGTCGTCAGATCTACAACTTGGTCTCGGCGTTGATGGTCGTGGCTTTTGTCGTCGACGGTGGAGAGAGAGAGAGAGAGAGAGAGAGAGAGAGAGAGAGAGAGAGAGAGAGAGAGAGAGAGAGAGAGAGAGAGAGAGAGAGAGAGAGAGAGGTGAGGTCTGGTGGTTAGAAAGGAGGAGGGGAATGAGGATATTAGGGTTTAGTATAGGGTAATTAGGTATTTTTGACAAGATTCATTAGAATGAGTATGTAACATTGGAATGGACAAATTTTTCACCCTTTTTGTGCAAATGGTCTTTTTTCCTATAATTAAAGGGTATTTTTTAATACAAACTGATAATCGGAGTACACTTAAATTTAAAATTATATTATAAGGTGATAAGAGCAACTTCAGCAGACTCTTTATTATCACTCATTAGCTATTTTAAAGAACATATTTAGTTTTTTTTGTGAAAAATAACAGCTATATCAGATTCTGTATTATAAGTTTATATTAACTTTTAGCTATCTCGTTAGCTAAATTTGGAGAGTGTAATAACTAAAAGTTAAACATTTAAATTTAATACAGTCCCTATATGTAATTATATATAATTTATTTATATATATATATATATAAACTACTTTTCAGTCATTTAATAAATATTTTAAATTTAAATTAAGATAAAATAGAAAGAACTGATGCAGATGTATTTCTAAAGTGGTTAACTAAAATGACTTTTCAGCTATTTTGACTAAAACTTAACTAAAATACGGTTAGCATTGCTGAAGATGCTCTAAGAGAATGCAGACTGAATAAATTTAGGCCCAGTTTGAGATTGCGTTTTTGGGCAAAATCTGGCGTTTTTTCACCATTTATGAATTCCTACTTGTTTGGCAAGTATTTTAAACCTGCGTTTTTTTTAACAATCGTGGATGGATACTGCAAAAATCAAAAGCAGGTGGGGACATGCTTTTTTATATCAGCGTTTTGTGAACGCGAATCCAATAACCAGTACCTTGAGGCAATGCCAGAAATATCGATCCCTGCTAAATTCATAAATGACCTTGGAATTTCTTGTTCTCTTCTTCTGAGTTTCTTTCGTGTTCTTGCTCTTTTCTCATCCCCTTGGCCGTTGCCTTTATTTCTCTCTCTCTTCAGAACTACTCATTTCTCCACGGAGCAATCGTTAGAATTGGGAGAAAGCAAGTAGGTCTCATATGGTGCCATACTAATATTCAGTCTGCTCATGTTCATTCAGTCATTCTTCTCCTCTTTCATCAAATTTATGTTTTTGCCAATTTGTTTGTTGAATTTAGCCATGAATTTGTGAAATGCTTCTTGTTCTTGTTCACTCTAATCCCCACAGGTCTAATATATCTTTTGATCTAATTTTCATGTTTATTCCATCAAAGTATAGGCGTGAGGTTTACCCAGAATTGAGGTTTCACATAATTGAGGTTTACCCGCATAATTGGGGTTTACCCAGAATTGGGATCGATAATCTATAAGATTACCCATCATTCTTATATCCTTGATATAGGCATAAATATGAAATATTAAAAGTGCAATGTCCAGTTAAGTAATTTTATGCTTTAAACATCATGTTACCAATTACTGAGTTATTTTAAAACAGAGTTTACCTATCACAATACCAAACTAAGCCTTAATTAATTAGTAGGGTGACAATAGCCGCATCCTATAATGAATTGTGGTATTAATACATTATAAACCACTATGAATTAGTTTTCTCTCTCAAAATTAGGAGTTTCATTAGTGTGATTTTCCTACTTTTGAAAGTTTCCTAGAGAGCGTCCGTGGTTGAAGCCACAATTTTTTTTTTTTGGTAAACTTGTAGTCCTGTTAGGTTAGAGACTCATTTCCCTAGATTACAACATTATAGTACACACATTAGGAGATACATAGCTTGTTTTTACTCCTCTCTAATATTTTCCAAGAAAAAACTCAAACAGAGAATCTATTGGAGATTGTCTTCTGCTTGCTTGTGTTATTATTATGTAATGAATGAATAAACGTGAAAGCTTCACAGAATATGTTACTGGGAGCGACCGGACTGTGTTGGCTTTTTTTTTTTTTTTGTTATTGGCCATGACATAATGTTCCTTACACTTAAATAATTAATCTCATACACATGCAAAAAGAGCATAAACTCGCTCTTCTATCTGCTCTTCATCAAGAGGTTGATGCTTTTCGCAGTTTCTTAGACATCTCATCCCTTGCCTTCAATATCCTGGACTTACAATTTCCTGCTCTTTCCTTCAAATCATTAAGGTTCTTCAGAGAACTCTCAATCTCATTCATTGTGAGGCCGTCTCGAGCTCCTCCCTCAATTAGAGAGTTTAGAAGTTCCAAGATTGAGCTTTTCTCACCTAATACAATTTTGATACCTCTCGCAATGTCTTCCGACTCCTTAATGTGATGTATAGTTTCTGTCTGCAACATGCGAATTAAATTTTCCGGAATCTCGAAAGGAGGTTCTTCAATCCAAGAGAGGGTCCAATGTTGTCCAGCCAGTGTTGGGATAATAGCAGCAGCAATGGCTAGTGCAACAAGCGGAGCCGCCAGAACTGCGGCCACAACCGTGCAAGCGAACTGTGAAGCTACAGCACCAATGAACACAACATATGTGACCATCCTCAAACAGGGTCTCCAAGCACGAGCACATCCATACTTCTTTCCAGACCTCTCTTCTCGCCCTATGATCAATTCATTATGCATATTTTGTCGCTTCTTGATCAAATGTGTAACCATTTCGAGCAACCTTTGATCCGCAGAGGAATGCTGATTCAGTTTCTCTAAAATCCTCATGTAGCCGATCGAGATATCACTTCCTTTGCCTTCTTCTTCCATATCTTTGAGTTGAGTCATACATGTCTCATATGACTCGAGGAACTTTCCTAATTCAATTAAGAAAGCCTTATTATTCCTGTAAGTATCGTCATATGATTTCCCGAGACCTGTTGCAAATACATTTAATCTTTCGAATTAACTTCATCACTCCCTTCCTTCCCATGTTTGTATGCCGATAAACTCTCACCACCTCTGAATTCAAAAGAGCATTTCGATCTCAACAGGCAATGTTAAAAAAAAAACATTTAGGTATCTAATTATTTTCTCAATCCAAAAATAAGCAAAGTGTGTGTATGAATACAGGCATGCACTTGGGAGTGAAAGAGAAACTACTCTGCCAAATTTATAGCAACGTATAGATATTAAAAAATCGACCAACAGAAGCTGATTATGACAAAGGAATGTAGCATATGTAATTGTAGATATATATATATATATATATATATATATATATATATATATATATATATACAGTCCTTTTCTAATACGGACTTCCGCACGCACTGTTCACGGTGCGGATGCGGCGTTTCCGGCCACCTCCGAGGCGGCGCCGGCGTATCCGGCCGGTGGGTTTTGCTCGCCAGTGGCCGGCGACCCCGTCTGTGCCGGCCCGGGCTCCATCGCCGGCCGGCAGCCGGCCGGAAATCCAGAAAAACTAGAAAAATGAACAGTACCCCGTCATTTTTCTGCAATTTCTGGATTTCCGGCCGCTGCCGGCCGGTGATGGAGCCCGGGCCGGCACAGACGGGGTCGCCGGGCCGGGGCGAGCAAAGCCCACCGGCCGGATACGCCGGCGCCGCCTCGCCGGTGGCCGGATACGCGGCATCCGCACGGTACGGACGTCCGCACCTGAAAATTTCTGTATATATATATATATATATATGTGTGTGTGTATTGAAACGTTCCATATGTAAAATTATAATACACACGTATATATTAGAAACTAGAAATGAATTGTACCTGCTTGCTCAGGTGACAAACAGCTCTGCAGCTAGCTGCTAATGTAGCATTCCCCAGTGGATTGAGCTATGGATCGATGGATGACTATGGTGGAATTAATTGCATGCTTAACCTTTTTATAAAGGAATACTCTAATTAAGCTATGCATTGATTTAAATTAATTGCGTGCTTCGCTGGTTTGCATCTGGATCTATATTCTAACCTAGCAAGATGCTCGCCTTATTGTCTTTATCAATGATTCCACGTCCTCCACTACCCCTTCGTCTTCTCTTTTGAAAAGCACTGTTAACCGGTGGTTTGCAGTTTTATAGTCTCCCGGCCAATAGTCGATCTGATTGCCTAGTTGGTAGCCAGGTAGTTAGCTCATTTGAGCATCTCTAATGGGTATGTCAAATATATAGACGACAAACTGCTAGAATTGATAGCAACAAATCATCTTAAACTGTGCAATCAATTACACGTGTAATTGATAATTTGAGTTCTCCTGTCAAATTTGACATGAGCGCAAAGAAAAGAGTTATTTATTATTTTTTCTCTCCTCTCTCTCAGCTCTCTCTCTCTTCTCAAAAAGTATAATATATTAGAAAAACATTTAAATTTAACATATATATTGGTTGAAGTACATTAAGATAAAAAGACTACTACCAAGTCACATGTCAAATTCAAATTTAACACTTACTAAATCACATATCTATTGAAGATGTCGTGTTATTTTTATTTTTTTATCACAAAAATAGTGGCTGAGAGAGAGCTGTCACTCCGAATGGGGAGCAATTTAAGTATACTCCTAAGATAATTTTGGAAAAATATCGTAACATGCACATATACAACCAGCAGTTCTTTCTAGAAATATTGAGTGATCGGTCTAGATTAATAGGTCCTCAGAAAGATCATAACCCATGCGTAAGAACAACAAACGTACCTGAAGTTTAACCTCAAGCACGAATAAGTCCTCAGTATGCTTATAACCCAACTGCGAATACAAAGCACAACCCAAGTAAAGTCCTTCTCTTGAATTGGATTAAAAACAAAGCACAACCCAACTTAGGAAACAACGTACCAAAGCAGTTTTGGCGCCGAAGTTTATAGTCCAAACTTCTGAGTTTGATCAAGAACCAGAAGTTCACGTACGTACTGCTCTCTTACGCCTCCAGACAAGGGTAAACAAAGAGAAAAGAGGCGAACTGTTTCTTGTTGTCCTAAAGTGTCATCTCAAACACAGAAGTAACATATATTCCGAGATTCAGAAAACCTTATAAATCATATATATACATCAACTCCAAATACAAGAAAAGAAAACTAGCCACATATAGACGTATAAGATAACCTCTTATAATGTGACATCGTAAACTGTCTGTCAACCACACACAGACACACTCAAGAAAGTAATACAAGCATCTCGATCAGGAAGCGTCTCAAAAGTAATACGAACATTACACTCACAATCACCAGTGACTACTACAGCAACAACAATGTTAATCTCGATGCGCATGCCTTTGATCCATTGATTGGCTTAAGCTTAATTAAACCTTCATTATGGTACCAGATGCTTTGTATTAGAAAAGGAAATTTAAAATTATAATTTCATTTTATTATGTTTTTAGCAATAGCAGACACGTTTGAACCTATGTAATTGTTTGCGTTCAAACTGCATATTCCAGAAGATGACAAGTTAACTTTTTTCTTTTCTTTATGATCGAATATAAAGAGTTTGTTTGATTACTGTACCTTCTGGCAAGGTTGTACAAATATCAACATTCTTACATGACAAATTTGAGGATATATAATCATGTTTGGCCTAGACTTGTTTGAGTCGGGTTTAATTTGATATTGTTGACCCTACACAACCAAATAGTTTCTTAAAGAAAAGAAAAGGAAATTTTTTTTTCTTGATCAATTATGGTCGTGATCAGAAAGTTGTATCCAACTAGTGATAAGGTTCTTGCGAAGAATCAAAATTTGGCAACTAGTGTTTTAAGTTATGCCTGGAGTCTGGAGAAGTGCCCTTATATATATAATCCCTATCTAAAACGGAGCTCCACTCTAAAATTTAAGAGCGGAGTTTTTTATTTGACCCACTTTTCGATACAATTTCTACATCTCCACCATTCAGTATTTGAGTATACATGTCTTCTCGGCTAACGACCTCCGCACAACTAATTTTTCGATTAAATTTTTACATCTTCACAAATCCTTAAATTTTTATATATTTAAGTATTCATATATAGATCATGTCTCTAAAATTTCAGCTAATTTGATAAAGAAAATTGCAAACTTAGAAGTGTAATTATTATTATTATTATTATTATTTTATTTGCTAAGCATATCGTTACAAAATTTAATCTCATTAAATCTGCTATTACAAAATTCAAAGCGGTTATGTTGTTACACATTCCAGAATTCAAGTAGTTAGCATATTTTGAGTGACAATTTCTTATTCACACCATAACTAATTTAAGCAGATAATTACATGAATTTACAACTCTCAAACGGGTGAAATCTAAATTCATTATTTATCATTAACAAATATTAAGTGCATCTACTTAAATTCTTCAAAATCACCATTTTCCAACAGGAAATACATAATATAGAGGATGTATCATTGGCTCGTAGTATTTAAGAGCTTCTGAGCTTACCACAATCAAAATCAGCCTTATTCAACAGCATCCCAGACATGAATGGAGAGAAAACCTTGTCCCTCAAGAAAGTCATTATTTTTCCATCAGCCTGTTGTATAACACCAACCACATAAGCTGTACTTACAAGATCAAAACTTCTCCATTTCCTCTCACTGGCGTACTTATTTAAACCTATGTCGATCCTTTTATATTCCTCTTTTTCTTTCTCACCTTCATCTCTAATTTCTTGCCTCCGATTCTGCAACAATGTCTCACCGAGACATATTGCTAATACAACACCATCTTCTAATGCAGCACAGCCCCCCTGTCCAATATCTGGGGTCATTGGGTGGAGCGCATCTCCAGCTACACATACACCACCTTTGCTTATATTTCCCCAAAGAATTTCCCATGGATGCCTATATCTCAGCGGAGAGGATATAAAAGCATCTAATACAGTGTTTTCCATAACAGCTCTTAACTTATCTGGTACCTTTCCGAGCTTGGTTAGCATATACTGCTTCAACTGAGCTGGATTTTTCTCTAGCTCTTTCTCTACAAAAAATGTATACACAAATTACAAAATGATACCTACACATACTGCTTTGGGTAATAACTGCATAATATGGATGGCACATACATTCATAAGGTTTATGGATGATACTATCAAACAATATATCACTGTTCTTTGTCATATGTTACGAAATTGAGAGCCATAAACCATATTTAAAGCAACGAAGAAAAGACCTGTAAGGTTAGGTTACTAGTACTGGAAGCTTGAGGAGCAGTGTGAATGAAAGCAGATAATGAATGCACAAAACTTGTGTGAAAGGTTTACCTTCACTAGAGGGAGACCAAGTAAAGAACCAGTAAACATTCTTATTATCACTAGGAATGAAACCAGATCTAACACCATTCCCTGTGAACTGCATCATTATGGGATCAAAATCATGGCTGCCGTTGAACTCTGCACTACCTCGAATGGCAGATCTTGTTGTAATGACTGGCGGCTTGAAGCCCAACATTTTTGCTACCACCGAGTTTACTCCATCACACCCAACCAATACCTATTCAGTCATAGTGATGACACTATAAGCAATGACTGACACCCATAAATATGATTATGCCCATCTAAATTGCAGGTGGTGTTGTTTTACACCCATGAAAAGAGGGTCCGGTTAAAATAGGTTGTGCTGAGCAATGATGATCATCAACAGAAATCCTTACTGCATACTTGTCATGAAAAAATGCTTGGGAAGCAAACAAATTTGGGAAGAAATATGTTATAACCAAAACAGTGGTGAATTGAGACTGTAGAAAGAGAGGAGTCTATGGTCCATGCTTTCTTCCCAATGATCCAAGGAGTCATTAAAAGATTATGTTTGGCTCTGAGAAGATTATTCAGCTTCAAGATTTGCAGGACTGGATTCAGTTAGACAATGTCATTACTGGAAAGGTTTTGTGCACATATGTTTATGACTTTATGGTTACTCTGGTACTATAGGAATGCTAAACTGCACTGTTCAAATGTGGGAAACCAAAGCACTTGTCAAGTTGGATTTTGAGCTCACTACATTAGTAACACTAGTCATGGTCTTAGAAACAAGAAAGATAGAGACAATAAAGGCAACCTTTGTTTACCTTGGCTTTGAGGATGGTTCCGTCAGCAAGATGGACCAGCTTCAAGTAGCCTGCTTCCTCAATGGATACAACCTTTGATGAGAACCTGATGGTGCCACTAGGAAGTTCACTTGCAAGGGCTTCCAGCAGCAACTTCCTTTTCACACAACGCATTTCATGGTCTCCACTGCACATTATTTAAACTCTAAATGAGCAGAGGATACTTGCACTGAATGTTAAATACGGATAGCTTAAGAACACAATCAATTAAACTGAAACACATATTCCAACATTATCGAGAACATCTGGTTTAGGCATCAACAGAGATTGGAACAGTTATTCAGTTATGAGTGATTTTGAAGTGGTTAAAAGCAGAAAAAGAAATATCTGAATGAGATGTAAATAGAGGAATAGCAGCTATATAGTGATGTTCCTAGGGAGCTACTAGTAGACTTACTGTTTTCCTTTCGCCTTAAATGACATCTCAAACAACTGATGCCCCGAAATTCTTGAGGAAACCACATTCCTGTATTGAATACTATGAAATCAGTTTCATTTGTGTTTGTAAATTTAGTACAACCGAATCTCACAAATTACCATTCACTGTCTACGTTGATTGCAATATTGTAAAAGGACTGGCTAGATTATCAAAGCCAAATGCTCATACTTGAGTAGAACCTAGAACCGTAAACTTGATTCTTCTATTTTATGGAGGCAAATAATGCATATTGGGTTGATAGAAGACTTTCCAGTTCCACGATCCTCTATCTAGACCTATGAACCATCTACTTTCTCAAACAACAGAACACCTTTCTACTCTTACATATGTATCAAACAATAGGCTATATCTTATCCTAATGTTTTCGGCTTCAGAAATTGTAAATGTGATGGCATATTATGTACTGAAACAAACACTCTTATCTTTTAAATAACTTTGATCATATTGAAAACTTGATTGCAAGAAATGACTTTCAAGTAACCAACAAGTCAAAATTACCCAACAAGATTCTCATGCTGCTGCCGAAGATAATCACCAATACCAAGGGCATCTAAAGCCCTCCACGCATTAGTCCATACTGCGAGTGCAAACCCTGTTGTCCTCAAGCTATCAGACGATTCCAGCACTAAGCTCCTAATGCCCAGCCTGCACCAAAGTTTCAACTTCACTTCAGCTATACGTACATGAAGGTGTATTTCGAGTTCAAAATATTAAACACAGTCATGAACAGTGTGAGACTATGAGCTTCACTATGGCTCTAAGAGAAGATTGATGGAAAGAAAGTAAGAGTACCTGTGAAGTCCCAAGGAGGTTGCGAGGCCAGCAATTCCAGCTCCCACAATCACAACGTCTTGTACTACTACCTCCATTTATGGTTTTTGGGTTATTCTCTGAACAATGTTTTAGTGGAAACAGATAGAAGCGGTCCTGGACTACTGGTGAAGTGAAGCAGAATCCAAAGATGCACATTACTATTTATAATATAGGAATGCCAACAATTTATTTATATCAAGTAAATTAAGGACAAGCAACATGACTTAAGATGACGAATGCGATGACGAAGACATGCACTCAAGAGGGCTGCAGACGCTAGTCGTACTTGGCTGCATTGTCTTGTATTCCTATGGATATCACTCGAAACTATGCCTGCTTAGGATTTGTGGTGGCAATAGAATTAAACTTGGATTTCAAATTTCCTCTTTTTAATTTTTCATTCTCTTCCATTTCATTCATAACTCGATAATTCTAGGATGAAAGAGTTTATAGCGGCTATGTTAAACCCCATCAAGTCAGCGAGTACCATACTGATAGGAGCACAATGTGCGATGATATTAATATGCTTATGTCATCGTTTATGCTTTGTTTAACCCTTATTTATCTAAGATAGAGTCATAATTTAGTTTAGTGTCAATTTGGTAGAGTTTTTATCAAATGTGCTTTAGAATCCGAAAAAATGACTAAGTTTTAGAAATCTGGAAAATAATGCAAGTTGTCTTTTTTGTGATTCTGAAATGAGTAAAAATGTGATCTATCCTTGTCCGAATTTAATGAAATTTGGTGTGCATATTATTCATATACTGAGGAATGTTGTGTTAAAATATCAGATCAATCGGAGTTCGGGAAGTCACCCAAAAGATGGCTGCAAAACAGCAGTTCGAGCAAACCAATGCAGGGACTTCCAGGATTTTCCTGAGACTGTGTCCCAACTTCGAAAAATCATTCCCGACGACTGACATGGAATTTGATCGAACTGTTTTATATGGAGGTAGCTATGTGTGTCTAGTTTATCTGAGATTTGGAATCGCATCAATCGGAGCTCCGAGGAGGGAGATATGCCGGAGTTACTACAACAAGGTCTTTTCTGCCGATTCCAGGATGCTACTGCCTCCTTTTCACAATTTCTGTTTTCGATGGACCATATGGTGTACAAATGCATATGTGAAGATGGTCCAAGCTTAAGGAAGGAAGGAAGGAGGGTGACACCAAGCCATGGCATTGAAGAAAAATACGAAGAAGAAGTTTTCTTAGTCAAGCTATGAAAAGCTGCCGAAAAAGGCAGATTTGTGCCAGTTTTGTTTGATAGGCCGGCTGGGAGCATTATACCATAGATCAAGACCTATCAAATGAAGTCCAAAGATTATACAAGAAGTCCATGAAGATATGCAGTCCAAGCCTTGAAGAAAAATCAGAAAACAAAGTCCTAGAAGAATTAATTTAGGAAGGTTTCAAAACCCTATTCTATTAGGTTTTGTTTTACCTAATTGTACCTAGGAACTGCTCTAGGGTTTGCCGGCCTCTCCTATATATATAGAGGGCATTCTCCACAGAAAAAGGTTGTCACATCTTGTAGCCAAAACTCTAGTCCAAAGCTCTACCAAATTTTCTACCTTAAGCCCTACATAAAATTCTTGCCGAAACACATCCCTCACCACCATCCAGAAACTTACTGCCGAGCCTATACTACTGCCCGTGCAGCCTCCACGCCATTCTCCATCAAGATCCACACGAGCTGCTGCCTCCCAAGGTGTCTAAATGTGTGATCTACTCCCTTTGGCTTGTAATTTTATGGTTTTATGGTTTTATGTCTATGTAAAACATATGTTCTTTTGGTATTTGTTCTTATGTCTATTTATGAACAATTTGTTTGTTTGGTTTTGCATGTTTAATTCAAAGCATGATTTTGATTCTTTGTGTGTGATCAACTCTAAAGTTTTGATTTCATGGTTTTATGAATGATAGCATGTGAACATAAATTGTAAATAAGTAATCGGTTTGAACTTAGGATGCATGCAATGACTTGATTTTGAAACTTGTTTTTGGTTAACTCTTTAAATTCGTGTGCCTTAAAGATTGGTGGTCTAATTGAGTCATGACATTTAGGGTATCAATCTAATTTGCCGAAATTCACATAGATTAAGATTAGCGCGAAGTTGTCTTGATTTGTGTTGTTTCTTAGGGATCGAGTAGTTTAAAGAGTTTGCATGTCGATGTGAGAAGAGTGACGCCTTACTTGCTAACATGTCTCAACTAAAAAAGGACTTATGTGCTTCATTGGTTAATTGGTTATTTTCTACGCGAAGTGTCTATAATCGGTTAGCTAAAGATTAGGGTTATGCGCGAAGCTAATTCTAAATACCTATGTGAAGTCTAAAATCAACGGAGAGCAACCGCGAAGGACCGAGTTGGGTTGGAACTAAGTCTAGTTTAGAATATTTCAAAGGATGTTTCTTTATTTCCTACTTGTTACTTGTTTTGATTTATGATAGTTAGTGATGTGTGTTTTGTGTGAACGATGTCAACCAACCTTGTACATAATAGAGTAGAATTTTATTTCCTTGTCTTTAATTTTTGTATGCTAGTTTTAGGGGCAGCCCTTGCTGCCGACGCCATGACCTCCCCCATATGATGATTTCGATGTGTATATATGTATATAAGTGTGACAATTGTATATATATGTGTTTGCGAATATTTGTGTTAACATTCTCATGTTTCAGGTACCCTTAATCCCCGGTTAGAACGATCCCTACTTGCTTATACTACTAACTATCTTTTGTAGGGTTATTATTGTGTGCGAGCCTCGCGGCTCGCATCACATACTAACATACTTCATTACATTCCTGTTAGAGGTATATTCACCACTAGTGCTTCAACTTTACTGACCAGACCAGAATGATAGCTGAACTTTAAAAATTCAGCATATTTTGTTAGAATATTCTGTTAGTACAGTCAAAAAGACCAGAATACCATTTTTTCTGTTTTCTTTCAAAATTCTATTTATTTTACATTTTGATGGAGCGTGGTGGGCCCATAAATTTTTTTATCTAGCATATTACATATATATATATATATAAAATTTATCCTCTATACTCAAAGGTAAATAGTTAATTTTAATCTTTAATTATTTCCTCTCAGCGTTAAGTTATTTAAAATATATTAAAATTACTGAAAAAGAATTAAAAGACAAACAAGAAAAATTGAAAAAATTAAAAAGCTTCAGAGAAAGGCTTCCTAGACATAGACAAGGATATTGGGAAATAATTTTCAGACTTACTCAAGACATCCATATTCTAGAAAGACAAATTACAAATCTTGAACAAACTTAGGAACAAAAATCTCTTGAAATTTTGAGCTGCGGTTAGTGCCGCAGGTTAGATTCACCCTAGTTGGTATCAGAGCCTGTTTTGCTTAAAAACAGGTTGAAGAAAATTAAGGCTTATGCCACAAAGTTAGCTTCTCTTAACTAACAAAAGAGAGCCAAAACTCAAGAATTACCAAGCCTTTTGTATTGAAAAAGAAAGTGACAAGTGGAACTTGTGTTTTCATACAAGACACAAACAAGAAAATCAATACTTCATTGAATACGTCTGTAGAGTTCTTAACACTCTATACGATGAACATATTCATCTCCACAAAGAGATAGGAGTAGAAGAAGTTGATCAGTCCAGACCAAGTATAGTTGAATTTCTATCACATATCTAGAGATAAAACTAGTGAGAAAATAACAGAACAGCTCGAGAGATTTAATCTTAGGATTAATCAACTCAGAGAAATACAAGCAAAAATATCTTTTAGATATTGAAAAGAAATTAGTAAGAACAGAGAATCTTGCTAACAATATTAATCAGCAAGCAGCTGAATTAAGAGAAACTCAAGAAAACTTAAGAAGAATTTTAGAAACTCTTATATCCAGAATAGGATGAATTAAAGAATAGAACTAAAAGTAAAGAAGGAAGATGAAAAAGCTCTAAGTCTTTATCTTCCTACAGAAAAACTTGCTGAAAACGTAGAAGCAATTATACATCAGTAAAATTATAGCAGTACCTATCTTAAAGAGATAGGAAGAGATATAGAAGAACAATTTCAGGAAATAAACGCAAAAAATCTCAAACTTACAAAAAAGTGTAAAAAAAAATGAAAGAAAACTCTAACGTTGAAAGAATCAATGAAGAGGAACTACACAAATAGTAGCTAGTAAGATTATCATACTTATACCAAAGGTGGAGAGCGGGTTTAAATTTAGTGAACCTAAATTACTCTAATGTAAAGCATCCAAAACCTCTAAAAGAGATTAAAAAAATGCTGAATAAAATTCTCAGTAAGAGATATATTGTACCGCTTGTACAGCTCATAAATGCTCAAGAATTTGAGTACAATGAAATTGAATCTCATGTGAGAGAAGTATTCGCACCAAGGTTTAGATTCAACGAGATCTATAAAAGAGGATCGTTTAACCTAGATTCACATAGATTCAAGATACTAGAGTTAACAGTCCCAACAACTGGTGCTGAAACAGACATCAGATTAATCATTCTAAAAGAACTCAGTGAAGCTTTTCAGAGAAAATATCATTACATGCATATTGGTGCAGTATAAGTATCAATAAAACTCTTAGCAAGAGACGGGATAGACTGTTTAGTCTTGTGCATCTTATAAGATGACAGAATAACAGACTTCAAGAAAAGTCTGTTAGGAACAGTAGAAACATCGTTATGCAACTAAGTTGCATACTTTAGTGTCTTCCCAAACTTCACCACTTATCTAAAAACTGTGGCTCACTGTTTGAGACTGAGAATCAAAACAGATGGGATCTTCATGAAGCAATGTATGATGGAACTAGCTGTTGACTATAGAATTTACTACAACCTAATGAGTTCCAACATGACACCAAACACCAGGTTCATAAACAACCATGGCACCACTACATCAATCCTCACTAATCCGAAAAATAATTCCCAGCAAAAACATATCACTAATTGGGATGAAGTTTCATTCCCGAGAGAATGGAATATAGCACATCCTGAGAGACAAATGCAAAGCATCAATGCATCTATCTATGAAGATACAAGAGGAAAAATAAGTTTCCAATTTCATAGACACTAATTTGCTAATTATGAGCAAGCAAACACTTCAGGAGGAAATCCTGAAGAAACCTTCGAAGTAGAAGACTCAAAAAGGCCTATAAGAATGCTTAAGATAGAAGGGCTAAAAAAACTATATGCACAAGCAGAGACTTGTGATTCCATTGAAGGATTAGAAGAAATCATGAAAAATATTTCTTTAACCCAAACTGGGAGAAAGAAAAGAAACATACTGCCATATCAAGCTGCTAAAGATGAACCAAGTGAGTCGTCCATGGAAGCAGAACCAAATAATAATCAAGCAGGACCACCAGGAGGGAGCACTATCATTCAAAACATTACAAATAATTCTACTAAGATTATTAGAGAAGAAAATATCAAACTTCTCAAAGGGCAAGGGACAAGCAGTCTCCGAAAGAGGTGTCTATCTAGACCTAGATAGAGTATGAGATAAAACAAAAGCTATAGATGACTGAATAGCAAGTTTAAAGCTAACCCAAGTGTCATTCTTATCCAAATTCGCCTATGATGATGCTCATGCGTATTATGAGCCGACCTTTACAGGAATAGTCCAGAAATAGCACAATTACTTTAAGAGAAGCTCTAAATGGGCTCAGTAGGCAACAAGGCTAGCTCAGACTAATAATCCGATGGATTTTTCTATTCCCATATATGCACAATTTTGTGGAGATATAACAGGGCATAGTGAACAGTCTAAAGAAAGAGCTAAAGCAAATATTCAAAAATTAAGTATTTATAACATGAGATACTTTGAAGAATATACAAATGAGTTCCCTAACTATTTATGTACAATTGGAGATTTAGAAAATGACAAACTCGTCAGAACATACTACAGAAAATTAACAGAACCCTGGAATAATGTTGTAGCACAATCCCTTGTGCTTTACGATTGGAGGAATAGCAGAAAGAGTAAGAGATCTATTAAGAAAATAATGCACATAAAATCAAAAATCTAGAACTGCTAAAAAGCAATTCAGAGGAGTTGAGAACATGTGTCCAAAGATATTGGATACTCCGACACAGTGGTGATGCCATACTCACACTGATCGGAAAAAAAAAAATTTCAGAAATAAGAAATACAACCGTAACTTTACATCTAATAAGAAGTATAAGTTTAGAAGAAGTTTTAACAGAAACAAGGAAAAAACATCTTCTAGAAAGAGATTCTTTAAGAAAAAACCGACAAGGTAAAATTCTTCAAGAGAAACGAAGTCCTGTAGATTTTGGGTTTGCAAAGCCGAAGGACATTATGCTAATGAATGTCCTAAAAGAGAAAAAAGAACTTCTAAAGCTCTCATAGCAGAATATGATGAAGCTATAAAATACGCAAACCTAAAAGGTTTTGAAGTAGCTTATTCTGATGAAGAGAATTAGTCAATATATTCTCTTGAGTATTCATCAGAAAGCGAAACAAAAAACATTTCAGAAGATTTTGAAGAAGGTAGTAATCGCCCTATTTTTCTGCTAATCCAAAATTGGAAACAAGAAAACATTGATAGCATCAATAAGTTGGAATTTCTACCAAATCCAGGAGCCTTTACATGTGACTATTGTAACTGGTATGATAGTAACACAGTTCCCATGTATTGTGAAGAAACATGAGAAACATACCATAAGGAATGTTTCATAGCAGAGCTAAGAAGAAAAGAAAAAGAGAATGATGCACATATGCTGGTAGATCAAGAATATGATATATTCCATAATCAGAAGCAAAAGCAAGACCTCGAAGACAACCACAAGAAAATGCAAGATCTAGAGGATGACTTCAAGAAAATAAAGTTAGTAACTTCATTAAGCCAGAAACCAAAAAAAAACATCAGAAAGTGATTCTCTTCAAGAGAATGAACGGAAGATTAATCATTTCATATAAATCTATGAAAATACAATACAACCAGTAAAACAAGTTGAAACAAGTATATATAGCAACTATATCACCGTTGGCCTGAAATTTCTCAAATATAAAAAATATAATCTACATGCCTTTGTAGATAAGGGTTCAGAATACAGTCTAGCCAAGAGATATACTATTCCTGAATAATATTGAGAAAAGTGTGACAAAAATATTACTGGAATAGGAATGGGAGATAATGAATTCATTATGGATCATATTGCTCGAAATGTCAGAATTTCTATAGGGGGAGGAACCTTCACCTTTCAAAGAATCTGGCAATGTGAAGCTGAAGGAGCCGATCTACTAATAGGAAATGATTTCCTACTTCAGCAAAAGATAGTACAAACCCTAGAAATGATCGAGTTTGAAAAGAACAATAAGTTCTACTCGGAATCCAGACTTATGGATGCGGTTAGCATTGCAAACAAATGATTTACAAAAAAATATCAGAAGTCGCCAGCAAAGCGTGGTGATCATAAACCACCTTTTAAACCGGTTTTACAACCGGTAGTGACATTTTAAGAATACCAAGAAATCATACCAAATGAAGCAACGAGTTCGGAAGAGTCAAAATCAAAGGAAGAACCTCAAGATTCAAAAAGCTCAGATAGTGAAGAAGAGTTCATCAATGAGTACAATCTAAAAATATATGTAAACAAGATAGAGCAAAAGAAACTCCCGAATCTTGTTGAAATAGAAAACTTACTAAAGCCTATAATCAGTGAGAATCCCTAGCTGTATTGGAAAAAAGATCAAGTATATTGTCAGCTACAAATGCATGATGCAAACGCAATATGTCATGTTAAAGTCATTCCTTATTATAAAGATGAAGATAAGAAAGAGATGGAAAGCCAAGTTCAAGAATTGCTTAAAAAGAAGCTAATTAGACCTTCAGACAACCCTCATCATGCTTCTGCATTCATGGTTAGCAACCACGCAGAGCAATTAAGAGGAAAAGCAAGAATGGTAATAGATTACAGGAATGTCAATAAGAAAACAGTCAAGGACGGCTATTAAATAGCACAACTAAGAGTTCGCATCAATAGACTGAAAGGAACAAAAATATTCTCAAAATTTGATGCAAAATCAGGCTTTTGGCAAGTTAGGATGCATCCTGATTCTATTGTCATATCAGCTTTTGGAACTTCTCAAGGACATTACGAATGGTTGGTAAGCCATTTGGATTTAAGCAAGCACCGTCTATCTTTCAAAGAAAGATGGATAACATTTATAAGCCGTACTCAGATTTCTGCATAGTTTACATTGATGACATTCTTATCTTCTCTAAAACTATGAATAAACATCTTAAGCATCTTGAGAAAATTTGTAAGGTTATGGTCCAAAAATGAATCATTCTTGGACAAAAGAAAATTCATCTTATAAAAGGAGAACTAGATTTTCTTGGCATACATGTGAAAGACAGAGAAATTCGTCTTCAAAAACACATTATTAAGAAAATTAGCCAGTTCCCTGGCAATATCACAGACGCGAGATTTTTAGGTGTTGTTAACTTTGCGAGAGACTTTATTCCTCAAGTGAGTGGTCTCACTGCTCTTCTCTCTCCAAAGACAAGCTCAAAAAAGAAATGGTCATCTACAACAGTAACCCCGTTAGCAAAATCAAAGAACTCATAAAACACCTCCCTCCATTGCAGTTACTCGAAGAATATGACTTGATCGTTTTACAGACTGATGCAAACGATTATTACTGGACATGAGTAGTTTCGGCGGTCACACCAGATACAAATCAAGAAAAAAATTGTAAATTCTTGTCAGGAAAGTTCAATCCTGCATAACTGAATTACTCCACAGGAGATAAAGAAGTACTAGCTCTGATAAAATCCATTAAGGGTGCATAAGCTTTTTTAGGAAATAAGTTTATGGTTAGAACTGATAATAAATAAGTAAAAAACTTCAAAAATTATAAACTCACAAATGCAGCTGATAGAGAAAGAGTTCTTAGATGGCAAATGTTTTTAACTCAATATGAATATGATGTTGAAATGGTTACAGGAGACAAAAATTATATGTCTAACGCTCTTACAAGAAAAATTGCAATGTTTGAAAGGAGTGAAGGCCGTAATCCTAGAAGTAGGAGATCAAATCAGGAGGCCGAAGAAAGAAGAAGACCGAATCTTGAAGAAAGAACGCCAAAACCTGAAGAAAGAATAAGGGTAGATTTTGAAGAAAAAGATAGATCGGTACTCCAAGAAAGGAGCTTGAAGACAAAAACCATGTGGGAAAGATACAAAAAAGGAGACAAAACAGTTGGACCTCTACACGATGGATCAGGTTACCAATTCATTGTATCTTACTCTCCTGCATAATCAAGTAAAACCTTTGAAAGAATTCAACCAGATCCAGCAGGATGGGATGATTATCAAAAGAAATCCAAAGCATCCTCACAAGATGAGACTCATTCAGAAGATGAGAAAAAACTCTTAGACGAGTTTTTACAGCATCCCAGAACTACGGGCACACGGGATAGATTCTAAAAAAAGCCAGCCAAGCCCTTTCAAACAGCAAAACCAATTCATGATAGGCAAGCAGCCTACAAAAAGAAACAACCGGTTGTAACCGGAATGACCAAGATATTCAATCATCCAATGAGAATTTATGAGAATCCAGTATTCAGAACTAGTAAAACTCTATAATTCAATCAAAGGGTTATAATGGATAATCTCCTGACTGCCTCTAGAGATCATAATGAAGCTCTTGTGCTTCACGCCTTCGAAGCATTAACTAAAGAATTTTCCAGCTACATCATGGGAAAAAGGGAACTACAGCCTGAAAATGCCATCAAAGTTTCTTATCTTGAAAATCCCGAAAGTGCAAAAGTTCCAATAATGACTTTATCAGAGTTAGAATTGTTCCGTTTTCATAATCTCTTAGGCGATTTTAAAAATAGGAAAGCTCTACAGCCAACTCTATCCGTCGTGACAGGTTCCTATTATGGGAGATATATGGTTGTTGTTCAAGCATAATATCCCCAAAAGCATAAGTTGTGGTTAGTAGAAAACGGTTTTGCTCATAATCTTTGGATAAAAACAAACAAAGATCTAGAAGGTCTTTCTGAGATAATTTATAATGCAGTCAAGAACATTAGGTCAGAAGGATGCAATATAAGATTGAAGTTTATTGCAACCCCTCCGGAATGGACAACTGAAGGAGGACAAAAGAGATACATTTCTCCATACCATTATGTCAGAATAATTCAAGGTCATACTAATAAAGACAATTCGTTTCTAAGCAATGGCAATAAACCTTATACAAAGATTGGTTTGGAGAGATCAATATACCACTCTTCTGGCTAGTGGAGAAAAAATAATGGTTACCAGTTATAATCATCACTCTCCAGAAAATTGTGACTTTCATAAATCCTTAGAAATGAAAGAAATAAATGGAACTTTGGCCACTACCACATGGATGAAGAAGATAGAAAAAGAACAGAAGCACAAAGTACCATATGACTCATATATGGAATCCGATGAAGAAGGTGAATACACAGACTCATGAGCATCTTTTTGTAATGGAGAGCTACACAACGTCAACAACATGATGGAAGATTAGATAAGCAGATGCTGCCAAAGCATAAAGACAAGAGACTTTAGGGGAGTGGATGCCAGCGTGCAAGTTTTAGGTAAGATAATAAATAAGTGGTTGCCGACGCTTGAAGACAAGCACCTAAGCTTTTCAAACAAGAAAAAAAAAGTTGAAATCTTATCTAAAATAAGTTTCCACCTGTCTTCTTTTTCTGAAGAAAATTGGGTAATAGTTTGGAGTCCGGCTCTTATAAAAGGAAAGGAAACCCTCAGGAGAAGGCATTGAAGATAGGGCAAGAAAAGCATAGCTAATATTGAAGATTCAGAGATCCTTGCGAGATTAGTTGTGAGTGTTCTTAGAATAGGTAAATAAATAAGTGAGTAGTGAGAGTGAGTGTCTGGAGGCACTATATCTTACTAGTCATCTAGTGTGGTGTGTTTTTATTTCAAGTAAGTTTGTATTTAATTTCTAGTATGAGTAGCTAAACAGCTTTTAGCTGTTTTTTTAGCTGTTTACCCAAGAGTGAGGCTTTGGGTCATGTATATGTATGTATGTTTGAATAAATAAATTTCAGTTGGTGTTTTCCCATATCCGTCATTTGTTTGAAATTTCTCAAACCCCAAGTGGAGGACTACCTCCTAGGAGTCGTAATTGAGACAGGATTTTTTTTTTTTTTTTTAAATGTTTAAGCTGTATGTTTATTAGCTAGAACTTAAGATACTCTCCATACTAAGACAGCAGTGATTCCGCCAGAATAGTAACCACTTATATAGGAAGTCGTTAGGTGAAAAATTTGACATGTTGAAGGCTAATTCTTAGGATTGGTAAGTAATTAAGTTTTAGTAAGTTAAAAAATATATATATTTAGTAAAAGTTAGGTTTACCCCTAATAGTTAACATATATCTAATGGAAGCATCACCTAGATAGTGAAATATGATATCAGGGATCACCTTGATAGTTTTCAAAGTATGGGTATCAACTTGGCATTGCCATAAAAATATAGGGACTGATGGTGAATTTTCCTCTTCCTGTTAACAGCTCTCATAATGCATCATTATTGCAAATACTATTTTAAAATAAAAAGTGATTTTTTTTAAATGAATAAAATAGCTTACAAGATAGACCTTCAATGCACAAGTGAAGTGACCAAACTAAAATACTTCTGATAGGAGCATAAAATGCGACATTCTTAATATGTTTTACCCTCGTTTATACTTTGTTTTAACCCTTAATATCATAGAATCGAGTCATAATATAGAATCATGAGTTTTTCGTAAAGTTTAAATGAAAATATGCTCAAGTATTGGAAATTTACAGAAATTTGACAAAGTGCTAAAAATCGAAGTCTCTAAATGTTTCGTTGATTCTGTAAAGCTTCCATTGATAGATTTTTCTTCTCTTATGAGCAGTAGACATATTAAGGATTAAGCAATAGAAGGAGTTTTAACAATTGGAGTAAAAAAAGCTGCCAATAATTGCAGGACAAAATTGGATCCAGTAAGTTTCAGCAATTTCCTGGGCATATCACTCAACTTCCAGAATTTTTCCAGGACGGACCACAAAGAATTAGAAGGCATGCTATATATGCACGGAAAGCTCTATGAGTCTAATTTCTACAAAACTTAGAGTCACATCAATAGCTATCTTGAGGAGAAAGTTATGTCAGTCACAACGCCAAGAGGTCACTGCCCTGCCGAGAAGAAGAACCTACTGCCTTTTTCCTTGATTTTCTGCATTTGTGCATTAAAAAGAAAACTGAATGCATCAATTGAGAGATCTCAAGCATAATATGATTAGAGAATTCAGCCAAGCTAAAGAGAAATGAAAAAGATGGAAGAAGAGGTTTCCTAGCTCGGATAGGAGAAAGCATCAAATCTATCGGTTCTAGAGGAATTGTGTTCCCGGTCCAGCTAGGGGAATTGCAGCAGATCCTTTTGGACATTTATCCATCAAGAAATTTTGTTGATCCATTACGGGGTCCAAAAAGGTTAGGATCCATGATGAAATCGGACAAGAAGAGTCTAGAAGGTCAAGGCTTGGCCGGCAAAAATCCTAAACCATCTCGGTTTAGGTTTTCTCATTTTCTTATTGTTATCGGTTTTGGCACAGCTTTTCCCTATATATAGAGATTGAATTTCCTACAGAAAATCATCTATCTCAAGCACAAGTACTAGCCAAAAGCTCTACTAAGTCTCACAAGCACCAAACACTAAATACTTAGCCGAATCCCTCCACCATCACCATCCAAATTACATACCATTGTTTTACTTTCTGCCATGCGTCTTCCACCAAGTTTGAGGAGTCTTCAAAGGTTCTTAAAGTGTGATATATTCCCTCTATGACTCTTGTACTTGTTTATGTTTATGTGTATTTTTTGAACTCGATTCAATTCTTGGTTTTTGTTAGACTCTTGTATGAACTGATTGCATGATTGTAGTTTATAAAGTTGTTTTACGATTTTAACTTGTCGATTTTGTGTGTATAGATAATTAGGGCATGGTATTAGATGCATGGTTAGGATTTAAATCGGTTAGTAATCTAAAGGGTCTGACTTAAAAACCGAAACATTAGTTATGATTAGCATGTAATTCTAGATGTTAGGTTTCATCAAACTAGAAAAACATGAATAATTCATACTCGTAGTTGTCTTAATTTGTGTTCTCGCCTAGAGTATAACCCTTAGAACTTGCATGTTAAATAAGATGATTGACAACCTTGCTTGTTTACATGTCTTCGATTTGTGATTCATGTGCTTAAATGTTAAACGTGTGAAATCAGTTAGCATAACCTTAGGATTATACTCGTAGTTAATCTTAAGAACTCTACCAATCAAACGATTAGATGACCTCGTAGGCTCTAGTTGTGGTCGAAACCGGTTAAGTCTAAATTGCATCGATACTTATTCCTTACTTTCTTGCATGCGTGTCTTACATGTTAAAGAGTCTTTACGCTAAATGCTTTGTGTGAAAGATGATGATCACTTGTATATAGTAATTTAGGATTTTATTTCGTGTTCTTGAGGTTTAGAGGCAGCCTTGCTGCCGATCCAAATTCTCCCCCCTTGAACTCGTGTGAATATGTATATATGTGAATAAATTGTGCTAACATTCTTATATTTCAGGTACCCTTAATCCCCGGCTAGAACGATCCCTACTTATCATATACTACTAACGTCTTTTATAGGGTTTATTATTGAAGTGCCGCTTCGGCGACTCGTCAACTTCGTACATTGATTATACGAATGACTCTTTTTCTTTTTCTTTTGTATCAAAGAATCTCATTAATATACACAATGAATAAACTTCCACATGAATCTGTTAGTTATGTTCTTAAAAAATATAATAGAGTTACTCATAGATGTGCTAGTATCGGTTTTGAGTATCCTGATGGATATACTTAGTTTGACCATATTCTTTATTCAGTATGACTGTAATCACCTCCGGTGAACCCTATAATCTATAAAGTTCTTTCTTGATTAAAAAAAATATATATATATATATATATATATACACACACACAATGAATACAACGAGTCTGGGTGCAAGAGTAATCGACCACCCCCACAGTGAGTCTGCCACCAAGATTTCCCACTCAATTCATACTAACACATTGAAGGATCCAACTTGGCCCGACTCCAAACAAGGAAAATATTGACTCAACTTCAAGGCGCTTTTTGCTAGGCAATTAATGAGCAACCTTTTTGCCTCAGTACAATCTCAATCAATGTTTGAGAAGCTATCGCAGTTTGCACGGTTCGTGAATCAACCAGTGGAATGTGATTGATGATGGTAATAACCGGAAACGTGGTTGGGGATATCCACCGGGGAAAGATGGTTTGAGATATGCATATACAAAAGATCCATGCATTGGGACATCCACCGAGTTGAGGTGTTTCTCAGCAGTCGTCTTTCGTGTTGATAGCCAAAAATAATTTCTATTGTAAAATGCAAGTGAAAGAGTTTGAGAGAAGAGATGAACGATACAGAGAATAAGTTATCTCTTATTGAGCAGAGAACCCTCTCTTATATAGAGATGGGATTATGATACAAATGATTGTAATAATCTTACTTGTCTAATTACAAGAATACCCACTAAATAATAACTATTTACAACACTCCCTATTGGGTATTCTTTGTCATTAGTATTCTCTGCAATGTGTGTTTTTATGTTGTCTCATCAAAACCTTGTCAGGTAATAAAAACCATGTGGAACAACAACAATCATGATCGAAAGAGAAAAGAATACAACGGGTGGTAATTAGAACCCCAAAATTTGGTAAAATAGTCTTATGTGGACCATAAGGTATGCGTCCGTGGGAGATAAATACACAATAGTTGCTACGCAAAAACCTTGCCTGGAAAACCGAGTGGGACATACCCGTGGTCGAAGGGAAAAGATGAGCAAATGCATGTATGTCGACTAAATTCATCTTCAAGATGAAGTATGAGTAGGGTGACCATATTAATGGTGTGCCTTATTAAAACCTTGTCAGGTAACAAAACATAGTGGGACAAAATAACCCTGGATGAAGGACAAAAGAATATATAATGATATTGGTGCATATATGTCTACCTAACAGATTCATATGGGACGATGATAGGAGCATAATGTGCTACGATATTATATGTTTATGCCCTCGTTTATGCTTTGTTTAACCCTTATTTATCTAAGATTGAGTCATAATTTAGTTTAGTGTCATTTTGGTAGAGTTTGGTGAAAAATGGTTAAGAATCCGAAAAATGACTAAGTATGAGAAATCTGGAAAATAGTGAAAAATGTGTCTTTTTCGTGATTTTGAGATGAGCAAAAGTGCGATCTATCCTTGTCCGAATTTAATGAAATTTGGTGTGCTTATTATTCATATACTGAGGAATGTTGTGTTAAAATTTCAGATCAATCGGAGTTCGGGAAGTCACCCAAAAGATGGCTGCAATACGGCAGTCCGAGCAAACCAATCCAGGGGCTTCCAGGATTTTCCTGGGACTTTGTCCCAACTTCGAAAAATCATTCCCGATGACTCACAAGGAATTTGATCGAGATATTTTATGGGGAGATGGCTATATGTGTCTAGTTTATCTGAGACTTGGAATCGCATCAATTGGAGCTCCGAGAAGGGAGATATGTCGGATTTACTGGAGTAAGGTCATTCCAGCCGAGTTGCTGCCGGTCTTGTGTTCTTGCGGGTTTGGGGCATTTTTCCATGGACCAAGCTCACCAAATGGAGTTGTCAAGCCTACACAAGAAGTTCATGAAGATATTCAGCCCAATCCAAGGAAGAAAATCAGAAAAAGAAGTTTCCTAGAAGAACCAAGAAAGGAAGGAACCAAAACCTTGTTGCACAAGGATTGCCTTTGCCGATTTGGACTAGGTTTTCTACCTAGGGTTTCTGGCGAATTTGCCTCTATATATAGCCATGTTTTCCTACAGAAAAATCATCTCATCTCAAGCATAAAATACTAGCCAAAGCTCTACCAAGTTTCTTAAGTACCAAATACCCAAATACTTAGCCAAAACACCATCACCACCACTACAAATTTCCGAATTCCTTCACCTTGTCTTCTGCCGATTCCTGCTTAGGCCGAGCACTAAGGAGCAGCAGCCGAGTACCATCGTGTCACGTTTGAGGAGTCTTCAAAGGTTCTAAAAGTGTGATCCACTCCCCCTATGGCTTTAGTATTTGTTGTAGTTTGGTTGTATTGTATTAACACAATTCGTTTCTTGGTTTTTATTGAACTTTTATGTAAACCGATTGCATGATTGATGTTTATGTTCAAGTTTTGTGATTTTAGCATGTGGATTTTGTATGTATGATAATTAGGGCAGTAGGTATTTGATGCATGTTTAGGATTTAAAATCGATTAGTAATCTAAGGTTAGGGCACAAAAATCGACACACTAGTTTTGTTTAAGCATTTGTTGTTTGCATGTAATTCTAAGTGCTAGATTTCATTTGATTGAGTAATATGATTAAGTTATACGAGTTGAGTTTTCTTGATTGTGTTGCTCACCTAGATCTAAAGAACCTTAGAACTTGCAAGTTAAATAAGAAGATTGACGACCTTACTTGTTTGCTTGTTTTCGATTTAGACTCTTGTGCTTAAATGTTAAAACGTTTAAAACAGGATTAGCATAAACTTTAGGATCGACGGCGAATAGCATGATCTTAAAACATTAGATGTCTTACAATTGGTTAAAAGGCTAATCGCTCTAATTGTAGTCGAAATTGATTAAGTCTAAGATGCATGAATACTTGTTTCTTACTTTCTTGCATGCGAATCTATGTGTTAAAGAGTCTTTTGTGTGAACTGTTTTGTGTGAGAGATGATGATCACTTGTATATAGTAGATTAGGGTTTAAATTTCATGTCATTTAGTTCTAGGGCAGCCTTGCTGCCGACGCCATGCTTACCCCCCATTCGTGATGTTTTTGTATATTTGTACATATGTTTTTATCTAACATTCTCATATTTCAGGTACCCTTAATCCCCGGCTTAGAACGATCCCTACTTATTCTATACTACTAACGATTGTAGGGTTATTATTGCTTGATGCTCGCTTCGGCGACTCATCAGACGAGATGGTTATTTAGCCAAGTACAATGATGCGCGTATTGTACTTAAATATGATACTTCTGGCACCAATATCTCTTCATTATCATTTGAAGGATGATAAAGGTTTCTCTAGACTTTGAATGACCATGGTATGGTTCAAAACTTCACTTTATCCTCATTAGAGCGTATTAACATCTTCGGGATGTAAATTGATTGATGAACCAAACTTTCATCTACACTATGCTCGAGCTTCAGGTCGAGGCAATAATTTGTTATTATAGCTAAAACATATCATCTCAAATTCCGACTTCAGGTGCTTTGTGGTTTCCTTGATCTCTTCAAGAGTATCAGTCATATCTAAGTCATTTATATATAGACCACCACAATAAAAACCCGGAATATATTTCTTTAATAAACATGTATGGGTATTCATTATTCATATATCCCACTCCGATCAAATATTCACTTACTCCGTCTGGATTGAATTAATCCATAAAGTGAACTACTCTTACAAATTGATAGCATGTTTTGTGGTCTAGAACTATTTATATCGGGAATTCTAAGTTCTTTAAGAACATTTATATATATCTCTGTATTATGATTCTCATAGAGATAAGTTATGAACGGAAAACTACCAACTGATCAGGTAGCGGAACGTTATGACGTCCATTACGGGAAAATACGTTTTCTCGTAATCAATCACAAGGCGTTAAGAAAATCTTTGCGCCACTAGACGAGAGACAATCTCGTTTCTCTCACTACGCTTCCTTATCAATAACCATTTAAGGAATCTAGGACACCTTTCCCTTAGCTAAGGAATATAATTCAACTTGAATTGTTTATTTCCTATTAACCAGTTGTCTCCTTATTAACATTCATCAACAAAGTAAGATTCGACATCATCGCTTATTATAGTTTCGGTGGTCACCGCAAATATACACAATATCATCAATGTTAGTCTCATTTCAATTCTAAATCTCACTATATTTATTGAGAATTCTCAATTCTCAATGGAGCGTTTCTCCAACATTATCTCTTCTAGGACGGACCCATAATCCATATTTATCTCGTGAGAGCAATTGGTTTGAGATTGCGATGTCAAAGAGATTCATTTGTGCCAAGTTTACCCTCTTCTAGGGATAAGAATCCTTCGAGCCTAATGGTCTACCTCGTTTCTAAGAAGGAACATATGACTAGTTAGCCGCCACGGTTGTACCTCATCCAACAAGAACGATATGTCCTACGGAGACTATCCTTGCAGGCACTTTTATAGCATGTATATGTGATCTCATCACTTTAGCTATATCAAAGAAGTGTCGGACATGTATGTAGAATTCTTCGCACTTCAATATCACATGTACGATATGGGGATCAAGATGAGACATTGTGAGGACATTTCACGTCAATTAATGTCGTTCATTAGGAACGTTGACGTTCTTATCTCCCCATAACGGTGGGAAGACTGTCTCATTCAAGTGGCATTGGCGAATATAGCTGTAGAGTTGTTGACAGTAGCCTCAGAGGGGCTACAGCAGGCCCACAGACCCGCAACTAGTGAACTAGGGGCCACCCCGAGGCCCGGGACCGGATCACCAGCACCCGGCCTCGGAGTCCAGCAGTCTATCCTGCTACCAGGGGCCCGGGGACCGGGGGCGCCTGCCTGCCAAAGAGGTCACCAAAGCTGCCCTTTGGTATGCAACAGAAGGAAAGCAGTCCCACATCGAAGAGTAAGACCCGACCTCACTCCTGGCCACCTATATAAGGGCCTCAACTACCCTCATTAATAGGTAAATGATCCTTCCTACCACTTATATACGTGCTTAAGTTATATCTATTCCAAATATACTAACTTAGGCATCGGAGAGGAGAAGACCGGCCCGCCCGGTATTCCCCTTAGTAAGCAGGTTTACGGGAGATCACACTTGGATTCATCTGTCTCTACAAGGCCTACGGGTTTGTGCAGAAATAATTGGCGCCGTCTGTGGGAACCTTTGAATAAGAAACCGCGTAAGCACTATTGATGGTAGAGAATTCGGAAGCAAGACAAGATAGGAATACCACCGAGGAGCAGCGTGGTGCACCAGTGCAAACGCTTGTCTCCACTCCTGTCGTTATGCGAGAGCAGCGCGGCGACCAGGGCGATCAGGAAGGCGAGAGCTGTGGGAGGCCGACCGGCACGCCGGGGCCACACCACGACAGCTCGCGCGGGAAAGTCCCGGCGGAAGACGACAGGTCAGTGCACCGGGGCTTTTCTCTGACGTTCTCGGATGATCCGAGTGACCGAGAGGAGACCCCGCACTGTAACAGTAACCGGGACACCACGTACAGTCCCGACCAGAGCAGTATGGCGGGGGAGATACGGGCAATGGCCGCAGAGGTCAGTCGCCTGCGTGAGGAGGGCTACCGGGATAGAGCCAAGTCCAACGCCCGGTATGAAGAAATGGAGGGGGTAAACGCTGCCCTGGTAGCCACCCTGGAGAGAGGACAACAGCGCAACGAAGCTATGACCAGGGCACAAGCACCCCCGCCAAGCCAGTCTCGACGGTTTGAGGCGGGGCAGTCATCAGGCAGGAGGCTCAGTGATCCTGAGCGAGCGGAGTCACCGACCGGCAAGGCACCGCCCAAGAGCTCGCCGACGCCCCTTCAGCCACACACTTCGTTCTAGGATGAAGCCGTGACCCCGACTGCACGGGCATTGCAAATGCTCGCCGACACTGTGTCGGATTTGAAGGCCCAAATGGAGGCCAACGAGAGAAGAGCGGCACGGCCGATGGAAGGCGCACGGTTCAACGAGCGCATGGGCCCTTTCTCGCACCGGGTTATGGAATCGGGGAGGTCTGGTAACCAGAAGTCCTTCAAGCTCACCTAATCGGGGTCCAGCTGCCCGTACCAGCACCTGGATAGTTTCCGGTCCCAGACGTGCGCCAAGGGCTACTCCGATGCAGTATGCTGCAATATTTTCCAGGAAACTCTGTCTGGAGAGGCGCTCAGCTGGTTCTATGAGCTTCCGGCAAATTCAATCGAGGCCTTCGAATAGTTGGCCGACCGGTTTGTAGGCCGCTTCATCCTCCGAGTCGAGGGAGCCCGCACATCGACCATCCTCTTCAACTGCATGCAAGCGCCCGGAGAGGAGCTGAGGATGTTCGTCAACCGTTGGCAGACGGCGACGGTCGGGTTCGGAACCTTGACAAAGGTATCGCCGAGATGGCGTTCAAGCAAGGGCTCCGGCCGGGAAAATTTTCCTACGCCTTACGGGTGGAACTCCCGCAGGGGTATGACGAGTTAATGGCAATGGCCATCCGGCACGCCCAGGCCGATCACGAGACGTACGGGCATCACCTGCTGAAGAGGAAGCGGGACGAGCAGCAGGAAGACCACCCCCGGGAGGAGCACCCCCCGCCCAGCCAAGAAGACAAGCCAACCTAGCGGACCGAGAACCGAGCCGCCCGACCGAGCCGGTCCAACAGAAATTGTGGGCAATGGCAGCAGAGGCCCTATCATGATAGACCCCAGAACGAGCACAAGCCGGCGCAGTTCCTGCAAGAACGCCCCCTGGCAATCATGCCAGCACAACCGACCGGTCAAGAGGTCTTCACCGCTCTCACCTCTTCATACGAGGACATTTTGCTCGAGAACGGGAGCATCATTCCCCCACCGCCCAAGAGAAAGTACCCGAAGGGGAAGCTTACCACGACGCAAACGGGCAAGTACTGCTCCTATCATGATGAGGCTACTCATCGAACGAGCCAGTGCTGTGCTCTCAAGACAGCGGTGGAGGGTTTGATTAGTAACGGCCAGCTCCAACGGTATATAGGGGAGAGGAGAGCAGATCCCGACCGGGAGCAGGACCGGTGCTGGTAGACTCGCCAAGCCTCCAAGCGGTTAGTTTGGCATATCACCGGTTCGACCGCTGTAACATCACAAGATATATATGCAAACTACTTTCGAGAAAAATTCCACCGGTTCCACCAATTCAAGTATATTCATAGTCAAGGGATAACACAAGCAGAAGCCGTTCCTGCAGGTTTACAAAAAAGAGCAAGGGCAAAATCCTAAGGAGCCACGCCTCCCCCCTCAGCGGGCAATCCACCAGCTTCTCCAGATGAAGCAGCCGCGCCTTCAGCAATCTGAGGTCCACCCTCCCCTTCCGGTTGCTCCTCCGCCGACTGCTCATGGATATCCTCATCAGCGGCCTTCGACATCCGGGAAGTATCCAGGTACCCCTTCTGCTCCCATTCCGTTTACGCGTCAGCGATGCCCGATTCCCTAGCCTTCTCCAGGAACTGAAGGAACTGATCGCTCTCATGGTATTTAAGAACAACCCGCTCGTAGAGTTCCGGGTCCTCTTCCCCGGCCGCAGCGGCAAAGGCGGCGCGCACAGTGGCAGCTCCCACCTGGAGCTCGTCCACCTTGGCCTCCAGTTCGGCCCTCTCCTCCTCAGCCAGCTCCTTCTCCCTCTCTAGGCTCCGGACCTACTCCTCCAGCTTGGCCACCTGCTTCTTGGCCCTCTCCTCCAATCTGGCCTTGTCCCGCTCCAGCCGGGACTTCTCTGCTTCCAGCCGCTCTCGGGCTTCTGTCAGCTCGGCCACCTGCCTCTTCAGCTCCTCGCTCGGATCGGGCTGGTACAGATTGTACAGCAACTGCATAACAACAGAGAGCCAATTAAGCAAGCAACAAAGGAAATGAGTGACGAGCGGTGCAATGGCACCAGGCAATTCTTACCTGCAGGACCGACTCCTTGAACTTTTGGCGCTTCCCGCCCGCCAAGGCTCCGGTGACCTCAGACCTGTCCAGACCAAGGCCGGCCAAGACTGCCGCCAGCTGCCGGGCGAGTGCACTCTCCGGGCTTCCCCTCTGTGCCTCCGCAGGCACGGGGCTATTCTGCCGGGCATCGGCAACCTTTTCCCCAGCGGAACTCGGTGCACCGCTGGTTACCTTGAGCCGTTTGGCCAGATTCTCACCGGACGACCCGTCGGTCAGCGTCACCAGCGTGGAGGGAGGAACGTCTATGATCCTTTGCCTCTTCTCACCCTGGTCGTCAGGCAAAGAAGATTGTGCGGCTAATCGGGTGACCCGGGTGACTAGAGGGACTGACCCCGGCCGGTACGGAATCCGGCTCACTCCACCGGGAATCTTTAGTGGCCCCCTGGTAGTCTTGCCCTTATCGGGTCCCGCCTTGGGCGCAGCAGGGTGGCTCTTCACACGCCTCAGGCCATAGACGTCGTCCTCAACATCCATGGCCCTCGGTTCGGGATGAACTGTAAGCCGACCGGACTCCTCGTCCACCGAGGTCCGTGAAACGGCCTCGCCTTTCTCCTTCAGCCTCGCGAGAAGGTCTTCACCGTCCATGGATAGGGTGGTGTCTGGTTTGATGACCGCCCGGGAAGATGCACCTGCAGGACGAGCAAAGGTTAGTATTTAAAACAGTTAGCAAAAGTGTCACCGCTAGGACTTGCTACGCACCGGGATCTCGCCCGAGACAGCAATACTCCAACACTTCCCGCCGGATGAAGTTGTAAGAGCTCCGTTCGAGATCATCCCAACATCCGAGTATGGTCGTGATCCTCTCCTGCTCCAACTCGGATAGCTCGAACGATTGATCCCCAAGGGGCTGGAAGGCACCAGGAACCCGGTACATTTTACTCCTCTTCTGCCACTTCCCGCCCGCCATCACCACCTTCTTCCTCCAGCTGTTATCCACCGAAGAAGGCAAATTGGTGATGATAGGTTGAAAGCACCGGGCGTTGAAGGACAGGCAACCCCGGGACACCCGCTTCTTCGAGTATGATAACCTGTACAGTGCCCGAAATTCGTTTACCGTTAGCATACTCATCCCGAACAACTCGTACAGGCAGCCGAGGCTCAGCAGTCACCTCCACTGGAGCCCCGAAAGCTGCGCGGGAGACACTTGCAGTGCACTGAGCATGTACTGCACGAAGTCTGGCAGCGGGAGCGAAAACCCGTGGCGAAACTGGTCTAGATGCACGGCAACCCAACCTGCCTCCGGGTTACAGGCTGACTCTTCGGGATTCAGTGGCCGTAGTGCCACCTCATCCGGAATACTCCACGTCTCCCGGAACGCAGCAATCTCTCTGAGGTTCATGCTACCCTCCGGCTCATCGCACACCACGGCACCTTTCCCTCTCCCGATGGTGTAGCTCACGGGCGGAGCACCAGCAAGGCGCACCCCGTGCGGTATTTCCTCAGACCCTGAGGACCCGAAAGACGAAGCCCCACTCCAGGAGCGGTCAGCGGCTTCAGACTCCGGGGATTCCGAACCGAGCCAGTCCTCCAGTCTCTCCTCATCGTCCACGACTTGACGCCTGACGGCCGATTCGGAAGCCCCATCAGAACTTGCAGAAGACATTTTTAACCTAAGGGGAAAAAAAACAAAACCCTAGCGCTGGTCAGCATCAGGCTAGAACAGCGCCCTCTGCGGCCCCTCGCTCCGCTTAAAACAACTCAGTCGGCGACA
This sequence comes from Potentilla sterilis, assembly GCA_963682095.1. Lineage (NCBI taxonomy): Eukaryota > Viridiplantae > Streptophyta > Magnoliopsida > Rosales > Rosaceae > Potentilla > Potentilla sterilis. The sequence continues at coordinate 19,542,527 of OY821762.1, read as the reverse complement.
GAGATCCCCTCCCCCCGCTGCAAAAACACCGAAAAGAAAAACAAGAACAACACCAGGCAAAGAAAGCAAGAACTTACCGATTAGTATGCTCAACCGAGGAAAGTCTGCCCTGCGAAAGCAGCGAGCAATGGTAGGAAAAGAGTAAAAGAGCACTTGAGGCAACGGATGTCGCGGGGCACCTCCACAGAACTTTCGCCGGATCTCTCTCTCTTATTCTCTCTGAGCAAGAAGCAAAACAGAATGAAGAAGGCAGAGGATGCCTTTTTATAGAGAGGTCCGGTGCCCTAGGCTCTTGTAATCCCCCCAAAACACGCAATCAGAGCAACTCAAACGCCCGCGAATCCAGACCCTCCATCTCAGACCACTCCCTACCAACACGTGTCCCAGCATTGGTAAACTTCCCACTCCATCATAACTGACGGGACTGATGGACTTCCTCCTTAAATGCATGTCAGCCACTTGTCCCGCTTGCTGGCGACAGGTAAGGAAGTTAGGAGCGGAACCGAGGCGTCAGGCCCACCCCACTTCCCCAGGCTCCACGGCTGCATGGCATCTTCACTACAAGTCACCGGTTATGATCTTTCAACCGGCTTGAAGACCTCTCACCGGTTATGATCATCCAACCGCCTCGAGAGCATTGTTCCGGGTATGAGCCATCCATCCGGTACCATGGCAGTTCACGGTTAGGTATCATTCAACCGGCTGCATGGCATCTTCACTACAAGTCACCGGTTATGATCTTTCAACCGGCTTGAAGACCTCTCACCGGTTATGATCATCCAACCGCCTCGAGAGCATTGTTCCGGGTATGAGCCATCCATCCGGTACCATGGCAGTTCACGGTTAGGTATCATTCAACCGACTACATGGCATCTTCCCTACAAGTCACCGGTTATAATCTTTCAACCGGCTTGAAGACCTCTCACCGGTTATGATCATCCAACCGGCTCGAGAGCATTGTTTCGGATATGAGCCATCCATCCGGTACCATGACAGTTCACGGTTAGGTATCATTCAACCGGCTGCATGGCATCGCACCAGTTCGGTAACATTCAACCGACTCGAGACCATCTCACCGGTTATGATCATCCAACCGGCTTGAGAGCATTGTTCGGGTATGAGCCATCCATCCGATACCATGGCAGTTCACGGTTAGGTATCATTCAACCGGCTGCATGACATCTCACCGGTTAGGTAACATTCAACGGACTCGAGACCATCTCACCGGTTATGATCATCCAACTGGCTCGAGAGCATTTTTTCGGGTACGAGATCCACCAGGCCCCATGGCATCTCACAGGGGGACTCGTCTCGATATGGCAGAACGCCCGGTCGAGATCCACCCGGCTCCATGGCATGACCCCGGTTATGAGAACATTCGACCGGCATGGGCTTTATACACCCGGGTGAGTTTACATCTAACACATGTACTCTTGTCCAACAGGATAAAAACTCTGCATCGCACTGAACTGCGATCAATGTGGGGCTCCACGGCGAGACTTGTCACCTCAACGCCACCCCATTACCTCAACGCTTATTCCAACACAAGCTGAGAAGAACTAGCAAGTGTTGACCGGTGCCTCAGCAGACCGCAACACCGGGGCCACCTCCCCGCAGCCTAGCAATATGGAGTCGTCTCGATATGGCAGAACGCCCGGTCAAGGTCCCATACTCTCCGACTCGTCTCGATATGGCAGAACGCCCGATCGAGGTCTAGTGCACAAATTCACTTGGGGGACTCGTCTCGATATGGCAGAACGCCCGGTCGAGGTCCCATACTCTCCGACTCGTCTCGATATGGCAGAACGCCCGGTCGAGGTCTAGTGCACAAGTTCACTTGGGGGACTCGTCTCGATATGGCAGAACGCCCGGTCGTGATCCCATGCTCTCCGACTCGTCTCGATATGGCAGAACGCCCGGTCGAGGTCCCATACTCTCCGACTCGTCTCGATATGGCAGAACGCCCGGTCGAGATCCCATGCTCTCCGGCTCGCTCTGATATGGCAGAACGCGGGGTCCAGGTTCCATGCACACATCTATTGCATGGCGGATTTCAACGCCCCATTATCATTCTATGCACACATCTATTGCATGGCGGATTTCAACGCCCCATAATCATTTCATACACACATCTATTGCATGGCGGATTTCAACGCCCCATAATCATTTCATACACACATCTATTGCATGGCGGATTCCACTATCATCTCATGCACTCTCCGGGTTTCACCCCGCTCCATGCTCATAGCATAACAACACTTGAGCATAGTACTACTTATGTTGCAAATATACTTATAAACTGTTGCACATCATCGGTAATAGGTACTCACCCCGGTCACGCCCAATCTTCAAAGCGGACTTGGGGGACTGGGCACCGTTGGGTTGGTAACCCTGCGGGTCTGCGGGACAAGGGCAAGACAGTTTAAGTCCCCATTCAAGATTGCACTTGACCGGGAACTTGGGGGACTTGTTGACAGGCCACAGAGGGGCTACAGCAGGCCCACAGACCCGCAGCTAGTGCACCAGGGGCCACCTCGAGGCCCAGGACCGGATCACCAGCACCCGGCCTCGGGGTCCAGCAGTCTATCCTGCTACCAGGGGCCCGGGGACCGGGGGCGCCTGCCTGCCAAAGAGGTCACCAAAGCTGCCCTTTAGTATGCAACAGAAGGAAACCAATCCCACATCGAAGAGTAAGGCCAGACCTCACTCCTGGCCACCTATATAAGGGCCTCAACTACCCTTATTAATAGGTAACTGATCCTTCCTACCGCTTATATACGTGCTTAAGTTATATCTATTCCAACTATACTAACTTAGGCATCGGAGAGGAGAAGACCGGCCCGCCAGGTATTCCCCTTAGTAAGCAGGTTTACGGGAGATCACGCTTGGATTCATCTGTCTCTACAAGGCCTACGGGTTTGTGCAGAAACAAGAGTGATCGCCTGTCAAGGGTTCTAAAGAGCACATAATGGATAAGAAATTGTTGACAGTAGCCGCAGAGAGGTTACAGCAGGCCCACAGACCCGCAGCAAGTGCACCAGAGCCCGGCCCAAGGCTCGGGACCGGATCACCAGCACCCGGCCTCGGGGCCCAGCACTCTATCCTGCCTCCAGGGACCCTGGGGCCGGGGGCGCCAGCCTGCCAAAGAGGGCACCAGAAGGTACAAACAGAAGGGAACCAGTCCCACATCGAAGGGTGAGGCCAGCCCTCACCCCCAACCACCTATATAAGGGCCCCAACTACCCTCTTTATTAGGTAACTTATCTCTCTCCCTGCTTACATACGTGCCTTGGTTATATATATTCCAACTATACTAACTTAGGCATCGGAGAGGAGAAGACCGGCCCGCCCGGTATTCCCCTTAGTGAGCAGGATTGCAGGAGATCAAGTTGGATTCATCGTGTATCTACCAGGCCCCCGGGTTTAGGCAGAAACAATTGGCGCCGTCTGTCGGAAGCTTGAACGAAAAGCCGTGTAAGCAACACCGTTGGGAGAGAATTCGGAAATGAGTCGAGAGAAAGATACCGCTGAGGAGGGACGTCTTGCAGTAGTGCAGACGCTCACCTCCACCCCAGCCGTCACGCGGGAGCCACGCGGCGACCGGGGCAATGGTCAGGAAGGAGGGAGCTGTGGGGGACCATCCGGCGTGCCGGATCCCCACCCCGACGGCTCGCGCGGGAAAGGCCCGGCAGAGGAGAAAGACAGTCCAGAGCGACGGGGCTTCTCCTTGACGTTCTCAGATGATCCCAGCGATCGATCTGAGAGCCCGGACCGGGACCCTACGTACAGCCCCGGCCATAGCAGTATGGCGGGAGAGCTACGGGCAATGGCCGCGGAGGTCAGTCGTCTAAGAGAGGAGAGCGATAGGGACAGAGCTAAGTCCAACGCCCGATACGAAGAGATGGAGGCGGTGAATACTGCCCTAGTGGCCGCCCTGGAAAGGGGATAACAGCGCAGTGACGCCATGGCCGAGGCGCAGACGACACTCCCACCGATCCAACCTCAACACAGCGAAGCAGGGCAATCTTCGGGCGGTCGGCCCGGTGACCCCATGCGAGAAAAGTCGCCAGCAGGCGCATACCCGCCAAAGAGCACGACAACCTACCACCGGCTCGGCGCTTCGTCAGTGGATGAAGTTGAGACTCCGACCGCACGAGCGTTGCAAATGCTAGCCAACACCGTGTCGGACTTAAAGGCCCAAATGGAGGCCAACGAGAGAAGAACCGCGCGGTCGATGGAGGGCGCCCGGTTTAATGAGCTCATGGGTCCTTTCTCGCACCGGGTCATAGAGTCGGGAAGATCTGGCAACCAGAAGTCCCTCAAGCTCACCTACTCAGGGTCCGGCTGCCCGTACCAGCATCTGGACAGTTTCCGGTCCCAAACCTGCGCCAAGAGATACTCCGATGCAGTCTGCTGCAACATCTTCCAGGAGACTTTGTCTGGAGAAGCGCTCAGCTGGTTCTACGAGCTTCCAGCAAACTCGATCGAGGCGTTCGAGCAGTTGGCCGACCGGTTCGTAGGCCGCTTCATTCTCCGAGTCGAGGGAGCCCGGACGTCGACCATCCTCTTCAACTGCATACAAGCCCCCGGAGAGGAGCTGAGAACCTTTGTCAACCGCTGGCAGACGGCTACGGTCGGAGTTCGGAACCTGGACAAAGGCATCGCCGAGATGGCGTTTAAGCAGGGGCTCCGAGCGGGCAAGTTTTCCTACGCCGTCCGGGTAGAACTCCCGCAGGGATATGACGAGTTGATGGCTATGGCCATCCGGCATGCTCAGGCCGATCATGAGACCTATGGGCATCACCTACTGAAGAGGAAGCGGGATGAGCAGCAGGAAGACCATCCCCGGGAAGAGAACCCTCCGCCCGGCCAGGAAGCCAAGCCCAGTCAGCGGACCGAGAACCGCACCGCTCGACCCAGCCGGAACGCCAACAACAGAAACTGGCCACAGCGGCAGCAGAGGCCCTATTCTGATAAACCCCAGAACGAGCACAAGCCGGTACCATACCGCCAGGAGCGCCCCCTGGCAATCATGCCAGCACCACCACCGGCCGGTCAAGAAGTCTTCACCGCTCTCACCACTTCCTACGAGGATATCCTACTTGAGAACGGGAGCGTCATTCCCCCACCACCCAAAAGAAAGTACCTGAAGGGGAAACTTACAACGGCGCAGACGGGCAAGTACTGCTCTTATCATGATGAGGCGACTCATCGAACGAATCAGTGATGCGCTCTCAAGACAGCGGTGCAGGGTTTGATTGATAACGGCCAGCTCCAGCGGTACGTGGGGGAAAGAAGAACAGACCCCGACCGGGAACGTGACCAGGCCTGGTAAACCCGCTAGCCCCGAGTGGTTAGTTTGGCATAGTTCGCGGTTCAACCGTTGTAAAAACAAATATATATATATATGCAAACTACTTTTGAGAAAATTTCACCGGCTCTGCCAGTTCCAGTATATTCATATTCAAGCAAGTATACAAGCAGTAACCGATCCGGAAAGATTACAAGGAAAAGAGCAAGGAAAATCCTAAGGAGCCACGACTCCGCCTTCAGCAGGCAATCCGTTGGCCTCTCCTGCGGCACCCTCGTCGTCAACCTCAGTTCCGGTGTTGACTCTGGCCCGGGGAGACTCAGCACCGTTGGTAAAAGAATCCAAGTCCGAGCGAATCGCTTCATCCGGCTGCCCCTCCACCGCCTCCTGATGGATGTCCGACTGCTCATGGATATCTCCTTCAGCAGCAGTCGGCATCAGGGAAGTGTCTAACCATCCCTTCCCCGCCCATTCCGTGTACGCATCTGAGATGCCCTCTTCCCTGGCCTTCACCAGAAACTCCAGGAACTGATCGCTCTCACGGTATTTGAGAACGACCCGCTCGTAGAGTTTTGGGTCATCTTCCCCGGTCGGAGCAGCAGAGGCGGCGGGCAGAGCGGCAGCTCCCACTTGGAGCTCGTCCACCTTGGCTTCCAGTTCGGCCCTCTCCTTCTCCAGGCTCCGGTTCTGCTCCTCCAGCTTCTTGGCCCTCTCCTCCGATCTGGCCTTCTCCCGGTCCGAGCGGGATTTCTCCACCTCCAGGCGCTGTCGGGCTTCCGATAGAGCAGCTATCTGTCTCTTCAGCTCCGACAGCTCCGACAGCTCCTCGCTCGCATCCGGTTGGTACAGACTGTACAGCAGCTGCGCAGCAACAAAGGCAGTTAGTCAAGCAGCAAAAGAAAACAAGCTACAGGCAGTGTAGTGGTACCATGCAGTACTTACCCGGAGGACGGATTCCTTGCATTTTGGGCGATTCCCACCCGCCAGGGCTCCCGCAACACCAGGTCTGTCCAGGCCAAGGCCGGCCAAGTCCGCCGCCACTTACCGGGTGAGTGCACTATCCGGGCTTCCCCTCGGTGCCTCTGCAGGCGCGGGACTACTTTGCCGGGCAGCAGCAACAGCCTTCTCCCCGGCAACATTAGTTTGCGCACCGCTAGTTATCCTGAACCGTTTGGCCAGGTTCTCCCGTGCCGACCCACCGGTAAGCATCACCAGCGCGGAGGAAGGAATGTCCCCGCCTTTCCGTTTCTCTCCCCGGCCTTCCGGAGAAGAAGATTGTGCGCTTACCCGGGCGGAACGAGCCACGTGCGGCACAGACATCGGCCGGTTGGGGATCCTGTTCACTCCACCGGGAACCCTAACTGACCCCCCGGTGCTCTTGCCCTTTCCAAGCGCCATAAGGCCCGCAGCATGATGGGTCTTCACCCGCCTCAGGAGATAGGCACCGTCGTCAACATCCATGGCCCTCGGCTCCGGATGAGTCGTGAGCCGGCCGGACTCCTCGTCCACCGACGTCCGCGAGACGGTCTCGCCTTTCTCCTTCAGCTTGTTAAGGAGGTCTTCCCCGTCCATCGAGATAGTGATTTCGGGCTTGATAGTCGCCCGGGAAGATGCACCTGCAAGGAAAGCGAACAGTTAGTATTTTGCGAAAACTAACACAAAGTATCACCGCTAAAGGGCTTCCTACGCACCGGGACCCCGCCCGAGTTGGCAGTATTCCAGCACTTCTCGTCGGATGAAGTTGAAAGAACTCCGTTCCAGATCGTCCCAACATCCGATTATGGGCCAGATCGGATAGCTCGTACTACTGGTCGCCAAGGGGTTGGAAGGCGCCAGGAACCCAGAACGTTTTACTCCTCGCCTGCCACCTCCCGCCCACCATCACCACCTTCTTCCTCCAACTGTTGTCTACCCATGAAGGCATATTGGTGACGATCGGTGGAGGTTTCCGGGCGTTGAAGGACAGGCAACCCCGGGACCCTTGCTTCCTTGAGTAGGACAACCTATACAAGGACAGGAATTCGTTTACCGTTGGCATACTCATTCCGGACAAATCGTATAGGCAGCCGAGGCTCAATAATCGCCTCCACTGGAGTCCAGGAAGCTGCGCGGGCGACACTTGCAGCGCACTGAGCATGTACTGCATGAAATTTGGCAGCGGGAGCGAGAGTCCATGCCGGAACTGGTCCTAATGCGCGGCAACCCAACCTGCTTCCGAGTTGCAGGCTGACTCTCCAGGATTCAGGGGCCGCAGTAGAACGTCATCCGGGATAGCCCAGGTTTCCCGGAGCACTGCAATCTCTCCAGGGGTCATGCTACCCTCAGGTTCATCACACACCACAGCATCCTTCCCTCTGCCAATGGTGTAGCTCGCGGCCGGAGCATCTGCAAGGCGCACCCCGTGCGGTATTTCAGTCTCCGAGGATTCAGCCCCAGAAGACGAAGACGAGGACGGAGACGAAACCCTGCTCCCGGAGCAGTCAGCGGCTTCGGACACCGGGGATTCCGAACCGAGCCAGTCCTCCAGTCTCTCCTCATCGTCCTCGATAGGACCTCTGGCAGCCGATTCGGAAGCCCGGTCAGAACCTGAAGATGACATCTTAACCTAGGGGAAGAAAACAAAACCCTAGCGCTCGTCAGCAACAGGCTACAACAGCGCCTTCTACGGCCTCTCCCCAAGTTTGCCTCAGAGCAGTTCCGTCAGCGACAGAGATCCCTCCTCCCCCCCCCCCCCCCCCCGACGCAAAACAACAAAGCCAAAACAAGAACAACACCGGGGCAAAGAAATCAACAAACTTACCGATTAATATGCTCAACCGAGGACAATCTGCCCTGCGAAAGCAGCGAGCAATGGTAGGAAGAGAGTAGGGAGCGCTCAAGAAAACGGATCTCGTGGGGCAAAAGGGCTCAAAGTGGTCGCCGAATTCCTCTCTTTCTCTTAGTTTCTCCAAAGCAAGAAGCAACAGCAGAAAGGATAGCAGAAGAGGCCTTTTTATAGATGGGACCAGTGCCCTAGGCAATTGAAATCCCTCCAAAATAAGTAATCACAGCAACTCAAACGCCTGCGAATCCAGGCCCTTCATCTCAAGACCGCCCCCCGCTGGCACGTGTCCCAGCATTGGTAAACTGCCCATGCCATCATAACTGACGGGACTGATGGACTTCCTCCTTAAATGCATGTCAGCCACTTGTCCCACACGCTTGCGACAGGAAGGTAGGAGCGGGAACCGAGGAGTCAGGCCCTCCCACACTTCCCCAGATCCCACGGTTGCACACCATCTTCGCTGCATATCTCGAAGACCTCTCACCGGTGGTAATCATCCAACCGCTTCGAGAGCACCCATCCGGGTACGAGCCGTCCGCCCGGCACCATGGCAGTTCGCGGTTATGATCATTCAACCGGTTGCATGGCTTCTTCGCTGCATATCTCGAAGTCCTCTCACCGGTGGTAATCATCCAACCGCTTCGAGAGCACCCATCCGGGTACGAGCCATCCGCCCGGCACCATGGCAGTTCGCGGTTATGATCATTCAACCGGCTGCATGGCTTCTTCGCTGCATATCTCGAAGACCTCTCACCGGTGGTAATCATCCAACCGCTTCGAGAGCACCCATCCGGGTACGAGCCATCCGCCCGGCACCATGGCAGTTCACGGTTATGATCATTCAACCGGCTGCATGGCTTCTTCGTTGCATATCACCGGAGGACTCGTCTCGATATGGCATGTCGCCCGGTCGAGATCCGCCCGGTCCGTAGCAGTTCACGGTTATGATCATTCAACCGGCTGCATGGCTTCTTCGTTGCATATTACTGGAGACCTCGTCTCGATATGGCATGTCGCCCGGTCGAGGTCCACCCAGTTGCATCTCTCTTGGGGGACTCGTCTCGATATGGCAGAACGCCCGGTCGAGATCCGCCCACTGGTTACGACGCATCCAACTGGCTCGAGAGCATATTCCGGGAATAGGATCCACCCGGCCCCATGGTATTTCACTGGGAGACTCGTCTCGATATGGCAGGACGCCCGGTCGAGTTCCGCCCGATACCATTGCTGACCCCGGTCATGAGAACATTCGACCGGCATAGGGCTTTATACACCCGGGTGAGTTTACATCTAACTCATGTACGCTTGTCCAGCAGGATAAAAACCCTGCATCGCACCAGCTGCGGCAAACGGGGGCTGCACGGCGAGCCTTGTCACCTCAACGCCACCCCCCTACCGGGAACAGGATCCACCCGGCCCCATGGCATTTCACTGGGGGACTCGTCTCGATATGGCAGGACGCCCGGTCGAGTTCCGCCCGGTACCATGGCTGACCCCGGTCATGAGAACATTCGACCGGCATGGGCTTTATACACCCGGGCGAGTTTACATCTAACCCATGTACTCTTGTCCAACAGGATAAAAACCCTGCATCGCATTGAACCGCGATCAACATGGGGCTGCACGGCGAGCCTTGTCACCTCAACGCCACCCCCCTTACCTCAACGCTTATTCAACACAAGCTGAGAAGAACTAGCAAGTGTTCACCGGTGCTTCAAACAGCCCGCAACACCGGGGTAATCTCCCTGCAGCCTAGCAATATGGGACTCGTCTCGATATGGCAGAACGCCCGGTCGAGCTCCCATACTCCTGGACTCGTCTCGATATGGCAGAACGCCCGGTCGAGGTCCAGTACTGAAGTTCACCTGGGACCCGTCTCGATATGGCAGAACGCCCGGTCGAGGTCCCATGAACTTCACCCCGTCCGCTTTGGCAGATCGCCCGGTAGAGGCTCAGTGAACTCCGCTTTGGCAGATCGCCCGGTAGAGGCTCAGTGAACTCCGCTCCGTTTCGATTTGGCAGATCGCCCAGTTGTGACCCAGTGAAGCTCCGCCTCGTACCGATAGGGCAGAGTGCCCGGCCGAAATTCCATGCGCATCTCTTGCATGGCGGATTTCAACGCCTCATTATCATCCCATGCACAAATCTCTTGCATGGCGGATTTCAACGCCTCATTATCATTCCATGCACACATCTATTGCATGGCATCATGGCATCATCTCATACATTATCCGGGTTCCACCCGGCTCCATGCTCATAACACCACAATACCTGAGCACAGTGCTACTTATATTACAAACGTGCTTATAAACTATTGCTTCCCATCGGTAACAGGTACTCACCTCGGTCACGCCCAATCTTTAACGCGGACTTGGGGGACTGGGTACCGGTAGGTTGGTAACCCTGCGGGTCTGCGGGACAAGAGCAAGACAGATTTAAGTCCCCATTCAAGATTGCACTTGACCGGGAACTTGGGGGACTTGTTGACAGTAGCCGCAGAGAGGCTACAGCAGGCCCACAGACCCGCAGCAAGTGCACCAGGGCCCGGCCCAAGGCTCGGGACCGGATCACCAGCACCCGGCCTCGGGGCCCAGCACTCTATCCTGCCTCCAGGGACCCTGGGGCCGGGGGCGCCAGCCTGCCAAAGAGGGCACCAGAAGGTACAAACAAAAGGGAACCAGTCCCACATCGAAGGGTGAGGTCAGCCCTCACCCCCAACCACCTATATAAGGGCCCCAACAACCCTCTTTATTAGGTAACTTATCTCTCTCCCTGCTTACATACGTGCCTTGGTTATATATATTCCAACTATACTAACTTAGGCATCGGAGAGGAGAAGACCGGCCCGCCCGGTATTCCCCTTAGTGAGCAGGATTGCAGGAGATCAAGTTGGATTCATCGTGTATCTACCAGGCCCCCGGGTTTAGGTAGAAACAGAAATTATAATTGATATATATATATATATATATATATGCCCATCTTTTGTTGAGGACACCATTTTATACGTTGTGGCGGCAAAATTGGCACGAAGACTACATACTCAAATACGCGTAATTGCGAAACATTAGGTTAGTACCCAGTCATCAGCTGTAACGCGGAGTATGATAGGGTAACAATGGGCCTCAACCGGACCAATATGGTTGCATGCAAGATTGCATAATCCCACACATAAACTAGAAACTTGGTGCTTTTTATCAATATTCTATCTACGAGTCTGAACACAGGGAGCTAAATGGTCAACATCAATCCCAAGGGATATGCAATAATCATCGAATAGTTTGAAAGTAAAATCTATGATATTATCAAGTCTTATGGACTTTATTGGATAATCCGAATGGTGAACCCACAATTTCATGAAATGGGTGAGAGTTTAGTAAAAGCAGCGTTTATGTGGACACTAGTGTAACATGTGATCACTTTGTTGATATTTAACTAGTCCGCATTTTAGTTGGATAGGACCACAATATTTCCCTCGCATTCTGTGCATAGAAAAAGGTAATGTATATATTAGTCATTGCATATGATGGTCTACTTTTGACTTTCATAACGAGCAAGCTTGATATAATGTGTTACTAAAGATCGAAAAGACCCTTATTCAGAAGGGGATGCTCGTCTGATGAGTTGAGGATATGACGTTACATCCCTACCTAGGTGTCCCAAACAGTTATGTTATAGCAGGTATTTGCTCGAATCAATTAGCTTCTAACTAACATATTTTAATTTCTCCAATGCAAGCTTCCGGCCATACACTTGGAGGAAATGCAAAGATATTTCACTCCTTTTATATTTTTTTTTCTTTTTTTTGGTTTCAACACTGTTGGTTCGAATATCCTTAATACTCAATGAAGTCGTTCTGAAAAAAGCCTTAATAACGGTAAGTTCACTACCATTGGGCAACACAAAGTGGGTTTAGCCATGGCCCATTATCAAATTGGATTAGCTTCATGTAGTTGTCTCAAAGTTAAGAAAATATCAATCTCCATTCACGGATTATATGATGTCAGCCAGACCTCAAGTACTATCTTCATGAAACACGCTATCCTCTTTTGGACTTTGAATTGCTCATTCCGAAGTTCCAATGTTTGAACTGCGTACAAAGGCTTAATTTCCCAGTTTGTATTTGCATTTGCTTATCGCGGGTTACGATTCCAAGTGCCCTAGATGCAATATGACAGAAAATCAACTATGAAAAATCACACACAAAACAACTGCATGTAGTCTAAATAAGTAATATAGAAGAAATGATCGGATATGAATAAACCCTGTCAACAACATATTCTAGCAAACAATGTACTCGCAAAGTACAGAAACCCTTTTCCTAGCAGTGCACTCCAAGAGTTATTCTTCATTATTACATATTACAAAGGATGATTGGAATTATAAATTATTACTTTTATACAAGATCGAATATGATAACCATTATATATATGGAGGATGTATCATTTGCTTAATGCAGTTAAGAGCTTCTCAGCTTCCCACAATCATAATCAGCCTTCTTCAACAGCAACCCGGCCAAAATTGGAGAGAAAAACTTGTCCCTCATGAAAGTCATTATTTGTCCATCAGCCTCCTGAATAGAACCAACCACATAAGCTGAACTAATAAGATCAAAACTTCTCCATTTCCTCTCACTGGCGTACTTATTCAACCCTATTTCAATCCTTTTAAATTCCTCTTTTTCTTCTTCACCATCATCTCTAATTTCTTGCCTCCGATTCTTCAACAACGCCTCACCGAGACACCTTGCTAATACAACACCATCTTCTAATGCAGCGCAGCCGCCTTGTCCAAGGTCTGGCGTCATGGGGTGGAGCGCATCTCCAGCTACACATACATTACCTTTGCTAATATTTCCCCAAAGAATTTCCCAAGGATGTCTATATCTCAGTGGAGAGGATATAAAAGCATCCAATACAGTGTTTTCCATAACAGCTCTTACTTCATCTGTTACATTTCCGAGCTTGGTTAACATATACTGCTTCAACTGAGCTGGATTTTTCTCTAGCTCTTTCTCTACAAAACGTATATAAACAACAAATGACTACCTCAAATACAGCTTTAGATAACTGCATAATATGGAAAATATTTATGAGGATTCTGAAGATCTGACAGTAAAATATTATGAAACAATTTATCATTGTTGTTTGTTATCTGTTATGAGATTGAGAGCTGAACACCATTTTAAGAGAAATGAAAAGAAGGCATGTAAGGTTACTAATACTGGAAACTTGAGGAGCAGTGGGAATGAAAGCAAATAATTAATCCCCAAAACTTGTGTGGCAAGCTTACCTTGGCTGGAGGGAGACCATGTGAAATACCAATATACATTTTTATCATCACAAGGAACTACACCAGATCTAACACCATTTCCAAAGTACTGTATAAACATGGGATCAAACTTATGACCGCTCTTGAACTCAGCACTACCTCGAATGGCAGATCTTCCTGTAAAGACCGGCGGCTTGAACCCCAACCATTTTCCTACCACTGAGTTTACTCCATCACACCCAACCAAAACCTATTCAGTCATAGTGTTGACATTATAAGCAATGACTCAAAGCCATAAATATGATTATGCCCATCTAAATTGCAGGTGGTGTTGTTTTACACCCATGAAAAGAGGGTCCGGTTAAAATAGGTTGTGCTGAGCAATGATGATCATCAACAGAAATCCTTACTGCATACTTGTCATGAAACAATGCTTGGGAAGCAAACAAATTTGGGAAGAAATATGTTATAACCAAAACAGTGGTGCATTGAGACTGTAGAAAGAGAGGAGTCTATGGTCCATGCTTTCTTCCCAATGATCCAAGGAGTCATTAAAAGATTATGTTTGGCTCTGAGAAGATTATTCAGCTTCAAGATTTGCAGGACTGGATTCAGTTAGACAATGTCATTACTGGAAAGGTTTTGTGCACATATGTTTATGACTTTATGGTTACTCTGGTACTATAGGAATGCTAAACTGCACTGTTCAAATGTGGGAAACCAAAGCACTTGTCAAGTTGGATTTTGAGCTCACTACATTAGTAACACTAGTCATGGTCTTAAAAACAAGAAAGATAGAGACAATAAAGGCAACCTTTGTTTACCTTGGCTTTGAGGATGGTTCCATCAGCAAGATGGACCAGCTTCAAGTAGCCTGCTTCCTCAATGGATACAACCTTTGATGAGAACCTGATGGTGCCACTAGGAAGTTCACTTGCAAGGGCTTCCAGCAGCAACTTCCTTTTCACACAACGCATTTCATGGTCTCCACTGCACATTATTTAAACTCTAAATGAGCAGAGGATACTTGCACTGAATGTTAAATACGGATAGCTTAAGAACACAATCAATTAAACTGAAACACATATTCCAACATTATCGAGAACATCTGGTTTAGGCATCAACAGAGATTGGAACAGTTATTCAGTTATGAGTGATTTTGAAGTGGTTAAAAGCACAAAAAGAAATATCTGAATGAGATGTAAATAGAGGAATAGCAGCTATATAGTGATGTTCCTAGGGAGCTACTAGTAGACTTACTGTTTTCCTTTCGCCTTAAATGACATCTCAAACAACTGATGCCCCGAAATTCTTGAGGAAACCACATTCCTGTATTGAATACTATGAAATCAGTTTCATTTGTGTTTGTAAATTTAGTACAACCGAATCTCACAAATTACCATTCACTGTCTACGTTGATTGCAATATTGTAAAAGGACTGGCTAGATTATCAAAGCCAAATGCTCATACTTGAGTAGAACCTAGAACCGTAAACTTGATTCTTCTATTTTATGGAGGCAAATAATGCATATTGGGTTGATAGAAGACTTTCTAGTTCCACGATCCTCTATCTAGACCTATGAACCATCTACTTTCTCAAACAACAGAACACCTTTCTACTCTTACATATGTATCAAACAATAGGCTATATCTCATCCTAATGTTTTCGGCTTCAGAAATTGTAAATGTGATGGCATATTATGTACTGAAACAAACACTCTTATCTTTTAAATAACTTTGATCATATTGAAAACTTGATTGCAAGAAATGATTTTCAAGTAACCAACAAGTCAAAATTACCCAACAAGATTCTCATGCTGCTGCCGAAGATAATCACCAATACCAAGGGCATCTAAAGCCCTCCACGCATTAGTCCATACTGCGAGTGCAAACCCTGTTGTCCTCAAGCTATCAGACGATTCCAGCACCAAGCTCCTAATGCCCAGCCTGCACCAAAGTTTCAACTTCACTTCAGCTATACGTACATGAAGGTGTATTTCGAGTTCAAAATATTAAACACAGTCATGAACAGTGTGAGACTATGAGCTTCACTATGGCTCTAAGAGAAGATTGATGGAAAGAAAGTAAGAGTACCTGTGAAGTCCCAAGGAGGTTGCGAGGCCAGCAATTCCAGCTCCCACAATCACAACGTCTTGTACTACTACCTCCATTTATGGTTTTTGGGTTATTCTCTGAACAATGTTTTAGTGGAAACAGATAGAAGCGGTCCTGGACTACTGGTGAAGTGAAGCAGAATCCAAAGATGCACATTACTATTTATAATATAGGAATGCCAACAATTTATTTATATCAAGTAAATTAAGGACAAGCAACATGACTTAAGATGACGAATGCGATGCCGAAGACATGCACTCAAGAGGGCTGCAGACGCTGGTCGTACTTGGCTGCATTGTCTTGTATTCCTATGGATATCACTCGAAACTATACCTGCTTAGGATTTGTGGTGGCAATAGAATTAAACTTGGATTTCAAATTTCCTCTTTTTAATTTTTCATTTTCTTCCATTTCATTCATAACTCGATAATTCTAGGATAAAAGAGTTTATAGCGGCTATGTTAAACCCCATCAAGTCAGCGAGTACCATACTAACATACTTCATTACATTCCTGGTAGAGGTATATTCACCACTAGTGCTTCAACTTTACTGACCAGACCAGAATGATAGCTGAACTTTAAAAATTCAGCATATTTTGTTAGAATATTCTGTTAGTACAGTCAAAAAGACCAAAATACCATTTTTTCTGTTTTCTTTCAAAATTCTCTTTATTTTACATTTTGACAGAGCGTGGTGGGCCCATAAATTTGTTTATCTAGCATATTACATATATATATACATATATATATATATAATTTATCCTCTATACTCAAAGGTAAATAGTTAATTTTAATCATTAATTATTTCCTCTCAGCGTTAAGTTATTTAAAATATATTAAAATTACTGAAAAAGAATTAAAAGACAAACAAGAAAAATTGAAAAAATTAAAAAGGTTCAGAGACATAGACAAAGATATTGGGAAATAATTTTCAGACTTACTCAAGACATCCATATTCTAGAAAGACAAATTACAAATCTTGAACAAACTTGGGAACAAAAACCTCTTGAAATTTTGAGCTGCGGTTAGTACCGCAGGTTAGATTCACCCTAGTTGGTATCAGAGCCTGTTTTGCTTAAAAACAGGTTGAAGAAAAGGCTTATGCCACAAAGTTAGCTTCTCTTAACTAACAAAAGAGAGCCAAAACTCAAGAATTACCAAGCCTTTTGTATTGAAAAAGAAAGTGACAAGTGGAACTTGTGTTTTCATACAAGACACAAACAAGAAAATCAATACTTCATTGAATACGTCTGTAGAGTTCTTAACACTCTATACGACGAACATATTCATCTCCACAAAGAGATAGGAGTAGAAGAAGTTGATCAGTCCAAACCAAGTATAGTTGAATTTCTATCACCTATCTAGAGATAAAACTAGTGAGAAAATAACAGAACAGCTCGAGACATTTAATCTTAGGATTAATCAACTCAGAGAAATACAAGCAAAAATATCTTTTAGATATTGAAAAGAAATTAGTAAGAACAGAGAATCTTGCTAACAACATTAATCAGCAAGCTGCTGAATTAAGAGAAACTCAAGAAAACTTAAGAAGAGTTTTAGAAACTCTTATATCCAGAATAGGATGAATTAAAGAGTAGAACTAAAAGTAAAGAAGGAAGATGAAAAAGCTCTAAGTCTTTATCTTCCTACAGAAAAACTTGTTGAAAACGTAGAAACAATTATACATCAGCAAAATTATAGCAGTACCTATCTTAAAGAGATAGGAAGAGACATAGAAGAACAATTTCAGGAAATAAACGCAAAAAATCTCAAACTTACAAAAAAGTGTAAAAAAAATAAAAGAAAACTCTAACGTTGAAAGAATCAATGAAGAGGAACTACACAAATAGTAGCTAGTAAGATTATCATACTTATACCAAAGGTGGAGAGCGGGTTTAAATTTAGTGAACCTAAATTACTCGAATGGAAAGCATCCAAAACCTCTAAAAGAGATTAAAAAAATGCTGAATAAAATTCTCAGTAAGAGATATATTGTACCGCTTGTACAGCTCATAAATGCTCAAGAATTTGAGTACAATGAAATTGAATCTCATGTGAGAGAAGTATTCGCACCAAGGTTTAGATTCAACGAGATCTATAAAAGAGGATCATTTAACCTAGATTCACATAGATTCAAGATACTAGAGTTAACAGTCCCAGCAACTGGTGCTAAAACAGACATCAGATTAATCACTCCAAAATAACTCAGTGAAGCTTTTCAGAGAAAATATCATTACATGCATATTGGTGCAGTACAAGTATCAATAAAACTATTAGCAAGAGACTGGATAGACTGTTTAGTCTTGTGCATCTTACAAGATGACAGAATAACAGACTTCAAGAAAAGTCTGTTAGGAACAGTAGAAACATCGTTATGCAACTAAGTTGCATACTTTAGTGTCTTCCCAAACTTCACCACTTATCTAAAAACTGTGGCTCACTGTTTGAGACTGAGAATCAAAACAGATGGGATCTTCATGAAGCAATGTATGATGGAACTAGCTGTTGACTATAGAATTTACTACAACCTAATGAGTTCCAACATGACACCAAACACCAGGTTCATAAACAACCCTGGCACCACTACATCAATCCTCACTAATCCGAAAAATAATTCCCAGCAAAAACATATCACTAATTGGGATGAAGTTTCATTCCCGAGAGAATGGAATATAGCACATCCTGAGAGACAAATGCAAAGCACCAATGCATCTATCTATGAAGATACAAGAGGAAAAATAAGTTTCCAATTTCATAAACACTAATTTGCTAATTATGAGCAAGCAAACACTTCAGGAGGAAATCCTGAAGAAACCTACGAAGTAGAAGACTCAAAAAGGCCTATAAGAATGCTTAAGATAGAAGGGCTAAAAGAACTATATGCACAAGCAGAGACTTGTGATTCCATAGAAGGATTAGAAGAAATCATGAAAAATATTTCTTTAATCCAAACTGGGAGAAAGAAAAGAAACATACTGCCATATCAAGCTGCTAAAGATGAACCAAGTGAGTCGTCCATGGAAGCAGAACCAAATAATAATCAAGCAGGACCACCAGGAGGGAGCACTATCATTCAAAACATTACAAATAATCCTACTAAGATTATTAGAGAAGAAAATATCAAACTTCTCAAAGGGCAAGGGACAAGCAGTCTCCGAAAGAGGTGTCTATCTAGACCTAGATAGAGTATGAGATAAAACAAAAGCTATAGATGACTGGATAGCAAGTCTAAAGCTAACCCAAGCGTCATTCTTATCCAAATTCACCTATGATGATGCTCATGCGTATTATGAGCCGACCTTTACAGGAATAGTCCAGAAATAGCACAATTACTTTAAGAGAAGCTCTAAATGGGCTCAGTAGGCAACAAGGCTAGCTCAGACTAATAATCCGATGGATTTTTCTATTCCCATATATACACAATTTTGTGGAGATATAACAGGGCATAGTGAACAGTCTAAAGAAAGAGCTAAAGCAAATATTCAAAAATTAAGTATTTATAACATGAGATACTTTGAAGAATATACAAATGAGTTCCTTAACTATTTATGTACAATTGGAGATTTAGAAAATGACGAACTCGTCAGAACATACTACAGAAAATTAACAGAACCCTGGAATAATGTTGTAGCACAATCCCTTGTGCTTTACGATTGGAGGAATAGCAGAAAGAGTAAGAGATCTCTTAAGAAAATAATGCACATAAAATCAAAAATCTAGAACTGCTAAAAAGCAATTCAGAGGAGTTGAGAACATGTGTCCAAAGATATTGGATACTCCGACACAGTGGTGATGCCATACTCACACTGATCGGAAAAAGAAAAAAAACAAATTCAGAAACAAGAAATACAACCGTAACTTTACATCTAATAAGAAGTATAAGTTTAGAAGATGTTTTAACAGAAACAAGGAAAAAACATCTTCTAGAAAGAGATTCTTTAAGAAAAAACCGACAAGGCAAAATTCTTCAAGAGAAACGAAGTCCTGTAGATTTTGGCTTTGTAAAGCCGAAGGACATTATGCTAATGAATGTCCTAAAAGAAAAAAAAGAACTTCTAAAGCTCTCATAGCAGAATATGATGAAGCTATAAAATACGCAAACCTAAAAGATTTTGAAGTAGCTTATTCTGATGAAGAGAATTAGTCAATATATTCTCTTGAGTATTCATCAGAAAGCGAAACAGAAAATATTTCAGAAGATTCTGAAGAAGGTAGTAATCGCCCTATTTTTCTGCTAATCCAAAATTGGAAACAAGAAAACATTGATAGCATCAATAAGTTGGAATTTCTACCAAATCCAGGAGCTTTTACATGTGACTATTGTAACTGGTATGATAGTAACACAGTTCCCATGTATTGTGAAGAAACATGAGAAACATACCATAAGGAATGTTTTATAGCAGAGCTAAGAAGAAAAACAAAAGAGAATGATGCCCATATATGATATATTCCATAATCAGAAGCAAAAGCAAGACCTCGAAGACAACCACAAGAAAATGCAAGATCTAGAGGATGACTTCAAGAAAATAAAGTTAGTAACTTCATTAAGCCAGAAACAAAAAAAAAATACATCAGAACGTGATTCTCTTCAAGAGAATGAACGGAAGATTAATCATTTCATATAAATCTATGAAAATGAAAATACAATACAACTAGTAAAACAAGTTGAAACAAGTATATATAGCAACTATATCACCGTTGCCCTGAAATTTCTCAAATATAAAAAATATAATCTACATGCACTACAACACTGAATATCTTAGGCGACGAAAATTTTTCGTCACCTAAGAAGGATTTTCGTCGTCTAAGCTTTTAGGTGACGAATATTTTGTCGCCTAAGTTTCGTCGTCTAAAGTTTGTGGTCTAAGTAAGTAGGCGACGAAAATAAAATAATTTCGTCGCCTAAGATAATTCTTAGACGACGAACAAATTTCGTCGTCTAAGAAAAATGGTGACGAAAAAAAAAACTCTGAGAGGACGAATTTTTTCGTCGGCTAAATTCTAGCTTAGACGACGAAAAAAATATTTCGTGGCCTAAGATAATTACTTAGACCACGAAACTCAACATTTTCGTGGTCTAAGTATTTATCTTAGGCGACGACAATAACAATTTCGTGGCCTAAGATGGATATTTAGTCGACGAAACTAAATGTTTTCGTCGCCTAAGCTGGATACTAAGGCGACGAAATAATTTATTTCGTGGTCTAAAATAGTTTCTTAGGCCACGAAACAATATTTTTTCGTGGCCTAAGAGGTTCTCTTAGGCGACGAAATTAATATTTTTCGTGGCTTAAGTAGATAGCTTAGACCACGAAACAATTTTTTCGTCGACTTAGTATCCATCTTAGGCGACGAAAACATTTAGTTTCGTCGACTAAGTATGTATTAAATTTAAAAATAAAAATAAAAAAAATTCGGATACTGAATATTCAAATAAATTAAAAAAATTATCCATAACAATTAAATACCGAATATTAATAAGTTTATTCATACATTTGTTCAATAAAAATATTAAACCAAACAATATCGTAGGGAGAGAGAGGAGCCTGCAAGCTACTGTGGTCGGTTCCTAAACAACTGGAACTGTTCCTCCAACCAGCTAAGACGGTTTTCACTATTCTGGTACTTCTCATTTGCCAATCGTGTCTGCTCCTCTGCAAGTGTGATACGCTGTCGGGCCTCCTCCTCTGCAAGTGCTATACGCTGTCGTGCCTCCTCCTCCAGTCGTCTCATACGCTCCGCATTTGACGACCGACTGCGTCCAGTGGAATTTTCCCCTTGCGATGATTGGGAGCCGACACCGAAAGTGACTTCTCCTAACCCCCGGATCTCACCGCTGTTTTGCGGTCCCAGTGCGTTGACAAGCACTTGGGCTTGAGTCGGCTCGTCAAAATAGTGAACGATCTGATCTTCCGGAACGTCGGGGTGGTCATTCCTCACAGTGGTCATCACCCTCTCGAGCTCGACATTGATACGGCGCTGCATTTGAAAATGAAGTACGTTAGTGCATTAATAACTTATGTCGCTTTTATCAGATTTGGCCAAAATTTGTGTTCATTATCAATACAAAGACCAAGTAAGTAACATGCATATGAATAATGCATTCTAAATAATCCAAACATAATCGGCAGATACTCTTCATCAAACCACAACGGTTAAACATAATCCAAACATAATGCATTCACTAGGAGTTTTGAGATCGCATGATTAGAATGGTTTTAACTTGAGTAAATACACAAAGTTAGATAACTTAAGGGAAATATTAAAGAGCTTATGCATATGGTTATGAATTTCTTTTGATAACTTGTGTATTGATCATATTGGTGATGGATTTCCAAATTCGTAACATTCTATCCTTCTTGGTCTATTTTCTTATAACCGACCATGTCTAGTTATGGGATAAGGGAAACTTACTATATTTTCTGCCGCTTCCGAGTGCTCAGGAGGGTATACCATCTCATAATTCTTCACCAACGGGAATGGTTCACCTTTTTGCTTCAATTCGAGCGCCCCGTAGATGAAAGGCTTTGAACCGGACCGATGGTGCAACGTCTTCTTCCCCCGGTTGAGGGCGTTGGCGGTCGATCATCTCTGTAGAAATATGATTAAATATGAGACAAATAGTTAGCATTGAAATAAAACTAAAATGAAAAATGTTAACATTTGAAAGCACAGACTACTATTAAAAAATTATATACCTGAAACTCATCGCTCTCGAAGTGGTGAAGCAGCCAAGACCACTCTTCCTGCCTATCTTTGAACTCTTTCGGAATTTTCCCAGGGTTGTCAATCCTAAGCCTGTTGAGGTTGCTCTTGAAGGCTGTGAAGGTCTTGGCGGCATGCTTGTAAACCCACTTTACCATCTTCTTATCATCCCAAGGGATGTCATAAACAAGCTATTACAAAAAAAATGGAATTAATATGGAAGCTGATAGATAATGAAAATATTAAAAATTGTAGTTAACTTACGTCGAGTTCATTTTTGAGCTTCATGTGATCATCCTCCTCCAGATCCCACCAACTTGCAGCAGTCATGGGAATGCTGTCCCGAATGATATGCCCAATATCATGAGTCAGCCAACTGTTCAGTGCACTGGTCTGCGATCCGTGCAAGAACTCATCATCCATGACGATCTTCACCTTCTCTCCGTGCTGCACCCAAGACGTGTAGGCCTTCAAGCCTTTTACCAACCCTCGTTTGTGTTTTGGAGGAGGTGTTGCCAAAACAATAAAAATTTAATTAGAGAGTAATAACACTCATTTATAACTAAATGACTTAATTAAAAGTGTTGGATTATGTTTACCTCCATCAGGCCGATCGCTGTCTTCGACGTCAGGTGTGGTGTCTGCTACTGAAGGGGCTGCAGTATCTTCCACCGGCAACAGGGGGGGGAGGTGCTGATACGTTCGCAGATGATTCCGTACGTGGCTGCGAACCACTCCCTTCAGAGTTATTTGACCTGTAGAAGCGGTCAAATAACTCCTGCCTCTTCTTCTTGAGAAATCCATGAGTCGGTGGCATATTTTTCCTGTAAAGAAACACAAATTTGTATCACAAACACAACAGTCATATGTAGTAAAATTAATCAATTACTTGTACATATTCATTATTTCTCTGTTTCATTTTTACATTGTTTCGTGTACACAATGTGACGGTGGAATGAAAATGGCAATATCTGCTGCATGAGTGGATTTAATTTGTGTTACTCTTGGCCTCTTGGCCTCTTCATATATTCAATATGCAATAATCAAATGATCCAAAAAATTCTAGTTGTGAACCAAAATTCTAGTGTGTACTCTTTTATCTAGTGTGTACTCTTTCCTCCATTTTTTCCCCACCAGAATCTAGCAACCACTTCATTGAACTTATTACAGAGTCCACATGGGAATTTGAAGACACTTATTGCATAAGTTGGCATGGCTTGAAGCACTGCTTTCACCAAAACTTCTTTGCCTGCAAAAGAAAGCAGGTTACCATGCCAACCTTGCACCCTGTTCTGCACCCTTTCCCTCACCCTCCTCAAAATTGTTCTTTTCATCCCAATTTTAGTGCTTAATAAAGTCTCATCTTCTTACAAAGGCCATGGAAGCAGTTTTTACCAAGGCATTGAAGATATAAATGATAAAACACTGCTGATATTCTTGCCGGTTCAAATTGACTTCGTAGGGTACTTTGTTTGATCATGCAGCGATTGTATATGTAAATCTTTGCCAATACAACACATCGACAACAAATAAAAGAATGAAGTAAAGAAAATGTGTTCATTCACTTCAGTGCAACATAAAACTTTTCACTTCTATGAATCCCTCCTTTATCTACTTTAGATATAGTGAAGATAGATGTTCTAGCTATTTGTAGGGAATTGTGACTACACTTGACAAATACAACACTAGAACAGTGACTATGCAGAACATGCAGATAGCCATTTCTTGGGCAGAAATAATTCCTGGATTACGATGCATTAATTTATATATTCTTATAATGGTATGATTCCTGTTAATTCAATTCATCAACTACCAGGTATCGAAGACATTTCAGAAAAAAAATAATGTTACTAGAAGAATATGTATTGATTATAAAGTTACTCTTGCCCCCTCCAATTGTATCATTCTATCATTTGTATGTTATACTATACAGCTAATGAACATCAAGCACCTCCAATCAGTACTTAAACATATCATTACAATACACTAGTCTCTATCTTTGTATAAATCTATGATTGAACACATTTCACATATCTTCTATTGCCGAAATTACTGAACCAAAATCCACCGGCCTTTCATATTCAAGGAACTGAGAACAAAAATAAAAACTTTGATGTTTGATGAGAGAGAGAGAGAGAGAGAGAGAGAGAGATACCTGGGTCAGCAGAAGAATAAGAAGTTGTGATGTTTGATGAGATAGAGACAGAGAGAGAGACGTCCAGAAAAAGCAGGAGGAGGTGGCTAGGCGGCGGCGAGCTGAGGAGGTGGCTAGGGCGGAGGCTGGCTGAGGAGGTGGCTAGGGCGGCGGCGAGGGCTGGTAGAGGCGGAGGCGAGTGAGGCGGCGGAGGTTGGGGCGGAGGCCACAAGGCGGAGGAGGGAGCGGAGGGTGAGGCGGCGTGAGGAAGAAAGGGAGAAGGAAACAGACCAAAGATGAATTAGGGATTGCAGATCGGGTATATTTACCTGACTTAGGCGACGAAAATGGATCGTTCGTCTCCTAAGAGAAAACCTTACACGACGAAAATAAACATTCGTCGCCTTAGAAGTAAAACTTAGGCGACGAAATATTTATTCGTCGCCTAAGATAATTTCGAATTTTTCAATCAATTCAAATTAGGCCGCCAATTTATTAAAAATAATTTCCACTTAATCGACGAAAACATCTGTTTCGTCGACTAAGTAAATACTTAGACGAAGAAACAGATGTTTTCGTCGACTAAGTAAATACTAAGACGACGAAACAGTTGTTTTCGTCGACTAAGCCCAGTTCAAATTTTCGCAAATTAATCCCAGTATATATATATTAATTAATTAATTAATACAAAAACAAATTAATCATGTTTTTCCCATTTTAATTTTCTTGAGGTACATAATCCAACATAACATAACAGAACACAGTTGAAGATTCTGTACGTACATACACACCATTCATGTATTTTTAATTATACATCAAAAATAAATTTATTGAATTTAAAAACATAATTTAAATCTGATCATGGTTCTCCATCATAATCGCCATCGTCTGTATCGTCTGTATCGTCTGCATCTTCAATCGTATCAGTTAAGCCATCATTGGAATCGTCATCGTCGTATGTTTCCTCATCATCGTCTGATTCCTCATCATCTTCGTCATTAATGAAGTTGTGATTGGCTATGTTTTGAGATGTAGATGCATTCGGGACTGCAATGAATTCATCAGAAGTGACGAAATGTAAGCGGTTGTCGTCGCGAATAGCCTCTGCATTAGGGATTTGAGAAGCCGAATGCTCTTGATATGGTTCATCAGTGTCGCCGTCATCTTCATCATCATGTTCTTCACCCCCTTCAATTGTAGACGCACTCCATATATTCCTATGTGACATCGGGTTAACCACTTTCCAAAATCCACCTGCCTTAGGATCATCGAGATAAAATACATGTTTTGCCATGCTAGCAAGAATGAACAGCTCATTTTCATACCAACTTGTGTTTGTATTCACCGATAACATGCCGTAATCCATCTTTGTACTCCCATAAATACTTTGATTAGTGTTAAACCATTTACACTTGAACAAGACAACGAGCATATTTCCATATACTAGTTCGACAACAACGAGTAGCACTCCATAGTAGGTGAAGTCGTCACCATCTACCATGACCCCGCAATTTTGCGTTCTGCGGTTTACATCTCGTTGAAGTGTCACAAACTTGACGCCGTTGACAAAACACATCGCGCGCACCCTGTGGGAAATTGGCATTCTAGCCAAATGGTGCAATTCGGACGAGTACCAATCACTGTTCTGTATTTGGAGATTTTCCACCTGTCACATTGTGATAAGTTATTGTTTAAATTAAACTGACTAGCTAGAATACTAATATTGAAATGGAGATATTGTAACATACAAAATATTGTGATGTACCCATTTGCGAAAGTAAACAGGAAATGTTCTTTTGTGTGTCTCTTTCGGCCTTCGGTCTCGACGATTTGCTTCAATCAGCTTCAAATGTTCACCCATGAAATATTGTGCTTCGTCACAGTGTTGTAGTACGCACCAATAAGCTTCAATTAGCTCAGCATCTGGCAGTCTTTCTGAAGTTGGTAAATTACCAAACGGACGTACAACACTTGAAAGGACTGAAAGTTTTAACTCTGGTACTGTAGAGGCTGTTGTAGAAAATTCTGCAATGTTTTCGTCACTGTTACGGAGATATAAGTTGCAGTATGTTACACATTCATGTGTAATGTAGGACTCAGCTATCGATCCTTCAGGGTGACTCTTGCTTTTACATAACTTTTTGTATTGAAACAGTTGTCTGAAATTACACGTACAGTTATTAGTGAAGTATATATACAAGAGAATATTATAATGAATGGGGAAATACGAATAATAAATAGTACCTTTCCAATTTGCACAAAATGTAGATGATGTCTTCTTTGAGAATGAGAACATCTGACTTCTTCAGCTCTTTAGCGCATAACTTCTGAAAGAACCTACACAAGGCTATTATAGGTTCGACCACATCTGGATGCAAATAGGGTCGGATAACCACTGGAATAAGACGTTGTAGCAATACATGACAGTCGTGGCTCTTCAATCCGTTAAACGTATTAAGCCCCAAGTTAATACACCGAGATATATTTCCTGCATACCCATGAGGATACTGTACTCCTTTAAACCATATGAAAATCTGCTTCTTGAAAGCCGGTTTAACTGTGTAAGGTGCAACAGGTATGAAAGTCCCTGACGCCGTCTTCACTGGCCACAAGTGTTTTCGTAATCCCTCCTCCTTCAGATACTGACGTGCTTTCAAAGTGTCCTTACTCTTTCCTTTGATATCAAGAATTGTTCCCACAATGCTG
This sequence comes from Potentilla sterilis, assembly GCA_963682095.1. NCBI lineage: Eukaryota > Viridiplantae > Streptophyta > Magnoliopsida > Rosales > Rosaceae > Potentilla > Potentilla sterilis. Next base: position 19,515,464 of record OY821762.1, on the reverse strand, counting down.
TCACTTACTCCCTTTTCTATGTGCATGACATCTAGGGTGTGTCTAAGAATGGATTTCGACCAGTAAGGCAAATCATAGAATCTACTCTTGTGTGTAAAACACTTGTACTCGTCAGGGCGTTCCGGAACTGGTATAGATAAATCACCGCTCAACACCCCGAAATCGAAAAAGTTCAGTTTCTCCAAAATTTCATCACCGCTCCAGAGACGGGGTTTAGGACCAAGCTCTACTGTTTTATCAAATGCTTTAGCATGAAATCGCCACTGGTGGTCAGCTGGAAGCCATGTACGGTGACCCAAGTAACACACCTTCCCAGCGCACCAAACAGAATGGACTTCGTTCAAGCAAACAGGACAAGCTTTATAACCTTTAGTCGCCTGAGACGACAACATCCCATAACCAGGAAAATCACTTATGGTAAACAGCAGTATTGCTCTCATCATAAATGATCTTCCACTGTGCCTGTCAAAAGTAAGAACTCCATTTGTAGATCAAAAGTAAGAACTCCATTTGTAGATCAAAAGTAAGAACTCCATTTGTAGATCTTCCACTTATGCCTCCGGTTAGGGTCCTAATAATCCCATTCAGGAACACAAGACTTTGTTTCACAGTTTGTAGATCTTGTGTATTCGTTTTTAGTCGTGGAAAAATTTCGGCAGCATCTCCCCACAGTTCCTCAAGTGCACGAATATCTATACACCTAGTATGCACTCGAGGAACAGTGATGGGAGACCTCGTCGAAATATATACCCACGACCGCAAACGAATACACAAGACCTATACAAACTGTGAAACAATGTCCTCTGCCCCCAAACTGTCCAAAAATGGGACAATTCAAGAATCTCTCCATGATTCTCGAACGGGATTTCTAGTGATATATATAAATGCATGTATATCAGTGAATAAAAGAATGACATTCTTTTATTCACCGCTAATTATAAATCATATAACAATGATTTTCGTCAAATAATTATAATTATTAATTAAATTAATTAAAGTATTATTAAAATATATAATTAATATATATAATTCACTAATTTCACAAAAACCAACAATTAAATTGAGTATATATAGGTATGGATCAACAAAAGCAACATATATACTAGCTATCACCTCACAATATACACACACAACAATATATATTTCTATAATTCTCTACCTCAAAAATGAAATATTTCAACGGAAAGAATTGAAATTATAGTTGAAAAAGATGAATAAAGAGATCATACCAAGTTAAAAATCAATGGGTAGTAGTGGAGAAGGCTTAGGAAGACCCGATTTGAAGCTCTTCACATCAAAAAATAAAAATCGGTGGAAAAATTTGAGGGGAGGAAAAATTTTCAGTTTTTTTGCCTCTTTTCCCGATCTGGAAAACGAGTGCAGGTTTTATAGTATGGATTTACTTAGGTGACGAAACTTAATTTTTCGTCGCCTAAGATCCACACTTAGGCGACGAAACTAATATTTTCGTTGCCTAAGTTTCACACTTAGGAGACGAAACTAATATTTTCGTCGCCTAAGTTTCACACTTAGGCGACGAAAATTAAGTTTCGTCGTCTAAGAAGAAAACCTACCGACGAAAAAAAATTTGTCGTGCTCGTCATTTCTTAGACCACGAAAAAAAGATTCGTCGTCTAAGATTTTTTCTTAGGCGACGAATTTTGATATTTCGTCTCCTAAGTAAAAATCTTAGGCGACGAGTTTTTTTTTTCGTGGTCTAAGATAATGCAAGGACGACGAATATTTTTTTCGTCGGTAGGCTTTTGTCTTAGACCACGAAAATAATAATTCGTCGCCTAAGACTGTTCTTAGGCGACGAAAATGTTTTCTTAGGTGAGGAAAGTTTTTTTGTCTCCTAAGATAGGTTAGGCAAGGAATTTTTTTAAGTTTCGTCGCCTAAAATTTTTTTCCTTGTAGTGATGCCTTTGTAGATAAGGGTTCAGAATACAGTCTAGCCAAGAGATATACTATTCTTGAATAATATTGAGAAAAGTCTAACAAAAATATTACTGGAATAAGAATGGGAGATAATGAATTCATTATGGATCATATTGCTCGAAATGTCAGAATTTCTATAGGGGGAGGAACCTTCACCTTTCAAAGAATCTGGCAATGTGAAGCTAAAGGAGCCGATCTACTAATAGGAAATGATTTCCTACTTCAGCAAAAGATAGTACAAACCCTAGAAATGATCGAGTTTGAAAAGAACAATAAGTTCTACTGGGAATCCAGGCTTATGGATGCGGTTAGCATTGCAAACAAATGATTTACAGAAAAATATCAGAAGTCGCCAGCAAAGCGTGGTGATCATAAACCACCTTTTAAACCGGTTTTACAACCGATAGTGACATTTTAAGAATACCAAGAAATCATACCAAATGAAGCAACGAGTTCGGAAGAGTCAAAATCAAAGGAAGAACCTCAAGATTCAGAAAGCTCAGATAGTGAAGAAGAGTTCATCAATGAGTACAATCTAAAAATATATGTAAACAAGATAGAGCAAAAGAAACTCCCGAATCTTGTTGAAATAGAAAACTTACTAAAGCCTATAATCAGTGAGAATCCCTAGCTGTATTGGAAAAAAGATCAAGTATATTGTCAGCTACAAATGCATGATGCAAACGCAATATGTCATGTTAAAGTCATTCCTTATTATAAAGATGAAGATAAGAAAGAGATGGAAAGCCAAGTTCAAGAATTGCTTAAAAAAAGCTAATTAGACCTTCAGACAGCCCTTATCATGCTTCTGCATTCATGGTTAGCAACCACGCAAAGCAATTAAGAGGAAAAACAAGAATGGTAATAGATTACAGGAATGTCAATAAGAAAACAGTCAAGGACGGCTATTAAATAGTACAACTAAGAGTCCTCATCAATAGACTGAAAGGAACAAAAATATTCCCAAAATTTGATGCAAAATCAGGCTTTTGGCAAGTTAGAATGCATCCTGATTCTATTGTCATATCAGCTTTTGGAACTTCTCAAGGACATTACGAATGGTTGATAAGCCATTTGGATTTAAGCAAGCACCGTCTATCTTTCAAAGAAAGATGGATAACATTTTTAAGCCGTACTCAGATTTCTGCATAGTTTACATTGATGACATTTTTATCTTCTCTAAAACTATGAATAAACATCTTAAGCATCTTGAGAAAATTTGTAAGGTTATGGTCCAAAAATGAATCATTCTTGGACAAAAGAAAATTCATCTTATAAAAGGAGAACTAGATTTTCTTGGCATACATGTGAAAGACAGAGAAATTCGTCTTCAAAAACACATTATTAAGAAAATTAGCCAGTTCCCTGGCAATATCACAGACGCGAGATTTTTAGGAGTTGTTAACTTTGTGAGAGACTTTATTCCTCAAGTGAGTGGTCTCACTGCTCTTCTCTCTCCAAAGACAAGCTCAAAAAAGAAATGGTCATTTACAACAGTAACCCCGTTAGCAAAATCAAAGAACTCATAAAACACCTCCCTCCATTGCAGTTACTCGAAGAATGTGACTTGATCGTTTTACAGACTGATGCAAACGATTATTACTGGACATGAGTAGTTTCGGCGGTCACACCAGATACAAATCAAGAAAAAAATTGTAAATTCTTGTCAGGAAAGTTCAATCCTGCATAACTGAATTACTCCACAGGAGATAAAGAAGTACTAGCTCTGATAAAATCCATTAAGGGTGCATAAGCTTTTTTAGGAAATAAGTTTATGGTTAGAACTGATAATAAATAAGTAAAAAACTTCAAAAATTATAAACTCACAAATGCAGCTGATAGAGAAAGAGTTCTTAGATGGCAAATGTTTTTAACTCAATATGAATATGATGGTGAAATGGTTACAGGAGACAAAAATTATATGTCTAACGCTCTTACAAGAAAAATTGCAATGTTTGAAAGGAGTGAAGGCCGTAATCCTAGAAGTAGGAGATCAGATCAGGAGGCCGAAGAAAGAAGAAGACCGAATCTTGAAGAAAGAACGCCAAAACCTGAAGAAAGAATAAGGGTAGATTTTGAAGAAAAAGATAGATCGGTACTCCAAGAAAGGAGCTTGAAGACAAAAACCATGTGGGAAAGATACAAAAAAGGAGACAAAACAGTTGGACCTCTACACAATGGATCAGGTTACCAATTCATTGTATCTTACTCTCCTGCATAATCAAGTAAAACCTTTGAAAGAATTCAACCAGATCCAGCAGGATGGGATGATTATCAAAAGAAATCCAAAGCATCCTCACAAGATGAGACTCATTCAGAAGATGAGAAAAAACTCTTAGACGAGTTTTTACAGCATCCCAGAACTACGGGCACACGGGATAGATTCTAAAAAAAGCCAGCCAAGCCCTTTCAAACAGCAAAACCAATTCATGATAGGCAAGCAGCCTACAAAAAGAAACAACCGGTTGTAACTGGAATGACCAAGATATTCAATCATCCAATGAGAATTTATGAGAATCCAGTATTCAGAACTAGTAAAACTCTATAATTCAATCAAAGGGTTATAATGGATAATCTCCTGACTGCCTCTAGAGATCATAATGAAGCTCTTGTGCTTCACGCCTTCGAAGCATTAACTAAAGAATTTTCCAGCTACATCATGGGAAAAAGGGAACTACAGCCTGAAAATGCCATCAAAGTTTCTTATCTTGAAAATCCCGAAAGTGCAAAAGTTCCAATAATGACTTTATCAGAGTTAGAATTGTTCCGTTTTCATAATCTCTTAGGCGATTTTAAAAATAGGAAAGCTCTACAGCCAACTCTATCCGTCGTGACAGGTTCCTATTATGGGAGATATATGGTTGTTGTTCAAGCATAATATCCCCAAAAGCATAAGTTGTGGTTAGTAGAAAACGGTTTTGCTCATAATCTTTGGATAAAAACAAACAAAGATCTAGAAGGTCTTTCTGAGATAATTTATAATGCAGTCAAGAACATTAGGTCAGAAGGATGCAATATAAGATTGAAGTTTATTGCAACCCCTCCGGAATGGACAACTGAAGGAGGACAAAAGAGATACATTTCTCCATACCATTATGTCAGAATAATTCAAGGTCATACTAATAAAGACAATTCGTTTCTAAGCAATGGAAATAAACCTTATACAAAGATTGGTTTGGAGAGATCAATATACCACTCTTCTGGCTAGTGGAGAAAAAATAATGGTTACCAGTTATAATCATCACTCTCCAGAAAATTGTGACTTTCATAAATCCTTAGAAATGAAAGAAATAAATGGAACTTTGGCCACTACCACATGGATGAAGAAGATAGAAAAAGAACAGAAGCACAAAGTACCATATGACTCATATATGGAATCCGATGAAGAAGGTGAATACACAGACTCATGAGCATCTTTTTGTAATGGAGAGCTACACAACGTCAACAACATGATGGAAGATTAGATAAGCAGATGCTGCCAAAGCATAAAGACAAGAGACTTTAGGGGAGTGGATGCCAGCGTGCAAGTTTTAGGTAAGATAATAAATAAGTGGTTGCCGACGCTTGAAGACAAGCACCTAAGCTTTTCAAACAAGAAAAAAAAAGTTGAAATCTTATCTAAAATAAGTTTCCACCTGTCTTCTTTTTCTGAAGAAAATTGGGTAATAGTTTGGAGTCCGGCTCTTATAAAAGGAAAGGAAACCCTCAGGAGAAGGCATTGAAGATAGGGCAAGAAAAGCATAGCTAATATTGAAGATTCAGAGATCCTTGCGAGATTAGTTGTGAGTGTTCTTAGAATAGGTAAATAAATAAGTGAGTAGTGAGAGTGAGTGTCTGGAGGCACTATATCTTACTAGTCATCTAGTGTGGTGTGTTTTTATTTCAAGTAAGTTTGTATTTAATTTCTAGTATGAGTAGCTAAACAGCTTTTAGCTGTTTTTTTAGCTGTTTACCCAAGAGTGAGGCTTTGGGTCATGTATATGTATGTATGTTTGAATAAATAAATTTCAGTTGGTGTTTTCCCATATCCGTCATTTGTTTGAAATTTCTCAAACCCCAAGTGGAGGACTACCTCCTAGGAGTCGTAATTGAGACAGGATTTTTTTTTTTTTTTTAAATGTTTAAGCTGTATGTTTATTAGCTAGAACTTAAGATACTCTCCATACTAAGACAGCAGTGATTCCGCCAGAATAGTAACCACTTATATAGGAAGTCGTTAGGTGAAAAATTTGACATGTTGAAGGCTAATTCTTAGGATTGGTAAGTAATTAAGTTTTAGTAAGTTAAAAAATATATATATTTAGTAAAAGTTAGGTTTACCCCTAATAGTTAACATATATCTAATGGAAGCATCACCTAGATAGTGAAATATGATATCAGGGATCACCTTGATAGTTTTCAAAGTATGGGTATCAACTTGGCATTGCCATAAAAATATAGGGACTGATGGTGAATTTTCCTCTTCCTGTTAACAGCTCTCATAATGCATCATTATTGCAAATACTATTTTAAAATAAAAAGTGATTTTTTTTAAATGAATAAAATAGCTTACAAGATAGACCTTCAATGCACAAGTGAAGTGACCAAACTAAAATACTTCTGATAGGAGCATAAAATGCGACATTCTTAATATGTTTTACCCTCGTTTATACTTTGTTTTAACCCTTAATATCATAGAATCGAGTCATAATATAGAATCATGAGTTTTTCGTAAAGTTTAAATGAAAATATGCTCAAGTATTGGAAATTTACAGAAATTTGACAAAGTGCTAAAAATCGAAGTCTCTAAATGTTTCGTTGATTCTGTAAAGCTTCCATTGATAGATTTTTCTTCTCTTATGAGCAGTAGACATATTAAGGATTAAGCAATAGAAGGAGTTTTAACAATTGGAGTAAAAAAAGCTGCCAATAATTGCAGGACAAAATTGGATCCAGTAAGTTTCAGCAATTTCCTGGGCATATCACTCAACTTCCAGAATTTTTCCAGGACGGACCACAAAGAATTAGAAGACATGCTATATATGCACGGAAAGCTCTATGAGTCTAATTTCTACAAAACTTAGAGTCACATCAATAGCTATCTTGAGGAGAAAGTTATGTCAGTCACAACGCCAAGAGGTCACTGCCCTGCCGAGAAGAAGAACCTACTGCCTTTTTTCGTGATTTTCTGCATTTGTGCATTAAAAAGAAAACTGAATGCATCAATTGAGAGATCTCAAGCATAATATGATTAGAGAATTCAGCCAAGCTAAAGAGAAATGAAAAAGATGGAAGAGGAGGTTTCCTAGCTCGGATAGGAGAAAGCATCAAATCTGTCGGTTCTAGAGGAATTGTGTTCCCGGTCCAGCTAGGGGAATTGCAGTAGATCCTTTTGGACATTTATCCATCAAGAAATTTTGTTGATCCATTACGGGGTCCAAAAAGGTTAGGATCCATGATGAAATCGGACAAGAAGAGTCTAGAAGGTCAAGGCTTGGCGGGCAAAAATCCTAAACCATCTCGGTTTAGGTTTTCTCATTTTCTTATTGTTACCGGTTTTGGCACAGCTTTTCCCTATATATAGAGATTGAATTTCCTACAGAAAATCATCTATCTCAAGCACAAGTACTAGCCAAAAGCTCTACTAAGTCTCACAAGCACCAAACACTAAATACTTAGCCAAATCCCTCCACCATCACCATCCAAATTACATACCATTGTTTTACTTTCTGCCATGCGTCTTCCACCAAGTTTGAGGAGTCTTCAAAGGTTCTTAAAGTGTGATATATTCCCTCTATGACTCTTGTACTTGTTTATGTTTATGTGTATTTTATGAACTCGATTCAATTCTTGGTTTTTGTTAGACTCTTGTATGAACTGATTGCATGATTGTAGTTTATAAAGTTGTTTTACGATTTTAACTTGTCGATTTTGTGTGTATAGATAATTAGGGCATGGTATTAGATGCATGGTTAGGATTTAAATCGGTTAGTAATCTAAGAGGTCTGACTTAAAAACCGAAACATTAGTTATGATTAGCATGTAATTCTAGATGTTAGGTTTCTTCAAACTAGAAAAACATGAATAATTCATACTCGTAGTTGTCTTAATTTGTGTTCTCGCCTAGAGTATAACCCTTAGAACTTGCATGTTAAATAAGATGATTGACAACCTTGCTTGTTTACATGTCTTCGATTTGTGATTCATGTGCTTAAATGTTAAACGTGTGAAATCAGTTAGCATAACCTTAGGATTATACTCGTAGTTAATCTTAAGAACACTACCAATCAAACGATTAGATGACCTCGTAGGCTCTAGTTGTGGTCGAAACCGGTTAAGTCTAAATTGCATCGATACTTATTCCTTACTTTCTTGCATGCGTATCTTACATGTTAAAGAGTCTTTACGCTAAATGTTTTGTGTGAAAGATGATGATCACTTGTATATAGTAATTTAGGATTTTATTTCATGTTCTTGAGGTTTAGAGGCAGCCTTGCTGCCGATCCAAATTCTCCCCCCTTGAACTCGTGTGAATATATATATATATATATATATATATATATATATATATGTGAATAAATTGTGCTAACATTCTTATATTTCAGGTACCCTTAATCCCCGACTAGAACGATGCCTACTTATCATATACTACTAACGTCTTTTATAGGGTTTATTATTGAAGTGCCGCTTCGGCGACTCGTCAACTTCGTACATTGATTATACGAATGACTCTTTTTCTTTTTATTTTTTATCAAAGAATCTCATTAATATACACAATGAATAAACTTCCACATGAATCTGTTAGTTATGTTCTTAAAAAATATAATAGAGTTACTCATAGATGTGCTAGTATCGGTTTTGAGTATCCTGATGGATATACTTAGTTTGACCATATTCTTTATTGAGTATGACTGTAATCACCTCCGGTGAACCCTATAATCTATAAAGTTCTTTCTTGATTAAAATATATATATATATATATATATATATATATATATATATATATATATATATATATATATATACACACACACACACACAATGAATACAACGAGTCTGGGTGCAAGAGTAATCGACCACCCCCACAGTGAGTCTGCCACCAAGATTTCCCACTCAATTCATACTAACACATTGAAGGATCCAACTTGGCCCGACTCCAAACAAGGAAAATATTGACTCAACTTCAAGGCGCTTTTTGCTAGGCAATTAATGAGCAACCTTTTTGCCTCAGTACAATCTCAATCAATGTTTGAGAAGCTATCGCAGTTTGCACGGTTCGTGAATCAACCAGTGGAATGTGGTTGATGATGGTAATAGCCGGAAACGTGGTTGGGGATATCCACCGGGGAGATGATATTGGAAATATCCACCTAAAAAGGTGGTTAGGTATATCCACCGGGGAAAGATGGTTTGAGATATGCATATACAAAATATCCATGCATTGGGACATCCACCGAGTTGAGGTGTTTCTCAGCAATCGTCTTTCGTGTTGATAGCCAAAAATAATTTCTATTGTAAAATGCAAGTGAAAGAGTTTGAGAGAAGAGATGAACGATACAGAGAATAAGTTATCTCTTATTGAGCAGAGAGCCCTCTCTTATATAGAGATGGGATTATGATACAAATGATTGTAATAATCTTACTTGTCTAATTACAAGAATACCCACTAAATAATAACTATTTACAACACTCCCTATTGGGTATTCTTTGTCATTAGTATTCTCTGCAATGTGTGTTTTTATGTTGTCTCATCAAAACCTTGTCAGGTAATAAAAACCATGTGGGACAACAACAATCATGATCGAAGGAGAAAAGAATACAACGCACATATACGAGAGGTAATTAGAACCCCAAATTTTGGTAAAATAGTCTTATGTGGACCATAAGGTATGCGTCCGTGGGAGATAAATACACAATAGTTTCTACACAAAAACCTTGCCTGGAAAACCGAGTGGGACATACCCGTGGTCGAAGGGGAAAGATGAGCAAATGCATGTATGTCGACTAAATTCATCTTCAAGATGAAGTATGAGTAGGGTGACCATATTAATGGTGTGCCTTATTAAAACCTTGTCAGGTAACAAAACATAGTGGGACAAAATAACCCTGGATGAAGGACAAAAGAATATATAATGATATTGGCGCATATATGTCTACCTAACTGATTCATATGGGACGAGATGTTTATTTAGCCAAGTACAATGATGCGCGTATTGTACTTAAATATGAACTACTCTTACAAATTGATAGCATGTTTTGTGGTCTAGAACTATTTATATCGGGAATTATAAGTTCTTTAAGAACATTCATATATATCTCTGTATTATGATTCTCATAGAGATAAGTTATGAACGGAAAACTACCAACTGATCAAGTAGCGGAACGTTATGACGTCCATTACGGGAAAATACGTTTTCTCGTAATCAATCACAAGGCGTTAAGAAAATCTTTGCGCCACTAGACGAGAGACAATCTCGTTTCTCTCACTACGCTTCCTTATCAATACCCATTTAAGGAATCTAGGACACCTTTCTCTTAGCTAAGGAATATAATTCAACTTGAATTGTTTATTTCCTATTAACCAGTTGTCTCCTTATTAACATTCATCAACAAAGTAAGATTCGACATTATCGCTTATTATAGTTTCGGTGGCCACCGCAAATAGACACAATATCATCAATGTTAGTCTCATTTCAATTCTAAATCTCACTATATTTATTGAGAATTCTCAATTCTCAATGGAGCGTTTCTCCAACATTATCTCTTCTAGGATGGACCCATAATCCATATTTATCTCGTGAGAGCAATTGGTTTGAGATTGCGATGTCAAAGAGATTCATTTGTGCCAAGTTTACCCTCTTCTAGGGATAAGAATCCTTCGAGCCTAATGGTCTACCTCGTTTTTAGGAAGGAACATATGACTAGTTAGCCGCCACGGTTGTACCTCATCCAACAAGAACGATATGTCCTACGGAGGCTATCCTTGCAGGCACTTTTATAGCATGTATATGTGATCTCATCAATTTAGCTATATCAAAGAAGTGTCTAACATGTATGTAGAATTCTTCGCACTTCAATATCACATGTACGATATGGGGATCAAGATGAGACATTGTGAGGACATTTCACGTCAATTAATGTCGTTCATTAGGAACGTTGACGTTCTTATATGCCCCTAACGGTGGGAAGACTGTCTCATTCAAGTGGCATTCGCGAATATAGCTGTAGAGTGATCGCCTGTCAAGGGCTCTAAAGAGCACATAATGGATAAGAAATCATAATTGATATATATATATATATATATATATATATATATATATATATGCCCATCCTTTGTTGAGGACACAATTTTATACGTTGTGGCGGCAAAATTGGCACAAAGACTACATACTCAAATACGCGTAATTACGAAACATTAGGTTAGTACCCAGTCATCAGCTGTAACGCGGAGTATGATAGGGTAACAATGGGCCTTGTTCGTACCTAAAACTCGTAGGCCTGGCAGAGACAGATGAATCCAAGTGTGATCTCCTGTAAACCTGCTTACTAAGGGGAATACCGGGCGGGCCGGTCTTCTCCTCTCCGATGCCTAAGTTAGTACAGTTGGGATAAATAGATAACTTAAGCACGTATGATAAGCAGTAGGAAAGATCAGTTACCTATTAATGAGGGTAGTTGAGGCCCTTATATAGGTGGTCGGGCATGAGGTCTGGCCTCACTCTTCGATGTAGGACTGGTTTCCTTCTGTTCGTACACCAAAGGGCAGCTCTGGTGACTTCTTTGGCAGGCTGGCGCCCCCGGTCCCCGGGTCCCTGGTCGCAAGGTAGACTGCTGGACCCCGGCTCTGGGTGCTGGCGATCCGGTTCCTGGCCCTAGGCCGGCCCCGGGTGCACTGGTTGAGGGTCTGTGGGCCTGTTGTAGCCCCTCTGTGGCTACTGTCAACAAGTCCCCCAAGTTCCCGGTCAAGTGCAATCTTGAATGGGGACTTAATATGTCTTGCTTCTGTCCCGCAGACCCGCAGTTACCAACCCAACGGTACCCAGTCCCCCAAGTCCGTATTGAAGATTGGGCGTGACCGGGCGTTCGGTCAGACGAGGTGCGGTGAGTACCGTATCGAGCCGGAGAGTGCATGGGATCTCGATCGGGCGTTCTGCCATATCTGAACGAGTCCCCCAAGGCGAAATTGTTGAACAGACCGGTGGACTCCCATACCGTATCGAGTCGGAGAGTGCATGGGATCTCGACCGGGAGTTCTGCCATATCGGAACGAGTCCCCCAAGGCGAAATTGCTGAACCGACCGGTGGACCCCCATACCGTATCGAGTCGGAGAGTGCATGGGATCTCGACCGGGCGTTCTGCCATATCGGAACGAGTCCCCCAAGGCGTAATTGCTGAACCGACAGGTGGACCCCCATACCGTATCGAGTCGGAGAGTGCATGGGATCTCGACCGGGCGTTCTGCCATATCGAAACGAGTCCCCCAAGTTTTCAAGGCGAAATGGCTGCCAATGGTGGGGCAGGCCGGGGAATATCCCGGTGGTTCGGCCCAGCTTGTGCTGGAATAAGCGTGGGGTAGGATTACTAGCGTGCGGGGAGGCCTGTTGGAGCGTGGAATAAGCCAATAGGTACCCCGGTGTTGCGGCCATGTTGAAGCACCGGTTAACACTTGCTAGTTCTTCTCAGCTTGTGTTGGAATAAGCGTGAGGTAATGTGCAGGTTTGTTAGCCTGCAGGGAGACTTGTTCTGTGTTAGAGAAACAATATGCCCGGTGGGGAGGCGTTGAGATAACGAGTCTCGCCATGTATCCCCAAATGTATCACAGTTCAGTGTGATGCAGGGTTTTTATCCTGCTGGAAAAGAGTATATGTGTTAGATGTAAACTCGCCCGGGTTTATAAAGCCCATGCGTTTGGAAGCCTTGAGTTGTTGTTGGCTCGTTCCTGCCCGCAGGCGAAGGAAGGTGACTAAACCGGTGGAATGCTTTGGAGCCGGTTGAATGTCACATGATCAGTGGAATGCCATGGAACCGGTTGAATGCTACAGAACCGGTGAGGTGCCATGGAGCCGGTTGGATACTTCATAACCGGTGAGATGCTGCGGAGCCGGTTGGATACTTCATAACCGGTGAGATGTTGTTCCTTGGTTTGAGGTTGACTCTTGGGGAAGTGGGGGGAGTGGACGCCTCGGCTTGTGCTCCTATTTCCCCAAACTCTTGGGGACAGGTGGCTGACATGCAATGAAGGGGAGAGCCCATCAGTCCCATCAGTTATGATGGCATGGGAGCCTTATCGATGCTGGGACGCGTGTCAGCAGGGAGCGGTCTGAGATGGAGGGGATCTGCGGCTGGGGTTGACTCTCTTTTATGCTTGCCCTAATTATCAAGGTGTAGTTTTGCCGCCTATAAGATGCTTCGCCCCCCCCCCCCCCCCCCCCCCCCCCGCCCCTCCTCTCCTCCTGCCGAAGCTTGGCTCTTCGCCTGCTCCTGTCTGTGTTGTTATCTTGCTACATAGCTAAATTCTGTTGTTTAGGCTTTATGGCATCTGAGAGATCAGCGAACCCTGTCGGTGCCGGCCGTGCGTCGATGGGAGGGCCCGTGAGGTATCAGTTGTTGGATGGCGACAGGGTGATTTTCTGTGACGAGCCGACCAGAAGCATGACTAATACCGAGATAAGGGATTTTCAGGCGAAGTGGGACATTGACTCCTCCGTTAAGCTCCGGGGCCTGTATCCCGGGGAATTGGCCTGCAACCCGGAGGCGGGTTGGGTTGCCGTTTTTTAGGATCAATTTCGGCACGGGCTATCTCTGCCCTGCCGAAGTTTGTCCAGTATGTGCTGAGCATGATAAACCTCTCCCCAGCCCAGCTTCCTAGCAACCAGTGGAGGCAGTTGCTTGGTCTCGGGTGCTTATTCAGTCTGAGCAACATGGACTGGCCCACGGTAAATTAGTTTCGGGCGCTGTACAAGATTGTCTACTGCAAAAAGGCCCAGGCCTGTGGTTGTGTTAATTTTACCGTGCGGGACTTCGATCCTGCCGTCACCCACCTGCCGTCGTCGGTTTCGAATGTATGGAGGAGGGCGGTTGTGCTGGCCGGGGGCAGGTGGCAGCGTAGTTCGAGGAGCTTTCGGGTGCCCGGGGCTTATCAAGCTATCGGGGATCAGTCGTACCAGTTGGTCGACTTGGAGAGGCAACGGTTAGCCCGGCTTTTTGTTTGCTGGGACAATCTAGGCCGGAGTTCCTACAATTTCATCCTGTGGAATATGCTGGAGTTATGCGAGATGGGGAAGAAACCTGGTAAGGTACCTTGCACTGTTGTTTTGTGGGGTCGCATTTTATTCTGACCGCTCGGTTTGTTGTTTTGTGGGGTCGCATTTTATTCTGACCGCTCGGTTTGTTGGTTTGTAGCTAATGTTCCTTTTGTGCACTTGTAACAGCTGGTTCACAGCCTTTACGCCGCTGAGCCTAGTGAGGAGACTCTGTTTTTGGAGCGGCAAGTGGAGGACCTCACCATGCAGCTGTCATTGGCGGAGGCTAAGCTTGCGCAGGAGAGGAAGGAGGCCAGTCTGCTGGCAGCTGAGCTCGCGCGGGAGAGAGAGGAGGCCGGTCGGCTGGCGACCGCTCGGGAAGAGGAGAAAACAGAGCTGGAGGTGAAGGTTTTGGAATTACAGACCCAAATAACAGCAGTCGTCAAAGGAGGGGAGAAACTCGTAGAATCCCGACTTGCCGAAGTCGCTGATAAGGCTATCGACAATTTCCGGGAGTCGGTGGAGCTTGAAGAGATGCTGGAGGCCGCTCATGCGAAGGGTATAAATGATGCCTATCTGGAGTGGAGGGAGAAAGGATGGCTTGATGCTGAGCGGATGGAGGTTGAGGTAGCCTTGGCCGAGAAGCTGGAGCAAGAGCGGTCTCTCAAGGCTGGCGGGTCAGGGATTGGAGGCGTCGGCGGCGCTGATTAGCGGTTTTTTGCTTTACATATATACCTGGCAGATGTATATACCTTGTAACCAGCTGTAGCTCAATCTAGAGGCAGTGACTGTGTATTGCAACATTGGCACCAAATACATTATTGTCCCTCCAAGACTGATCTCATTTAGGGTAGAACCGCAGGTGCTGGATATTCCATGGGCGAGTAGAGTAGATGCCCTCGGCGTCTATGATGTGGAATGTTGGCGGACCCGCGGCTGCGGTGATTTGGTAGGGCCCTTCCCAAGTTGGCTCCAAGGCCAGCGGTTTTTTCTGAATTTTCTTCATGACCCAGTCCCCCACTTGCAATTTTCTTTCCCGGACCTTTCCGTCGTAGTACCGAGCGACCCGTTGCTTGTACGCTTGGTTTCGCATATGCGCTTGGTCGCGCCGCTCCTCTATGAGGTCCAGGTTGAGCCGTATGCCTTCGGCGTTTGTTTCGGCGTCGTAATTCTCAACTCTTCCGCTGGGCATGTCGGTCTCTATGGGGAGCACCGCTTCGCTTCCGAATGCCATGCAGAACGGGGTCTCCCCTGTTGCCCGGGTTGTTGTCGTCTGGATGGCCCATAGAACCGCAGGGAGTTCCTCAGCCCAACATCCCTTTTCGTCATCCAGCTTCTTCTTGAGGAGACTCTTGATGATCTTGTTGACCGCTTCCACCTGGCCGTTAGTATGCGGGTGCGCTACTGAGGCGAACAACATCCTGGTCCCCATGGAGGCCGTGTACTGGATAAGATCAGCATTGTTGAACTGTGTTCCGTTATCCGTGACTATGGTCTGCGGCACCCCGAACCTGCAGTAGATGTTCTTCCATAGGAATTTTCTTACCCGCTCCTCGGTAATCTGTACCAGGGGTTCCGCCTCGACCCACTTGGTCTGATAGTCAACGGCTACGATGGCGTATTTGTATTGTCCCACAGCAATTGGGAAAGGGCCGATGATGTCCAGCTCCCACTGTGCGAATGGCCATGGTGCTAACAGAATTGACAGCGTGATTGCAGGGGCATGGGGTGTGGTGGCGTACATGTGGCACTTGTGGCAGCTGCCTGATATTTTTCTCGACGTTGCTGCCATGTCTGGCCAGAAGTACCCTGCCCGTAGCGACTTGTGAGATAGGGATCGGGCGCCAGAGTGATTACCGCACACTCCTTCGTGGATTTCTCACATGACGGCTTCTCCCGCCTCCTTAGTCACCCACTTTAGCTGGGGGAAGCTGTGCCCTCTTCGATACAACTTGCCGCTGAGGAGGCTGTACCTGGCACACCGGAGGTGTAGCCTCCTAGCCTCCACTGTACCCTGGGGGCTGGTTTTGTCAGCCAAGTATCTAACTATCGGATCCATCCAGCTCGGTGGTGCCTCCTCTACCGCAAATATCTCGGAGATGGTCTTGCTTATGCTCGGTTTCTGGAGGGTTTCAATTTTAGCTCTTCGGTACTCCGGTGGGTAGTTTTCAGTTGCCAACCTTGCGAGGGCGACTGCGTGCCTATTTGCCTCCCGGGGTACATGCTGAATCTTGGCGCCCTGGAATGGCTCGATCAGGGCTTTGGCCAAAGCTTGGTAGGAGGCTAACTGGGGTTCCTTGACCTCGAACAGCCCGTTCATCTGGTTCACTACCAGGCTCGAGTCGCTGTATATTTCCAAGGATGGTATCCCCATCTCCTTGGCTAGCTGCAAGCCGGCTATGAGGGCCTCGTACTCAGCGGCGTTGTTGGAGGTATTGAAGAGGAACCGTAGGGCATACTCGTACGACTGGCCATCGGGCGAGGTTAGCATGACGCCGGCTCCGCTCCGCTTACCCGTTACTGAGCCGTCCACATAAAGTTTCCAACCGCTGGGGAGGCCTGGTTCGATCTTTATGGCCTAAACTTCTTCGATGCCCTTGGACCGGCCGGATTGCGCCTCTACCGCCATCGGGGTGAGTTCGCATATGAAATCCGCAGCGGCCTGACCCTTGATAGTCGTTCGCGGGGTGTAAGTGATGTCGAACTCTCCCAATTCAACTGCCCACCGTACGAGCCTGCCGCTGGTATCCAGTTTTTGCAAGATCTGCCGCAGAGGGTGATTGGTATATAGGGTGATGGAATGAGCCTGGAAATAGTGCCGGAGCTTTCTGGAGCTGACGATCAGGGTCAGAGCCAGTCTTTCAATGTCAGGGTACCGGCTTTCGGCTCCGGTATGTCCTTTCCCTGCATAGTATACCGGGAGATCGATCGTGCCCTCCTTCCTGACGAGAGCCGCGGAGACAGCCGTTCCTGACGCAGCTATGTAGAGGTATAGCATCTCGCCCGGCACTGGTTTGGATAGGAGAGGCACTGCAGACAAGTATGTCTTGATGGACTGGAATGCCGCTTCGTGCTCCGCCGCCCAGTGAATTTTCTTGAACTGCTGTGCCTTGAGCAGTTTAAAGAATGGGGAGCACTTATCGGTCAGGCGGGAGATAAATCTGGCCAGGGCGGCCAGTCGGCCAGTCAGCATCTGGACTTGGTTTCTTTCTCCTGGTGTTTCCATATCTAGGATCGCCTGGACCTTCAGCGGGTTAGCTTCTATACCTCGCTGGTGATATGAGCACAATGTGCGACGATATTATATGCTTATGCCCTCATTTATGCTTTATTTAACCCTTATTTGTCTAAGATAGAGTCATAATATAGTTTAGTGTTAATTTGGTAGAGTTTGGCGAAAAGTTGGTTAAGAATCCGAAAAATGACTAAGTTTGAGAAATCTGGAAAATAATGCAAGTTGTCTTTTTCGTGATTCTGAGATGAGTAAAAAACTAAAAATGTGATCTATCCTTGTCCAAATTTAATGAAATTTGGTGTTCTTATTATTCATATACTGAGGAATGTTGTGTTAAAATTTCAGATCAATCGGAGTTCGGGAAGTCACCCAAAAGATGGCTGCAAAACAGCAGTTCGAGCAAACCAATCCAGGGACTTCCAGGATTTTTCCTGGGACTGTGTCCCAACTTCAAAACTTCATTCCCGACATTTCACAAGGAATTTGATCAAACTGTTTTATATGGAGGTTGCTTTGTGTGTCTAGTTTATCTGAGACTTGGAATCGCATCAATTGGAGCTCCGAGGAGGGAGATATGCCGGAGTTACTGCAGCAAGGTCTTTTCTAGCCGATTCCAAGAAGCTACTGCCTCCTTTTCACAATTTCTGTTTTCGATGGACCATATGGTGTACAAATGCATATGTGAAGATGGTCCAAGCTAAAGGAAGGAAGGAGGATGACACCAAGCCAACATTGAAGAAAAATACGAAGAAGAAGTTTTCCTAGTCAAACTAGGAGAAGCTGCCGGAATAGGCAGATTTGTGCCAAAATGAAGAACTGCCGGTTTGGGGCAATTCTTAGTGGATCAAGACCTATCAAATGAAGTCCAAAGATTATACAAGAAGTCCATGAAGATGTGAAGCCCAAGCCTTGAAGAAAAATCAGAAAAAGAAAACCTAATTAGATTTTGAAAAGGAAGGTTTTAAGTCTTTAACCAACTTGGTTTTCTGAATTCCTCTTGCACTAGGGTTGCCGGCAGCCTCTCATCTATATAAAGCCTCACTTTTTCATTCTGAAAATCATCTCATCTCAAGCATAGAATATTATCCAAAGCTCTACCAAGTTTCTTAAGCACCAAATACCCAAATACTTAGCCAAAATTCCATCACCACCACCACCAAACTGCCGAACTCTCCACCTTGTCTTCTGCCGAATTCCAGTTTCTGCCGAACCAAGCAGCAGCCGAGCCTCATCTTGTCACGTCTTGAGGAGTCTTCAAGGTTCTAAAAGTGTGATCTACTCCCCCTATGGCTTTTGTATTTGTTGTAGTATGGTTATATTGTATGAACTCAATTCGATTCTTGGTTTTTATTGAACTTTTGTGTAAACCAATTGCATGATTGATGTTTATGTTAAAGTTTCGTAATTTTAACTTGTAGTTTTTGTATGTTTGATAATTAGGGCAGTGGTATTAGAAGCATGTTTAGGATTTAAATTGGTTAGTAATCTAAGGGTGTGACTTAAAAATTGAAGCATTAGTTTTGTTTAAAACATTTGTTGTTTAAAGCATGTAAATCTAGATGTTAGGTTTCATCTAACCCGAGTTATAACGAATAAAACTATAGGTCTGACGGTTGTTTTGATTTGTTGAGCTCACGTAGGGTAATACCTTAGCTAAAACTTGCATGTTAAATAAGATGATTGACAACCTTGCTTGTTTACATGTTTTCGATTTAAGACTCTTGTGCGATATATGTTAAGTCTTAACCAGATTAGCATAAAAATCTTTAGGGCTAGAACGGAAGTTTGTTCTAAAGAACTTGAGGAGTCTAGTAACTAGGTACAGAGCGGAAGCTCTAGTTATGGTCGAAACTAATTTGAGTCTTGAACATGCTGAATACTTGTCTCTTACTTTCCTGCATGCAAATCTACTAGTTAAAGAGTCCTTTGTGTGAACTGTTTTGTGTGAGAGATGATGATCACTTGTATATAGTAAATTAGGGTTTAATTTTGTGTTTGATAGTGTTAGGGCAGCCCTAGCTGCCGACGCCATACCTTCCCCCCATTCATGATGATTTTGTATATTTGTACATGTGGTTTTATCTAACAATCTCATATTTCAGGTACCCTTAATCCCCGGCTAGAACGATCCCTACTTGCTCATACTACTAATGATATTATGTAGGGTTATTATTGTGTGCGAGCTTAGGTTCACATCAGTTGGCTGATAACGTGACCTAGGAACAAGCCCTCTGAAATCCCAAAAATGCACTTCTTCGAGTTCAAGCGCATTCCAAACTTGAGCATATTACCGACGACTACCGCCAAGTCTCGGACGTGGGTCCCGCGGTCAAGCTCTTGCCCTGCATGTCATCTACGTACACTTCCACCGTTTTACCCATCTCCTGCTCTAACATGCGATTTACCATCCGTTGGTATGTGGCCCCGGCGTTCTTTAGACCGTACGGCATCCTCTTGTAACAGTAGGTGCCTCGGTCAGTTGTGAACGAGGTGTGCTCTTCGTCGTCCGGGCTCATCCTTATCTGATTGTATCCGGCGTAGGCATCTATGAAGCTGAGTAGTTTAAAACCGGACGTGGAATCTATAAGCTGGTCGATTCGGGGGAGCGGGAAGCTGTCTTTTGGGCACGCCCGGTTCAGGTTGGTGAAATCCACGCACATGCGCCACCGGTCGGTTCCCTTCTTTGGGACCATAGCCACGTTGGCGAGCCATCGGGGGTACTGGACTTCCCAGATGAAACCTATGCCTCTCAGCTTCTGCACTTCTTCTCTGATCGCCTCATATTTCGTCGGGCTGAAGGACCTCCTCTTCTGCCTCACCGGGGGAACGTTGGGCAACGAATTTAGCCGGTGGACAGCTATCTCCTGGGATATGCCTGGCATGTCCTCGTAGGACCATGCGAAGACCGAACTGTTGTCTCAGAGAAAGGTGACGAGCTCTCACCTGACAGCCGGGGCGAGCTTCGTTCCTATCACCACCTTGCGCTCCTGGTGATCCTCCGAAATGGAGATTGTTTCGGTTTCTTCCACGGCCGACGGTCGTTTTAGCTTCTCATCGTCAGAATCGGTGTCATCACGAGGGTCAATACTCGGATCCGGCACTGGCGCTTGTTGAGTAGCCATGAAGACCTCGGTTCGCTTTCTTCCGTGGGTCCCGGGCCTCCGCGTAATGCTTGCGAGCGATCTTCTGGCCCCCGCGTATGGTAATGACGCTGGCGGGTGAAGGCATTTTTAACATCAGCATATGACCGGCTATAAACGTTTTCAGCTTCCACAACCCCGGCCGACCGATTATGCCATTATACGAGGACAGGCAGTCCACGATGATGAACTCCAGGTGCTCCTTCCTTGTCCTGTCTCCCTCGCTGAAGATTAGCGGTAGGTAATCTGATCTCAAAGGCTGGACCACCTCACCTGAAAAGCTTATCAGCGGCTCGTTATCCTGGGATAACTTGCTCATTCCTCTCTGCAGTCCCTTGTATGCTTCTCGGAACATCACATTGACAGAAGCTCCGGTATCGATCAGCATGCGGCTGGTTATCCAGTGGTCTACTTGGACCGTAATGAGGAAGGGGTCGTTGTGCGGTTGGATCAGATCCTCCGGCTCTTCTTCCTCATAGAACGTAACCGAGTTCCATCTGGTTTTAGCGGCTTGGCTGCTTCCTCCTCCAAAGGCGTATACCTCATTTCCCCGGATCGACCTTAAGCACCGCTTCTTCGAGCTCCGGGTAAGTCGATCTATGTGGTCCCCACCATCTATCATATTTATGCTCCCGTGCACCTCGATCCCTCCCGGGACTCGGGTGCTTATGGTTCCCACTTCTCGGGCATCCTGCCTGTCCCCTTGTGGGTCGTCTGTCCGGACTCGGCCGTCCACAACCGTTCTCTGGGGTCGTTGGTCGTTAGTCCGGATGGCTGGGTCCTCGCGTTTTCCTGCTGGCACAACGGCCAGGGCCCGCGGTTGTCGCCCCGCTGGTGCCGCTGCCACGGGCCGCGCCGGTCGCAAAGTCGGTGGTCTTCTACCTGACTGTGAACCGTTGTTGCCGCTCCGGCGGGGTCGCCAATCCTCCCATACTTCGGTTTTCTTGCTGGTCGTAGGTGTGCGGTTGCGATCCTGCCGCCCCGCTTTGCTTTCACGAGAAGACGGTGGTAGTAGGTCATCCGGCCTTCGCTTGGGCATCTTATCCCCATACGTCTCATGCTCCGCCTGAGCGTGCCTGATGGACACGGCCATCAATTCGTCGTACCCCAGCGGCTCCTTTACCCACAGGGCGTACAAGAGTTCCCCGAGTCTTAACCCCCGCTTGAATGTCATCTCAGCGATCCTTTTATCCAAGTTCCTGACCCCGGCCTTGGCGATATGCCACTGGTTAACGAAAGCGCGTAGTGGTTCGTGGTCAGTCTGCATGCAGTAGAAAAGGATCGTTGATGTTTGGGCCGCCTTGGCTCTGAGGATGAACCGGCCAACAAACTTATCAGCTAGCTGTTCGAAAGTTTCGGTTTTCTTGCTGGTCGTAGGTGTGCGGTTGCGATCCTGCCGCCCCGCTTTGCTTTCACGGGAAGACGGTGGTAGTAGGTCATCCGGCCTTCGCTTGGGCATCTTATCCCCATACGTTTCATGCTCCGCCTGGGCGTGCCTGACGGCCACGGCCATCAATTCGTCGTACCCCAGCGGCTCCTTTACCCACAGGGCGTACGAGAGTTCCCCGAGTCTTAACCCCTGCTTGAATGTCATCTCAGCGATCCTTTTATCCAAGTTCCTGACCCCGGCTGTGGCGATATGCCACCGGTTAACGAAAGCGCATAGTGGTTCGTAGTCAGTCTGCATGCAGTCGAAAAGGATTGTTGATGTTTGGGCCGCCTTGGCTCTGAGGACGAACCGGCCGACAAACTTATCAGCTAGCTGTTCGAAAGTTTCCACCGAGTTTACTAGCAGCTCGTAGAACCAACTCAACACCTCCCCCGAGAGCGTCTCTTGGAATACATTGCAACACGTGGCGTCTGAGTAGCCCTTTGTGCTCGTTTGTGATTTAAAGCTGTCCAGGTGCTGGTATGGGCAGCTCGTTCCTGAGTACGTCAGTTTCAGGGGCTTTTGGTTACCAGATCTTCCTGATTCCCTAACCCGGTGTGGAAAAGGTCTAGTGCGTTCGTTGAATCGTGCACTGTCCTGCGGTCGCCCCGTCCTTTTCTCGCTGGCTTCTAGCCGGTCCCTCATGTCCGACACCGAGGTGGACAGCGTCTGGAGCGTCCTTGCGGTGGAGCTGTCCTGCTCGCTCGATGCCAGGCTCATGCGGTATGGGGGCTCAACCGGGCCGGAATTCTTCAGAGCTTCCGGAAAGAGAGGTGTGGGCACATGAGCAGTCTTTCTCCTTCTCGTAGGCTGTCCCACCTCTAGGTGTGGGAATTCGTTACTTTTGTTTTCGGGCCGCGATGCCGCCCGAGAAGTGCCCTGCTGGAGCCCCTTCTCTAGGGCCGCTAATAAGGCGACGTTCACCGCTTCCAACTCTTGGCACTGGGCATCCGCCCTTAGTCGGTCTCGATCGCCCTCCTCTCGCAACCGTGCGACTTCTGCCTTCATTTTTTTTATTTCCTCCCCCGCATCGTATTGGTCAGGATTGTCTGAGCCTTGGCAACCGTGAGTTCCGTCCTGGTCGGGAGATGGGACGAACCTCGCGCTGACTTCGGATTTAATGTTTTGGGCCCGGTCGGGGATCCGGACTCGTTCTTTCAACCTTCCCTCGCTAGCTCTTATCTTCCTTCCTTCCATGGCCTCCGGATTGTGGATTTAACTGCCTTTGAAAGGATCGGTCGGGTTCTACCCTCCGGTAGAGCAACACAACTTTTTGAACTTCTTCCCACAGACGGCGCCAATTGTTCGTACCTAAAACCCGTAGGCCTGGTAGAGACAGATGAATCCAAGTGTGATCTCCTGTAAACCTGCTTACTAAGGGGAATACCGGGCGGGCCGGTCTTCTCCTCTCTGATACCTAAGTTAGTACAGTTGGGATAAATAGATAACTTAAGCACGTGTGATAAGCAGTAGGAAAGATCAGTTACCTATTAATGAGGGTAGTTGAGGCCCTTATATAGGTGGCCGGGCGTGAGGTCTGGCCTCACTCTTCGATGTGGGAATGGTTTTCTTCTGTTCGAACACCAAATGGCAGCTCTGGTGACTTCTTTGGCAGGCTGGCGCCCCCGGTCCCTGGGTCCCTGGTCGCAAGGTAGACTGCTGGACCCTGGCTCCGGGTGCTGGCGATCCGGTTCCGAGCCCTAGGCCGGCTCCGGGTGCACTGGTTGCGGGTCTGTGGGCCTGTTGTAGCCCCTCTGTGGCTACTGTCAACAGGCCTCAACCGGACCAATATGGTTGCATGCAAGAGTGCATAATCCCACGCATAAACTAGAAACTTGGTGCTCTTTATCAATATTCTATCTACGAGTCTGAACACAGGGAGCTAAATGGTCAACATCAATCCCAAGGGATATGCAATAATCATCGAATAGTTTGAAAGTAAAATCTATGATATTATCAAGTCTTATGGACTTTATTGGATAATCCGAATGGTGAACCCACAATTTCATGAAATGGGTGAGAGTTTAGTAAAAGCAGCGTTTATGTGGACACTAGTGTAACATGTGATCACTTTGTCGATATTTAACTAGTCCGCATTTTAGTTGGATAGGTCCACAATATTTCCCTCGCATTATGTGCATAGAAAAAGGTAGTGTATATATTAGTCATTGCATATGATGTGTTACTAAAGATCGCAAATGTGTTACTAAAGATCGCAAAGACCCTTATTCAGAAGGGGATGCTCGTCTGATGAGTTGAGGATATGACGTTACATCCCTACCTAGGTGTCCCAAACAGTTATGTTATAGCAGGTATTTGCTCGAATCAATTAGCTTCTAACTAACATATTTTAATTTCTCCAATGCAAGCTTCCGGCCATACACTTGGAGGAAATGCAAAGATATTTCACTCCTTTTATATTTTTTTTTCTTTTTTTTGGTTTCAACACTGTTGGTTCGAATATCCTTAATACTCAATAAAGTCGTTCTAAAAAAAGCCTTAATAACGGTAAGTTCACTACCATTGGGCAACACAAAGTGGGTTTAGCCATGGCCCATTATCAAATTGGATTAGCTTCATGTAGTTGTCTCAAAGTTAAGAAAATATCAATCTCCATTCACGGATTATATGATGTCAGCCAGACCTCAAGTACTATCTTCATGAAACACGCTATCCTCTTTTGGACTTTGAATTGCTCATTCCGAAGTTCCAATGTTTGAACTGCGTACAAAGGCTTAATTTCCCAGTTTGTATTTGCATTTGCTTATCGCGGGTTACGATTCCAAGTGCCCTAGATGCAATATGACAGAAAATCAACTATGAAAAATCACACACAAAACAACTGCATGTAGTCTAAATAAGTAATATAGAAGAAATGATCGGATATGAATAAACCCTGTCAACAACATATTCTAGCAAACAATGTACTCGCAAAGTACAGAAACCCTTTTCCTAGCAGTGCACTCCAAGAGTTATTCTTCATTATTACATATTACAAAGGATGATTGGAATTATAAATTATTACTTTTATACAAGATCGAATATGATAACCATTATATATATGGAGGATGTATCATTTGCTTAATGCAGTTAAGAGCTTCTCAGCTTCCCACAATCATAATCAGCCTTCTTCAACAGCAACCCGGCCAAAATTGGAGAGAAAAACTTGTCCCTCATGAAAGTCATTATTTGTCCATCAGCCTCCTGAATAGAACCAACCACATAAGCTGAACTAATAAGATCAAAACTTCTCCATTTCCTCTCACTGGCGTACTTATTCAACCCTATTTCAATCCTTTTAAATTCCTCTTTTTCTTCTTCACCATCATCTCTAATTTCTTGCCTCCGATTCTTCAACAACGCCTCACCGAGACACCTTGCTAATACAACACCATCTTCTAATGCAGCGCAGCCGCCTTGTCCAAGGTCTGGCGTCATGGGGTGGAGCGCATCTCCAGCTACACATACATTACCTTTGCTAATATTTCCCCAAAGAATTTCCCAAGGATGTCTATATCTCAGTGGAGAGGATATAAAAGCATCCAATACAGTGTTTTCCATAACAGCTCTTACTTCATCTGTTACATTTCCGAGCTTGGTTAACATATACTGCTTCAACTGAGCTGGATTTTTCTCTAGCTCTTTCTCTACAAAACGTATATAAACAACAAATGACTACCTCAAATACAGCTTTAGATAACTGCATAATATGGAAAATATTTATGAGGATTCTGAAGATCTGACAGTAAAATATTATGAAACAATTTATCATTGTTGTTTGTTATCTGTTATGAGATTGAGAGCTGAACACCATTTTAAGAGAAATGAAAAGAAGGCATGTAAGGTTACTAATACTGGAAACTTGAGGAGCAGTGGGAATGAAAGCAAATAATTAATCCCCAAAACTTGTGTGGCAAGCTTACCTTGGCTGGAGGGAGACCATGTGAAATACCAATATACATTTTTATCATCACAAGGAACTACACCAGATCTAACACCATTTCCAAAGTACTGTATAAACATGGGATCAAACTTATGACCGCTCTTGAACTCAGCACTACCTCGAATGGCAGATCTTCCTGTAAAGACCGGCGGCTTGAACCCCAACCATTTTCCTACCACTGAGTTTACTCCATCACACCCAACCAAAACCTATTCAGTCATAGTGTTGACATTATAAGCAATGACTCAAAGCCATAAATCTGATTATGCCCATGTAAAATGCAGATGATGTTGTTTTATAACCATTAAGGATGATACGGTACTTAAGTATAGTTCAAAGTAATGTTGACGGTGTAGGACAAATGTGAAGTATCCCGAAGTAGACCTGCGATCTGTGATGTTACCTGCCCAATCTGCATCCGTATAACCAAAGACATCCAAATGACCATTTTTCTTAAACACCAATCCTTTTCCTGGAGCAGATCTGCATCCGTATAACCAAAGACATCCAAATGACCATTTTTCTTAAACACCAATCCTTTTCCTGGAGCAGACTTCAAATATTGTAAGATACGAAATACAGCATTCATATGGGCCTCACTGGGATTGTGCATAAACTGACTCACCACGCTAACTGCATAGGCTAAATCAGGTCTGGTATGAGATAAATAAATCAACCGACCAACTAACCTTTGATACCTTGCTTTATTTGTGGGAACTTGATCCAAATATTCTGCCAACCGATGGTTCTGCTCGATCGGAGTATCAACTGGCCTACAATCAAGCATGCCTGTTTCAGCAAGTAAATCCAGAACATATTTTCTCTGACTCAACACAATACAATCTTTCCCATGAGCAACTTCAATTCCTAAGAAATACTTCAGATTCCCTAAATCTTTCATCTCAAACTCAGAAGACAACTGACCCTGTAACTTCTCTATTTCCTCAAAGTCGTCACCAGTCACAACCATATCATCAACATAAATAATTAGAACAGTAATTTTACCACTCCGGTGTTTCAGAAACAGTGTGTGATCAGAATTGCTCTGTCGGTACCCAATTTGTTTCATGAACTTCGTGAATCTCCCAAACCAAGCTCTAGGAGATTGCTTCAAACCATAAAGAGACTTCTTCAATTTACACACGACTCGTTCTCCGGTAGATACGCCATATCCAGGAGGTAAATCCATATAAATCTCCTCATTCAAGTCACCATGCAAGAATGCATTCTTAACATCAAACTGCTTCAAAGGCCAATCAAGGTTAGCAGCTAACGAAAGAAGTACTCGAATTGTATTAATTTTTGCCACCGGCGCAAAAGTCTCATCATAATCCACCCCATACTTCTGAGTGTAGCCCTTAGCTACTAATCTCGCCTTGTACCTGTCAACTGTTCCATTGGAATTGTGCTTCACAGTATACACCCACCGACAACCAACTGTTTTCTTGCCCTGTGGTAACGGCACTAACTCCCATGTACAATTTTTCTCAAGAGCATTCATCTCGACTGTCATCGCCTGCATCCACTTCTCATCCTTCATTGCATCCTGTACTTTACTAGGTAGAGACACAGAAGATAATTGATTCACAAGGGCAACATACGACTTAGATAGCCTATGGGTTGACACATAATTAGCAATAGGATATTTAGCTTTTGCACCCAGAGTAGGTTCATAATGCTTTTTAGGCTGACCTCTAGTAGAACGACTAGGCAAATGTTTAACAGGAATATTAGTGGACACAGAACGAGAACTAGAAATTACCTCAGGGGACAATTCAGTAGACGAGACCTGAGAAGAGGGGAAAATTGCTGGAAAACTGTTCACAATTTGATCATGGATTGCTTCTGAATGAACTGCTGAATTCTGTTCATCATCAAAAACAGAACAATTTGACTGAAATTCCCGAACCGGATCGGGTCGGATTGATGGATCAGATTCTTCTGAATTAGTAGACGGGTCGGGTCGTGCTGAAACCGGGTCGGGTCGTGCTGAACCCGGGTCTGGTCGAGCATCGGGTCGAGCTCTTGGATCGGGGCTGAAGCGCAAATCGTCTGGGCTGCTGTTGCCTGGAGCATCTCCTCCCCTTGACGACGACGTCGACGACGGAGGACCTAGGCCAGGTGTCGACGACGGCGTCGGCAAACTCTGACAACCACCGACGTTTCCAGGCGGCAGCGACGGCGGAAGTTCTACTGGGGACAGCGTCGACCCGAGCTCGACAAATCCTCCGTCTCCAATCAACGATGACGGCTGGGTGTTCCTAATTCCGACGTCGGGTTCTCTTGAATCTCTTCCCGATGACGACGCCGTCTCTCCAATACCCGATACTGACATCGGGTTCTCTGCCTGGTCTCCGTCTGCTGTTGTCTCAACCACAGCACCTTCCGTTCTCCTTTCTTCCAGTTCTGCCCCTGACACTTCTGCTTGGTTTGACTTTTCTTGGTTTGACTTTTCTTGTTCTTTTAGCAATACCGAGCCGTCAGAAAAAACTCCACCGGTTTGCCCACTAAACATGTCTTCATAATAATATGATTTCTCCCCCTGACGAGAAATCACTAGAGGAAGGAAAAAACAAGAACTTTCACTAAACGTAACATCCATGGTTACATAAAACCTCTGTGATGAAGGGTGATAACACTTATAACCTTTCTGAGTAGTACCATATCCGACAAACACACACTTAAGAGCTCTAGCATCCAATTTCGACCTCTGATTTTTATACAAATGAACATAAGTGACACAACCAAAGACACAAGCAGGAAGAGTGTTGGATGATGGGATAGACACAAACTTTGATAGAACATCAAGCGGAACACGACCTTGAAGAGGAACTGAGGGAAGACGATTTATAAGATGACACGCACACAACACGGCCTCACCCCAAAGGTACTTAGGCATGTTAGCACTCAATAGGAGAGACCGGGCCATGTCCAGAAGATGACGATTTTTTTCGTTCAGACACCCCATTTTGCTCAAGTGTCTGTGGACATGAGGTTTGATGTATGATGCTATGTTGTTGAAAGTACTCATGAAACAAATTATTGACAAATTCACCCCCATTATCAGAACGAAAAACTTTGACATGAGCATCATATTGGGTACGAATGAGATTATGAAATGCGGTAAAGGCAGAAAAACAGAATCTTTTGTCCTAAGTAACACTACCCATGATAATCGAGTAAAATCATCAATGAACAACACAAAGTACCGCATTCCAGAAAGAGTAGGGTGTTTAGAAGGACCCCATAAATCCGAATGAATTAACTCAAAAGGCATACTACTAGAATGAGAACTCAAAGGATAACTAGACCTATGACTTTTAGCTAAAGCACAAGTCTCACAATGCAGGCTAGACTCACTGATTCCCAAAAACAATGAAGGCATAGACTTCTTCATAACTCCAAAAGACGGATGTCCTAACCGTCGGTGTCATAGCCACAACTCACTTATTCGATCAGAATTCAATGTCAGGGCCACAGGATGTTCTGGTGCTTGTGTTGGCTCTGTGTACATGCAATCCAAGTGAAACAGTCTCCCCCTCAGGTCTCCCTTGCTAATGATCACCCTGGTGCACAGACTCTGAAAAACAACATACATTGGAAAAAAGGTGACAGAACACTTATTTTGTGCATTTAACTGAGAGACAGACAGAAGATGATGAGACAGTGACGGTACGTAAAGTACATCATGCAATAGAATGGATGGTGTAACTTGAATGGACCCAATACCTAAGACAGGAAAATACGCACCATTGGCATTTGACACATGGGATACAGAAGGAGAGGATAAAGATATAAAAAATGATTTATCATAGGTCATGTGATCAGAAGCCCCGGAATCAATAATCCAAGTATTGCTACCTATAAAGTCAGAAACATGTAAAGCGATACCAATTTTACCTCCAGTAGATGGGTCTGACCCTTCTTCAACAATCTCTCGATCAACACAATTTTTTCCTCCGGTAGATGAGTCTGATTCTTCAAAATCAAATTTCACCATTTTTGTTTGTTTCCTCTGCCTACCTATCCAATCTGCACCAATCTGCCCGAATCTTCAATCAACACCGAACGTACTTAATCAACCTCACCAATCTTCAATAATCTTCAAACCTCACCAATCTTCAATAATCTTCACCAATCTGCCCGAATCTTCAATCAACACCGAACGTACTTAATCAACCTCACCAATCAACACCGAACGTACTTAATCAACCTCACCAATCTTCAATAATCTTCAAACCTCACCTTGCTCCTTAATCAATCACCCGATCTTCAAACTTACCAATCTGCCGAAACCAAAAACTGCTCCTTAATCCAATACCAACTAATTCCACAAAAAACCACTAACCGAAAGAACAATGGATTTTTATCTGCAGCGGAAATCAGATGAAAGCCCAGCCGAGTCCGAAAGGATCTCGGCTCTGATACCAAATCAGAAATTCATATCATACCTTGTTATTTCTGACTGAGAGGAGTCTATGGTCCACGCTTTCTGGCCTATGAGCCAGGGAGTCATTGAATGTGTATGTTTACCTCTCAGAGCATTGTTCAACTATTAGGAGATCCAGAACCAAATGCTGATGGAATTTTAGTCAAAAGATGTCATAACTGGAAAGTAGTTTTTTTTTTTTTTTTTTTTTTTTTTTTTGCAGATAATATATGTTTTTAATTGCTCTGGTAATATAAGAATGCTCAACTTCACTGGTTACATGTGAGAACTCCAAAGCAGTACTCAAATTTGGTAAGGAAGCAGAGGAATAAAGTAGGGTTTTAAGCACATTACATTAACATGAAAGATAAAGATAAAGATGCAAAGGCAACGTTAAAATACCTTGGCTTTGAGGACGGTTCCGTCGGCAAGATGCACCAGCTTATAAGAGCCTGATTCCTCAATCGAAACAACCTTTGAAGAGAACCTAATGGTGCCACTATGAAGTTCACTTGCAAGGGCTTCCAACAGCAACTTCCTTTTCACACAACGAATCTCATGGTCTCCACTGCACATTAAATTGGTTTATACTCTAAATGATCAGAGGATTCTTAAACTGAATATTAATTGACGGATAGTGTATGACCAAAATTAATGAAATGTAAACCTATATACTGTATTAACATTATCTAGAATTCTATATGACAAGTGGTTTAGGTATCACCAAAGGTACGTAGGAACAGCATTTCTTAGCGCTTCTATTTTACAAGTAACTTTAATACGAAAAAAAAATTGCAAGTGACTTATAATGACTGATTTGAACTTTTGAAGAGGTTAATTTAAAGTAGAAAAAGAAATATCTGGGGTTGAAAAGTAAGCGAATGATATGTAAAATGGTAACTAGAGGAATATAAAGTGACATAGAGTATTAGTAGACTTACTGATTTCCTTTCACCTTAAAGGACATCTCAAACGTCTGAAGCCCCGAAATTCTTGAGGAAACCACATTCCTGTATTCAAATCCATGCAATCAGCTTCACACGTATGCTCTTAAGCAAGTATAAATGAATCTCACAAATTAGGAGTCACTGTGTATTTTCGAGTCTTGACTGCAGTAATGTTAAAAGGACTTGCTAGACTATCAAAGCCAAATGGTCATATTTAGATGAAACCAGAATTGTAATCTTAATTCTTCAATTTTCTAGTTCTAATATACTATATCTAGCTAGGCATGTGCATCATTTACTTTTTCACACGAGAGAACAACTTAGCAATCTTGCTTATCAAACAATAGGCCATATATATCTCATTCCTAAAGTTATCGGCTTACGAACTCATAAATGTAATGTTACTAAAAATGATTTCATCTTTAAACTAAATTTCTTATTGAAAACTTGACTACAAGAAAGGACTTCCAAGTAACTAACAAGTCAAAAATTACCCAACAAGAGTCTCATGCTGCTGCCGTAGATAATCACCAATGCCAATGGCATCTAAAGCTCTCCATGCATTAGTCCAAGTTGTGAATGCAAACCCTGTTGTCCTCAAGCTATCAGACGATTCCAGCACTAAGCTCCTGATGCCCAGCCTGCACCAAAGTTTCAACTTCACTTCAGGTGATACCATAATACGTACATGAACACGTACAGAAATGCAGTGTGAGCTTCACTAACTGTGAGAGAGAGAGAGAGAGAGAGAGAGAGAGAGAGAGAGAGTACCTGTGAAGTCCCAAGGAGGTTGTGAGGCCAGAAATTCCAGCTCCCACAATCACAACGTCCTCTACTACTTGCATGGTTTTGGATTATTCTCTAGCCGAACAGAGCTTATAGCTTTGGTGAGTGGAAACAAAAGCAGTGAAGCACATATCTAAGAATTTGTGGATTTATATTAAGGGAATGCAATTAACATATGACGAAGGCAATGACGAAGGCACACTCTAATGGACGGTCGCAGACGCTAGTCGTGTTTGACTGCACCTTTCTTGTTCTCTTTTATCACTCTAAATGATAACTGTGGCTGCTTCGGACTTGTGGATGCAATCAAAATCAAACTCGGGTTTCAAGCTTCCTGTTATAAGCAGCTAACCCTTTTACTTTACATGTTTTACAGCTGGTTCTAATGTCCCTGCTTTCAAATATATAGAGTAACCAAAATCTGGTCTTGTATTATCAGGACTCGATGTTTTAGTCAAGTTCAAATGAAAGAAAACAAATATGTTACCACCAGAATGATGATGCACGAACAAGCCCCTTAACCTGAATTTACTTCTCTCGAGACAAAATCACACATCATTTTGATAGTCTCCTCATGCTTCAATTTGTTCAGATAAAAACACTCGAATCCTAAAGTAAGCCCCATAATAAACAAACAGCATAAGCATTTATAGAATGTCCGGTAATAGTATAAAATCAAGCAACACCCATTCACAACCGAACGACTCGATAATTTTACACAAATGGGAACATAGATTAGTCTAAATACAGTCTGTAATTTCACATTGCACTGGCTGAAAAATTCCAAGTGATGTACATTCAAATCTCATCTCAACATGACAATTCTTGTTACACAACCACGAGGACCCTCGGTCTGAAAATTGGACCTAACAGGCATACCAACTGCTTTTTTCACATTCCCAATGTGCATAATCCTACCGGCTCTCAGGGAATTTTGTCTCATAGTTCTGAGGCAACTGCAAGAATGAAGCCATTTTTATTTAGAAATAATACGGAGCAATATCAACAATTTATAAATAGCCATCATAATATGTAATTACCATGAAAGTTGCTGTAATCATCTTCCCAGCAAACCATCGTCCATGGAGAACTTGTCGAGCATTTATTGCAGCTTGTGTGTTCTCAAATCTCAAGTACACAAAACCAGCGGTATTCCTGCTCATTAAACATATAATGAGTCAAGACATAGAAACTATGAAAGGGGGAAAAGGACATAAGCATTAATGCAAAACAAAACTTACTTGTCAACAAAGATATGTTTCAGATTCCCGTATTTTGAACATTCCTCCTGAACATCTTCTTTAATGTCCACATCAATATCTGGTTCTGCCTGCTCAAAATGGGAAAACAGCAATTATATGATACAACCACTAATGGAATCAAAATGATGAATTTTTACTCAAATAGTTCACAACAAACCTCAATTTCTTTGGGATCAAACATATTTGTCAACAGTAAGCATTCGCTTGGAACACCGATTGTGTCTACAGAAGAGACAGTAGCTGTAGGAATTTGAAGACCCGAAACACCAAGTCCAGCAAGACCAGGGACCATGGGAGCAACAAGAGAAGACACTCCTGCTGCGGCTCCAAGGAATGGTGCCGCTGGTAGACCAGCACTATTGACAGCGAGACTATATATATAGCAAAATGTAAGACCAACCAACACAAGTAAAAATACAATAATTAGAAAAGACATACCTTGATCCACTGCCACTACGATCCAGCTTCTGCATAAGCATTGCTCGCGATCGGGCATTGAGTGACTGTAAAATTATTAGTGGATTAATTCAATTATATGGCAGCTTAACTAAAAAGAAAAATAATGCATTGCTGAAACTTTGATGTCTGCACTGCCTTAAGACGTTGTGCACTTCCTACTAGTTAAAGCAAAGGGGTCAACCAAAAAAGCTATAGTAAAGCCACCTATGGTCAATCCAAACCACCATTCTTATTATTTATTTTTTTAATTAAAAAGTTTTTATTAGAAAGAAAAGCATATACAAGGATGCGGACAAGGAGTCCACTGAAGAAGCTAAAGAGAGCAGCTAGAACTAGAGTCTAAGCAGCTCTACTATTAATAGTTAGGCGCTCATACTACAACTTCTTGCCAGTTGAGGATAACAGAAGAAAGATTAAAATCCCTAAAATCCTTGGGATGTATAAGCCCATAATGATGCCCAAAACTTAACTCTTTCCACAGGACCTCCTTCTCTACCCCGTCAATAGGTTTCAAATAATCTTTTATTTATTTCTATCCACACCACCCAAACTACTGCTAGCACCCCACACCCCCAAAGGATTGCAGCCTTTCTTCCTTTACCAAAAGCAGAATTTTCTTCAGCAAGTTGCTCCTCTCTAATGGAGTAGTCCAATCAATCATGCCTCCCTAAATAGCTTCTTCCATAAGAAATTTGCCACATCACAGTGCAGAAAGACATGATCAACACTTTGCACTTTAGCTTTGCATAAAATGCACCAATGAGGAGAAAAACTGCATCCTGGTCATCTCCTTTGAAGAACATCACATATATTCATCCTACCGTGTGCCACAAGCCATCTCAAAACATTCACCTTAGTTGGGGACTTGACTTTCCAAATAAAGTTTGCAGGAGCAAACCACTATTCTTATGATTTGTAGCACTGATGTCCAAAATGTCTTAAGAGACTATGTACTTCTTACTAGTTAAACCCAAGAGGGAGGGGATGAATAAAAAGCCCAGTAAATAGGTTACAAGAATGCATGCTGTGCTGTATTTTCTATCTCAACTTTCATGACTTTCTTGAAAATAATCTATATATCAATGACTAAAAGTTGACTGAGTAAATGAGAGGCCAATCGTTTTCTCCGTTTATGTTTGGATAATCAACTCTATTCACTTATAAACAGAAACATATCTTCTAGTGTGTTTTCAATGAATTACTGGAGTACTAAGCAGATTGGGTAACCGTTATTTCGTTTCGTTATCAGAAAATGAAGCAGAGGTACCATCAGCATAATAAATAACGACATCTTTAAAGCAATATAGCAGCAGCCTTTATACATGCAACAATTACTCTCTAGATATTTATTGAGGAAAACTAGGTCTTACCAGACCACCACCTTCATCATCATCGAAATCACCAGCATTTGCTCCAACATCTTGCATTCCAGCTTGATCAGTCACAACCGAAACCTAAATAAAATTGCAAAGCTGGCAGATTAGACTTCAAAATATATGCTGTAGCAAAACAAAATCCAGAACAGCCGCTTCTGGAGAAGGAAGTGCAACATTATAATAAACTGCAATTACCTTAATTACTCGACCCGCAATCTCCAATTGGCCATTCAAACTCAGTGCATTTCTAGCATCTTCAAGCCGTTGAAACTGCCGGGACATAACTACCTCAGTGTTTGGACATTACAATTACAAGAAATCTTACCATGCATAATAAGAACATTTGAAAAGAACTCGTAGGCATTCACATAAGTAGAAAATGCATCCTCATCAAGATTTCCAAGCTGTTGCCCTTTCAGTTTTAATGTTTCAAATTTAATACTTTCTAGTAGATTACTCGGCAGTGGGCTCGTTTCTTATTGACTCAATTCTTTAACTCACTTTCATATGTTATATACACGTAATCCCCTTAGGTAGGAAAACATACCTGAACAAATCCAAAACCTTTGCAGTTGTTAGCTTCATCAAGAGGCAACTGAACCAGTTCTACAGCCCCAAAAGCTCCAAAAACCTGCATATGTAAAAATATCATAGATCAAAAATTGATTAAGAAAATCAAAATGAGAAGTATATCAATAATAGGAGATTTCTTTAGGAATGTAAACGAAAGTGCTCAAAAGGAACTCTCTTTTACTCTCTTCTTATTTCCTCCCATCCAAGACTTGGGATGCCAACTATATAACAATTTCAGAGAATTATTCACCTGGCGTAGATCATCTTCTTTTATGTTGGTGTGTAGATTACCAACATACAGCCGCCTAGCTCCACCAGAATATGGACCAATCATCCCACCAGCTCCAGTAACCACAGAAGTTGACTGAACGAGATTCTTCTCAGCCTCTGACGGCTTCACCATCACTGGTTGGCCGCGAAGAGGCTGACCAGAGAGTGCAATAGCCATGGGTACTGACATCGCATCATAGAACTCGATATACCTAGAATTCAGACATCAATACGATCTTGAGTCCAAGCAAATGATATATAGCAAGATATTAGTATGATATTACTGCAAGGCTAATACATTATTTTGACTTCATAAGTACAGAAGCCTATTTAATATGATCTGTAGACCGTAGTTGGTCAAAAGGAATTTATCCTTTTGAATAATGTGTTGACTGTCTCATTGCTGTAGATAATCTAAGAACAAGGGCGATATAGCCCTCAATATGCGACAATGAACTGGAAGTCGTTTCAAAACCAAATTCCAAAATTAATCAAATGATAAAAACGACAGCATTATTTTCAACTTAGAATGCATTTCATTAGTCTCTAGTCAATACTTGATTTTACAATTTTAAACAACTAAATAGCTTGGCCACTTTCTTTTCAAAAAAATAAAATAACTTGGCCACTATAAGACTCTTACTAAACAGGCACCTAAACAGGCACCTACCATTGTGTTTTTTTTTTAAGTGAGTGAATCTTCTATTCAAAACGAGTCAAAGCTTTTGTCACCACTCACTAAGAATCCAAGACAAAATAAAAAAAATAAAAGGTAAAATAACCTACCCAACTCCCTTGGACCGTCTTGAGTTGCGATCCATAATGAGACGTACATCGCGAACCTGGAAAACACAAAATATTAGAAGATTCAAGAAATAGACACAACATAAAGATATATATATATATATATATATATATATATACAGTGCTTTTCGGCTACGGACGTCCGCACGCACTGTTCACGGTGCGGATGCGGCTTTTCCGGCCACCTCCGAGGCGGCGCCGGCGTATCCGGCCGGTGGGTTTTGCTCGCCGGTGGCCGGCGACCCCGTCTGTGCCGGCCCGGGCTCCATCGCCGGCCGGCAGCCGGCCGGAAATCCAGAAAAACCAGAAAAATGAACAGTACCCCGTCATTTTTCTGCAATTTCTGGATTTCTGGCCGCTGCCGGCCGGCGATGGAGCCCGGGCCGGGGCGAGCAAAGCCCACCGGCCGGATACGCCGGTGGCCGGATACGCGGCATCCGCACGGTGCGGACGTCCGCACCTGAAAACTTCTGTATATATATATATATATATATATACAGTCCTTCTCCGGTACGGACGTTCGCACGGTGCGGATGCGGCGTTTCCGGCAACCGGCGAGGCGGCGTATCCGGCGAGTGGGCTTTGCTCGCCCCGGCCCGGCGACCCCGTCTGTGCCGGCCCGAGGTCCATCGCCGGCCGGTAGCCGGCCGGAATCTGCAAATTTGCAGAAAAATGAACAGTACATGTCATTTTTCTGCAAATTTGCAGATTCCGACTGGCTGCTGGCCGGCGATGGA
This sequence comes from Potentilla sterilis, assembly GCA_963682095.1. Taxonomy (NCBI): domain Eukaryota; kingdom Viridiplantae; phylum Streptophyta; class Magnoliopsida; order Rosales; family Rosaceae; genus Potentilla; species Potentilla sterilis. The sequence continues at coordinate 19,477,914 of OY821762.1, read as the reverse complement.
CCTCGGGCCGGCACAGACGGGGTCGCCGGGCCGGGGCGAGCAAAGCCCACTCGCCGGATACGCCGTCGCCGCCTCGCCGGATACGCCGGAAACGCCGCATCCGCACGGTGAACAGTCGGTGCGGACGTCCGCACCTGAAAAAAATCCTATATATATAATCCCTTTACGTACTGGATGACAAAGGTAGATATATAATTCTCATAACTGGAACTTATGGTTATCATATAATTTTCAAGAAAAAGGAAGCAAATGGCCAAGATTTGCTACTTTGGGGAGAACTATCTTCTATAGTTTTATGACATTAAAAAAAAATAATAATAATAATAATAATAATAATTAATAAAATCAGGACAAAAGCAGATAGCAAATGTCCTGTATTCCTTGGCTGGTCATATAATTCACTAGAATCTGTTTCTTTTACAGCTACTTTAAATACAAAGGGGAAATCCAAAGGTTTTAGCTTTCCAGCATTTGCTTTACTTGAAGAAAATACTGGACCAAGCGCCAATCTAAGAGATATGATGCCTTCAGAATATTAGCTTTTTATCACCCTACAGGCAAGAAGACCTTTTTTTTTTTTTTTTTTTTTTTGGGGTTGAGGAGGGGGTGGGGAAACAGCAAGAAGACCTTAATTCTGTGTACTCCACCTAATGCAACTACTGACACTTTCTCAAATACTGTTTTGGTTTGCATGACGACATAAGTAGTAGTATGAGGGATTAGTAAGGATGCAAATCGGAAATTGGAAAACTGAAAACACAAGGTAGTAGTCTAGTAGATCATAAATAAGTTGAATAACACTGACTAAATAAAACGAAAAAGCCGTTGCCAGATGTTCTTAAGCCTAACTAATACAAGGTACACCCTACTAGCATTTACAGATCAAACTGTATATGTCACAGAACTTGAAACTTCTTAACTGCCCTGAAAAAGGTAGGAAAAGATATATACTGCCCTATTGTTCATATGTAGAACTGGAAGTCTGTTAAATCTAAATCAACAGTCTAAGTTTTAAATTAACATCATAAAATATAATGATGAATCAACCTTGCCAGCTCTTGAGAAGAAATCATATACATCTCTTTCGTCTGCCTTCAAGCAAATCTGTAAAAGATGTTCACCAAACATTCAAAATTAAAAACCAGAGAGATAGAGAAGTTATGAGAACAAAATTAAACTGAAACAAAAAATTCTTGCTTTACCTGATAAGCAAATACTGTCCTCTGATCTCTTTCAGGGTCGGCCTCTGGTTCTGTAACCTCTTCTTTTTTTTCTTTATATCTTCTGCAACACAGAGAGAGAAAATTGACAAAAAGTTGTATTATTATCACACAATGTGAACAACTGAGAATAGCATGTAACAACAGAATATGCAAGAATTAAATGCAGTATATCATTGGATCCGAAACGAATAAAATGTTAATTCAAAATTGGCAGACAATCTTTCTGTATAATGAATAAAGGCTGAAGCCATGCACCATAATTCTGCAGGGAACTACAAATAGTTAGCATTAAATTACCAAATCATGTAGAAGGAGAAGTTAAGAGCCCTTGTCATCCTATAAATTTGAAATAGAAACAACAAGGTAAACAATATCTCATGAAAATTCATAATGCATTAATTAAAATTGGATTTTGTACCTTCTATAAACAATATAATGTTAAATGAAACAGCACCATCAAGTTGTATGTATGGCAGTATCAAAGGACCTAGTTGCAATTATTTGGACCATGTTAGAGCTTTTATTCCAGTAAAAATATCAGACATATAGAATAATTTTACCCCTAGAAACAGAAACACAGCCTAGTATCTACTTGAAAAGTCAGTCAAAACGAGATCATAAATGATGCAGGTGTTTTAACTAAGTCTAAATGAGAAAGCTTGTAAATAAAACATAATTTATGGACCTACAGCATCCAGCAATCTTGATAGAGGAACAAAAAGACATAAAGTATACACTTACATACACATATAAGGATGTAAGTATCTCACGATTTATGCCACGGACAGAGACTAATGGCAGGTACCTATGCTTACAAGGAAAACCATATAAGTCCCTCCAGATCCTGAAATTACTAAAAACAACTTCCAGGGATTGCAAACCGCACCTATAACCTAACTGCTAAAGCCAAAGCAATCACACACATACATTATATGTATATATATAATATATCCTGTGAAAAATTAATGGCCAATCTTGTAACCCCTGAACACTGTTTTCCCACAAGCATCAGAAGATGAGCTGCTTCTCTAAGCAAAGCCCATCACTGCCTCACCAGCATTTCTGCAACAGAATAAATATAATTAAGCACCGACTTCAGAGGGGGAGGATAACGAAAAGAATAACATGCATCACCACCACGGTCAACATCTCCGATATGAACCCTCACTCTTGCATTGCAAGCTTCTAAAAGAAGCATGAAAGTTTAGATGAAATATTTAGGACCATGACCGAGCTGTACCTGGCCCAATTGCCAGAAAGACCATCTGAAGATTGCTCTAGCATCTGCGAGTTCCGAGAATCTAGGGTTCAATATTCAGAATTTCTAAGGCTATTAAATAGCAGAAGTAACTTATGACGCTTAAGCACGACTAACTGAGATGTTATTTAAACAATGTCACGAACCCCCTTTGGGGAAGAAAAAATTTACTTTGAGAAGGAAATAGACACTTAAGGATATAATACTATTAATAACAACAACCCAGTAAGTTTATCTTTCAAAATGAATGCATTTCCACATTCAGTACAGAAAGAAGAACACAAATTGATCCCCTTCTGGTGAGTTTAGTGCTTACAAAGAAATTGAGTCGCCAAAATTCAATTGATTATGCATCTGATTTCTAACTAAGAAAGTCTCCACCAGCTTAAACTGTTCCTATGTAAGGGATATTCTTTGTTTTCCATTTTCAGATCATTTCTTCACAAGCTCCCTACCGAAGCTAAAAATTGAAGTGATTCACCAGCTTCGCAGTTCCAGGTAAAACAACTGAAAGCTAGAAAACCCTACACCCTAGCTAGCCAACCTTTCTTTATAAAAAATGGCCATATTGACACCAAAATGCATATAGCATCACAACTAGTTGACTAGAGCCACCAAAAATACTCTGTATAATTGGAGGGGGGAAAAAGAGCATCACAACAGTTTATATTTCAAAAAATAAAATATCTACGGGTGTTTACAATATAGAAATTTATAGAAAGTGGTTGGCTCCCTATGCAAGAAGCTATTCTTCCTTGCAGCAAATCAATGGCATATGTTCATTACTTTACCATTCATCCTAATAACCAATTCTTCCTTAAAAATCAACATCTGTCAAATTGTGGTTGGCTTGAAAAAATAGATCGCTGTTATACAAAATGACCTGATTATTGCACTAGAATACACATGTGCACATGTACATATACATATTATAATTACTACAAACTATAATACATCGCTAGTGCCTCAAGGATAAAATGAATTTTGACATAATTGACCGGATAAACAAAACAATATTGGAAGGCGGTGGTGATGCCACAAAAGGTTTGTGCTAATAACAAAAATTGGGAAGATCTTTTTTTTTTTTTTTTTTTTTAAAAAATGGCTCTAGGTACAAGGCTCTTCAAGCATAGAAAATGTTTGGATAATGTCTAGTGCAAGAAGAATAAATTGAACAATTCAACGTGCACATTTTGCTCACATTGTTTCAAAGAAAATCCAGAAGCATGCGACTTAGGACCAATTATCCTAATCTATCAGCTACTTTATCGACATACATACCTTGCTAGTTGCTACCATAATAGTGTGTGTACAAAAATTATCAATCCCCTTTAACTGCTAAAACTACAGTACCATACAGCTCTTAGTATTCAATTTTGTAACAGACTTCTAAGGATCTCCTCCTTACAAAATCAATGCTAGAAATGGGAAATCCATACAAAATGCCAAAATCAGATGAGAACTAAAGCAGTATTGTACCTTTTACATACAGAACTAAACATAAGTCTGCTCTCTACCACTTACCAACGAAGTAGATCTACGAAAATATCTCCTATGAGAACAACTGAATAGATTTTTAGGACAATAGGAAGTTTCCACAATGATTAGACACTAATATAAGTATGTGTATTATATGCCTCCTCCCAACATAAAGCATTGAACAATGAGGACACAATGTCGTTACTCCAGAAGTACCATTGATTTAATTAGTCCCATTTGAAGTAGAAAAATAATCAAGCAGCAACATATTGAAAGCCAAACACAAACTATACTGATAAAACAAGTGTGCCGGCTGAGGTTCACATTTCTATTCTTATGCGCTATTAAGCTCATGTAGACCATTGATAAAAATACAAGTAGACGTAAAATAGATATTTAAAAAATCAACAAAAAATAACAGCTCTTAGACGTAAGGAATACCTGCTTTCTTTATCCCGCTCTCGCAGATCTTTCTCCTTTTCCCTTTCTTTATGATCTATGTCGTGGCTCTTCTCTCTTTCATCCCGCTCACTTCTATGCCTTTCTGAATGACTCCTGCTTCGACGTGACCGCTCCTTCTCCTTCTCCCTGTCCTTGTCACTATCGCGTTCTCGCTCTCTCCTATCCTTGTCTCGGTTACGATCCTGATCTCTGTCCCTGTTCCTATCTCTCTCCTTGCCATTTCTCTCCTCCTTTTCCCTATCCTCCCTATCTCTATGTTCCCGACTACTCCTGTGACGGTCCCTTTCTCTATCTCTGGACTGTGAACGATGGCGAGAAGACCCCCTCTCTCTTTCCCGATCACGTTCATGCGAATCGTCCCCAGATTTCGAACGCTTTGAGCGATGTTCCCCATCGTTATCCTTATCATCACTCCTATGTTTTGAACTTCGGCTGCGACCTTTCTCTCCAGATTTCAAAGTCTCCTCGCCGCCATTTGCATTTTCCTTTGATGTCAGAAGCTCCAGATTTTCAACCGTTTTCTCTAAATAGTCATACTCATCGAAATCCATCACACCTTTAAGACCTCAGCGATATAAAATTCAATCCTGCTGATGTCTGCAAATGCATACATAAATAAATGAGCTAAAATACGATAGAAATCCAGCTCATCCTACATCCTTTTATTTCCAAATGACGAAGACGATACAAGTTCTTCACTAGAATTTACTACTCTCGGATAATAATAATCGACTAAACCTCACTTCACCAGAGTCCGAATCAAATTTTAATCTGAAACTCATACAAACTAGAGTGAAAAAGTAGCAGAGCAACTAGACAATCCCTAATTAGCATATCAAAGTCGAATTTTGTATTGAAAATGCAACACCGAAGCAAAATCAGCAACAATAATCCATGCTTCCGTTTCATTAGCTCTAAAAAATTACTAATAAAGAGTTAGGGTTTTACCGCGAGCTTGAATTTTTTTACCTCCGGCGAGTAGAAACAGCGATGAGAGTGGTGAATTGGCGAGGTAGACGAGAGTAGAGGTCGGTGAATTGGAAGCTAAGGCGGTTTTGAATTACAGATTCAGAGAGTGTATCACTCTTTCTTCTTCTTCTGGCTCGCACTAGGGCAAAAAGTGCAGGCTGTCAATCTGGGCGCCATGTGATATATATATGGCCCGCCCGACCCGGCCCGAATGGGTTTGGTTTGTTTTAACCGGGTCTGGAGAAACATTATCTTTTCGTTTGTTTTACATTTTTTTTATTTGGTGATTTTGGTCTAGTGAGTAGTCTGGCCAGGGAGGTTTTAAGTAACGTTTGTACTGTTTCTCGAGGAAAATTTATCACATTAACTGTGCAATCTTTTCATTTTTTTTTTCAATTTCGACTGCAAGCTTATTGTCTAAGGTTCCGCTTATCATGCCACCATATTGGAGTCTTCCGTTTGAGTTGATGTGTGACGCATCGAACTACTAGGTTGGAGCATATCTGGCCAATGCACAAATGAATTTCTCAGCTACGGAAACGAGCTTTAGTTGTGATTATTGCTCGAAAGAAATTTGTTCTCAGGTTACAAGTACTTAAGTGATTATCTATTCTGACCTTGCAGCATTGAAATGCATTCTTACAAAGAAGTATGCGAAATGGCGACTTGTAAGATAGATGCTTCTACTTGGAATTTGACCTCAAAATCAAGGACAAAAAAAAAAAACTAGAAAAATGTGGACGTGGATCATATTAGCAGACTTGTGCTCAGCGCAAGGCAGAGGAAGACCTTCCATTGCGTGATAGCATATAGCAGACTGAGCAACTCCCTTCATTGCAGGTATATGGCCTTGGCCTTGGCTTCCAGACACTATCAACTACAGTCATTGAGAAGATTATATAAACATCTTAACATTTAACCATTACCTGTTGGGTTGCAAAAAGATGGAAAACCACATAACACCAACTAAGAATTAGGGGACTTGTTGGCAGAACCACAGTTGATTATAAAATCCTCACGAAATCTTCACTGGAGCCGCACTCTTGGTATTTCAACGAGATATCATGACACTCCAGAATCAACAGAAGGATCAGCGACGCGCAAGTTCTGAAGAACAGAAGTTTCGGTCCGGTACAGTGGTTCTTGATGTTTGCTATAATAGTTAACCGATATAAGTCCAGGTACAATTTCATAATGTAAAAGTAGCATACAAGCTTTATATATGTGGTTCCAGTCAAATCACTGTAAGCTGTCTACTGAGTGAAGTTATTGATACTATACAGGAACAGATCGATCAAAATCTCATTAGACCCCTTGCAAACCAAAGGCATAAAGATACAACTCTCAGAGAGGACAAAGTTACAAAAATTATTGGCACATACAGCAAGATATACTTCTAAGAAATAATCATCTAAACATGCATTATAATATATCTGCATATTTAGTTTGGCAGGTTACCAATGTCTGTTCCTGCTCTGTGGCTGCTATAAGGTCTTGAACTCGGTGCGTTTGGATTTGGCGGAAACCTTTCCGGCACATATTGTTTCGCAGAACCATTACCTGTTGGGTTGCTAAATATCCCATAACCAAGTCCTGGAGAAGGAGAACGAGAACGAGAACGAGGAGGAATTGGACTCAATGGTTTTTGCTTGAGCCCTGCAGAGCGGGAAGGATTAGGATTAGAAGGTTCTTGCTTGGGAACACCGTTAGGATGAGGAGCAGAGTTTCTAACTGTCAATGGAGTAGCTCTGTTGGTTTCTCCCGGTGGCGATGAGAAGCTCAAGTTTGTTGGCACTTCTCTTCTTTGATATGGAGTCTGCTGCTCTCTCATTGGTGGTGAGAAATGTGGAATTGGGATTTCTCTACTTTGATAGGGAAGGTGGGACTCTCTCCTATTTGGAATTTCTCTCTTACTATCCATTTCTCTTGTTGGTGAAACCTCAGTGTTTGTGTACCTATTTTCTGCCACACCAGAAGGTTCTTGTGGAGGTAGTGGAACTGTGTCTGCTGTTGTTGTAACCCCAATATCATCACCACTACCCTTCTTAATGTTCTTTTTGTCTTCAGCCTTTTTTTTCCCACCAGCCTTTGGTGGGCCGAACTTCACATGCCTGACCATTATATAAGACTCTTTTCCTCTTCCTACTGTAGGATCACATTCAATATATGCTGTGTCTTCTATCTGCAAACGGGAAGTACATCTTAGTTGGAGAAAAGGAAAACTCATACTAATGACACTGACATTCAAAACAGTGACAAAAGAACATCTGGCCATACCAGCGCAATGAGACCAGAGAAAACTGCACGTAAGTCCCGACCTTCAGAATCCGAGGCAGTACACTGATTCATATTCATGGAGCACAATTAGCCAATTATTAGTAATTCCAGTTAAAGCCTTTGAAGGATTTGGTGTATAGATTTCTACAGCTGTAATTGGGAAAACAACTCAACTCTTCCCATGAATTTAAGAGGAAGCATGCATATATTAAACAAAGAATATTTCAATATGGTCAACGGTCACCATGTTTTTAGCGATTGGTTGAATTTTGGTAATAATTACTAGTATTTTGGTACCCATGTAACAGTCGCCATGTTTTTAGCATTTGATTGAACATGTGATTGGTTCAATATGGTCAAAGGTCACCATGCTTGGGGTTTAGCAGCTTTTGGGATCTAACATGGATGTTCTAATAATAAAGTACTCAAACCTGAACCTAAACTAAACTAACACTACTAAACTTCAACTGTCAGGAAGTTAAAGTTTTTGGGAATTGTAATTCTTACAATTGGCTAAAAGAAGCTGAGGTCAAAGAGGACTAAGGGCAAAAATCTAACATAAACACGCAAAAAGCCAGGTCCACCAACAACTACACCTAGTCCATTGACCCAGTGTAAATAAATCTTAAAACCAATTTACCAAACGTCAATAAAAAATAAATGTCAGTTGACAATTATTAATTTCGAATTTGATTTTTTGACCTTGGCCAAATTCCTTGTATAAGGTCTTTCAGAGGTTCTTTTTATGATTAAACAAAACAAACCTCCTACACCTCAGGTTTACTATCAACAGAGAATGCAAGCATTGTCTATTATCAACACAATTTAGCAATAACCTGAATAGAAGCCAATAGCTAGCATAGCAAATATCAGATCCATACAGTATCACAACATCAATGTTTTTACAATAAAACCATACTGTTTGCTTAATCATGTTGCAAATTCATATTTGCATAAATTCCGCTTAATGTTAAACAGCAGTGACAGATAGGTACAAGAAAATTCCGTAGAAACGATTAGGAGATCATTTTCTAAAGATTATAGATAGTCATGGTCTATAATCTGAACTTGAAGTAGAAGGTATTCAGGGAAACTGATAATAATATAATTGGAGATATTATCTTCATCATTTTGATACGGACATGTAACTAATTTCCATAGACTTGGGGCATAAAATATAGTTAGTAAGGTTTTGATTTCTTTCTCGTCATGTTGAAATAGTTGATTTTCTATTTAGTCAAGAGTCAAGACATAAGTCTTTGGATAACTTAAGAAGACGTCGTACAATATAGAGACTATATTCAAGCTATAGAACTTCCCTATCGACTATTTACATTCCTACAGTCGACATTTTTTATATTAAAAAAAATGGTGGCTTGTATTAATTTTCAAGAAAAAACGTGCACTGAAGTCTAAGAACAAGAAACAAAGGAACAAAAAGTAGCAGTGGTGCAGAGAGCAAAGAGAGAAGAGTAATCAAGGTAATTATGTCTTTACGGAAGAAAACACTCATAGTTTCCTGCCAACAAGAACTTACTAACTGTAGTAATGCTCATGATTCCCTCGATTAGTAAAAGTCTTTAACCAGATAGAAACTGTACCTTCACCCGGTAACCCTTGTCCATAAATCTCTTCACCATGTCTGCTTTCATCTTGAGATCCTTTGCCTCCTGAAATCAGTAGCAGTACATATGTTGTAACATCAGACTACCCAATCATGAAATCACTAGATGGTGAGTACTTAGTTCTAAATTTATATTTACTTATATTGGATGGACTTTTCCTATCATCTCCTAAGTCTTATCGAAAGACAAATTCAAATTATAAACTGTCCAAAGAAAGAATAAATCAACATTCTCAAAAAAAAAAAAAAAATTAAATTAAATAAATAGAAGACATCGCGTTTGAGTAATAGTACAACTAGCAATTATCGATTGAAATGTATTTACTTGATAGCTATTAAAAAAATTAACAAGATGATAGAGGGTAGTAAAGGGAGAGAAATATAAATAAATTAGAAAAAAGGGAACCCTAATTCCAAAACTGAAGTTTCTAGAAAATCCATAATAAAAGAATGACAATACCACATCCACATAACATGCCCTTGCAAGACAGTAATCTTCTGAGCAAGTGATGAAAACAAAATAATCTAACCCTAAACTCTATTTTGATCCGCGACAGTTTTCCCGTTCAACACTTCCCATTTGTACAAATTCTCTCCTTGACAACTTGTTAACAATACTTCACTTTACAATTACACAGCCTAATTACAAGCCAATCACATGTGACACGTGCGGACTTATGAGGAGAAAATCCAAATAAGGACATTACTTGGAAGGAGAGTAACTCCATAATTGATATAAGGACCAAGCATTTTTCTTTCCCGTTAATTGAAATTTAAGGCTACAAGACGAATCAATCAATGGTGGCATAAAATCAAGAACGGAGCATTAAAGAACTTACAGTCTTTGGAGAAAACTTGACTTCCTTAGATTCTGCACGCAAAGTCTTAACTTCCTTAGACTGCATATATTAGAAATTTTATTAGGACAGCATTAGCCATGCCAATGGTATATTTGAGAGAAACATGGGAGCTTAAGCTGAAAGCAAGAGAAGTAAAAATAAGCGTACATGGCCCTTCACGTTGTTACCAGAAAAAATCATTAGAACTGATTCGCAAACTTTGTTAGATATCTAATGTAAACCCTATAACCTAGGCTGATGGATCAATCTATTGGCCAAAGTCATTTTGCGAGTTGCATTATTATTGCGTCTTGTGTGTAGTGAACACGCTGAATAGAAATTATTTGGATAATTTGGACAACTCATAAAAGGGTCTACATCTTGAAAGGGAGGGAGGTGCAACTTTAATAGGGTCAAGTGTGTATTGAGCACAATGACGAGATTGAGGGCGAGAGAGAAGGGAGCCATTCTACTTGGAATACATTATAATATGTTTGTTTTCACATCTAACAGCACCAAACCCAAAGAACAACACAGGGAATAACCTACCTTCATTTTAATCCGCTCTTTCTCCCTTAGTACTTGTTTATACCTCTCTTTGTGGTAATCCATGATTTTACAGACAGGAGGATTACTTGAGTGTTGGACCTGCAAAGTTTACAACAAAATTGAATATGTTTTCAATCCGCAAAGGAATATTGATTTATGAGAGTTAAGTAGTCAACCATTCAAATATACATCGCAACTAAAAGATTAATGCTATATTCAGAGTATCATAGCAGACATGAAGGAAAATCTGGCATGACATAAACCCTCTCTCTGAGTTTCCATAAAAAAATAAAGAAAAACATTAATCATGTTTTAAGGCAAAATGGCATGGTCATCAGTTTACCTCGACTAAATCAAGCTCAAGATTCCTAGCACGTTTCAGAGCTTCACTCTTTGAGATGACAAAATGTTCTGCACAGATAAGTAAGTTAGAATGACATATAATAGAGTTCACCACACTCCTAAATTTTAACACCCAACACAGCTCACATTTTCTTAAAACCACCAGTTTTACGAAAACAAAGGAACGTTCTGTTTCATCTTATTTCTCCTTACTGAAATGATCCAATGCTCTGAGTCCCCAAGTTCTGCCTACTAGAGTATCTATCTGTTTTACAGTACCTTAAATCTAGCATCCACTCCTATTATGATGCAGCTTAATACCACCAAATCACAATGACTGGTTATGATTAGTTGGAGTATGATTATAATATGTAGTTCATGTTTCTTAGTTTCCTCTATCAATGATCAGAAACCAGGTTAATACTCCTTTTCCTTGTCGTACTATATTGTTTTTTCGAGAATTTATTCATGCACCCTAAATATAACACTTGACAACATAGAAATAATCACTTTCCCTTAACCTAATATAGTGTTTCATAACCTTCAATACACATAGCAATACCAACTCACACAAAGAATAAATAATACCTTCACCAACAACAAGCCTAACAACATCAGCTTTAATATGCTCATTCAGCCTTGGACCATTCGTGCCCTGCTCTGCCTTCTTTGCATTTGCATTTGCATTTGCCTGAAATTCAACCATAAACTAAGTAAAAATGCAAACCAATCAGCATTACCAAAAACCACCACAGACCCAATAAAAACTTGCCGTAACCCAAATGAAAGTTCACAAAATATTCAAACTTTCTGCTTAGTTACTCAACTTTAAGCACTCTGTCTACCCAATATCCCAAACTACTCAACAAAATAACCGATTAACACAAATTCAACACCAATAAACAAAAACAAAAATGCACCCTTTACAGAATCACACCAACTATTTGATTGCCTGAATGGTTTTACCTGAACCGGAGCAGCAAAGAACCTAACTTTACTGCCAAAACCAGGGAGAGAGATCAATGGGTTGTCTGAAACACATGGCTTGGAAACAGTTGGGTTCAGTAGAGAAGAAGAAGATGCATAAGGAATGGTCTTGCAGTGATGGGCTAACTGCCTGAGCTTAGATTGGGTGAGTCTACTGCACCACAACGCCATCTTTGGTTTTGCTTCGTGGCTTCAGATATCAAATCGCAGCATTCCGATTCCCCCACAGAGACAGTGTCAAAGGAAACCTAAACAGGGAGGAGTGACGAGGTTTCAGGAAATCAGGAACTGCGAAACTAGACACAAAGGTTGATGTCTTGTCTTTCTGACTCTGGGCTAATCCTAATCATCCCAAGTGATTGATTTGGATAATACAATGGGCCTGTTTTTAAGCCCAAATTTCTGAGACTTGAGGGGTGTCATTCGATCTAGTGACATTACGGTTCGGTAATTTATACAAAAAGTGTAAATAATGTTGTGCGAAGAGCACAACTCCACAAGAATACATTCTCGTAAAAATTTATAAGAGATAAGAATCTGGTAAGGTCTCAATAAAAATTTATAAGAGCATTGACTTGTTAATATCTAAAAAATAAAGACGTGTGACATGATAAATCTATTTTTCAGTGTTACATGTATGTGATATTAATGTTTGTTAAGATCATTGATATTAGTGCGGGTTACATTCTGAAATCCTTTGCTAGAGGATCGGAGATTTCTAGACAACTACTGTGCAAGTGAGTGTAAGTGGGAGTGTGTAACTAATAACTATTGAACAAAGTATAGCATATTGAAGTAGTGAAGCAAAGGATATATAGCATCCATGATAAACACGCTTAATTAAGCTAGCTTGACTATATTATAAGGACCGTTACATCTACAAATTCACCTATTAAGTTCTCAAGTCTAACATCCACAAATTAAAATTAATAGACTAGATATATAGATGAAACTTGACAGACAATTATCTTAATTACATAACCACATAATTAAGCTTGTACGTGTATATTGTTACAAGAACACTGTTAACAATTCTTGGTGACATATATAAGCTTCCCAATTGCTTCCCTTTTATTTTGATTTCTAGCAACATTAGAAAACTATTCCTGCTAATGCAAAGTTGTCATGAATGATATCATAGGACACCTGACTAGAATTTACTACGATTTCATTGTCAAATTCGACACACGTACATTTGAGTTAAAACTTGACTGTTTAGCTAAGCTTAATTAGACCAGAGTTTACTTGAACCCTAGCTAGCTCTCGAGTCAGTGCATGCTTACCTACCTGCAGAAACTGAGAAGATCGAAAGCAAAACAAACATGTCTTCCTTAATTAATTAGGTAGATCATCTACCACTAACCACACTCGATCAATTATTCAAAAATTGACAACTACGTTCAAGCCATGCCTCTATAAACTTTAATACAATAACAGATTTGATTATTCATATCTTGTTAACTACGTACTCATAATGGAACCCTTTATTCAAGCTCTCTTTTTCTGATTTAACAGGCTGATGAATCCCACATTCTCTCATCTATTACATTAGACATGCACATTGTTCTGCTTCTAGAATCGCCCTGCCGAATCTTCCGATGAAGGCAGCTCCTAAACCCTAAATCTCTTTGCTGATTTCCATTTACAGTGTTTACTTTCATCATAATATTATAGTTAATTAATATATATGGTAGCTAGTCGACCATTTTGCATGCATGTATATACCAGAAAATGTCTATAAATTGTATATGCATGATCGTCGAAGTATTTTCCTTCTTTTGTGTTTGCGTGAGTCGAAGTATCACACAAGAAGAAATCAGTATTAATTTTATGCAATATAGGAAGACAAAGTTTCACCATCGATATGACGCCGGTACGTAGGTAAGTGATACGAGATCAATATATTATCAACTCAAGGACTTTTACAATAACATTGATTTCAAATCGAAAACTAAACATAACAAAAAAAAAAAATGGAAAAGTATTTAAACAGTCGTATTAGTATTGAGGGAGCTAGTCGTTGATGTCGTCGGGACGCCGGCCGTCAAACTCTAGATGTCAGAAAAGCTTAAGAAAATGAATTATGAGCAGCCCTATTTCTCAATGGCATTTGCCTCAGATCATACCTATATGTACGTGCTAGTTTATATAGTCGAATGCAAAATAGGAGCTTTCCATTAGTCTGAGGAGTCAATCTGAATATCTGATGCAATGAAATCCAAAAGCACAGCACGTCGCATACCATGCCACCATTACAACATATGGCATGTGACATTTCTTTAGAATTGATTCTAATTTTGAATGAAACATATCAAATCCATTATTTGATTCTAATTGCATCTAATTAATCTTCTTTAGAAAATGACCTTTTTCTTCTACCTCACTCGAATTACAACCAGGATATATAGTTAGTTATTGATCCCTACAGTTCATTTTGATGATAATATTTGGTAAAGTATTAATAAAGTCAAGTTTGCAATAGTGTGATCCTTTCCTTGGTGGAGAGGTCACCAGACTTTTATAGTGGTCAGTGGAATCCTGCGTTAGCAAATTTGCTAGGTAGACAATATCCCTTTTCTAAGCAGCATATGAATACGGATTAGATATGGATGAGTTTGAAATGGATCCGGTTTCTCTTCTTAGAATTTTTTTGTTTAGATTTGTTTGGATTCTTACAACCATTATATTGAGTAAGGATAGCAATAGTTATAAGTTGTTTGTATCATCTTTACTCAATTACTCAATTACTCAATCCAATGGTTATATAGATTTTAAAAAAAAAACCCACACAGCCTTTAAAAGAGTGGCTATCCAAAACAAAAAAAAACCTCACATGTACTTTTATATTATCATATAATTGAAGAAGCCACATTGAATGAGATATGTCCAATGAAACACGAATACGAGTACGTGTGTCCGTATTCGACACAATACGATACGCGGATACGTCAAAAAATATTTTTTAAATACGGACACGTGGTGGACACGTTAATTAAATTTTATTTTAAATATTATATATGCATAACAAAAATATGTGAAATACAAACAAAATAGTTTATAATAATAGTAGAAACAAAAAAAATGCAAACAAAAATTCTTGGTATTCCAGACTCCCAACTCTTCTCCTTCACACACCCCCAATCAATTAGACTTCAAGCTTCACTTTCCTCATCGGCTTTCACGATTCGGAAGTTCTAAATATTGACTTTTTTATAAGTTGAGCCGACCAAGAATTTTATTTCACGACTAGTTAGAGGACGTTAAAACGAGTTCGTGGACATGTAGCACGTTTAATTTGGAGTTCGTATGAAAAAGTTATGATATAAAAATCGATAACTTTCCCTTTTTGGACGAGTATAAATAGTCGAGAGGAATTTTCCCGAAAAGGAAATCCCCCTTTATTTTTTTTTCTTTCTTTTTCCTTTCTTTTTCTCCTTCTCTCTCCCCGACGCGCTGCCTGACCCCTGCACCGACCACCGTGCCGCCCCCGATTCTCTGCCCTCCGGCCGAACTGGACCGCCGCACGGGTGCCGTTCGACTCGTCTCTCCTCCCTCTTCAAGTCTGCGATGGTGGTTCAAAGCGAATCGCCGCCGTTTAGGCGTACAAAGACCGAGAAGTTTGACACAGTCGAACCAAGAACTCCCTTCTCCGGCCACCAATCAGCCCGATTTTTGGGGAGAATCGAAGGTCTCCACCTGTGCAACAATTCCATAGAAGGAATTGATCCAATTCGATCAAGATAAGGAGAATTTGGGATTTGAAATTCTAGGATTTTTCGTCTCCAACTTATTCTCGTATCCATCTTCGTGTCCACCCAGACACGCACGTATCCAACACAAATACGCGCGTGTCTATATCGTGTCCAAGTCAGACACGCGTGTCCGGCCGTATTTGATCGTATTTCACCGTATCGTGTGCGTATCCGTGTCCAATACGGGATAGGACACATTTTCTGCATGTCCGTGCAACGTAGGATATGTCTCTCTCTGTTTTGGGATGGCCACGCACCCCTCTAAAGGCCACCATGAAATGTGGCAATTGTACGTCCATTACTGTTGTAGTGGTTTGAACTTTGAAATGAATCTATATGTTATTGGAATCACTAGAATGAAAGACTTTTGTGCATTTATCGAATTATTGACAAAGATAAATACCCCATACAATTTCTACTTTTGGCATGTAAAATATGGTTGAAAGCATCTTTGCTTATTTCTAGGGTTAGAGTTTAGTCATAGGAAACTTCTATTCATACCTCTTAAAACAACACTTGGATTTCTTTGCTTTATAGACCTCCGATTTATTTTTTCAACGAAATAAAATGTTATTTTGACCTCTCTTATTTTTCCAAAAGACCCATGGCTCCAAAAAATTAATGAAAATTTTCTTTATAAAAGATTCTAAAGGAAATCTGTAATTAGTTCTTTTTCAATTTTTGAACATCTAATAATCATATTTTCTCATCAATTATTAATTTTATTGAGACTATAAAGCTTGTTTATTCATAATCACTGTATAACTATTTACACGTTCTTTACACTAATCGTTGATTATAACACATGCATTCAAGCAAGCGAAACCAAAAAATAATCTAACCGAAAAAAAGAAGAAGCTAAAACTAATACAGATTGCATTATCTTTCAAAATTTACATAAAATTTTACTTCATCGTCAGTTGTGGGTGATATGGATTTATCGTTTTTGGACAACAGTAAGGTGAGATATTAATTAATTAATTTTTATATGGTGAGTTTTTTTTTAATTTTTTTAATTTTTGGTAAGGTGCGATTATTTTAGTGAGGTGAGATTTTTTTAGTTAGATGGATATTCTTTTTTAGTAAGTTGAGAATTATTTGGTAAGATGATTTTTTTTTATAAATTTACATGCGTTGACAAAATCAATACCAATTTAAAAAAATAGGGAGCTCCAAGTACTTTTTTTTCAGGTATGAATATAAGCTCCCTTAGTCATAGCATGAGAAAAATGAGTTTATGCCACTCTATTTGTACTTTTTTACAGGTTAGAGTATCTCCAACAACTCTTGTATAAATTTTTTATTATAGAAGAAAAAATCACAAAATCTCTAAAATAAAAGGAGCACAAATCTAATAGCTCTTTTATTTTATCATACAAAATTAAATATTTTTTTATATAATTTAATAAATTTATATAGATATTATATATTTATTTGAGTCAAATAAAATTAAATAAATTTTTTTATTCACTTCTTCTTTTTTTTTTTTTTTTTTTTTTTTATAGGAGATATTGAATTCTAAAAAACAAGTGATAAAGTTGAGATTTGTTAATGAAATATACAAATTTTGATAATTCTATAGATATAGAGATTTTCCATTTTTTTCCCACATTTTGTAATACAGAGATTGATTTACAAGAGCTGTTAGAACAAAAAAAAAATTGTATTTTTCTTGTAAAATAAAAAGAAAAATTTATAAAAACTGTTGGAGATGCTCTTAGTGAATAAGAAAAGTTCAAAATTTACATGACTAATTACTGAAGCTATTCAAAATCGCAACGCAGCTACATTTCCAGAAAAGATTGTGGTACAAATTTAAGATCAGCAGAAGCCAGAAGAGTACTGGACCATGCATCCAACTTAACTATCACACTTGCACAAGATAGTCAAGAAAATTATGCTATTGTTTTTACTTGAAGAAAAAGAAATAAGATGCTATGAAGATTTGAATTCTTAATTTTTCTCTGAATCGCTTTCGGAGACTCGATCTCTATTCTGGTACGTGTTTTAGTTCGACAGTCTATTCTTCTGGTAATGACCTTATTGAAAGCCAATAAACAACTTTATATATAATAAAATGATTAAAATTTCCTCCACAGATACTACCTTCCCTACAATACACATTATTAGTTGATAATACAGATTCCTTGTTGACCTTAAACAGCGTATGTTTCAGCACAGAAGCAAATCGATCAGTTTGATTTCAGAACCCTACTGCTTTTGGATACCTGTATCTTTCCTTGGCCTGCATGTCTTTCTCAAGTCTCAGATTCAATATATCTTATGCTTATGCTCAACATTATTCATAGTAATATGACCATTCTAAGTATCTTCTATGAATATGGTATTCTTATAATTAAGTATACAATTCCTAACATAACTCTGATATGCATCACAGCATACATCATCCATATATAGTTTATCCTTCAAACAGATGTTGGCCATTTCACATGTTATGAGATCAGAACTTAGCTTTCACTGTTTCTAGGCAGTTGGAGGAGTTTGGAAAAAAGGAGTTTACACACATTCCAAGTCAGTAGTCAAGGTGATGTAACACAAGGCTAGGCCATGCCAATCACACCCCAATCAAACTGGTCCAGATTGAATTGAGATGGGTAGGGTCTTAAGGTCAAAAAAGAAGAAAAATTTAAGTAGAATTTAAGTAGAGTCTATTGAGTCTTGCTCGTAATGTAATCTTACCAATTTAATGACGAAAAACTATATAAAAAGAGTATCTGAAATGAATAACAAACACCCTGTAGAAGTTATTCAGGGGTTGGCTTTAACTAAGACATGCTAGCTCTTTCTAATAAGTTTCATAGCTTGAGCATCTCCGGCCAACAGCTTTCTTAGAGCACCCGCACCGGCGAGCAACCGGGCGAGCAAGAGTTCGAGCAAGAGGTAGGGCCGGCCAAGGTGCTCGAGCAAGACGGAAAACAGCACGCACCGGGGTCGAAAACGGAGGGCAACTGCTCGAGCAGTCAACGAGTCAAAGTGCTCCACCATTCGCTCGAGCAAAATTTGCTCGGGCGTTTGCTCGAGCACGAGGTGGGACCGGGGCTTCTGTTTGTTTGGCTTTTCGGACGTTGGAGAGACAAAACAGATCGTGGACGACGCTATCGAGCACTAGCACGAACCGGAGGTGAAGCCGAGCTCCGGCCTCGAAGGTGGCGGCCGCTCCCGAGCGTTGCCGCACCTCCCACATCAAGCAAATGCGCCTGAGACCGGTCCCAAATGAAAGAGGGCGTCGAGCCCATCATTTTGGTGGGTGGCACGTCGGCTGGAGTGGCCGGACGGCGGCGAACAGAAGCCGAGAAGTTACGGGTCGAAAACGGCGGGAAATGCAGGAGGAAGATGATGAACAGTTGAAATTTCAAAACAACCAATGACAAGCTGCCACGTGGCAGTCTGACGGGTAAAAAAAAAACAACGGGCAAATCAATCTGGGCCTTCCATTTCAATCTGAAATTTTGATCCAACGGTCAGAATTCAAAGGCAACGGCTACAATTTGATCAGAACGGAAATATTCCCAAAAAATAGTAAAAAAATCTCAAAAATTTCAAAACTCTCCCAAAAATTTGCCTTTCATGTAATTTCAATGTTCGAGAAATAAAAAAAAAATTATTAGTTGGAAATCTTATCGAAAATCGTGGATAAAATCGAGTCGATAATGATACGTGGCACATAATTATTGGTGGTAAATCTATCCGGTAAAAAAAATTTAATCATTTCACAACAAGACAAAATTGATTTGGTGGAGAAAATTGTTAATGGGTGTGTGAAAAAATCGATTTGGTGGAGCAAAATTTGATTTCCATTTGCTTGAAGTAAATTTTGCTTATGGGCCCACCAGGTGCTTGAGCAAGACCATTTCATAGGTGCGGATGCTCTTATAGTTTCTCGAGAAAATCTCAGAAATAGAGAAACTGTTGAAGTTGCTCTTAATATTGATGTGTAACTCTTACGAGCAAATGATGTGTAGTCATACTACTGATATTTATAATTTCCCGAATTCCATCAAAAAATTTCAAATCAAACATTAAGCATACATATGAGTACTAGTAATATTATGATCATTATGCTCGTTCAATGTATAAGGAACTAGGAATTTTCCACATGAACAAAATTAATAATGCAGGTATGAAGTTTTTTTCTTTTTCTTTAACTAAATAATAGATAGTCCAGTTCATTTACAGTTGCTCAACCTAGGCTCTGAGGTTCAATGTTTCTATTTGGGACATGACAATCTATAGATTTGAGTTGAAATACTTGAAAGAACATTATCTCTCTTGCTGATATATCTGGTTGTTGGGATACTGGATAAGAGATAGTCGACTTCATAAGTGATAGGCAGGTCATAATATTTTGCTGTCAATGAATGTGTTTTTCTTAGCCGATTGAGAAACCCTATCAACCAATTTGTCTTATGAACTGGTTTTGCTATCAAGTGATCAAATCAAGGCTTGATTTAGTAACAGGTACATGCTGCATGCTAAACCAGCAAGTAACTACTTATAGCGGAAATTCTTGTATGCATGGCATGTAAGTACCAAAAGTGTGTATATCAATAGGGATTGTCTGGTTCAATTACATAGCATCTTTGAGTTCAAAGAACATTCTCCCCCTCTCATTCGCACATCAATACAAGGCTAGCAAGCCTCAATCATTTACACACTTCATCGAGGATCGATCATTAAAGCATTACCATCCTAATTTCGTCTTAAGATAGATCTGAATGGAGAAAAAAAAAATATGGTGGTATCAAATGTTCTAGGCAGGGTTTACTCTTTACTTCTTTAGTCTACACACTTGTACCAGCTTATACATTTCATGACAAAGATAGATGGTGTTTGATTAATTTGATTATTTTGTACTTTCTTTTTCATATAAGTATGGCTATCTATAGTAGGACCATGTTGAAACTGAGTCCCAAATAATTTGGCAAACCAGTTGTTGGTCTTATTGACAAGTGTGAAGGGTTGCAATGCAAAGCTATGATAGAAGAGGAGGGTAAGATGTCTCATTCTATTCACATGGCAGTGGCACACCTCAATTCTTCAAGCTGCTTCCAGATATGTCAATTGTGTCTCTAAGTTGTTGTACGGCCTATCTGTAGTACTAACCCATCCCTCCCAGCCTCTATATGAATTTTTGTACTGGAAATTTACAAGGCCCTGGATCTCTGGGATCTCTGGGATTCAATCAAACCAATTCAATTCAATTTATTCTAATAATGGAGATTGGTATGTCCTTCTCTATCTCTGACACAATGAATTTATATGTTAGGTAAAGGGGCATTTCTCCCTTTGCCTTTTATCTAACTTTATCTGTTGGTGTTGGTGTTCATGTGTTGCATTCCATGCATGCCTATATCAGAATTATATAATGGATGAAAGATTATCCTGACCAAGTTTGTATATGAATATTTGTGCAGAACAGGCATCCAGGGGGAGGCATTTACTCAGGAGCAAGTATACAGAACATTGGTGTGCAAAGTGGAGATAAAGACCAAAAGACAAATCAGCATAATGCGGTAACAGTCAATGATGCAGGATTAATACCTGAAAAGGAAATCTGCATCTAAAACCAAAAAATTGGATATTTTGTATATTTTATCTATGTAATCCAACCGTCCATCTTCATACGTTCACATAGGAGTGACGGATTTATGAATTTTTCTACATAGATTCAAAAATATACGCAAACTAGTTTAACTATTTCGAAGCATTTCATCGAGCAATTTAACTACGGGGATAAACGACTCTCTACTTGTTCCTGAAAATTGGTGGGTATATGTCTATAGGTCAGTTCATTTACACTGCAACTCAAAACAAGCTGATCAACGAGCTAGCAATGTTAGAAATGAAAATGACATTTCACACAGTTCAATTCCTGTCTGCAGCAGCCAGAAGAGTCTATAAGGAGTGAGGTGTCTTCTCTGTGCCTTTACCTATTGAATTGCCATTTTCTCCAAACAAAACTGGACAATGACCAACCAATGACAGCAGTGTAATGGTGAAAGATTCAAGAAGCTGAATCTGGGCATGAGTAATTTGGGTTAAGTTAGCAAAGGGTATGTGTTTTGAGACAAACAAGAGGCACCCCTAGAGCCACATTGACAAGCACATATAAATAAAGTTACACTATGAAATGTGCATGAATGTGCCGCATTTGTAGCATCTAGACATCAAGTGCACACATCTCCTGTAGATATACTTGTTTTTTCTCCCATCTTCTTTGTATGCCAAACTTGTCTAAACAGTTGAGTTGCTAGTTGCTACAGTATTGCTGGAATTAGTAGTGTAGTCGTAACTAGATCTAGTAGCAACTCGGGTCATCTAGGGTACATTGATGTACATATACATTATAAAGACTAACTGTTTAATTTGATATAGAGATAGACCGATTTGATCCATACAAATTTAGACTAATTCGAAAGTAGACTAACCTAGCCCCGCTTAACCTTTGTATCAAATTAATCCAAGTTATAGGACTTACGGACAATATATCATAGGATTTTCCATTTTCGTGTTGAATCTAGGTTATATAACACAAAATTGAATGTTGAATTATAAATTTCTCGATGACGTGGTCACCGAGTGATTACGTGTACACCAATTACTAGTGGCAAATGGTTTTAATCAACCTATATGAGGAAGGCTATTCTCTATGTGCATAAACCACCCACTTGCCTAATGGTGATATATCCTCATGCCAGGTTAATGGTTGGTCCTCCACAAAGGGATGTGAATTGAAATGAATGTCTATGGAAAGCAGGATCTTGTTTGATTAATTAGCTCACCATTGATTGATTTAATAAGGAATAGCTAGCACTTCAACAAGTTGCCAATTTATTAGCTCATTATTGGCTAAGAAAGATTTATAATTCTCAGGAGTTTGGCACGCTTGCAGCAAATGATATCCTATTTGCATCAAGATGTTCATTGGTTTGATACAAAAGAACGTTATGGAAATTAATAATCCTTGGAGCTAGTTGAACTCAAACACTAACGTACTCTTAAGTTAGTTAGAGAATGAGCCTAACAATAATGCAATCGGAAAAATAATTGAGATCAAATCATTTTTAGTGAACTAACATTTTTCTTCATCGATCTGCTCGTTCTTTAAGAAGTTTGAGAATCCAACAATTTATACGGAAAACAAATAAGAATTAAGTAAAAAATGGGGCAATTTGAGTATTCGAAACTTAACACTCTTTTGTTATTTTTTTAGGGGTTAATTTCAGTTTACTACCCTATACTTTTGGGGTTTCATCAGTTTAGTCCCTCAACTTCTAATTTAATCATAAACGTCCTTATACTTTTTCAAACTCATCACAAAACTTATCCATCCAATATCTCTGTTAACTATGGATAAGACTGGCCTAAATTTTTATTTTTTATTTTTTTTATTATCTCAACACTTGCCAATTATACTATATCTTAGTAACACTCACTAATTCTGCTCTAACCGCGGCTCAAAATGTTAATAGGTTCTTGTTCTAAGCGATGAACTTGCAGTTCCGTAATCTATTCTTCTAGAATATAAATTGTTTTGGTAAATCTGAAAGATAAGGGTATTTTGGTCTTTGTGATTGTGTTAACAAAATATTCTAACGGAATATACTTTTTTAGAAAGTATAAGGGTGTTTTTAATGAAATCAAAGAGTATAGGGATGTTTTTGATGAAATCAAAAGAATGGAGAGTGAACTGATGTTTGGTTCAAAGTTTAGGTGGGTAAACTGAATTTAATTCGTTTTTTAGACAACTTTTGGTCCCAAGAGCTCAAAACAGGGTGTCGATCATATTATTCGAGTTCCATTGGTCTCACACCACAAAGGTACTTATAAAACATGTTAAGAACAAGGAGTTTATAACAGATCTAGCAACGATCGGAAACCCCCTTGAAGCCAGATCGAAAGCTGTGAAATTCCATTGAAGAGGCTACCTAAGTATTACAGGATAAGCTAGCTTAATTAGCTACATAATCTAACCATGAACAACACTGTTTCCTAACCTTCATTATCCATCAGAACCAAACAGACAAAACAAGGCATATATAAATGAGGTTATAGCAGAATGCGACAACTCATGTGGATGCATACAACACAAGCTCTAAAAATAAAATGCAGATACGTATTCTGGTTACTGTAACTTTCTCTCTTTCTTTCTTTCTGCCATGGAGTCTAGGAGGGAGGGCCAAGATGGCCTCTCGATCATCAGTCTGCGAAAAAATGACCAATATAGAAGGACCCAGTAGTTTTTGAAACCAAAACATTATTTGAGTTGGTGCATTGATCGTCATGTCATCTTATCCAGATTACCTGAAAATGACAAATCTCTATTTTATCACATAGTGCTGTGTGTGTACATTAGTGATTCATTGAGCACTAATTTGATCTTTCCCTTTTTCTCAAGAAACTTTTGTTCATCTTAGTGATACTGTAGTCATGCATGTTTCATAGTCAATACAACGCAAGACAATATATATCGAAAGAAATGAAAGTGCCGAGCGTATGACAATGTGTATATCGATATACATGTAGATTTTCTTTTCATATCGAGAACTTCACTATGAACCACAACGTCTAGAAGATACGATGAAAATCAACGAAAAAATAAAAATAGAAACCACATTCGTGTCACATTTTGTACTGCATCACTAAGGTATGGCCAACTGCAGAACATGTACTTAATGGAACTAACAGTATGAATTCATGGCTATTTGACTCATAGACTCTTTGAGCAAAACAGTCGTACAAATTAAGGGAGCAAGGAAGGATATACTCTATGAACCACACACGTGTGTGTGGAGGGGGAGTGGTGCTTATGCTGGAAAGCCAAGTTGCAGAAAGCCGGAGAGGAAAGAAGGAGAGGAAATGAGACGGGGTCCTAGAAAAGATGGGGCACGAAGGAACGGAAAAAGAGTGAAGTGGGTTTTACCTCAGCAGCAGAATCCATTGTGCGTAGGACAGTGTCCCAGTTCGTGTAGGACACTGACCCAAGAATTAAGCTTGGCAATAACTACAACAACCCAAATGTTGAATAAAGCCAACCTTGATTTTGTATGCAGGACTGTGTTGTTGTTCTTTCCATAACTTACACATGCAGATGCGCTACTCGATTACCACAAGGGAATCCAATATGTGTAGGACACTTCCCCAAGAATTGAGCCTCTTGTCAATGCCGTCCACACAAATTTATGACAAACCTAACCATGCTTCTTATTTTTTAAACATAGTCTCTTTTTGTTAAATGAGAGGCTGTTCGACTCACGAAAAACTCATTATAACATTTTAGTTGTTTACTTGACATAAAAAAAACTCTTGATAAATTTTAGTTATTGAGTTATTTTGTCGAAACTAGAAATTTCTTAAGTAAACGAGAATGAAAAATAAAATATAAAAAAAAAAGCCAACATAATTGCGATTTTTAGTCCCAACTCCCAACCGATGAATGGTGTAAAAAAAAATTATATGGAAAACTGCTCTACTGCACTGCAGTTCAAAACACATTACGATTTGTATAAATCGTTACAAAAATGATTATATAAAATGGCCGGACAGAAAAATAATGCAGATATTTTTTTTTTCTTCCTCTATGCATTATTGCATTATTGGTCGGAAACAGTTTCTCTTTCTCGAAGATTCATGATTTATGACGCAAAAATGATCATAATTGACCAAATGACACTTTCCAGAATATTTGCATAGTAAAATACCTCTGCAATTTAGTCAAATCAAATTCTTGGCACCTTATTGGTCTAATTTCCTCAACCCTCAATTCTGGGCCGTGGAGGATTACACCTTCCTTTATCCTGGACTTCAAACTCTCCAGGCGTGAGAAACCAGAAATACCGGACTTTGTCACTCCTCCCCAACATTTACCTCAGACCACACTCACCTGCAGTCGCACAGCAATTCCATTCTACACGGTTAAAATAATGGCAGTAACATAACTTGTTTTGCTTGTTCGGTAATTTTTGCCTCCCCTTTTATGATGATTTCGTCGAAACATACTCACAGTATGTTTCATAGAAATGAAGAATCATGTTTCGAATAACTATTAGGTATAATGAAAATTTGAACTCATTATTTACTCGTTTGATCTCCAAGAGATCACATTTACTGATTCTATCAAACTTTTACTATATTAGGTCGTCGAATATATTTCTGAACTCGTAATTTTATTATGAGCACTCTCGATTTTTATGGTGTATAATATTTTAACAGTGTTACCGAAAACGATAAGTGGAAAAACAAATCCACCTGTTCCACGTGTTGACACATGAGCTGCATTTCATGGAACGCTCATAGTATTGTCATACACATTATCACTGTCCAAAATAAAAGATTTAACTTTCATTGACTCCCTTCTCTCTCTCTGTCTCTCTCTGTAGCATATAGTGTGTGGAGCCCGTAGCTGGACCTCTGCTTTGCTGGCTTCAAGCTCTCCATTGTTGGTCTTTTATGGGGCTTGTCTGCTAAGAGAGAGAAGAGAGAAATAAAAGAAAAAGAAAAAGAAAGAGAGAGAGAGTTGGCCCAATCTTCCTCTCAAAGACTTCCTTTTTGAATACTCCCATTCACTTTGTGTGTTGTGTGTGCTTGTTCAACAATCTCTTCATCTTTCTCTCTCACTAGGAAAAAAAAAAAAAAAAAACACAACCAAAGCTCCCTTCTTTGTTCCACTTCATGGATCCACAGATCTAATGCTTCAACACCCACTTTAGTTTTTTCCTTGATTCTTCAAGATCTTAATCTTCAAACTGTAACAGAGGGTTTGGTTTCAACTTGAAGACTATTGGGTAAGCTTCTTTCTTTCCTTTGGTTTGATGCTGGAAGAAAGAAAAATGCTTTTTTGTTTCTGTGGTTTTTTTGATTGTGGGATTTTTGGAATTTGTGTTGCATAAGTCAATCTTTGTACAATGCTAAGAGGTAAGACCTTCTGGATTTCCAAATGGCTGACCAAACTCTGAGTTGAACCTAAAAAAATAGTGACTTTGACCTCTCTTTTTTCAAACCTCCCATCTAAGATTGTGTTGATTTTGTTTCCTAATTATAAGCCATCATGGGTATTCGGCTTTAAATGGTAATAAGATGAGTTTTGGGACTTCTGTGTTTCTATCATCTTATTCATTCTGTTTTTGTGTAATCAATACCCAGATGAATTCAACTGCAAAGTGGGGGCTTGTTTGTGGTGTTTTATCTTTGATCTAATTGGATGAAGGAAAAGACTTTGAAGTTATTAATTCCTTGTGTTTTGTGTTGATGTTCTGTTGTAGTGTGTGAAAGTTGAGCTGAGAAGTAGAGGAGAGTTCTGTTTATTTACTACTGAGAATTGAGATTTTGGGGGGAGGTGGTTTTTTTAAGGTGGTTGTTACATGTGGAGATTTTGGAGGGTTGTGTGGATGAGATGAGGGATGTTATCAGAGTTGATGAACTTCTTGAGGTCCTGTTTTCGGCCGAGGTCGAATGGATATGTTCACACCAGTTCAGATGCAGGGGGGAGACAAGATGGGCTCCTGTGGTACAAAGACACAGGCCAGCACATCAATGGTGATTTCTCTATGGCCGTAGTTCAGGCCAACAATTTGCTTGAGGATCAGAGTCAGGTTGAGTCCGGAAGTTTGAGCACGAGTGAGTCTGGACCTTTTGGAACTTTTATTGGTGTTTATGATGGGCACGGTGGACCGGAGACATCACGCTTTATCAACGATCACCTCTTTCAGCATCTCAAGAGTAAGTGTCTCCATACTTTTTTCATGGGATTCTGAACATTATAAGTTCGTTAAACAAGATTTATTGGCTTTGTGGCTTTTGATGATCAAGGGAAAATATTTACAACAGAGGACATGGATTAGGTATTTGGTCCTTTAGTTGAGTTTTAGAAACTTGCTAGGGGGCCTTGTGAATGCATGCTTGATTAAGTATATTGTGTGAAAAAATGGTAATTCACTATTAATTAAGCCGAGTACTTTTCCAGAGGCAGGTTGAGTATTGATGGATTGTGTTAATTAGATATTCAGTTTTTATTATTGTTTCAGGTTGAACCTTATATGGGCAGTTAATGATATAGGATATGGAATGTAAATTTTACAATTCACTAGTGATTCTGGCTTTAGACTTTGAGACAAAATCCATGTTCTGATATTGAATATATCTGTAATATGCAGGATTTAGTTTGGAGCAGCAGTCCATGTCTGTTGATGTAATACGAAAAGCCTTTCAAGCAACTGAAGAGGGTTTTCTTTCTGTGGTTACCAGGCAGTGGCCTCTTAAACCGCAGATTGCAGCAGTGGGATCCTGCTGCCTTGTTGGTGTTATTTGTAATGGAACTCTGTATATCGCCAACCTTGGAGATTCCCGTGCTGTTTTGGGGAGGGTTGTGAAGGCAACAGGGGAGGTACTCTCAATTCAATTGTCACAGGAGCACAATGCATGCATAGAATCTGTGAGACAGGAGCTGCATTCTTTGCACCCCGATGATCCACAGATTGTACTTTTAAAGCATAACGTATGGCGTGTGAAGGGAGTAATACAGGTAACTTTTCTATAGTATGTCAAGTCGTTATTGATGAGTACCTTTACAAAAAAACCACATACTTAACTCATGTACTTTCTTCAACTACTCCCTTCGTAGTTGCATTACCGGTTTGATTTGTGATATCAATGATTTTATCTGTGTTTTCAGCCAAGGGAGCATGTTTTTTTATATTTTCAATTAGTCTTAAATTTTTGTAGATCAGTCAGCAAATGAAATTTATAATTGGCTAACTTTATTTTGATGCATTCCTTAAAATGTTTCTCCTTGGTTTCTTGTAAATTCTAAACAAATGCTTTTGGTTTTGCTTCTTTTTTTCCCCTTCCAATTGCTTTTTTCTTCCTTTTTTTCCCTTTCTTAATTTAGTGCAGACCGGTTAACAATGTGAATTAAAAAAACCGGTTAAATTTCTTATGATGCATCTTTTGAATTTTTATTTTTATTTTTCACTTCTAGAAAAAAGCTTTACATAATGTATGTAATCTGTAAATTAGATCTTTCCTGGCCTTGTCTAAAAGAATAATAAAATTCAGTTTCAGCCAGAGGAACATATTGTGTAGTAGTCATATTCTTTTCACATGTTAATGAAAAGTGATGGCTCTAGTAGCAAGCCATTACTCAAATCGAGTATGCCATGGTATTTCATGTGTGTTGAATAGAAAGATGTGATAACTTAGAGGTGGGAGGCTAACCATTTGACTCTAATGATGTTACCATACGTTAAAGAAAAGGCAGTTTGTGATATTAGATAGGAGTGTTGCTTCATGTGGTACAATTAAGTGATGTGTTGCTAAATAGTTTTTCATTTATTTCATATTACCAGTATTGCAAAGTAAATGGTTACATTATACACATTCAATCCTTTTTGTGCTGACTCTGATACTTGAACACTTACATCTTGCAGATTTCTAGATCTATTGGCGATTTCTATCTAAAGAAGGCTGAATTTAACAGGGAGCCTTTGTATGCCAAGTTTCGTCTTCGGGACCCTATCAAAAGACCAATATTGAGCGCTGACCCGGCAATTTCAGTGATCCAATTGCAACCGCACGATCAGTTTATTATATTTGCTTCTGATGGGCTCTGGGAGCACCTCAGCAATCAGGAAGCAGTTGATATAGTTCAAAATCATCCACGAAATGTAAGAAATTTTTTTTTAATATCTTTTTATCAGCTACATACAGCATTTATCTTTTCAATAAGAACGATAAGGAGATTTAGATTTAACTTTGTATGTGTCAGAAGTTGATAATTTAACACTTATGACTTGTTGCTTGTGTAATTTTCCATAAATCCTATTTTCTTATGTGATTTTAAAAGCAAGCAAAATATTGGGGGAAACACATAGATTGCGGGAGCCCTTCCTAGCACATCCCTAAGTCTGCTCCCATTCTAGATCTTTATTTGCAGAAAGCATGCCTGGTAGTTTTGACAGAGATTGCCTCATTTGCCTGGTCAGCATGCGTTCAGGGAATACCATTGGGAGTTTTTTTTATTATTTTATTGTGTATATATATATAAATATATATATATTAGTATAATACAATCAGAACTCTTCTCATGGTCACTTAACCTTGGATTTAATATGAACAGTTGAGATTGAAATATGAATGTATTTAGTATTTTAATCTCAGCCTTGATATCAAATCCAATGGTTGGTGACCATTAATTTCTTGGTCACCAGGAGAACACTACTCATAATAGAATTAGGATGTAATTATGACCGTTATCCGCATGAAGAAGTTGTTGCAAGTTGTGGATATTTAGTGGTCTATTTCTATTAAGTGCTTGTATGCAATTTGTATCTAATGCTGCAAAAAAAAAAAAGGCCTTCAGTATTGGGTAGTTCTGGAATCAAAGTATTAGTCTGGAAATAAATTCCACCACAGCTGATAACAGGAAGAAATGATGCCAATGTTGTGATTTTGAATGATATTACTGTGAGGTCATTGTTTGAGATGTTTGTGTGCACCTTTGTTTTGTAGCCTGTCACTCTGTTATGTGTAGTCCCATTAAAACTCTTGTTTGCTTAAACTGATGCAGGGAAGTGCAAAGAGGTTGGTGAAAACTGCCTTGCAAGAAGCAGCAAAAAAGAGAGAAATGCGGTATTCAGACCTGAAGAAGATTGACCGTGGTGTTCGTCGCCATTTCCACGATGACATAACTGTGATTGTTGTGTTTCTTGACTCAAATCTTGTGAGCAAGGCTACCTCTGTCAAGTGCTCAGTGAGAGGGGGCGGTATCAGCCTGCCTCCTAATAGTCTGGCTCCTTACACGACCACACCAACGGAAGCTGGCAATACCTGATCATTAAACAAACTGTATCCCAATGTGTGTTTGTTGGTACCATTCTCTTGTGTGAATACAACTAGGTAGAGCTTCCAAGCCAGACTGCAGGGAGTGGGCCGTCAATTCTTTAATGTACAACACTGTAACTTTTAACTGGAATCTAATACTTGCATTTAGCTTCTTTCTGTGCCCAGAAACAAAACAGAACTGGAGAAGACAACTTCAAGGCGACTCCTCAGTAATCAATCATAGCTACATTTCCTTGACACTGTTCTTATCCTTTTCTCATTTTGCTTTTCATTTCTCTTGAAATTTGAGATCTGTAAATTGTATGACATGGCAAATTAAGCTTTTGCTTCCATTTACTTTCGTGTCTGTTATTCATCATATCTATTTTGTCTATCATAATTGGAAATGTAGCACATATATGGGAAGAGCTCAATTGAATAGAATGCTCTAAAAATATCAGTAGCCATGTACTTCGGGCGTTATGTAGGTTTTGCTGGTATACCATGCAGCTCCAACCCAACAGGTCGAGATTTGAATGTTATATTCTTGGAAGTGAATGTGGAAAAGAGAGTAGAGGGGATTTCGAGGTCAGAGAAGTCTTTTACTCCAATTTGTCAGACCCAATCAGGCATATTCCACCAACCCACGTACAAAACTCCTCAATTTTGTACTGCCTAATTGGGGAGCGGATTCAGCATAACCCGGGCACTTACACCAATAGAGTCTAAGGTATTTACGCAGTTTTTTCTTTAACTCCGTTGGTGTTTCTTTACGCCTCAATAGCTGGGTATTGTAGATACCGTTTTTTATAGTCTTTTTTCTTGTAGTTTTTATTATTGTTGATCATGTTAGATATAGTGACTCCTCTCTAATTTATTTTAGTTATTGTATTTTACAACTTCATTTTCACCCACCCTTCGAATATGAGGGCTGGATGAATAGCTGGTGATTAAACAAATGGTTAAAATTGCATATTTGAGTATTGCACATGCGTGGGTTGAAGATAAACAATATATTGCCCAAATGATACAAAAAGTTTTATTTTCTATATTTGTTAGACTATTATGCCCTTACCCTTTATACACTCATATAAAGAGAAAGTGGAAAATAGAGAAGATTTTGTCGGAATGTCACCAAACTCCGCCAGCGTCCAATGACCGGTCGTCGGATTCCTATCACTAAATTTTTTTCGCCGGAATATTATTTTTCTAATATTAAATTACTGACTCTGACTTTAAGCATGTTACTGACTCTTAGTAATCATGTTACTGACTCCCAGTAAGCAACTAACAAATTTCAGTAATCAAGTTACTGACTCTCAGTAATCAGGTTACTGACCCCACCAAGCAGCTTACTGGCCCGAGATGGAGATTCTACTCCCCGAGACGGAGTTTGAGATCCAACTCCTTGCCGATGAAGTGCAAGCGCGTCGCGGAGGTTGGAGGATGCAGCGGTGGTGATTTGACTTCTCAGAAAGAAGTTGAGGTCCGAGACGGAGTTTGAGATCCAACTCCTTGCCGATGAAGTGCAAGCGCGTCGCGGAGGTTGGAGGATGCAGCGGTGGTGATTTGACTTCTCAGAAAGAAGTTGAGGTCCGATTCGTCGTTGCCGATGAAACCTGAGAGAGAGAGAGAGAGAGAGAGAGAGAGAGAGAGAGAGAGATGAAAATATAATTGGATTAGGCTAAGACTAAATATATCTTTTTCATAAGAGTTGTTGGAATTGACAGATAAATTTGAATTGGGCAACTTTTCTCATATTTTTGACTAGATGGTCATTCTCCCGGTAATTTTCCCACCTAATTGTCATTTACTGATTAACCCTATACAAGGGCACAATCCTCAGTGTCACTAGTTTGTACCCTCCAGGATTGTGTTACATAACAACTGCAAAACACCATCAATCTTTGAAATTGTGCAAGCCAGCTTTACCATCACAATCCCTACGTTCATTCTTTACATTTTTTTTCAAGAGGGAAATCAAGCAGCAACGTTCCTTATTCTTGTTACAGAGATAACCTGATCAGGGTTTGGGCATCACTTCTGAGAGACTGAGGGATAGTATACGAGTGGACAGACTTGTTGCGTGACATGTTGAACTTTATACTCATTAACTATATATATAAAAAATATTTGTGCATGAAAATATTTTAATTTGTGCATAGAAAATCTTAAACATTCCTACGTGTTAATAATTTACACACAATTAAATGACTTGTCTCAATTAGTTTGAGGTACTCCATGATAGACTACGTTCAGAACTCCATGACAATTTCTAATGCTACATGCAAACACTGAGGGACAGGAAAAAATTGTTTGCAACCTCGTTGCAAATCAGAGGCAAAACCATCTTGTATTTTCAATTGTAATACGTACTTCTTAAACATTTCAAGAGAAATGGTAACAGTCCTATGCTGGCCAACGAAGATACTTGTACGTCTTTCAAGTCATCTAAGTTGTAACCAACTACTGTACGTTACCTACATATAAGCTATGAACTATCTAATTTCTAGCAAGTAGCAACCACCCATAAACCAAAGGCCTCCAATTAATCCCATGTCATATGATTCGAGTAAATTACAGTTAAACATCGATAATTTAATACTCGATTAATTAATAACCTCGTTAAGTTAATAATTTTTCCCAGTCCTGACTTAGGAACAACGTGCTAAATTAATATTTTACTAAATTTATAAGATAATAGACTTTCGAGAATCCCTTAAGACCCCATCGAATATATAAATTAATAATAGCTTAAAAAACACATAATAATTTATTTAAGACATATAAATCACTCATTTATAAAGACTTCTTAAAATACGACTCAATTGTAACTTGTTGCTTCTTGAAGTTGATGTCATCATAGATCTCATCACAAACTCTTCGTAGCATGATTATAATTTTTTAAATAGTTTTTTCATGGTGCAACAAATAATTATTCAATGTTTTCGCCGCTTGGAGGGGGCTCCATGACACAACTATCATTTTCAACATTATTACTCTGATCATTTCCCATGATCACTCTACGCATTTAATCTGTCATGGTGGATTTCTTTACACCTTTGAGATGAGAAGCCATGTTGTGTTTGGTGTTTTGTTGTGGTACAATTTAGTCTATGAGTTTTCGTAATTTAAATAGAGCTTGATTAACTAAATGTTCATAAAAGTAATACATTGAACTAAATGTTCATAAAAGTAAGGGAAAATAACCATTTAGTGCTAATTTGACCTCCTCATTACCCATTCCAATGATCATCTTATTTTCTTCCCCTATTCAACATAAGGTAGCAACTCCTATTGCCCATTTCAACAAATCTTTTCAACTCTAGTACAATTTTAATTTTTTTCTTCCTTTTTTGCCCTCACCCCTTATACACTCATATGAAGAAAAAGTGGAAGATAGAGAAGAACCCTAAACCCTAAACCCAAACTCCGCCGGCGTCCAATGACCGATCGCCGGATTCCAGTCACCGAACTCCGGCCGTCGGATTCCGGTCACCCAATTTTTCGACAGAATTTTTTTTCTGCCGGATTTATTTTTTCGCCGTAATTTTTTCCCTTATGTATAATCAGGTTACTGACCCCCAGTAATCAGATTTTCCCAATCAGATTTTTTCGCCGGAATTTTTTTTTCTTTTGCCGGAAATTTTGTTTTCAATATTACTTTAGTCACCGGATTCCAGTAACTTGACTCAAGTTACTGAGGGTCAGTAATGTGATTACTGGGGGTCAGTAATGTGATTACTGAGGGTCAGTAATGTGATTACTGAGGGTCAGTAATAGATTAGTGAGTGTCCTTAATGTGATTACTGAGAGTTAGTAATGTGATTATTGAGGGTCAGTAATGTGATTACTGTGGGTCACTAATGTGATTACTGGGGGTCATTTATAGATTAGTGAGTGTCTTTAATGTGATTATTAGGGGTGTTCGTACCTAAAACCCGTAGGCCTGGTAGAGACAGATGAATCCAAGCGTGATCTCCTGTGAACCTGCTTACTAAGGGGAATACCGGGCGGGCCGGTCTTCTCCTCTCCGATGCCTAAGTTAGTACAGTTGGGATGAATAGATAACTTAAGCACGTATGATAAGCAGGTGGAGAGATCAGTTACCTATTAATGAGGGTAGCTGAGGCCCTTATATAGGTAGCCGGGCGTGAGGTCTGGCCTCACTCTTCGATGTGGGACTGGCTTCCTTCTGTTTGCACACCAAAGGGCAGCTCTGGTGACCTCTTTGGCATGTTGGCGTCCCCGGTCCCCGGGCCCCTGGTCACAAGGTAGACTGTTGGACCTCGGGTCCGGGTGCTGGTGGTCCTGCTCTGGGATCTAGGCCGGCCTTGGGTGCACTGGCTGCGAGTCTGAG
Source organism: Potentilla sterilis (assembly GCA_963682095.1). NCBI lineage: Eukaryota > Viridiplantae > Streptophyta > Magnoliopsida > Rosales > Rosaceae > Potentilla > Potentilla sterilis. The sequence continues at coordinate 19,442,955 of OY821762.1, read as the reverse complement.
GGCCTGCTGTAGCCCCTCTGTGGCTACTTTCAACAAGTCCCCCAAGTTCCCGGTCAAGTGCAATCTTGAATGGGGACTTAATGTCTTGCTCTGGTCCCGCAGGCCCGCAGGGTTACCAACCCAACGGTGCCCAGTCCCCCAAGTCCGCATTGAAGATTGGGCGTGACCGTGCGTTCGGTCAAAGGAGGCGTGATGAGTACCGGTCGGAGAGTGCATGGGATCTCGTCTGGGCGTTCTGCCATCGGAACGAGTCGGAGAGAGCATGGGATCTCGTCCGGGCGTTCTGCCATCGGAACGAGTCGGAGAGTGCATGGGGTCTCGTCCGGGCGTTCTGCCATCGGAACGAGTCGGAGAGAGCATGGGATCTCGTTCGGGCGTTCTGCCATCGGAACGAGTCGGAGAGTGCATGGGGTCTCGTCCGGGCGTTCTGCCATCGGAACGAGTCGGAGAGAGCATTGGATCTCGTCCGGGCGTTATGCCATCGGAACGAGTCGGAGAGTGCATGGGGTCTCGTCTGGGCGTTCTGCCATCGGAACGAGTCGGAGAGAGCATGAGATCTCGTCCGGGCGTTCTTCCATCAGAACGAGTCGGAGAGTGCATGGGGTCTCGTCCGGGCGTTCTGCCATCGGAACGAGTCCCCCAAGTTTCCAAGGCGAGTAGCCCGGTGGTTCGGCCCAGCTTGTGCTGGAATAAGCGTGGGGTAGGATTGCTAGCGTGCGGGGAGGCCTGTTGGTGCGTGGAATAAGCCAATAGGTACCCCGGTGTTGCGGTCATGTTGAAGCACCGGTTAACACTTGCTAGTTCTTCTCAGCTTGTGTTGGAATAAGAGTGAGGTAATGTGCAAGTTTGTTAGCCTGCGGGGAGACTTGTTCTGTGTTAGAGAAACAATCTGCCCGGTGGGGTGGCGTTGAGATAACGAGTCTCGCCATGTATCCCAAAATGTATCACAGTTCAGTGTGATGCAGAGTTTTTATCCTGCTGGACAAGAGTACATGTGTTAGATGTAAACTCGCCCGGGTTTATAAAGCCCATGCGTTTGGAAGCCTTGAGTTGTTGCTGGCTCGTTCCTGCCCGCAGGCGAAGGAAAGTGACTAAACCGGAGGAATGCTTTGGAGCCGGTTGAATGTCACATGACCGGTGGAATGCCTTGGAACCGGTTGAATGCTACGGAACCGGTGAGGTGCCATGGAACCGGTTGGATTGGCCGGTTGGATACTTCATAACTAGTGAGATACTGCGGAGCCGGTTAGATACTGCGGAGCCGGTTGGATACTTCATAACCGGTGAGATACTGCGGAGCCGGTTGGATACTTCATAACCGGTGAGATGCTACGGAGCCGGTTGGATACTTCATAACCGGTGAGATGCTGCGGAGCCGGTTGGATACTTCATAACCGGTGAGATGCTGCGGAGCCGATTTGAGGTTAACTCTTTGGGAAGTGGGGGGAGTGGACGCCTCGGCTTGTGCTCCTATCTCCCCTAACTGCCGCTTGTAAGTGGGACAGGTGGCTGACATGCAATGAAGGGGAGAGCCCATCAGTCCCATCAGTTATGATGACATGGGAGCTTTATCGATGTTGGGACACGTGTCAGCAGGGAGCGGTCTGAGATGGAGGGGATCTGCGGCTGGGGTTGCCTCTCTTTTATGCTTGCCCTAAGTATCAACAAGGTGTAGTTTTGCCGCCTATAAGATGCTTCGCCCCCCCCCCCCCCCCCCCCCCCCCCCCCTCCTCTCCTCCTGCCGTATTTTGCTGAAGCTTGGCTCTTCGTTTGCCGTCTGTCTGTACTGTTATCCTGCTACAGAGCGAAATTCCGTTCTTAGGTTTTATGGCATCTGGGAGATCAGCGAATCCTGTCGGTGCCGGCCGTGGGCCGATGGGAGGGCCCGTGAGGTACCAGCTATTGGAAGGCGACAGGGCAATTTTCTGTGACGAGCCGACCAGAAGCATGACTGTTAATGAGATAAGGGATTTTCGGGCAAAGTGGGATATCGACTCCTCCGTTAAGCTCCGGGGTCTATATCTCGGGGAACTGGCCTGCAATCCGGAGGAGGGTTGGGTTGCCGTTTTTGATGATCAATTTCGGCACGGGCTATCTCTGCCGCTGCCGAAGTTTGTCCAGTATGTGCTGAGCCTGATAAATATCTCCCCCGCCCAGCTTCCTAGTAACCAGTGGAGGCAGTTGCTTGGTCTCGGGTGCTTATTCAGTCTGAGCAACATGGAGTGGCCACGATAAGTGAGTTTCGGGCGCTGTACAAGATTCTTTACTGCAAAAAGGCCCAGGCCTGTGGTTGTGTTAATTTTGCCGCGCGGGACTTCGAGCCTGCCGTCACTCACCTGCCGTCGTCCGTTTCGAATGTATGGAGGAGGTCGGTTGTGATGGCCGGGGGCAGGTGGTAGCGTAGCTGGAGGGGCTTTCGGGTGCCCGGGGCTTATCAAGCTATCGGGGATCAGTCGTACCGGTTGGTCGACTTAGAGAGGCAACGGTTGGCCCGGCTTTTTGTTTGCTGGGACAATCTGGGCCGGAGCTCCTACAACTTCATCTGGTGGAATGTGCTGGAGATATGCGAGATGGGGAAGAAACCTGGTAAGGTACCATGCATTGTTGCTTTGTGGGGTCGCGTTTTATTCTGACCGCTCGGTTTATTGGTTTGCAGCTAATGCCCCCCGGCTCGCTGTCCGGAGCGAGGAGACCGTCGAGCCGGATGACGAGCTTGTGGTCCAGAGGTTGATGTAGATGGGGGAGATGGCCTCGAAAACCGTTGTAGATCCGGTCACTCTAGAGAGCACGGTGCATAATACCCCTGTTCCGCTCGTGTTTCCGGACTCCCACTACGGTAGGCGGCCGGGCGGTGAGGATAACGCCCCACTTGTTATTCAGGAAGTGAGATCGGTGGGCTCACAAGGTTCGGAACCTCTAGCGCGGCCGGTGGGGATACGGGCCCCGCGGGAGAGAGAAGCAGCGGAGATGACTGGGTACCGCAGAAGCAGTCTTGGCAAAGCTCCGGTGAAGAGGGCGAGGACGTTTGATGCCGGGGCGTTGAGCTCGGCTGGTGGGGGGTCAGCACTGGTTCTGGCAGAGGGAGCCGGTAGCCGAAGGAATCGGGAGCCGGAAGCCGATCGCGGCTCTGGTGGAAGTGGTTTTGGTAGGTTTGTGGCATCTACCATTGAGGCCTTGGGGCTTGATCGGGAGGCCCCGGGGGCTGTGCGGCCGGGTGAGAGCTGGAAGAAGGCTGTGGAGCTGGGTCTTCGGGTAAGCCTGGCTGCGTACCTGTGTGGAATTGTGGTTCTTCTGTGCTGCCTCTCCCCCTTTTGTGGCACGAGCTAATGTTCTTTTTTTGTGTATTTGTACCAGCTGGTTCATAGCCTTTACGCCACTGAGCTTAGTGAGGAGACTCCGGCTCTGGAGAAGTAAGTGGAGGACCTCACCATGCAGCTGTCATTGGCGGAGGCTAAGCTTGCGCAAGAGAGAGAGGAGGCCGGGCGGCTGGCGGCCGCTCGGGAAGAGAGGAATACGGAGTTGGAGGCGAAGGTTTTGGAGCTGCAGGCCCAAATAACAGCTGCCTTCAAAGGAGGGGAGAAACTCGTAGAATCCCAACTTGCCGAAGTCGCTGATAAAGCTATCGACGATTTCCGGGAGTCGGTGGAGCTTGAAGAGATGCTGGAGGCCGCCCGTGCGAAGGGTATAAATGATGCCTATCTGGAGTGGAGGGAGAAAGGGTGGCTTGATGCTGAGCGGATGGAGGCTGATGTAGCCTTGGCCGAGAAGCTGGAGCAAGAGCGGTCTCTCAAGGCTGGCGGGTCAGGGATTGGAGGCTCCGGCGGCGCTGATTAGCGGTTTTTTTTTTGTTTTACATATATATACCCGGCAGATGTATATACCTTGTAACCAGCTGTAGCTCATTCTAGAGACAGTGACTGTGTATTGCAACGTTGGTACCAAATACATTACTGTCCCTCCAAGACTGATCTCATTTAGGGTAGAACCGCAGGTGCTGGATATTCCATGGGCGGGTGGAGTAGATGCCTTCGGCGTCTATGATGTGGAATGTTGCCGGACCCGTGGCTGCGGTGATTTGGTAGGGCCATTCCCAAGTTGGCTCCAGGGCCAGTGGTTTTTTCTGAACTTTCTTCATGACCCAGTCCCCCACTTGTAATTTCCTTTCCTGGACCTTTCTGTCATAGTATCGAGCGACCCGTTGCTTGTATGTTTGCTTCCGCATATGCGCTTGGTCGCGCCGCTCTTCTATGAGATCCAGGTTGAGCCGTATGCCCTCGGCGTTTGTTTCGGCGTCGTAATTCTCAACCCTACCACTGGGCATATCGGTCTCTACGGGGAGCACCTCTTCGCTCCCGAATGCCATGCAGAACGGGGTCTCCCCTGTTGCCCAGGTCGCTGTCGTCCGGATGGCTCATAGAACCGCAGGGAGTTCCTCAGCCCAACATCCCTTTTTGTCATCCAGCTTCTTCTTGAGGAGACTTTTGATAATCTTGTTGACCGCTTCTACCTGGCCGTTGGTCTGCGGGTGCGCCACTGAGGCGAACAACATCCGGGTCCCCATGGAGGCCGTGTACTGGATGAGATCAACATTATTGAACTGTGTCCCGCTATCCGTGACTATGGTCTGCGGCACCCCGAACCGGCAATAGATGTTCTTCCATAGGAATTTTCTTACCCGCTCCTCGGTGATCTTTACCAAGGGTTCCGCCTCGACCCACTTAGTCTGATAGTCAACGGCTACAATGGCGTATTTCTATTGTCCCATGGCTATTGGGAAATGGCCGATGATGTCTAGCCCCCACTGTGCGAACGGCCATGGCGCTAACAGAATTGACAACGCGATTGCTGGGGCATGGGGTGTAGAGGCGTACATGTGGCACTTGTGGCAACCGCCTGATATTCTTCTCGACGTTGCTGCCATGTCTGGCCAAAAGTACCCCGCCCGTAGCGACTTGTGAGACAGGGACCGGGCGCCAGAGTGATTACCGCATACTCCTTCGTGGATTTCTCGCATGATGGCTTCTCCCGCCTCCTTAGTCACACACTTTAGCTGGGGGAAGCTGTGCCCTCTTCGGTACAACTTGCCGCCGAGGAGGCTGTACCTGGCACACCAGAGGTGCAGACTCCTAGCTTCCACTGTATCCTGGGGGCTGGTTTTGTCAGCCAAGTATCTAACTATCGGATCCATCCAGCTTGGTGGTGCCTCCTCTACCGCAAATATCTCGGAGATGGTCTTGCTTATGCTCGGTTTCTGGAGGGTTTCAATTTTAGCTTTTCGGTACTCTAGTGGGTAGTTTTCGGTTGCCAACCTGGCTAGGGCGTCTGCATGCCTATTTGCCTCCCGGGGTATATGTTGAATCGTGGCGCCCTGGAATGGCTCGATCAGGGCTTTGGCCAAAGCTTGGTAGGAAGCTAACTAGGGTTCCTTGACTTCGAACAGCCCGTTCATCTGGTTCACCACCAGGCTCGAGTCGCTATATATTTCCAAGGATGGTATCCCCATTTCCTTGGCCAGCTGCAAGCCGGCTATGAGGGCCTTATACTCAGCGGCGTTGTAGGAAGTATTGAAGAGGAACCACAAGGCATACTCGTACGACTGTCCATCGGGCGAGGTTAGCATGACGCCGGCTCCGTTCCGCTTACTCGTTATGGAGCCGTCCACATAAAGTTTCCAACCGCTGGGGAGGCCTGGTTCAATCTTTATGGTCTGAACCGCATCGGTGCCCGCAGACAGGCCGGAGTGCGCTTCTACCGCAGCGGCCTGACCCTTGATAGCCGTTCGCGGGGCTTAAGTGATGTCGAACTCTCCCAATTCAACTGCCCACCGTACGAACCTGCCGCTAGTATCCGGTCGTTGCAGGATCTGCCGCAGAGGGTGATTGGTATATAGGGTGATGGAATGGGCCTGGAAATAGTGTCGGAGCTTTCTAGCGCTGACGATCAGAGCCAGAGCCAGTCTTTCAATGTCAGGGTACCGGCTTTCGGCTCCGGTAAGTCCCTTCCCTGCATAGTATACCGGGAGATCGAGCGTGCCTTCCTTCCTGACGAGAGCTGAGGAGACGGCCGTTCCTGATGCAGCTATGTAGAGGTATAGCATCTCGCCCGACACTGGTTTGGATAGGAGAGGCACTGCAGACATGTATATCTTGATGGACTGGAATGCCGCTTCGTGCTCCGCCGCCCAGTGAATTTTCTTGAACTGCTGCGCCTTGAGCAGTTTAAAGAATGGGGCGCACTTATCGGTCAGGCGGGAGATAAATCTAGCCAGGGCGGCCAGTCGGCCGGTCAGCATCTGGACCTGGTTTCTTTCCCCTAGTGTTTCCATGTCTAGGGTTTCCTGGACCTTCAGCAGGTTAGCTTCTATCCCCCGCTGGCTGATAATATGGCCTAGGAACAAACCCTCTGATATCCCAAAAATACACTTCTTTGGGTTCAGGCACATCCCAAACTTGAGCATCTTACCGATGACTACTGCCAAGTCTCGGACATGTGCCCCTGCGGTCAAGCTCTTGACTAGCATGTCATCTACGTACACTTCCACCGTTTTTCCCATCTCCTGCTCCAACATTCGATTCACCATCCGTTGGTATGTGGCCCCGACGTTCTTTAGACCGTACGACATCCTCTTGTAACAGTAGGTGCCTCGGTCAGTTGTGAACGAGGTGTGCTCTTCGTCGTCCGGGCTCATCCTTATCTGATTGTATCCGGTGTAGGCATCCATGAAGCTGAGTAGTTTAAAACCGGACGTGGAGTCTATAAGATGGTCTATTCGGGGGAGCGGGAAGCTGTCTTTAGGGCACGCCCGGTTTAGGTTGGTGAAATCAATGCACATGCGCCACCGGTCGGTTCCCTTCTTTGGGACCATAACCACGTTGACGAGCCATCAGGGATACTGGACTTCCTAGATGAAACCTATGCCTCTCAGCTTCTGCACTTCTTCTCTGATCACCTCATACTTCGCCGGGCTAAAGGACCTCCTCTTCTGCCTCACCGGGGGAACGTTGGGCAACAAATTTAGCCGGTGGACAGCTATCTCCGGGGATATTCCTGGCATGTCCTCGTACGACCATGCGAAGACCGAACTGTTGTCTCGGAGAAAGGTGTTGAGCTCTTGCCTGACAGCCGGAGCGAGCTTTGTTCCTATCACCACCTTTCGCTCCTGATGATCCTCCGAAATGGAGATTGTTTCGGTTTCTTCCACGGCCGACGGTCATTTTCGCTTCTCGTCGTCGGAGTCGGTGTCATCACGGGGGTCAATACTCGATTCGGCATTGGTTCTTGTTGAGTAGCCGTGAATACCTCGGTCTGCTTTCGCCCGTGGGTCAGGGCCTCTGCATAATATCTGCGAGCGAACTTCTAGTCCCCGCGTATGGTAATGACGCCGGCGGGTGAAGGCATCTTTAACATCAACATATGGCCGGCTATAAACGTTTTCAGCTTCCACAACCCCGGCCGACCGATTATGCCATTGTATGAGGACAGGTAGTCCACGATGATGAACTCCAGGTGCTCCTTCCTCGTCCTATCTCCCTCGCCGAAGATTAGCGGTAGGTAATCCGATCCCAAAGGCTGGACCACCTCACCGGAGAAGCTTATCAGTGGCTCGTTATCCTGGGATAACTTGCTCCTTCCTTGCTGCAGCCCCTTGTATGCGTCTCGGAACATCACATTGACAGAAGCTCCGGTATCGATCAACATGCGGCTGGTTATCCAGTGGTCTATTTGGACCGTAATGAGGAAGGGGTCGTTGTGCGGTTGGATCAGATCCTCCAGCTCTTCTTCCTCATAGAACGTAACCGAGTTCCATCCGGTTTTAGCGGCCTGGCCGCTTTCTCCTCCAAAGGCATACACCTCCTTTCTCCGGATCGACCTTAAACACCGCTTCTTCGAGCTCCGGGTGAGTTGATCTATATGGTCCCCACCGTGTATCATATTTATACTCCCGTGCACCTCGATCCCTCCGGGAACTCGGGTGCTTATGGTCCCTACTTGTCGGGCTCCTTGCCCGTCCCTTTGCGGGTCATCTGTCCGAACTCGGCCGTCCACAACCGTTCTCTAGGGTCGTTGGCCGCTAGTCCGAAGGGCTGGGTCTTCGTGTTTTTCTGCTGGCATAATGGCCAGGGCCCGCGGTGGTCGCTCTGCTGGCGCCGCTGCCATGGGCAGTGCCAGTCGCGAAGGCGGTGGTCTTCTACCTGACCGTGAACTGTTGTTGCCGTTCCGGCGGGGTCGCCAATCCTCCCATACCTCGGCTTTCTTGCTGGTCGTAGGCGTACGGTTGCGATCCTGCCGCCCCGCTTTGCTTTCACGGGAAGACGGTGGTAGTAGGTCATCAGACCTTCGCTTGGGCATCTTATCCCCGTACGTCTCATGCTCCGCCTGGGCGTGCCTGACGGCCACGACCATCAACTCGTCGTACCCCAGCGGCTCCTTTAGTCGCAGGGCGTACGAGAGTTCCCCGGGTCTTAACCCCTGCTTGAATGCCATCTCAGCGATTCTTTTATCCAAGTTCCTGACCCCGGCCGTGGCGATATGCCACCGGTTAATGAAAGCGCGCAGCAGTTCGTGGTCAGTCTGCATGCAATCGAAAAAGATCGTTGATGTTTGGGCCGCCCTGGCTCTAAGGACGAACCGGCCGACAAACTTATCAGCCAGCTGTTCGAAAGTTTCTACCGAGTTTATTGGCAGCTCGTAGAACCAACTCAACGCCTCTCCCGAGAGCGTCTCTTGGAATACACTGCAGCACGTGGCGTCTGAGTATCCCCTTGTGCCCGTTTGTGACTTAAAACTGTCTAGGTGCTGGTATGGGCAGCTCGTTCCTGAGTACATCAGTTTCAGGGGCTTTCGGATACCAGATCTTCCTGATTCCCTAACCCAGTGTGGAAAAGGTCCAGTGCGTTCGTGGAATCGTGCACTGTCTTGCGGTCGCCCCGTCTTTTTCTCGCTGGCCTCTAGTCGGTTCTTCATGTCCGACACCGAGGTGGAGAGCGTCTGGAGCGCCCTTGCTGTGGAGTTGTCCTGCTCGCTCGATGCCGGGCTCGCGCGGTATGGGGGCTCAACCGGGCCGGAATTCTTCAGAGCTTCTGGAAAGAGAGGCGTGGGCACATGCGCGGTCTTTCTCCTTCCTGTAGGCTGTCCCACTTCTAGGTGCGGGAATTCACTACCTCTGTTTGCGGGCCGCGATGCCGCCCTAGAAGTGCCCTGCTGGTGCCCTTTCTCCAGGGCCGCTAATAAGGCGATGTTCATTGCTTCCAACTCCTGGCACCGGGCATCCGCTCTCAGCTGGTCTCGATCGCCCTCCTCTCGCAACCGTGCGACTTCTGCCTTCATCTTTTTTATTTCCTCCCCCGCATTGTATTGGTCAGGATGGTCTGGGCCTTGGCGATCGTGAGTTCCGTCTCGGTCGGGAGAAGGGACGAACCTCGCGCTGATCTCAGATTTAATGTTTTGGGCCCGGTCGGGGATCCGGACTCGCTCTTTCAACCTTCCCGTGCCGGCTTTTATCTTCCTTTCCTCCATGGCCTCCGGATTATGGATTTAACTGCCTTTCTACCCTCCGGGTTCTACCCTCCGGTAGAGCAACGCTACTTTTCTTGTGGATCAAATCACTTCCCACAGACGGTGCCAATTGTTCGTACCTAAAACCCGTAGGCCTGGTAGAGACAGATGAATCCAAGCGTGATCTCCTGTAAACCTGCTTACTAAGGGGAATACCGGGAGGGCCGGTCTTCTCCTCTCCGATGCCTAAGTTAGTACAGTTGGGATGAATAGATAACTTAAGCACGTATGATAAGCAGGTGGAGAGATCAGTTACCTATTAATGAGGGTAGCTGAGGCCCTTATATAGGTGGCCGGGCGTGAGGTCTGGCTTCACTCTTCGATGTGGGACTGGCTTCCTTCTGTTTGCACACCAAAGGGCAGCTCTGGTGACCTCTTTAGCATGCTGGCGTCCCCGGTCCCCGGTCCCCGGGCCCCTAGTCACAAGGTAGACTGCTGGACCTCGGGTCCGGGTGCTGGTGGTCCTGCTCCGGGATCTAGGCCGGCCTTGGGTGCACTGGCTGTGGGTCTGAGGGCCTGTTGTAGCCCCTCTGTGGCTACTGTGAACAGGGGGTCAGTAATGTGATTACTGGAGGTCAGTATTTTGATTACTATGTGTCAGTAATATTTGAATATGAATGATAATCCTTTTTTTGTTGTTCGTTTACAGATTAGACAAGTGAAAACAACAAAGAGCAAACTAGAAGCAACATCTTTGAAGGAGCAGATAGCACGACTCTAAATTTTTTACTCTGGGCACCCAGAAACCTAATCAAGGCACCCAGAAATATACTCTGGGCACCCCACCTTTCTCCGGCCTGGCTTCCTCCGCCAGATCGACGCCGTCCCAAAGCCGGATCTGATCGACGCAGCCCCAAAGCCTCTTCATCCCCGTCGACCTGCATGGACCACATGCCTGGGCTACCTGCACCGATCCAGTCGTCACCCTCGACCAAGTCAACCCTCGATGTTGGGATCCAATCTGGAGCGAATTTGCTGGGCTCGGGACTGCGTCGTCTGCGCTCGACGTCAACGATGTGGGATTGCTAGGTCGACGCGGTGGAGGTCCGATCTGGGTTGAGCACAGGCAGTAGCTTCGATGTGGTGAGGTCACGGGTGCAGGGATCGGGTGAAGGTGTTGATCTGAGATCAGGAGGGGCTGTTGCAGCGGCGACAGGTGGGGGCGGCAGGGAGAGCAGGCCGATCTGAGAGAGAGAGAGAGAGAGAGAGAGAGAGAGAGAGAGAGAGAGAGAGAGAGAGAGAGAGAGAGAGAGAGAGAGAGAGAGAGAGAGAGAGATGTATGTTGGTTAGAAAGGAGGAGGAGAACGAGGATATTAAGGTTTAGTATAGGGTATTTATGTATTTTTACTAAGATTCATTAGAGTGGGTAGGTAACATTGGAATGGACAAGTTTTTTTCTATTTTTGTGCAAATGGTATTTTTTCCTAAAAGTAATACATTGAACAATGAATTTTTGTTTTGAAAACTCTAAAACGATAAGTATTTTGATAAATTAATAAATTATTAATTTATCGATTAATTAATACTGTACTAAATTAATAAATTTTGTCAGTCCTAACATTATTAATAGGTTTAACTGTATTCATGCATAAACTGTTTAAAGGGAGCTCCAATTCTCCTATGAGGAATTCACAATCATGTGTTCAAAAGCATCATCAGAAGATTGAGAAATCAATAACAGGTTCAGTAAACTAGCAGATAGATAACAACTACTAATCAAATGCATTAAAGCAGAGTCAAAATGATGAGTACTTGAATTAAAAGAGCAAACATTTCTCATGACTTGAGTTTTTTTGGGCTTGGTGATGAGGTTTTAGACTTTGTAACATTCTCTTTCTCTTCGATCCAAATTAGACTCTCTTCATATTCAACCATGTAAAGCTGCTCACCCTCAACTATATTCAGGCCAAGCTTTTCTTTATCTTTATGAACAGTCCTCATGAGCACATATCCTTTGCTAGTCCATTTCCTGCCAACTATGCCACTTTCCATAGCTAACCAAGTGCAGGGTGGTTTGTCAAGCAGTAGCTGCACAGGCGAGACAATTGCAGAAGTGTAATATGTAAAACTCGACACACATAGGCACCCTCCTATAACCCCAAGCTCGTAGTCATACAATCTCCTATCATCATCGTCCAAGCACGTCAGCTGCATTATCCAGAACTCCTCTTTAGCCAAATCAAAAACAGCCAGATTGTATCTAAAACCGCTGTAATAATTTAGCCAATGAACTGTCTCATTCGAAATAATCCCGGTAAGACTAAGATACATATCGCGCTGCCAGTTATTAGGAATCATTCTCCAAATGGGAGCTCTCAGTGATATGATGTGGACAAATAGTCGGTGGCAGACAAATAGCCAGCACCACAAAAGGACAACTTAATTAAATTGAAATCTCCACGTATAATTTCATTTGGTCTCTCATTTCTTCTATCTCTTATTCATGATGAATTCTATTCCAACTAAGTAAACATGACATTAGGATATCAGTCTTTTAGGTTTGAATCTAACAAAGTTAATGATAATGTATCATCTCATGGAAAAGACTAAGAAATTATTTCCATCCCGTGAACCAAACAAAGCCTTATAGAATTATACCAAGTCTTTTGACTATTTGGTAGCGAATACAGTTGAGCTCTTTAAGATGCTCCAAGTCCTTAGCAGACTTTGATGTACTCCCTAGATCCTCGGGTGTCTTTCTCAATCAAATGTTGGCTTTAAATACTAGTAGTGGGAATATTAGCATATGTTGGGAACTCACAGAAACAATTTGAATATGGTAAAAAGAAAACACATTCCCACAATCCCACCTAAGTTTTGAACATAAATACATAGAACACGAAATAACATAGTTGACTATTTTACTGAAGGCACATATTTTACACCACATGCACCTCCATTTAAATCAACTAAGAGCAAGTCCAATTGATATGTCATTTAGAAAGTGTCAAATTTGAATTTGACATATGACTTGGCAAATTTGAATTGTTATTGTTTGATATTTTTTTTGCTCCAATAGATGTGTCAAAATTTAAACATTATTATAATATAAATTAGGAGGAAGAGCTAAAAGAGAGAATAGGAAAAATAATGATAAAATAATAAGTGACATAAAAGAGAGAGAAAATAATGATAAAATAATAAGTGACATTAGCCTTGGTTCATGTCAAATTTGACATGAAGGGACTCTATGTCAAATCCACATCAGCTTTGACTAATCGGTTGGAAATGAATTTTTGATTTTTTGTTACCGTTTTTGTTGAGATGGTAAAAATGACATATCCATTGGACTTGCTCTAACGCAGTAGAGTAATCTACCGATAGAAACGCACCCATTTTCTGGTTTCTTTTCTTTATTCAGATACATGGAGAGGGAAGCATATGATGCTGTGAATGGCCTGCCATTTTCATGTGGAACTCAGATAAGAGCGGGCATGGTGCTCATTGCAATTGGTACCACCCTGGTCCAAACAGGAAACTTCTTTTTCTTTATGTCACTCACACACAATGTACTTCAGATCTTTGAGAATCTAGGTACCATTACCAAAGATTGCACTTCTTTGATGGCCTAGATTTTATTTTTCACCCCCTAATAACACATTTTGGCCTTGAAAATTCAGACAGATCATCTAGAGAGTAATCGTTCTGAAGCTCATCAGAGACCTCAAAGTTCAAACTCAGATTCTATGTAAAGCTTTCAATGCCTATATCAGTTGTCATTCTCAGACTAATAGACAAATTCTGGAATAATCAACTATCTTCCCAACTCTCATATATTAGGTTATTAGCAGAGAAGCCTTTTACGTAATAGCTGAAGTAGTCCACCTCTCTTGCTATAGACACCAGCGTCCACATGAACGTATTAGTCGGTTTTCATTTGTATTTTGATTCAGCAGGGGAATTTCTTAAATAGTTAACCGTATAATATCATAGATAAATTGAAATATTTCCTAATTCCTAAATTTGTAATCCGCAAAACAAATGACACATAAGTTTCTGTTGATTAAAGTACTAAAACCCCATGCTGGATTTTCAATAGGAGTAAGAATCGTAAACAATGAATGTATCGGTAGTATTCTGCTTCAAAATACTGGGTGGAAGTCGGTATTTAATTTATCTTCTGACTATCATTTTAAAGTATAATTATCCGAAAAAAATAAAATAAAAAAGAAAACAGAAGTAAGAAGTGTAATAATCTTCTAATTACGTTTAGAACTTCAATTACTCGTTCATGAAATCCACCCCAAAACTTTTTGGGCTATGGAGAGAAAAAAAAAAAAAAAAAACTCCCTCCTTCAAATATTATTATAAAAAATATAGTACTCTTTAAAAGAAGAAGAAGGACAACAAAGACATGACAAAAGCTCACTCTCTCAGGTTTGTGCAGAGGTGGTGAGACCACCCTTTTATCTGTTTATTTGCCAAGTTTGACGAGACTCCTCTTTTTACTCACCACTCCCTGTCACTATGGAACTTAAAACCTGTGTTTGTTTAATGGTTCAAGACCTTTCCTTTTCTCTTTTTTAGTTATATGCTTGTGACTCACTCACTCTGGTTTACTGCCATTGATGCATGCCAACTTGGTTGGTTCAAATTACCAAATGCAAGACAAGAACAACACTGTCTCTCTCTCTTTCTCGAGCCCCAACCTTCTTTCCCACCTAGGGTTTATCACTCTCTCTCTCCCTCTCTAAACCTCTCAGTTTTGAATAGTCATTTTTAGCTGAAACTTGATTTATCTCAAAAAATAAATGAGCACTCCCTCAGTCCACTGTGCATTGTTGTAGAAGATGAACTGGGATTTAGCTCTGAAAATTTCTCCAAAAAACTAAACTTTCTACTTTGTTTCTGTAAAACCCAGTTCAGACAACACTACATTCTCCATTTTAGGCTAAACCCCACTTCCTTTTTACCCCAAAAGAAAACCCAGATTCCTCCAAAAACTTCACCTTTCTCACTTTACCAAACCAGTTCTCTCATTCTTTTGGTTTCTTTTATCCCCCAAATCCAGAAAAGGCTCCGACTTTAGAAGAAGAAGAAGAATAGCTAGATGGGGTGTGTAGCCTCAAAGCTAGAGGAAGAAGGAGTAGTAGTAACAATCTGCAAAGAGAGGAAGCGCCAGCTGAAACTAGCAGTGGAGAAAAGATGTGCTCTTGCAGAAGCACATTGCAAGTACTGTCAAGCTCTGTGTGCAGTAGCTGCAGCTGTCAACCTCTTTGTTTCTCGCTACTCTTCACCACCTTCACCTTTCCTCATCACATTTTCGCCACCTTCTCCTCCTCGTCAGTCTCATTCTCATCCTCAGCTCACTCATGAGAGCAATGTGATCACCAACCCTATGTTCCTCCAGCAGAGGCCTTCAGAGTCGACTCATGAGGCCATTGCCTGTGGTTCTTGTGCTTCTTCGTCTTCGACGTCGTCGGAGTGTTGTGATGAGGAGAGGAGAGTAGAGGAGGAGCAGAGCCAACATGAGGAAAGAACAGGAAAGAGAGCAGAGAATGCAGAGCAGGGTTTTGGGTACTTTTATATGCAAATGCCGCCAGCAATGCCATCACAACAGATGGATTTCGGGTGGGATTTCTTCAACCCTTTCGAGGGGGTAAGGCCGGAGGTTATAACCGGATACCGGAGGAGTTCCGAGGAAGACTTGAGGGCAGTGAGGGAGGAGGAAGGGATACCAGAGCTGGAGGAAGAAGGGGAGAGAGAAGTGGAGCAAGAGAAGAAGGTTGTGGTGGTGGAGGAAAAGAGGGGTGTAGAGAATGGAAATGTGGGTGAAGTGGTGAAAGTGGTGGAGGAAGGTAATGTGAGCCAGGGGGAGAGTAAAGGGTTGTCTGTGATTGATACACCAGCTGAAGGAAGGGAGCTTTTGGAAGCATTGAAGGATATAGTGGACCTTTTCTTGAGGGCCTGTGAGTCTGCAAAGGATGTGTCTAAGATGCTTGATGCTAATAAGGTTCAGTTGCAGTCTGGTTTGGAGGAAATAAAAGGTTGGTGCTTAGTTTCTTCTTTCAAACTGAAATTTTAACCTTCATTTGTAATCTTCTTTTGATGAATTTCCCATTTTCCCATACTTGCTTGAGTTCTGTTTTCTGGTTTGCATCATATCTGTGTTGATATGCAAGGGTTTTGGTCTGTTTTCTAACTTAATTTGTTGTTCTGGATCTGCAAAGGTTTGATGATAACTATATCATTTGTAATAAATCAAATATTTAATTCACATTCTGGATAAGCATGATTCATGGTTTAAGTTTCAATGAATTATTAGCTCTTTCAAGTGCTTATGTTTTCCTTTGAGTTATGATTGTCTTTTAGTTCTTCACTTCACCATTTAGTAGGAGGAACAATGGTAGGGCATTAGTTCCAAAGTTTGGCATTTTTCTCTATATTCTTGTTTTGTGCTTCATTATGTCATGGTGCTTATATGTACTGCACAAGGTAACGACCTAAACTCTCTTTTCTTCAAACTTTACGAAACTACAAAGAAAGTCTATAATTGGCCAAAGAAAATAATAGTTTTGGCAAAAGAATTCCTCCCTTTCAATTATTCCCCACTATGGTCCTGTTTCTCTCATCTTCTGAAAAGATGGTGGCCTCAGTGGCTTTATGTCTCTTTTCCAGAAAATGTATTTACTAAATTCCACAACCAAACTTGAAATCTTGCAGTTTAGGCAAAAGTAGGAACATTTTTGCAAATTATCGTCTTCTTTGTCATTTCTGTATCTAAGATTCAATTTTGATTAACAGTATCAGTATTTATACTCTGTTTCCTATCCATCTAAAAGTAATAATCCCTCTCTGATCCTATGTTAATACAGAGAACTCAACAAAGCTAAGTCAAGCTATATCATGGCATTCAACTTCATCATTTAAGGCGTCATCGTGTAAGAGTCTTGTGACATCCAGCTCCAAAAGTTCTTCCATTTGGACAGAATTTAGCAATGATCTGTTTGATGATTATGGAGGAATGGACTCAGGAAGTCATTCGCTTACCCTAGGAAGGCTATATGCATGGGAAAAGAAGCTCTATGAAGAAGTTAAGGTAAGCTGATTGTTGCTGAAAAGCAATAGCAACTGTTATCCAAGCAAATTTGCTTCCTTTTGTTTCACTAATGTGTCCGAGTGTTTGACATTTGTAGGCTGGAGACATGACACGAAAGCTTTATGAGAAAAAATGCTCACGTCTTAAACACCAGGATGTCAGAGGAGATGATGAACTGACCACAGACAAAACTCGAGCTGCAGTAAAAGATTTATACGCTAGGATCTTGGTTGCAATTCGGAGTGCCGAGTCAATCAGCAAGAGAATCCAGATGCTGAGAGATGAAGAACTGCATCCCCAAATTGTTGAACTGTTGAAAGGGTATGGAAGTTAACAGATACAACTTAAGCAGTGTCCCAAATTAGTTTCACTTAGGGTTTCATCGATATTCATTTTCCTTGTATCTTGTGCAGCTTAATGCGCACCTGGAAAATTATGTTGGACTGTCATGAAACCCAAAACAAGATTCTTGTCCAGGTAAAATCTTTTGCTGGTTCCACATTCGGAAAATTCTGCAACAACTCCCACCGGCTTGCAACACTGCAGCTCGAGGCTGAGCTTTTGAATTGGCATGGATGCTTTACCGAGTATGTTGCAGCACAAAAAGCATATGTTGAAGCTCTCCATGGTTGGCTGACCAAATTCGTGGCCCCTGAAGAGGAATTTTACTCTAGGGGAAGGAGTTCAGCTGTGCCATACGGGGTCAATGGCCCCCCATTGTTTGTGATCTGCCATGACTGGTTAGCTTCCATGGAGAACTTACCTGATAGGGCCGTGACCTTTACATTAAAAAGCTTTGCAAAGGATGTGAGGGCTCTGTGGACTCAGCAAGGTAAAGAACAGCAACAGAAAAGGAAAGTTGACAGCCTAGCAAAAGAGCTCGACCGCAGAATTCTGGCATTCCAGAAGTCAGAGAGCAAGTTTCTTGAGCCAAAGCTTACAGAGCATAAATCCGAGTCAGATATGGATCATCAGAGTGAGTACTTGACAGAGAAGAAGGATCAGCTAGACATGTTTAGAAGAAAGCTCGACATAGAGAGGGAAAAACACCACAATTACATGCAAGAAACTCAGCGGATCACACTAAATGGATTTCAAACTGGGTTTTGTTCAGTTTTCGAGTCCCTAACAGAGTTCTCCGCGGCTTCTCAGAAAATGTACAGTGATCTCGTGACCTACAATGAAAGTGTTGATAAAGTTGGGAACCCATCCTATATAGAGGGAGCCAAGGTTGACGAGAATGGCAGCAGATGACATACTAGGTTTTGAGAATTTCAAATAGTTGGTTGTGTATTCTGACTTGTATATATTGTGTCAAAGCAGCTCGCTGAGACACAATTATTTATGTTCCAAGAGTGATGTTGTAGCAATGAGTCGGTAATTGTTTCTACAAATAGTTGCAACGGTCGCCAACAAACAATGTTAGTAGGATTCTTAATACCCTTTGATGAGTTTGATCCTCATTGACAACGATGCCAAAAGCCTAAACTAGTAGCAGTTTGGTTCTGGAAATAGGACAATCTCAGTGGTTGGTAGTTCCGTAGTTAGTACCCATCACTTTTGGATGGTGGCTCAGGAAACCCTGGATTAGAAATATCTGGCAATTTGGCTGGACGAGTTAGCAAAGGATCTTGAAAATTCGAGATATAGAGATCCCAAAACTTAAACCTGAGATGAGTGAAGAAGACGTTAGCTCTGACTTCAGAAATGAGGAAACCATTTCTTTCACTCACTTTAGTTGCTTAAGTTTGCAGAGAAGTTCAAGAACTGCGGACATCTTTCGCTTGCAGAATAAAACCATGTAAAATTGACCAAGACTTCTGGAAATGGTCTGTATTCTTCATGCTCCTGAAAATAGATTACCACTCAAATATCTTCCCAGTCTCATTCATGGTATGTGATGAAGGGTTCTATTGTCAAATACCCAAGTTGAAAATCATTATGCAGCCCCTATCAATGATTCTATCTGCTAAAAGCCAATTAATCAAACTTGTCCCGCTTCTCTACTCCACCACGGACTATAATGTGTGGTTATAGTCAAGCCACAAATTCAATTACTCAACAAAGAAGCAAGGCTCAGTGTAGCAAGCAATCAAAACACTGGATTCTATCAACTTCCACTGTTCCAACTTCGAGTAGGAGACAATAGACTTGATGATAGTAGATCTTAAGAAACTCGGTTCATTAAGGCATCTATGGAGTGCACGTACTGCGTAGAAATCTTACAGAGAAACTGGACCAAGTCCATAAGGCTAGTAGAATAGAAGAATTCTTGGCTTAGTATGAAGCAGAAGACGATCTTGGGATTCAGGATTCTTATTCTTAAACACCCTACCCCTACTTTTTTTGGGTAAGCTTTACCGTAGCCCCATTGAGTTTCAAGTATATAGCATAACAAAAAAGAATTCTTAAACCTCAGAAATGGTGGAACTTGGAAGTTTAAACAATTCTCAACTATATTTAAAAAGTAAAAAGAAAGAGTGGAGAGTGAGGTGCGAATGAATTGAGTGCTTCTGATCAGTTATAAATGTAAAAGCTTTATATAGACCTCAAAATAATTAAGTTTCATAACTATCTGTTGTTAATTTTGTACAGCATGCAATGATACACATCCTACCAAAAAAAAAAAAGCCTTGGGCATGATCATGACAATGAATACTTACAGATTTCACCATTTATGTCACAGTTACAAATTTCTCTTAGCTCTACCTCAAATATAGGGAGACCAATAATTGCGAGAAAAGAATAAATTCGCTTACTACAGCAGCAGGAGAGTGTATCCCAAGAAATGGAACAATGTCTACTTGCAGCCAATTCTCTACTACTGAACCAACTACTGCACCAGCTGCAAGTCCCCCTACAGTTATGATAGTAGCCTTCCCTGCAGAGATAACAACACATCACTCAAAAGTACCTCAGATTACAAAACACACAATGACAGAGGGTTAGGTACACATGTTTCAAAATCCTTTCAATAACACTACACAATCATGTTATTAATATTCACTCGACTGTAAAATGCAATTATTGTCCTAAACTGTAATACATGTCAGGTGGATAGCGATAAATACATTGGATGGTTCACATCAAATAGTTAGGGACATCAAGCACATAACTGGATCCATGATTATTATATTTGAGGTAGAAAACCAACCTAACTAAACAAACCCACGATTCTCATGATCAAGAAACCATACACAACAATAAGAAATGGTGGAAACTGAGGAGTTCATCATATAGAAACTTGCAACTACTCTCCAATGCCTTAACGTAAAGATCTAATAAGTGAGAATCAATAGGGAAAGAATCCATACCTAACTTTATATTCTTTTTGGTCATGAAGTACAAAGAAGCTCCAAAGCTACCAGCCAGGATCAGTCCGGGAACATCAGCCCCTCCATATGGCAAAGAAGAAGTTGACGTTCCATTGACATAAGTCAAGGCCATCAAAGCTCCATACACACCAGCTTGTACACCCAGATCACTTGTTGATGGTGTTTCAACCGCAATAGGTGGATTCTTAACACTAGCCTGCAGCCACTGAGGCATTGGAGGAGCATTCACCGGCTTTACATCAGCATATCGAACACTACTATTTACAACTTTGCCAGCTCGCCGCTGAGTTAAGCTTCTCATAAGTAACATATCGTACGCAGCCTCGACCTACATAAATCATCACAGTGATAAGTACATCAAACAAACACCAGTTGTGATCAGTCAGTGATTACTAAAAAAACCAACATCCCTAGCCAGTTTGCAAACATAAAATCGATGCTTCTTGCAAATTTATGGTCCTAACTCCAGCTCAGTCGCACAATCGATATAACTAACACTTATTAAATATAATCAAATAAGTAAAATCAACAGCACATTTTATATTAAAACTACATAATTGATAACCTTATCAATACTGCCCACCTTTGACGTGAATTTCAGTGTTTTGAAACTCAATCTAGCACCAAAATCTATATTTACAGTAACTAAAATTTCACAATATTCACTAAACTCAGAGTAAAAAAAACACAATCTAGTACTCAAATTTCTCCATAATTTCAGAAACAACTTCTACATTCTTTCACTAAATTCAACAAAAATTATTTTCAAAATTTGAAAAATCCGCCGAAAATTTGAACTGAAAACGAAGGTGACGTAATAAACCTGAGCAATGGCCTCCTGGTCATCCTTACAGGAAGCGACGATGTTTTTCTTGGCGCGAAGAATCTCATCAAACGACGCGCCGTCGGCGACTCCGAGAAGCTTGAGCGCGTTCTCCACCGACATCTCGAACGGGACGGAGTCGTCGGCTCGGGAGCTGGCGTGGACCGCCGGAGCTAAGAAACGACGGGAGAGAACGATTGAGCCTCTCAACGGTTCGAATTGGTCGTCGGGTTTACGGATGCGAGCCGGGCCGGGTCGGCGGGGGGGGGGACGAGGGAAGGATGTGCCGGCGGAGAAGCGGTTGGGCCGGACGGAGAGAGTGGCTGCCATTATTACTTTTTTTGGGGAGAAATGTGAGGCTGGATTCGGGGCCAAGCGATATATGGGAGGGGACTGGTCACTCGGTTCTACTCATAAAACGGCTTCGTCAATTTTTGTTGGTTTTGTTCTTGCCATCTGTAATTGAGGACCATATAAAAGGACATGTCATCGTTAATTATTGGATCATTGGTAAATAATTGTATTATTGTAAAAGAAAGTCAATAATATTTAGCCAAGGAGAAAAATACAAAATATTCACCAATATTATTGTGAAAGAATTTTTGTCAATCATAACGTTTTATGGTGTTCAAGGTGCTTAATACCTTTCAAAGCATCTCTTGCGTCTAAAATAGTTCAATGCAACTATCAAACTCAATAATAACGTGACATGGTAGATATATTATGATAAAATTATTTGTATGTCTCAAAATAAAGTATGACATTTAAAGTAAAGTTTTTACACATAAAAAGTGGTTATAGTATGTTAATCCCACTTTGATTTGGAAGTAGGCTGTTTGTGACGGTTGTGTATTATATTTAAACTCTAATGATTTTAGTTTACACTGAGAGTATCTGCACCGGCGAGCAGTTCGCCTCCATCTGCTCGAACAAGAGGTGGGACCCGGCCAGAGTTGCTCGAGCAACCCAGAATCAAGCTCGCACCGGCGGCGTTCTCTCCTCCATTTGCTCGCCCAGTCAACCCTTCAGATTTGCTCCATCAATCGCTCGAGCAAATTTTGCTCGACCCTTTGCTCGATCAAATGGCGGAGCCCACAGCAGGTGGGTGACGTCAAGCCTTTTTTTTTTTTTTTGATTACGGCTCCTGGAAGAGGGACAAGGACGACTCGAAGGAGGTTGCCTCGAGCTAGGCTTCGCCAGAGATGACGACGAGTGCCGCCCTCGAAGGTGGCGGTCGCTCCCAAGCTTTGCTGCACCTCCCACGTCGAGCGGCTCCGCTTGGGAATTGGTTCAAACGAAAGAGAGAGTCGAGCTCGTCATTTCGGTGGGTGGCACGACGGCTGGCGTAGCCGGACGGCGGAGAACAGCGGGCGGGAAGGGCCGGACTCGAGGAAGAAGATGATGAACAATATTGTATAAATGATGGGCCAATGACATGCTGCCACGTGTCAGTTTGACCGGGTCATTAAAGTCCAACGGTTGAATCGATCTGGGCCTTCCATTTGAATCAGAAATTTTGATCAAACGGTCATAATTCAAAGGCAACGGCTACTATTTGATCAGAACGGAAATAAACCCAAAAAATAGTGAAAAAATCTCAAAAATTTCAAAACTCTCCCAAAAATTTGTTAATTATCTATCGAAAATTATCTATTAGTCGGAAATCTTATCGAAAATCTTGGATAATATCGAGTCGATAATGATACGTGGCACATTATTATTAGTGGTAAATCTATCTGGTAAAAAAAAATTTAATTATTTCACAACAAGACAAAATTGAATTGTTCAAACAAATTGTTAATGGGTGTGTGAAAAAATCGATTTGGTTGAGCAAAATTTGAATTTCATTTGCTTGAAGCAAATTTTGCTTCTGGGCCCACCAGTTGCTTGAGCAAGACCATTTCATGGGTGCGGATGCTCTGCTAAAATAAATAAATCAAATAGATAAAAACATAGCTTTTGCATTATGCCCAATCTAGCTCTCCTCTTTGTGTATTAGGATCTCCCAACCAAGTAATAATCTGGGTATCCCATAACCTATAACAATTCACAATTGTAAACATTAATCGTGAGAATTTTTCTCTGACTTCTTTAACTGACGAGATGTGATATTGTATTGATCAGTGTTTACGACATATTAATTTTTTACTACAATCGACACTACAATATCATATGACATTTTTAGTGTGTGTAAGATTGGATGACAATGTAGACTATAATAAGTGGTTAGGCTAATACAAGTGGTGACGCAATTTCTTAGGTGGTGTTACACATTTGATACACTCGATCACAACTAAATAATGAGTCAATTGTGGAAATAAACGGTAGTGTTGTAATAAAAATTTGAAAATGAAATGTATAATGTTTTCCTTATTATTGTTTCTGGGTGGGTCCAAAATGCAACTTAGCGGGCGTTGGCGCCACAAATCGTTGCTGGATATGTGTTACAACTCCACCAATCCCCAAGCCATAAACGTCACAACTCAACAGAAACTTAAACCAGAGATGTTACTCCCAACTCTGTTAGCCAACACCCCCTAAGAAATTCAAAGCAGATCGATATGTCGTTGGCTTCTTGTTGGAGATTCCCTCTAACACTACTCCCAGTTCCAACGACACCGCGTTTCAGTTACAGGTACCTAACTGGGTCAACTTCTCGACGGAGCAGAGCTTCTGCTCAACAACTAGAGCTTACAGTCCCTGAAGATGGAAACGACGACAAGAAAGTGAAGAAGGTTGTCGTCGTTGGGTCTGGCTGGGCTGGCCTTGGCGCTGCGCACCATCTCTGCAACCAGGGCTTTGATGTTACTGTTCTTGAAACTGATAATACTGGTCTTGATGATGTGGGTATCCATGGTAATTAATCATCAAATTCTATGTGTTTTTACTTTTGTAGTTTTTGTTACTGTCTTTGAATTTCAAAAACTGGGTTCTGCTGATCATGTACTTTCCAGTACTTGTTTCTTTACTCAAACTGGTTTTACTAACCCTTTTTCACTTGGTTGGATTTTGATGAATTATGATACTGCTTTGGAATATATAGGGTATTGGTATCCCTACCGGAATATATTCAGCCTTGTTGATGAGCTGGAGATCAAACCGTTCACTGATTGGATGAAGTTTGCGCAATATTCAGCAGAGGGATTGGAGGTAATTAGCACCGTGTTGATATATGGTTTATTGCCATTTCTTGCTATAAATCTAATTGGAATTGATTTAGAGGCTTTAAGATGTGTTAATACTGGCAGGAATGTTCTGCAGGTTGAATTTCCAGTATTTAGAGACCTTCCTCAGTTGCCAACTCCTTTAGGAACCTTGTATCATTCAAAGGTATATATTATTTGCTTGCATTCCTTTATGCCATTTCTAATTCCAGTGGAAAAGTTAAGGAGGCTTATGGTGATGAATGAGTCGGTATAATGATCATTTTGTGCAGTTTGCGCAGTTGCCGTTGGTTGATAGATTAACTTCACTTCCTTTAACGGCTGCAGGTATAGTTTCCCTGCTTGGTTATAAAATTTTAACGCTCGATGAGCAAACGTGTATTTGCTGAAGGATCTTGTAGGAAATCTTAGTGAACTCTCTCACTCACTCATATTGTTTTCTGTCAAAATGTTACTTAATAAAAACTGATTGTCGCATAGAGTTGCTTGTAAGCTTTTAGCGAGTGTTGAGGAACTTCTTGAAGGCATTTTTATTTAACGCTTACGACTCATGCTCTTCCCAACTCATATGTGCATTTTTTTTGCAGTAATCGACTTTGACAATACTGATACAGCCTGGAGAAAATATGACTCAAGTAAGGATCTCTATCACTAGTAGTAAGTTTCAGCATTTGGGTTACTAATGATAAAAAAATGTTGAATAAACTGAAGTTATTAAAATGTTTAATTGGTAGCTACCGCAAGGGAGCTCTTTAAGCAATTTGGCTGTTCAGAAAAGCTATATCAGAAAGTCCTAGCACCATTGCTTCAAGTGGGTCTGTTTGCACCGGCAGAACAGTGTAGTGCTGCTGCTACTCTGGGTCTTCTCTCCTACATCCTTGCTCACCAGGTTTGATAGGTTTTTATTGGTGTTCAGAATCATTTAGAAGGCTCTCATTTATTAGTATTATCTTAGTGACCATCCTACTAATAGTCATAAAAGTCCCACAATGAGTTTCTGACATCAAATCCTACCATCTAGGAAAACATTAGACCACAGCAAGCCATCACTGTGCGAAAACAATGACAAATTCATGAATCTCGAAAAGTATCCTCTCTGAAGTCCTGTGTGTATACATGCTTATATGTGATAATATTCTGTATTCCAAATACCACACAAGCCTCTACTTCACCTGTACAGGGTTTCCCCACAATGAGATTTCTAGTATAGTCTGCGTGGAATTCTCATGTCTTTTCCTTATTGTAATAATTGTGTTAAATAAGTCCATTCACTTATCACTTTTTAATTGTTTCCCTTGTCTTTTTCCTTATTGTAATAATTGTGTTAAATGTAATCATATATTATTTTTCTTTTTCAGAAAGATTTTGATCTAGTATTGTGTCGTGGAACAACTAGGGAAAAGATTTTTAAGCCATGGAGGGAGTCTATGACAATCAATGGTTGCAAGTTTGAGAAAGGTGCAAGTGTAACGGACCTTTTGCTTGATGAGGAAACTGGTTGTATTTCTGAAGTAGTTTGTGGCAAAGAAATGTATAGTGCTGATGCAGTTGTCCTAGCTGTTGGCATCTCCACACTTCAGAAACTTATTGAAAATAGGTACTTCATTATAGAACTTCAGAATGCGTTATGCACATACCTGCTGTCATCCACTGTTGATTTGAAAACAGGCCTTTCAATTGAAACCAAATCAGTTAGTATTACAAGACAAAATAGTGTTACATGTACAGTGAAACTAAGTTCGTCCGGACTATCATCCCCACATAGGGTGGTCCAGATTGTAATTTGGGAGCCAAATTCAAGTATAAGACTGTGAAGTGCATGTTAGATCTTTAATTAACCTAGTCCTGCTATTACTACCTTAATTGGCAGTACTTGAGTTCTGTATAGTGCAGTGTTGTGTACAAGGGAGGAATTTGTCAAGGTCTCGAACCTGGCTACCATTGATGTACTCTCCGTTAAGCTCTGGCTCGATAGGAAGGTGAGTAGAGGAAGTTTAATTTGAACATCAGTGTCTTGTCTAAATGACACTTTCCTCTACATGCTAACTTTTTCTCCTAGTGTAAAGTGGGGAATTTTATGAGAATTATAATATGAGCCAAACGAGACTGAGCATGTCCTTTGATTATGAGATTTCATATAAACTAAGCTTTAAGATTTCAGATATGGTTTCAATATCCACTTTGCTAATTAGGCACTTTATTCTGGAAAGTTTAATACAACAAGTCAGTTATCGAGAGTACTTTTCCAGTCATGATTTGATGGGGCAGATTCTTTGTTGTGAACCGCATAATCAGGTGAACATTCCAACTGCAACCAATGCTTGTTCAGGATTTGATGATTCATTTGGGTGGTCATTCTTTGATTTGAGTGCAATTCATGATGACCACAAAGATAGTACAGAAACAGTGCTACAAGCTGATTTTGTAAGTGTCAATGCTCCTGCTTTTTTTTTTTTGAGAAAGTCTTCTGTGATTCATTTGGGTGGTCTTTCTGTTGGAAAATATCAATGCTATTCATGTATTGTAATAATGCATTTTACTAATTATACGGGACTTTCTTCTGTTCCATATTTTTGCAGTATCGTGCCAATGAGTTGTTTTTACTGACAGATAAGCAAATAGTTGCTAAGGTGACATCTTACCTATCAAAGTGCATCAAGGACTTTGAGAATGCTGTTGTGATATATAGGGAGATTGGAAGATTTCCAAAATCCTCGACTCATTTCTTTCCAGGTATCAAACAGTATTCATTGCATGATCCATGGCATTGTTTTATTGGACTTCAATTGTTCAGGCTACCGCTTTGATATAATGCCAATTCAACCATACGGCACTTTCATATGGAATCCCAAGGAAGTAATGATTCCATAAAATGGTAGTCCAGTTCAGAAAAGTAAATATTTTTGAACCGCTTTCCGAATTGGAATTAACTGTAGCTAGTTGTCATGTCAACACCATTTTGTGATGATTATTGAGATGCAACTCCTTTTTCTGTTGTTCCTCTCCAAATAGGTTCATACAAGTACATGATTCGCGGCTCTACATCTTTCCCAAACTTGTTCATGGCTGGAGACTGGATTATAACCCGACATGGTTCATGGTCACAGGTTAGATTCAAACACATTCATTTATTGAACGACATGAAAATGAAATCTTTGTTCAGTTAGTTTATTAAACTTGGAAAAACTTATGTCAACAGGAGAAGTCTTATGTCACCGGTCTTGAAGCTGCCAACCGTACAGTGGACTACCTTGAAGAAGGAAGCTTTGCTAAAATTATACCTGTTGAGGAGGACGAACCACACATTCAAACACTTCGTAGCCTAAACAGAAGTTTTAATGATATCAAAGCTCAATTTCCGTTATCTCGTTATTTCCTCCAGTGAAGTTTGATTATTGAAATAAGGAAGTGAAAATTGAAGAGGATTCGACGAAGAGATTCAAAGCAATGCTTATAAGGAAGACGCGGGAAGAAGCAGTACGTGAGGACGTGAGGTATCTGGCTAATGGTGATACCATGATGAAACAGAGAGCTTTCATAAGAAAATAGTGATTGATACTAACTAACTATTACATTTACAGAGGATCTGTATAGACAGGTTGCTACTGGTAGTCAGCTTTTGACTTTTTTTTCCTAAAGATTAAGGAATTCATAAAGTAATTTGTATTTTCAATTATCAAAATATAAAAGATACGGAAAATACCTTAATATAAAGTTATAAAATGAGTAGTTAAAGTAAAAATATTAGTTCTCAAAGTTATAAATGAATTTTTAAAACATGTGACAAACTTTCTAGCCATATATGTGAATTATTTTAGATGATTTGGGGTTCTTTTGACCACAAGACATGCAAACTTTAATAATCGGCTCAAACACTATGGTAGGAGCGACGGACGGATGAAGTAATCCAATTCCGCATAAAGTCTCTTTTATTTATTTTTGTGGGAATGCATACTCAACCGAAAGCATCTATCAAATGCATGAAAATAATGAGAGACATACTGGATCACAACCCACAACCCAATCCGTATACATGTTTCCACGTCCGCCAATCACTCAAAACCAATATCCCATTCACCTACACCAACCCCCATCGTACAGTCCCTGGAACATCATAAACCCCCAATCCTTTTGCTCCACGTTAGCAGTCATGATCCATCCAATGGAATATCTACACACACTCTTTGTTGTTTTCTACATGAATACATATTACTAGTAACATATCCGTATTTAATAATTTCGCTTCATTATTTTGCTGTCCTAAACTTTATATATGTATTGAAAAAATATCTATTTAATTTTGTAGAGTCCATCTTAGATCTCAGTCCCCTATTTCTTCATCCTTCTGTGCTCGGTGTTGCTCTCTTCGTCTTCGCTCTGCTTCAGATCGTCACGAACGCGAGGTACGTACCTAATTCTCAGCCACTTGATCGTGGCTTTCTCTTTCAATTTCGATTGTGAATCCTCTGATCGGGTTTGATTTGCGATTACTCGATTGGAAATTTGGTTTGGATTTTGTACTCTGTTGATTTGGAAGTGTTTGAATCGATCAGCGATGCGATTTGTCTCTGTTTGATTTGTTTTTTTCTGATATTTGATTTCGGTTGATTGGTTCCTAAGAAATGGGAGAAGAATAGGTGAAATCAAATGTAATGGATGTGAATTTTGACTATTTGAATTGGATAAACTGGAATTTACAGCTAGTGTAGACTATATTCAGTGTTTAGACCAGTTGATTCGATTGCTGAGTAGTTTTTGAGATGAGTAATGTCTTAATTGGAGTGAGGAATGCCAAAAAAATTGAATGATGATTGCAATAAAGTGATCTAGATCTTCTGTCATTCGATTGGACTAATTTAAATCGGCATTTGGAAAAGTGTGTTGTATCATTATGATTTAGGATGGCTTGTATTTGTGTATATTAATATTGTTGTGTTTTGTTTTTGAAGCCGTCCAGGTATGGCTGTTTCACAAAACAATCACGATATGGAGGAGGGAACGCTAGAGGTCGGGATGGGTAAGTTGTGTAATGGTTTTACTTACTAGATTATACATTGACACAGATAGGAGGCTGATCATATGCTTATTTGGCTAAAGAGTGCTTGTTTATGCATGGCATTGTTATAGATCAGTCTATTAGTAATGTCAAACTTGACCGTTGTTTACCTGCTTTGGTATTGCAGAATACAGAACTGTCTCTGGTGTGGCTGGACCTCTGGTTATCCTTGAAAAAGTTAAGGTACCAGCTCTCTCTCTCTCTCTCTCTGGGTTATTTTAAGCTTTCTCATTTAGAACATTCATCAAATTAGAACCCAAGGGCTCACGCACTTCTCTTTAAATGCTACAGGGGCCCAAGTTTCAGGAGATTGTTAATATTCGGTTGGGTGATGGAACAATTCGACGTGGCCAAGTCCTGGAGGTTGATGGAGAGAAAGCTATTGTTCAGGTGATGCAGTTTATCATTTCTTATTAGTTTCTGGTTATTGTTCCCTTTGTATACTCTCTTAGAAATATTCAATATTTATAACCTTTGAGGTTTTAGTCTTCTTGTACTATAATTATCTTAATCTTTAGTTGATTGCAGCATCAATGGTTTTTTCTCTTACATCGACTTACTATTTTTCTATATAGGTGTTTGAAGGAACATCTGGAATTGACAACAAGTACACCACAGTGCAATTTACAGGAGAGGTATTCAATCTTTAATTTCTTTTTCTTCCTTAGTTTTGTATTCAAAATAGGAAAACCAAATTTGAGATTGCAGAGAATGAACTATGCATCTTGACTCTCCCCATTGTCATATTATGCAGGTTTTGAAAACTCCAGTCTCTCTGGACATGCTTGGGCGGATCTTTAATGGATCTGGGAAACCCATTGACAATGGTCCCCCAATTTTGCCCGAGGCTTATTTAGACATATCTGGTGAGCTATTGGATTTACTCAGAGTTAGTTCAGTTCTAATTTTCTGTATACTAACATGTCTGTCTATCAATTCTATGTTGTTTCCAGGTAGTTCTATTAATCCCAGTGAGAGAACGTATCCTGAAGAGATGATTCAGACTGGAATTTCTACAATTGATGTAATGAATTCCATTGCCAGAGGACAAAAGATCCCACTGTTCTCAGCTGCTGGTCTTCCTCATAATGAGATTGCAGCGCAGATATGTCGCCAGGCTGGTCTGGTCAAGCGGCTGGAAAAATCTGACAATCTTCTTGACGCTGGGGTATACTTCTTTACTAATATTATTTGGACAGTTGAAATTACACATTGAAAATATAACATATAACTGAAAGCAATATAACTGTGTGTTATCGTGCTAAATACCTATTGCCTTTGCCATAGAATTATGAAAATCAAGCTAATTTTCAGGTCTCTGTCTTTAGTGGAACTGTGTAAGTACATTTCGTCAGCAGTAAACTTACTTGGGAGAGCGTTGTTATTGTTCAATCACAAATTTTTGTTCCAGTGCAGAGGTTTTCTTTGTAAAATAGATAACGGACATTTTTCAAAGATAGTAAAACTTTTTATATGCGAAAGTTCATATTAACTGAAGTTGGGTCCTTAGACAACTTGCCACATGGCTCTGGCTCTATTTTTAAGCCAGCTGGACGTGCTTTTGTGGCAACCTTAAGTCTGGGAAGTTTAAAGTAAAGTTGAAATCTGCAAATAAGCTGAAATGACTCATTAATAGAGGTTAAGCTACATCAGTTGAAGTTGTGTCATTGCTTATTATTAGTGCATGCCTTCCTTCTTCCTTTGAAATTAAATAGATTATATGTACATCAGAAAGTGCACACATTTTCAATGTATTTCAGCATTTGTATGATTCTCTGAACTAGATTGTAAAATTGTAGGACATGGAAGATGACAACTTTGCCATTGTGTTTGCTGCTATGGGAGTAAATATGGAGACTGCACAGTTCTTCAAACGTGATTTTGAGGAAAATGGTTCAATGGAGAGGGTCACCCTTTTTCTCAATCTGGTATGATTGAAATGAACATATGAATGTTATAATTGGGGTTATTGTACCAATGTACTCATTAGATTTGTATCTAAAGTACCTTTGTTCCATATTTCTGCAGGCAAATGATCCCACGATTGAACGTATTATTACTCCTCGTATTGCTCTTACGACAGCAGAGTATTTGGCGTATGAATGTGGGAAGCATGTCCTTGTTATACTGACAGATATGAGTTCTTATGCTGATGCTCTTCGTGAGGTAATGGGAATAACTTTCAACATTATACCTTAGCTCATTTCTGAAGATGATAAAGAGTGAATTTATACAGTACATGCCTCATTTGTATCTTCTTTATTCTGATTGCTCAAAGCCCTCATAGTTAAATGCAGAAACTTTGAGGGACTCTGAAATGTTATATATCAGAAATTTTGCTGTGTTATCAAGGATATCATGATTCTATGCACTACATATTGGATTGTTTCTAGAAAACTTCTGTAAACAAACTACAGAATGCTTCTGCAGGTATCTGCTGCTCGAGAGGAAGTGCCTGGAAGGCGTGGATATCCCGGGTACATGTATACTGATCTGGCACAAATCTATGAGCGTGCTGGACGAATTGAAGGGCGAAAAGGCTCCATCACACAAATTCCAATTTTGACTATGCCCAATGATGGTAATAGACTGTTTCTAGACTCATTACAGATCACTCATATATCGTTCATTTATATTGTAGTGCTCATACATCTTCTGATCCTTGATACTGTTTGCCAGATATTACTCATCCCACCCCGGATCTTACGGGATATATTACTGAGGGACAGGTATACATCGACAGGCAGCTCCATAACAGACAGGTAACTACTCTTTATCTCATGCTTTAGGTCTAGTTACATCTATTAGTGTTGTGGTCTTCGATCTTACAATGGTTATGCCATGTAAGTTACCAAAATGTAGTATGATTTATCAATTTTTTCTAGTGAGTACTTTCTGAAGTTTTTTTTTTTTTTAAGACTTGAGTTTCATGTAAGCTCCATTTGATATACTCATTGATCACTATATCAAATCAGTTTCTCATTTAACGTGATACAAAATAATAAACTAATAGTTAGTTTGATACCAAGAAGCATTCAGAAAGCTTGAATTTTAATTACTCACAAATAGCTTAGAGAATGTAAAAATCAGCTATTTGGAGATTAATGACTCAAAAGGAGAAAGCTATTTAGTGGTTGTTCATGATTTGAAACTTAACTGTTTATATTTTGATTGGTGCAGATTTACCCTCCAATCAATGTCCTTCCATCACTTTCTCGTTTGATGAAGGTAAAGATGTTTTTTTTTTTTTTTTATATATTTATTAAACTCTAATATGGGAGATCATACTTATACCTTTCTACAAAATTTGGGGTTTGCATTAAATAAAGTTGTTGATTTTGATTGCAGAGTGCTATTGGTGAAGGGATGACTCGCAAGGATCATTCTGATGTATCTAATCAGGTTTGTTTATTGTAGTATGTTCTTGAATTTGTCTCGACTTTATGTCATTGCCATCCATCTCATGAGTTGTTGCACTTTCAGTTGTATGCAAATTATGCAATTGGGAAGGATGTCCAGGCAATGAAAGCTGTGGTTGGAGAGGAAGCTCTTTCTTCTGAGGACTTGGTATCTTACTTTTCCCTTCTCTTTTTTATTTTTTATTTTATTTTTATCAATTATTGTAAAGGGTAATGATCCTTTGGAAGAAAATTGAGATTATTTATTTATTTGTTTATGAATGCACAGCTATACCTGGAGTTTTTGGACAAGTTCGAGAAGAAGTTTGTGAGCCAAGGAGCCTATGATACTCGTAGTATCTTCCAGTCGCTTGATTTAGCGTGGACACTGCTACGCATTTTCCCTCGTGAGCTTCTCCATCGTATACCTGCGAAGACCCTGGATCTGTTCTACAGCAGAGATGCTGCAAACTGATGGAGTCCATATATCCTGTTCTTCACAGTTCTTCAGCTTCAATATCAATGAGCTCTGCTTTAGTTGATCGATTTTTCTGCCTAGATTGCATCTCTTCTATCTCCGGCATATATAATAAAAGTTATGCTCCTTTCAGGGCCAGCTCAAGAATTCTTTCGACAAGGATATTAGATCTTGTAGTTCTGTATTTTCGTCTCTCATTTTGTAGTTTGTTTGTTGCCCCGTTGTGCTTGGTTATGCTTTCACTCTCCACTGGGTTTCCAGACCAGTCGGGCCATCTAGGATCTAAATCCCTTGCAGTATATATTTGCTTGTTTCAAGACCTTATTTATATTGTAATCCGGCATTTTTGGCCTCTTATTAATCTTATATTCAGACTTTTATGGATCAACAATGTCTTAGTCCTACTTTTACTCAATTTATGTCCAGAGTCAAATGAGTAGGTTGATATACTCTGCACTATTATGGTGGCCGATGATACAATATTAACCCTGTTTTCCTCCATAAATCAAGACTGCAAATTTCGAGAAGCCTTAGCTCAGTTATTCAAGGGAACTTGTTCTTGATAGGTCTCATTGCTTTCGCAAATCAGAAAATCAAAGAGTTACAATTTCTATTTCTCCTCAAGAAATGGCCAAATAGCCACAGCAAGCATGAGTACCAAAATACAAAAACAAAATGAGGAAAGAACCAAGAACCCAAGACTAATGCATTGCAAGTCAAACTAGCACATATGATGAGGACGAAAAGGAAAGTGCTTGGAAACTTCGTCATAGATAAGGCCAGAAGTCTAGAATCACAAGATCACTGATTCATCTGGCTACCTATACCATCAATCACATCTTGCTGAGACAAGAACCTTTTAAGGTGGTAGCTCTGTAACAGCGTGAATCGACCATACATTATTATTATTATTATTTTTATTTCGTTTTTTCTTTCTTGCATACTAAAATCAGTACAAACAGCAAGCTAGCTCATGATTCTCAATTCTCATACAAAATAAAAACAGTAACACATTCGCATCTGATTTTCATTCTCTTTCTGCCATACAGAGGCTAAAACACTATTGAATCGACAACTCGTTCTCCAGTTTCCCGTACATACTGAAACAGATGTCAAACAAATGGTTTCCAGATCATTCTGCTTTCAGTTCTGAACTAAGTGATTTGAAAAGGATACAGACAGGTTCCTCGTAGTTATCTCTTGTCCCACAAAATTCAAAAGGCTGAAACCATGTGTCTTCTACTTCTTCCTTCTATATACTGTATGAGGCACCTCTGGGATGAATGAGATAAAGAATAGGATTCAAAAGTTCATTACAATGACCAAACAAATTCAATTGTAGCTCAGCCAGCTTTCGATGTTCTTTCTACCTTCGGCAGGACAACTGAATCAAGATTTGCAGGATAAGGAGTCCACAACCCTAAGCCTCCCCTACTCTCTATCAAACCATTTTTTGCATTAGCTTGGTCCCAATCTTTACCTCTATCCTTTATAGTCCCATTACCCTTAAGCTGACTCCAACTAGTTACCCACTCTATGCGAGAGGAATGCTCCCTTATGTGTGGATGCAAGATAAACAGGGAATTGTACTCACAGTTTGGAAACATGAAGAACCTAAACGAATCCCCTAACCTGTACAGAACATAACCAAAACTCAGTTGGTCCCTTGGTGTGAAGAGGTCAACCTCATTGAACCACAAGCAGCTAAACAAGTTACTCATTGCAGTATGCTCCCGTATGATAATAGCTCCCTCTGGCACATCTGCATTTAATCAATTTCCATTAATAATATGAAAACGAGAGAGTATGTATCATATGCATCAGCATAACTTTGTTTCTGTGCATCTGTAATGTCAATGTTATCAAGTCGATAAACATGCGAAACCAATATTTATTTGACTCAATTATACTGTCTGCCTTACCACTACGAGTTTTCTTCTGCAGACTCCATGGCTCCAAGCCCTCATATCGGTAAATCTTCATGTGAAGATCAATAAGAGGGCGGGCATATCGTTTCCTCCGCTTGTTTGCATCTGCCTCCTCATATATATTGCGGTGATGTTTGTGCTGAGAAATGGCAAATGTATTCTTGTCCCGCCATAAATATCTGCAAACCAAATTTAGTTCCCTTTATAAAAGCTTTAGATGTCTGTGCATGCACACACTGACGCAGATCTACACACACAAGTTAAAAATGAAGTCGAATCGATACCTTTCCAGAATAAGCAATGGATCAACCATGAGCTCCATTTTACCATCAATCCAAATGCTGTACTGTGCCTTAGGGAATAAGCGGTGGGTTAAGATCTTGGGGACCTTTCCGTTCCGTCTTGGCTCATCATAAGGAGGATGCTTCAGTAAAATCAGACGCCAGATGCCAACCCATTTCCCCCCATTACTATCCTCTCTGACTGTAACATTTCCCTTTATAAATTCAAAAGATGTCTCATCCACCACCATGAGAAAACAGAAGAGCTTCTTAGAACGAGGGCTCAAATTTGAAGGTTGATGAGGTATATCATAACCATCAAATATGCCCGATGCAACCACAAACCTACATTTCTCTGCATATTCAATGTCTTCAGGAATCATGTCACCACCACCATTTCGAATGAAACCACAGTGCACCTGATGTATATAAACATTAACCATAGGAAAGGAATAACAAAAGACATTTACGATTCTAGCGGCACCACATCACTTTTCTAAAGTACTGTTTACAAAAATATTAGTATACTTTGCAATATATAAATATGTTCATAGTTTTGGTCTTTTAGAAAGTGGAATGATTATTCATTTACTGCTAACACCATAACAAACAATTTAAGCACATGCTCCGAGCTAAATCAATTGTGAAATCTTTAACTATACCTTCATTGTTGGTTTTAGTTTAAAACTCTCTTCTCTCTGTGACCAGCTTTCATGCCCTCCAAATAGTGGAGATGACTGAGCTTTGTTAGCCGCCTCATCCTCCATAACATAGGTTAGCTTTTTGACGATTTTATCAGGAGTTTTTCCTTCTGGAATAACTATCTTATTAGGATCACTGGCAACGGGAATTGGACAACCTATTTCATTAGAGCATAGCATATCACGTTAGAAATAACTAATTTATAATTCAAATGGAAGAAATATTTCTATGAACTTACGGTGTTGGAGTTGTGGTTTGGCTACAAATCCCATATTGCGTAACATGTCCAATACTGTGCTATTTTTGTTACACATAGCTGCAAGTCAAGCAAGAAACTGAACTATTATCTTAAACAGCTGAGAAAAAAAGTTATCTGTGAGTTATTACAAAACATTTTTACCCAAGCACTGTAGCACTGACAGCATAGTAGAATTTCATTCGAAGCAACTTTTAGCAAAAAAGGTCACCTTTTGCAAGTTACACGTACAATTATTGACACAATTTCTTTCCTAACTATTGGGCCACCAGGGGAGTTAACGACAACTATGTTTCCCAATCCCAGATGAATATAAGAAACAAATCTTTTTGATCTTCAAGGGCATCATTTAGTTCCCTATATTAAAAATTTGTCATGCCGATTGTTCTTAACTTCTTATTATGCTGTAAATTAAAAAGAGTGTCACAATAAATACCCCCAACATTTCCCTTAGATATGTATGAAAACAACAGTATAACTCTTCACTATTGGGAGCAAAGCTATCAACAATTAACCAAGTCTTATACAAGTATAAGGGCTTTGGAGATGAGCCAACGACAACAACAACATAAATAGACCGTAGAAATGAGTCAAACAAGGAGAGAAAAAGCTTCATTGCATAAATACCAGATAATAACGAGATAGAAGAGTGGCATGACCACACATGGAACAACGTTGCAAGGAGAATCAATACCACCCACAAGATGACACCAACTAGAAGCAGTCGAATAACACCCTTCTTGCAAACAATCTTCATCGCAGAATCTGGGGCAACCTTTCCCGGAAAATTTCCGCCTTCAACATCTGTACCACCAGCACCACCACATATACTAACTCAAATTCCTAGTACAAAGCTAAAAACATTCAATGTATCTAAATTCCAAAACTAATGCTTACACCTGATCTGCATTCTATTCCCATTCATCGATGCTTACCTTTACTAAGCACGCTTAGACTACTCCTTTCACCTCTTCGGTGCGTGCGAAACGATACACGCGGACTATCTTTGTCCATAATCAAACCACTATTACCTTCTCATCACTGCACATTGCGTTCATACGAATTACAAGAATCCACAATCACAAAAAACACAAAGTAGATAAAACTCCATTCCAATTTCTACTAAAATTGCATCAAAATCCACCACCACACCTTCTCCAATTTCATCACCACAATCCTAACATTCCAAAACTCCAAAATCTACAACAGAAAGCTAACCAAAAGCTCAAAACCACGTGTCCCTAATTTTCATACATACATTGATTCCAATCCAATTCCAGATCTGGATTTCCTCACCAAACTTAGCACATTGTTTTTCTCTAATTGGATTTCAATTTCGGAAATAAAAAAGCGGAAACAAGTTACTTACAGATTGGAAATCCGGATTTGCTTCTTCGCAAGAAGCTCACTGTGGACCGGTAAACCGAAACGTTTCGGACCGTTAGTACAGTTCGCTTAAGCTCCAAAAACGACACCGTTCTGATCCTTCTCGTTTTCACAAGCGGAGAAACTCTGAATCGAACGCAGCAGAAATCTAAGGAAGAAGAAAACCTGGGGAACGGTTCTGCTGCGGAAGTGTTTCAAGTACAGAACAGGTATAGAGTGGTATTATTAACCGTTAGATTAAAATAACGGTTGGCATTGAATTTTAAAAGGACCGACCCGGTTTTGACCCGACAGACCCGTCTTCGAAAAATTAACCCGCTAAAAACCCCCAATTCGATTCCCAGAAACGAAGAAGAAGCAGAGAAAGCTTCGGCTACCCCAGTTTTGATTGGAGCTTCAGCAAATCGTGACTTGGTGTAGTTGGGCTGCGTCTTCAAGCTTCTTCTTCAGGTTAGATTTCTCAACCGTGACTATGATTGTTGACTTTTTATGGGTTTTATAAGGTTTTGACTTCGGGTATTTAGGGTTTTGATCTTGGGTTTAGGATTTGAATATCAGTATTCGGAATTCTCTTGAATTGTAGGTAACTCTTCAATGATTGTGTTGGTAAATTTTGAGTTAGATTTGTGGAGTCTTCGCTTTTGATGTGATAAATTTTCTAGTTGAGGTGAGATTTGATTATTTCATATGAATATTTACTTTGTTTTTAACTGATATTACGTAAAAGCAAGGAATATAAAATTTTTGCTTGATTTATTCACCAAGCTGGTTATGTGTGCACTGATTGATACTAGTTGTTGATTATCGGCACGGTATGTTATTTTGACTAAGATATACATTTCCAAGTATTTGAGCATTGTAGTCTTGTACTGGTCTGGTTTATATTTTTTTGCACATGTTTGGTTTCGTAAATCTAGATTGGCAGTTTCCTTTTTGTGTATGTTTTCATTTTCAGTAATTTTGTACGAGTGTTGGACAATTTTACTGATTCCACTTTTTGTGTTTTTGACAGGACCTGTCAGTTTGTAGGCATAAGAAATGGATATGAGTGAAGATCATTATGAGGTGCTTGGTTTACCATCTGGAGAGGAAGGTGCTAAGTTTACAGAGAAAGATATTACAAATGCATACAGAAAAAAGGCTTTGAAGTTGCACCCTGACAAGAACCCAGATCCTGAGGCCCCAGCCAAATTTCTAAAGCTCAAATCATCGTATGAGATACTCAAAGATGAAAAAGCCAGGAAATTGTTTGACGAGTTGCTTAAAGTTAAGAGACAGCAGCAACGCCGCCATTTAGAACGTGATGCCAAGCGACAAAGAATGGTATCTGATCTTGAAGCAAGAGAACGAGCTGCCTTTGCTCCAGACCCAGCTGCCAAAGATAGAGAAGAAGAGGAGAGAATTTCTAGCAAATTTGCGGAAGAGGTTGCGAGAATACGAGCAATGCTTGCGAAAAAAGGGACTCCTACTGCTTCTGTTCCTAAAGAAGAGAGTGGGAGAGTTGGGAAGGAGAGTGCAGGTGATGCTGAGCAAGGGGTGGATAAGGGAAGGGTGCTTAAAGTTACATGGGAAAAGGTTGGTGAAGATTATACAGCAGAGAGGTTGAGAAACTTGTTCTCCAGTTTTGGTGAGGTTGAAGATGTTCTTATCAAGTCTAAGAAGAAAGGTTCGGCCCTGGTTGTAATGGCAACTAGAGATGCAGCTGTAAGTATGGCATACTTTTTATTTTCCGTGCTTCTCGATTTGGACATCTATATGCTGAACGCTGTAGTAACATTTCTTTTATGTTACTATATGTAGGTCGCTTCAACAAGAACTATGACTGGTGACCTTTCTAATCCATTGCTGGTTAAACCTCTTCAACCAATTGCTGCACCAGTGGCTCCAGTAGCTCAGAAATCTGATGCACCTGATCGTCTTAATAATTTGGTTGGCTCTGGGTATCAATCATTTGAGGATACTGTTTTGAAGAAACTCGCACAGGTTTGACTTGATTCCAAGTAATCTTTATCTCAGTTCATCTATAGATTGCAATTAGCATGATTAGAGTTCATACATGTTTTTACTTGTTTATCTTTTTTTGTGAGATTAAGTCTTTGTTTTAGAACACAAGCTAGAAGTTCATGTTACAAATTTTACTGGTCTTTTAAAACAGATAAATATAACCAATCGGATTTACAAGATATTATACTTGCATGCAGTAGTCGTGTCCACCGTCTTTCCCAATTTTGATTTAAAAGGAGTATATGTCAATTTTATGGGAAAAAAAAAAGTTGTATGACATAATTTACAGGCCTCAATGATTTATCTTATTGCCCAGTTTCTATTAGATGAGTTCTAATCTTTTGTTTGTTTCATTTTGTGTACTGTAGGCTGCCCAGAAGCAAAAGTAATATTCTGAACTTCAGTAGCATGAAAGCGTGGTTGATATTTCGAAAGTAAAGTGTATATAGGTAAGCAAGAACCATTCCTCTTGCATATCTCAGTTTTGGCTTTTCCATTTCCATGCCAGTTTGTACCTTTGTCACTGTATTTTCTGAAGAAAGGAATGCTTTCCAAACGCCTTTTGAAAGTGCATGCAAGCACATTCCAGTTATGTACCTATATACTTTTGCCAAAGGTGTGATGACTGTGATCCACAAGCACTTGGCTAGAGAACTCTATAGATAGTTAGATTCCCATGTGATTGGAGCCAGAGCTGTTTCTTTTGTTTTTGTTATTTGGGTTATGAAAGCAAACCATTCGTTGAAAGAGTTTTTGGACCTAAATTTGTATTAATTGAATCTATGGTTTTTCTGAAAATGTATCAATGGAGAATCTTACATCCTCGACTGATATCGGTTTGGTGTTGGATATGCAGGGAACTGGTGTGGAGTTTCTCTCTCAACTATCTCATGATAGCGCATAGAAAGAACTCTTGGTGTTAACAGTGTCGAGTTGGATTAGTTTCTTAAACATCAGTTCCAGTATTGGTGATTGTGCTTTACATTTACATTTGACACTTCATATATACAAAAGAAATTCTATTGGCCATTATCAATTGTACCGGGGAGGTGACACTTAAATCCCCTCGACTTGCATCTCATCATCTTAGGCTTCTAATTGTATCAAATAACACTGTTCTGGGATTTTCTTCTTTTATTCCAGCTTTAATCCTCTGTTTTGGCATTCTAGTCCATCAGTATGACTTGCACTCTATAAAACGTGTTTTCATGGTCCCATTGCCAGCTAAACCGGCATGTAAAGATTTTCTGTTGGAGAACTGAAATTATTGGTACTTGGGGTACTCATGGAGTCAACTCCGATCCTCTCGGTTCCACAACATCACTCAAGTTAAAAATTGTTTTCTGCTCCGGGAAGCTTACTTGAACGGAGGGTTACTTTTTCATTTCTCAATAGTGAAGAGATTAAGAAATTAGATCCCTCTTTTTAGTCACACATCCAAATTTGCGGTCTTAAATTCACTCTTATTGGTGTTATTTCCCCCTCCCAGTCACCCACTTCCATCGGGACCAGATGACTGCTGCATTGTAACTAAATGTGACCGTCTTCAAACGAACAGTTAAGATTTTGGTATAAAATCTCTGTCATATTTGATGCGATGTGGAATAGTTCCACTTATTTGTGAAGAAAAGATTAATTCAAAGAAATCAAATGATCATTAGAAATTTAAAGTGTCCAATGTGATGTCCTCACAGTGATATATTATCAGTTTAATCATATATCATAATCAGGGTGATTGAGTGATCGTCACTCGATAACTGACCAAGACAACAATCTACTCTTTTATCATGTTCTTCACAACTTAACCAACCGATCACAAGTCAAACACACGAGTGCGGTGAAAAGTAATAATTTACGCCGGTTAATCATAATGCTTAACGATAATTAACACACAGTGATTAGACAGAAAATGGTGATAATGTTTATTCTAATATATATACTAAACAGAGATTCGTCCTCTTCTCCGGCCCCCAAAACCCTTAGAAAAGCTGTCCTAAAAATCATCCACTCTCTCTCTCTCTCTCTCTCAAAACCCAACCGCACCACCACTACTCCATCACTATCTCTATGGCGGCGAGTGCCACGTGGCAGCCACAGAAGGAGGGGCTCACGGCGATCTGTTCGCTGCTGGAGCAGCAGATATCGCCGTCGTCCTCGGCGGACAAGTCTCAGATTTGGCACCAGCTCCAAGCCTACTCTCAGAACCCCGAGTTCCATAACTACCTCGTCTTCATTCTCACTCGCGCTCAGGTGCTTAGGGTTTCCTCTCTTCAATTTTTGATTGAATGGAATTGATCATGTGTTCACTGTGAAAATGAACTCGCTAGGGTTTAACTTTCCGATTAGTGCTGACCTGGATTATGTGTATATTGAGAATCTGATATCATCTTCAGCTTTTAGTCTTAATTGAAGTTGTGATTTTGATGATTAAGTAGGATTGAGAGTGTTTTAGTTGTTTTAGGCGAAGTGGTACTTTTGGATTGAGCATCAGCTGTTGTTGTGTGTGGATTTTTTGTTTGGACAGGGGACATCGGTGGAGATTCGACAAGCGGCGGGGCTGCTGTTGAAGAATAATCTTAGAAATGCTTATGACAACATGGATGCTGCTTACCAGCAGTATATAAAGTCGGAATTGCTGCCGTGCTTGGGAGCGGCAGATAGGCACATCAGGTCGACAGTGGGGACTATTATAAGTGTTGTTGTGCAGCTCGGGGGAGTTTTGGGGTGGCCGGAGTTGCTGCAAGCTCTTGTGACTTGTTTGGACAGTAATGACGTGATTCACATGGAAGGCGCTATGGATGCATTATCCAAGGTAAACACTGTTTTCTTGAGCTAGATTGTTACTTCTCTTTCCAGTGTACGTATACGTGGCTATGATTTAGGTGAGCTTCTGAATTGATTATTGTCGAGAACTGTGGGTGAAAATAATCATACGTTTTCTTGGTCAGGACCTTGTTAGTAAATGTGTGTCATCTCTGTCATGATGCTTCCCTTTTATTTCTTGGGTTAAAAAACGGTCTGGTACTTGAAACAACTTTACACTTTTTGGTCTATTTGACCAGAAGTGCTATCAACTGAAACATGTTTACAATTCTTTTTAAAATTTTATTTACCTTTTGTCTTCTTACTTTCATATAGAATACTGCTATCTTTCTTGTGCTTCCTAAACTGCCCTATTATTAATCGTACAGATTTTTACTTATTTACTTGGTGTTAATTTAGGCCTGTAATTTTGCTCTGTATCACTATATTAAATTATACATAGGGCATATAAGTATAAATAGGTGAATCTCTCAAACTAAATGGATAATTTGGAGAGTTTTTTTATCTAAATCGCACACAATGAACCTTGGTCTCCTCAGTACTCTAGGGGTCATCCAAGAGAAACTTGCTCACTAATAGCTAGCTAGATCTGTAATTAATTTAGAGATTAAGATAGTTATTTCATGTTTTGGGCAAGCTACATATCGTAGGTTCACTATTAAGATCAAATATCTCTTCCATGATGAAACATGATAGTTAAAGTCCAAAAGTATTCAATGAGATCCATCATTTTTGTATATGGTAAAAAAATGCTAATTATCTACAGATGGCAGATATTGTGGCAAGTACAGAAGGTCTAACGATAGCTCTTAGTACTAATGATCCATATCATAAGCTCTAACTATAGCTCTTGATTCTTTTTACACAATGCAACACAGGTGTGTGAGGATATACCTCAAGTGCTTGATTCAGATGTACCCGGGTTGCCTGAACGTCCCATCAACATATTCCTTCCTAGATTGCTTAAGGTAAAAATAAGATAACTAATTCTGAATATCTTGGTTGTATATGTTAGTAGTTTAGATGTTGATTGTTTTTACTGAATTCTGAACTTTAACTAATGTTTTTTTTCTTCTTCCTTGTCATGGTTCTCTTTATACAGCTTTTTCAGTCACCACATTCATCCCTCAGAAAGCTTTCCCTGGGTTCAGTAAATCAATTCATAATGTTGATGCCAGCGGTAAGCATTTCTGATAAACCTATTTGATGGACTAAGGTTGGATCTTATGCTGATGATTGTGTTTAGTAACAATTATTTTTTGGTCTCCTCTTTGATTGTAGGCTTTATATGCATCTATGGATCAATATCTACAGGGGTTGTTTGTCCTTGCTAATGACCCTTCTTCAGAAGTTAGGAAATTGGTGAGTACTTCATCATTGTTGTCTTTAATCTTAGACTAAATTGGCTGAAGGTTACAAGATTCGCATCTTAATGCTTTTTTTTTTCTTTCTAATTTCAAGTATACCTCTTTTTTCATCCCCCCCCTTCTCTACCACCACCACCACAGATTGGCTGTTGTAGTCTAGTCTCTTATTTGTGGCTCTGTCTTAGATTAGTTTCTGTGGTTTCCTTAACTGTTGTTTTCTGGTGCTTTTTGTGAGCGGTTTTGATGTCTTGACGTCTTCTACTTGCTCTTTTTTTTTCTTTTTTTTTTTCCATAAGTTTATCTTTATCTTAAAAAAAAAAATTGGATATTCAAATTTTAACTATAAGATTCTTCCTTCCTCCAAATGTACTACCATTTATGAATTCTGTTGCATACTATTTTCAGTAATGGATTTTCATTGCTTCAGATCGTAGCAGATTATTTTGTGAACAACTCATCATCTTGAATAGTATTGTATTGTATTATAGCAGAACCTATTATAACATGGCCTATGTGGTTGTCCATTAATGGAGGATAATCTATTTGTTTGTTGTAGTTCTTTGCACTGTTATATAGATAATGCTGAATGAGGTTCATCTCTGGTTATTCCTGTTACTCTTATATGGTAGAGGCAGTGATTAGATCTACAGATGCTTTTAGTTTCTTTTCAAATAAATATTTCAAAAGCAAAGTTATAGAAAAGTTAGACAAGACATCCATCATAGTCAGTCTTGCAGTTATTAGGAAAGCTCATATATGCTGGAAGTAGAATGTTAGGTTCATATTTCAGTATTTGGTTCTCATCATCTCTTTGTTGAGCAGGTTAGCTCTGCATTTGTTCAGCTGATTGAAGTTCGTCCAGCTTTCTTGGAGGTGACA
Source organism: Potentilla sterilis (assembly GCA_963682095.1). NCBI lineage: Eukaryota > Viridiplantae > Streptophyta > Magnoliopsida > Rosales > Rosaceae > Potentilla > Potentilla sterilis. The sequence goes on along the minus strand of OY821762.1, from coordinate 19,398,481 downwards.
TCCTTTACCTTAAGGCTTCAGTCTTTCAATATGTTTATAATTAAGTGTCAGCGCACGCTACCTATTGTGGTATCAACATGTTTTCGGACAATTTGATATTCCCCATCTGCCCTCATACTTGTCTGCATGCCTATTTGACAAATATGTAGGATGTTTTTTCAATCTTTTTTTTTCATCTGCCTGTTCTCATTTTTTTTTCTTTATGGGATCCCTCGTCATTACCGTACTCTGAAGTTGACTTTACCATGTACTGCAGCCACATTTGAGGAACTTAATTGAATACATGTTGCAAGTCAACAAGGACACTGATGAAGAAGTCGCCCTTGAAGCCTGTGAATTCTGGTACTTTTAGTAAACTGCCTCCTCTTAATTTAATGTCTAACCATTAGCTTATGGGCTGATATAATTCAAACTTGTGCCATCAACCACCGTGAGCTATGGTTCCTTTTATATAATGTATCGGTTTTAGGTGTTATAATTTGCAATTCAAAGTCGTTATTGTCTCCAGGAATGATATGTTAGCATTGCTTTTGGGAGTCAAATACTCAAATCTCCTTCAAATCTAAAAATTATTGTGCTAGTGTGCATGAAAGGATCATCATATGACTAACTTTCATATAAAATGTGTTGCTCACACGTAGCAATATATAATGTATTGGTTTTAGGTGTTATAATTTGCGGCATTGCTTTTGGGAGTCAAATACTCAAATTTCCTTTAAATATGAAAATTATTTTCCTAGTGTGCATAAAAGAATCAACTAACTTCAATGTGTTGCTCGCACCTAACAAAGTCCTGGATGCCATAGCTTTCTTATTTCTCATTATCTGAAGATATGTATTCTTGATTCTATTGCTACTGAACTGTGTTTTGTATATTGTTCTCATCTGAAATTCTGTATTTTGTCAAAGGTCTGCATATTGTGAGGCTGAGTTACCTCCTGAGATTTTGAGAGAGTATTTGCCCCGTTTAATTCCGGTAGGGAGAGTTGTTTGGCAGATCTTTCTTTCTTTTGTTTTTCATGACCATTGCTTTACTCTGGGGTACTTGAATGGGTTTCTGTAACATCTTTTACCACTTCTGTAGATTTTGTTGTCCAATATGGCTTACGCTGAGGATGATGAGTCCCTTGTTGATGCCGAGGTATCTTTACATGGTCAATTTGTGTTTTCTGGAATTATGAATGACATTTTCTGTAGTTGATTACTTATTTGGCATCATTTCTTTGTTGCAGGAGGATGGTTCTGTCCCAGACCGTGATCAGGTTTAAATTGATTGTTTGGTTTTCCAGGTTTTTTTACTCCCTGATTTTAATAGAAGGCCAATACTTTGCATTGCAGGATATCAAACCTCGTTTCCATTCATCGCGGTTTCATGGATCTGATGGTGCGGAAGACGAAGTAATTCCCCCCATCATAATGTTGTTGATTTTGAATTCAAATATGCGTGGTAGTTCTATTTTCTGTTTTTTAAAATGATAAAAATTGTGATAATGACAGGACGATGATATTGTCAATGTTTGGAACTTGCGGAAATGCAGTGCAGCGGCGGTCGATATCCTGTCAAATGTGTTTGGGGATGAGATTCTCCCAACACTGATGGCCTTTGTTCAGGTTAGAAATCTATCAGCCGTTGAATTGAAAAGTTTAAGAGTTTAGTATGCTCTCTTCACTCTTTCAAATTACTAAGGATTGGATGATGAAGAAAAAAATTGGATTGATGGTTCTGTGTAGAGGAATGAATTGTTTTAGGTTTAGTTTGGGATTGTGGTGAGAAAGCTCGAATATGGAAAGACTCAGTTTTAAATAAGTAACATCTCACCTGCTTTTTAAAATCGTGGTTATTTAAACTAAATTTTATCAATAAACACTTTATAAAATACTTACCAAAACACATAATCAACTCATAATGATAATTATAAGTGGTTTTTTGGCTATAAATCAATACCAAACTAAGCCTTAAAGTAGCGAAGTACACTTGGTTCACCTGAGGAAGTTACATAATGGGTGGTCTAGGTTTTATTATCTGGGTTTTTTTTTAGGATACCATTGTGCATGGTCTATAAATATCTGTACTCTTTTATATCTTAGGGAAAATAGCTTGAAACTATGATCCAAGTTTCAAGTAGTATTTGAAATGCACCAACCGGAAATTTATGGGTCTGCTTAATTGTGAACGCTCATGTACTTTTAGGGTTTGTGATGAATACCTCAGTTGAATATGCAAAGTGAATCTTCATCTTTCACATAGAGTAAATAATAGTCACGGCTGCTCTATTGACCTGATAGTGTTGAGCAAATAGTGTTGCAGAATGGACCGCGTAGAATGGGGATATCTAGAGGTGCTTTTATATAAATAAAATTGAAGGTAGCAGAATGAGTTAGTTATTGGAACTGTATGATCCTGATACAAGTCAATACTAATAACCAAAAGTATAAATTAGTAATCTTTTGTAGAAGAGTGGTACTTTGCAATTTAGCGTGCTTTAAATTTTTCAATTGTCATTTTTGCAGGCCAAGTTGTCCAACAGTGATGATGAAACATGGAAAGAAAGGGAAGCTGCCGTGTTGGCTCTTGGTGCAGTAGCTGAAGGTTGCATTATAGGTCTTTATCCTCATTTGAATGAGGTATTCCTATGACACCGATTTAATCAATGTTTTGAAGATACTACGACTTGTAGAATGATGCTTCTTCTACTAGATTTACATGTGTTTTCGATTATTTTGAGATTTAACTTCATTTATGCGCTTTTGGCTTCCCTATCAATTTTTGTTTGAGAAATACACAACCCATCTACAGTTTTCGCTTTCTGTTTTTTTATTTTTCTTATTTTGTTTTGTCTTCTGGGTTGGCTGTTGATGTTACCGAGTCCTATTTTTGCTCCCCCATTAGTGGTAACTTTCACACATCAATGAGTTTTTGTTGAGAGAATCGAATACTTTGTATTTCGTTTTATCAATTATATGTATATGTCTATAAACTTTTAGATATGGGTTATAATTTTACAAGATGATGATTTACATTGCAGATCATTGCGTATCTTATTCCTCTTTTAGACGACAAGTTTCCACTTATACGGAGTATATCCTGTTGGACACTGTCACGATTCAGCAAGTTCATTATTGAGGTATAGTTATATTCCTTAATCTTCACTTTATCCTGAAATTGATTTTTATAATTGTGGTTAATCTCAGCTGTTTTGTCTATATAGACTAATTAAATGAATTATGTTTCTGTCGTTCTATCTTCTTTTTTCCTTAATTGAAATGAGGTATATAGTCTGCATATTAGGCCTTAGAATTTGGACTTTATATTATATCGTATGCCGTCCTTAGATTACAGAAGTGGTGGCAGTGGGTCTGTTCCAAGGTATCTATTATCTTTACTATTTTCAAAATGTCATCCATAGTTTTTCTGGGTCACAGTTGATCAAAATGTTGAAAACCAAATATGGAGAGCGCGTCTTCCTTTACAGCTTTGATATATTAGGTTTTCCATGCTTTGAAATTTGATTCCTCTGATTCATATATAAGTATTTTTTTTTATTTTTATTTTTTTCTGAATTATCTTACAGTCTATATATAAATCTGTATGAATCGAATGACTTTGGGATGGTTTTTGGTTTGCGTTGTTAGCCTATTCACCTAGATTTGTGCTACCCATGCGAACAATTCTTTGGGTTTTTAAAGGATTTAGGATTGACACTTTCCTTTTTTATCTAAGGGTGTTGAACATCAACAAGGTTATGAGCGGTTTGACAAGGTTATTCTGGGTCTCTTAAGAAGAATATTAGATAATAACAAGCGGGTACAGGAGGCTGCTTGCTCAGCTTTTGCGACACTTGAAGAGGTTTTTATTCTGTCCAGTTCTTTTGTTTAATATAGTTCAAGTATTATATATATGATTCCAATTAATTCTCTTTTTTAAACTGCAGGAGGCGGGTGATGCATTGGCACCACGCCTGGAAACTATTTTACAGCACCTTATGTGTGCTTATGGGAAATACCAGGTTTGTTCCTGGCGTTCATCTTACTTTATGTTCTTAATGTTTTCTCAGATGAACACTAAATTGATCAACGTTACTTGATATTTCTGTATTCAGAGACGGAATCTAAGAATTGTATATGATGCCATTGGAACTCTAGCAGATTCTGTCGGTGTGGAGTTGAATCGGGTATGTCTTTTATTCTTGAGCTCTCCTCACTTTTATTCACCCAAAACTTTATACTGTTTAATTTTTCATTTTGAAGTTTGATTTGTAATGTCTATCAAAATTCAGTGCTAAAGGAGAAATATGTGCCAAATTGCCTATTGACTATATTGTTGCTTTTCAGCCCAATTATCTAGAAATTCTGATGCCACCGTTAATTGCTAAGTGGCAACAACTTGCAAATTCAGATAAAGATCTGTTTCCTTTGCTCGAGTGCTTTACTTCTATTTCGCAGGTGAACTTCCATTTAATCGTTGGAGCACTTTACATTTATCTGGTTAGCAATTAGATAATCTTATTTTTTGTTTTTGTTATGTCTAGATGCTGGCACTAAGCATAATAAAGGCAATTGAAATGAAATGCCCCATTTAGCTATTAATAGATTAAATTAAGAGCTCTTATGCATGATTAGGATTGTCATTATCAATATCATAGAAAAGAATAAGAAATGCTTTTGGTACTGGGGACAGTTTGTTCATACAGGCCAACTGAAGTGCAGTTAATTGTTTTCTAACTGTCCTTTGTGTTCGTAATGGATCATAAGCCAATAATATACTTTGATGACTGTAATTGGGGGAGATCTTTTATGTGCTGTATTTTTATTGTTATAAGATCTACTATAATAGAGTTGACAGCCTTAAATTACACTTACTTACTAAGAAGATGAGATAGTAATTTATACTCTCTTTTATATTCTCAGGCACTGGGTGCTGGATTCTCTCCATTTGCTGAGCCAGTGTTTCAGAGGTGCATAAGCATCATACAGTCCCAACAAGTTGCAAAGGTAGGTCAGTTGGTGGGAGAGATATTGCTGAATTCAATGTCCTGTATTTTTTCAAATTGAAAACTTTGTTGGTTTCTTGCTTTCCAGAAAGTAGGTTGGTCATGACTTTTTTTTTTGTATCAATTGGAAGGAGAAATATGTGTGATATATGCCCAGTTATTGTATCTTGCATGTTACCTGACAATCAGTTTTCAGTAAATTAAACGTTAGTAGTCGGTGCAACTTTGATCACGTTATTGATAATATACAGCAACAGCTTCTTTCATTTATTGAAGCTTAGCAATAGGGTCGGAATGCCTCATTGTGTTCTCAAGTCTCGCGTTGCATTCTAAATGTCCACTATATGCCCGCTTCTAGAAGATGGAATGGAAATCTCTCTCAGCAAAACTACTACCACTGACATGTGCTTATGTTTGTTTTTCAAAATATGCTTTAACTCTCATATTCTACTTTGCAGGTTGATCCCGTCTCTTCAGGAGTCCAGTATGATAAAGAATTTATTGTATGCTCTCTTGATCTGCTTTCTGGACTCGCAGAAGGTCTTGGTAGTGGGATAGAAAGTCTGGTATTTTCTTTCTCCAAATATCTCCTGAAATACATATTAAATAGACTATTTTCTGAAAGTTCCTTGCTAAGACATTATGCATACTCTTGGTTTTGGTTTTGTTTTTGTTTTCCGTTTTTGAAGTCCTACACATGATACATTATGAAAATTCCAAGTGAAACAAAATAGATAATAAAATGACCAGACCCAATCCTAAAAAGCATCTTAATAACAGTAATGCTTGGTCTCAAATTATTTGTAAAGTTACTTTAAATAATAGATTGGTGCCTGTCGGACTTGGGACTTCAATCACTTAATGTTAGTGGTACAAAAAGTAAAACCACCAGACAGCTAACTCAAAATAAAGTATAAAATTCTAAATGAAAGAGAAACAGAGCAAGCTACCCAACATGCAACCAGCCAAATGGGCCATCAGAAATTAGCTACTGACCTGACTGCTTAAGCCGCATCTATTGTTTCTTGCAAATTGTTTTAAGTTTTTTTTTCTTTTCCTTCTTCTCTTCTTTTCCTTCTTCCAATAGCTTCTCATTGACACTTCTCGTCCAGGTTTCACAAAGCAATTTGAAGGACCTGCTTTTGAATTGTTGCATGGATGATGCTTCGGATGTCCGGCAGAGTGGTTTTGCCTTACTTGGGGATCTTGCAAGAGTAAGTTCTTGCCAAATGATATCTTAAATCTAAACCTACTTGAGAACTTAGACCAGAAGGATAAGCAGATGTTACAAGGTTATATGGTAGAATATTGGTAGCTACTGGATGCTGTATCACTTTTTATGCATATTTTGAATTGTGATTTTGATTAGGTATGCCCCATCCATTTGCATCCTCGTTTACCGGAATTTCTTGATGCTGCAGCCAAACAACTGGTATGTGAAACCTGTTGACAATTCTAACTATTTGTTTTTACCATAATGTCTTATGTGACACATTGTTGCACAGAATACTCCTAAGCTGAAGGAGACTATTTCAGTGGCAAATAATGCGTGCTGGGCCATTGGTGAATTAGCAGTGAAGGTAAATTTTCCTATTTCATCCGTGATTTTTTATTTTAAGTTAAAAATAACAGGAGCACAGTCCATCGATTGGTGATTAGTTATAAAGGTTGATGGTATCCTTCAATTAATAGACTTCAAAATTGTGGTAGGCTGCACCATTATGATAGTGACCAGTTCTTATTGACTAGATGGAAGAATAAGACATCTTAGTGGCTTCTAGCTTTTGCTACTGGACATCATATTCCCATCCTTTGGCAGGAAGACCTAGAACTTATTGGCCTTATGTCTTATCTCTAATATAATGGGGGAGTTATTGGTCTAGGCAATATCTATCGTTTACATCTTTGTGAGATTATGTCAGACTGGGGTGTTGTCTTCGTAGGTGTCATGCTAATATTTAGGAAGCCTGCTAGTTTTGTATTTCCATTTTGTATTAATGAAGCTGATTTGCAGGTTTTTGTAGTTTAGACTTGTTCTTAAACAGCCTCTCTTTCTTTTGCCGACTTCTTGTTGGCTTCTTTGTACTATGTTTTTTGTTTAGTCATTTTAAAAGGCTGTTTCTTTATGTTAAAAAAAAAAAAACAAATTAAGATGACTTACTATGCTTTAAAGTTGGGAGTGGGCATGCACCTTGACATGCATAACTTGATTCTTTTTGTGCCACTATGGGTTTGAGCATCACGCCAGTTTGCCGTGTGTGTGTCAACCCTGTTACAGCATCAACTTACTATCTTACTTTAATTGCTTGTGCTATCGTCATTGAATTAACTTTGAATTTCAGGTACATCAAGAAATTTCTCCAATTGTTTTAACGGTCATGTCTTGCTTAGTCCCCATACTGCAGCACTCAGAGGTAATATATTTTCCCGTATAAATGGTTGTGTATGATGGAGGATGGTCTATCTTATAATTGCATCTCTTGATGCTAAGCAGGAGCTCAACAAGTCACTGATTGAGAACAGTGCTATCACACTTGGGAGGCTTGCATGGGTTTGTCCAGAGCTTGTGGCTCCGCATATGGAGCATTTCATGCAACCATGGTGCATTGCTTTGTCAATGTAAGTTTTAAACGTGTATATTATTTAATGGATGGTTGATTAACTGTTCTTATGATTTAATCTATTACCAGAGTTTTAGGTACTAGCAAGTACTTTAAAGTAGAACCTAGTAGTAATCTAGCTACCGGATACAAAAACAACGCCCATTCACTTATTTTTCATGACCCAAGAATGTAAAAACCGTCAATACTCAAAAAGATTTCTTGCACTTTTAACTTTCAAGGTAAAGGTTACCACACAATCTGGAGGACTTAACACCATCTCTTGTGACCTCTTTGACTTGTGCTCAAAATATGCCGGAGTATGGCAGTTGAACAACTAGATTCTAGCAGTGGACTGAAAGATGCTATCAGAACTAAGTTCTAGACATAAATTTCGCCGACTGAAAGATGGTCACCCCATGATGTTCTATGATCTCGGGGTCTCTCTGTTGACTGTATAGCAAAGTTGGCAGGAATAAATTACCCACTTTGCTTTAAGAGCAGACTAGGAACTATCATGCTTTTATCAGAAGACTGTTTTGACATGCAAAATTATGTCTGCAGGATACGCGATGATATAGAAAAGGAGGATGCATTCCGAGGTTTATGCGCGTTGGTATGCATCTCTCTCTCTCTCTCTCTCAAATCATTGTGGTTTTATTCACTTTTGGATATTCTTCAATTTTTCAGGTTAGAACAAATCCGTCTGGATCATTGAGTTCACTTATATATATGTGCAATGCTATTGCCAGTTGGCATGTAAGAATCACACTACATTCATATCTTTTTTTATCTTTCATCAGTTCATGATACAAAACTCAATGTTCTGATATGATATGTTAATAGGAAATAAGAAGTGAAGAACTTCATAATGCAGTTTGCCAGGTGTTGCATGGGTATAAGCAGGTAATAATATTGTAATATCTGTCCAGTTATCTTCAAACTTTCAGGTTTATAACCCTTGCAAATTGTGAAATTGTTTCAATGTTTGATCACTCTTTTGGAAACTTATTACTATGCAATCTTACCAAATATCGGGTTGGGTTAAACCTTACAAATATATGATGCAGAATACAATATTGTAATTTGATTTAATTTATCAAATTTGTATTCTGGCAGATGCTTGCGAATGGAGCATGGGAACAGTGTATGTCTGCTTTGGAGCCAAAAGTGAAGGACAAGTTGTCAAAATACCAAGTGTAATGTTGTACGGTAGCTGATGTAGTGTACCTGATGGTTCACACTGCTATATCTGCTCTTCAGAGATCTGTATCTGCATCAAAATTGTTGTTTTCTTCGCCATCCATACATATCGGTCATGATTCTTACAAGACCATTTTTTGGGTCCCCAATTTTCCAGTGAAAGTTTAGGTTAAAGCATAAGACTTGGCATAATGAAGCAGCTCAGGTTTGGGGCAAGAATGTGGTGTACAGGGTGCAGCTTTCCAAACTTTGATGGTTTGTTTGTTCTTGTTGTCTTGTATTTAGAGAAAGGCAAGAAGTATCTCGTCCAAGTCTTGGATTAATGATTCTTCATTTTAGGCTTAGAGTTTTCCATCATTCAACAATTCCAGTGGCTTTAGGTTTGTCTATGATTTCCAGTTTTTGTACAAGGGGGTTTTGACATTCTATTATAACAATTTTCCATTAAAGTTTTCCAGTGTTTCATATGTTGATCCACTGTAACATTTATTAGAGGGTGGAGAGATATTGGGGTGTTCAGGAAATCATTGTTTTGTTTTTCAGTGGATTGAAAATTTCTTTACTTTATTCACTGATGATATACTTGTAAGCCTTGTAGTGGCAACCTTGGAACACAAATTTCAGTTTGTACGCTGGACTGCAGGTTAGGCGGTCCGAGCGCAGGGCGCTTATGACAGCAAAGTGAGCGAGAGAGGAAATGCTCAGTATGCTTTGACCAGTAAAATAAGTGACTGAGCTTGAGCTAACAGCGACTTTAGATCCTCCCTAGGCAACGAATTCTGTTCTTCTCCCAGTCTTCCAAACTAAATTCGGTTGCACTTCCCATTCATGTCATTTCCGCTAACAAAACACCACTTGAAGATTTCTTCTTGAAAAGAAAAGACACTACCTGAAGATTTGGTAATTTGGATCTGGGATTTAGGGATGTAGAGATTGGAGATTCCAATTCCGGGTCCAAGGTCACTGCTATTTTCAGGTCTTCAGTCCCTCACCTCCCAATATGGGGTTTCAAGTTTCCAACCCTCAAGTCTAGCCGTCTAGGTTTACACTCTAAACCCAAATGAACGATGTTTGCGCTAAAAAAAAAAAAAAAAAAAAGTTTTTTTTTTTTTTTTTTTTTTTTTTTCCGATAAGTAAATCAGAAAATTACAAATGAATGAGTTGCAAGTAACACCTGTGAGAGTTATATTATATTTACTTTTACATAATTAATATGATAACTCGGTTGCTGTAGTGTGAGTTGTAATGCAGAATAAAGATGATATAGTGTTAGATACCATATATGGTGTAAATAGTGTTAGATACTATATATGGTACACCGCTAAGCATAAACAACGACCTCGTAGACCGTCCAACTGGCGTGGTGGGTCTTGCCTCTGGCATGCATCCGATAGCCCGACACCTCAGCTACCTCACTATGATGGAAGATTTTCAGTACCATACCCCCAGAAGATATGATCTCGTGCTCCGCAATAAGCTTCGTGAGTAGTTATTATGTATATTTGTCCCATATCAGAAACATGGGTTAGGAGGAAGTCTTCCTTAGTTATAAAAGGAAGGCTTCCCCTAAGATAGATGGATAAAAAATTACACACTTGTAACATTGCAAAAGCTTATTGGCCGGCTATAGTAGAATCTTAAGTTGACATAGTTGTTTCTGCACAAACCCGTAGGCCTGGTAGAATCTAGATGTGATCTTCTCCTGCTTAACCTGCTCATTAAGGGGAATACCGGGCGGGCCGGTTTTCTCCTCTCCGATGCCTAAGTTAGTACAGTTGGGATGCATAGATAACTTAAAGCACGTATGATAAGCAGTTGGAGAGATCAGTTACCTATTAAAGAGGGTAGTTGAGGCCCTTATATAGGTGGCCGGGCGTGAGGTTTGGTCTCACTCTTCGATGTGGGACGAGCTTCCTTCTGTTCGCACATAAAAGGGTAGCTCTGGTGACCTCTTTGGCAGGCTGGCGCCCCCGGTCCCCGGGCCCCTGGTCACGAGGTAGACTGCTGGACCTCGGGTCCGGGTGTTGGTGATCCTGCTCCGGGCCTCAGGCTGGCCCCAGATGCGGGTCTGCGGGCTTATGTAGCCCTTCTGTGGCTACTGTCAACAAGTCCCCCAAGTTCCCGGTCAAGTGCAATCTTGAATGGGGACTTAATATGTCTTGCTCCTGTCCTGCAGACCCGCAGGGTTACCAGCCCATCGGTGCCCAGTCCCCCAAGTCCGCGTTGAAGATTTGGCGTGACCGGGCGTTCGGGTAGAGAAGGCGTGGTGATGTGAGTACCTATAATGATGAGGTGTGACAGTTATGAGTATGCCTGCAGTACTGATGATATTTTGCTCAAGTGTTGTCGTGCCATGAGTATGGAACGGGGTGAAACCCGGACAAATGCATGGGAGGACAATGTAGCGTTGAGATCCGCCATGCAATAGATGTGCAACGGGGTGAAACCCGGACGAGTGTTGAAATCCGCCATGCAATGTATATGGAGCGGGGTGAAACCCGGAAGAGTGCATGGGAGGATGTGGCGTTGAAATCCGCCATGTAATGTATATGGAGCAGGGTGAAACCCGAACGAGTGCATGAGAGGATGTGGCGTTGAAATCCGCCATGCAATGTATATGGAGCGGGGTGAAACCCGGAAGAGTTCATGGGAGGATGTGGCGTTGAAATCCGCCATGCAATGTATATGGAGCGGGGTGAAACCCGGACGAGTGCATGAGAGGATGTGGCGTTGAAATCCGCCATGCAATGTATATGGAGCGGGGTGAAACCCAGACGAGTGCATGGGAGGATGTGGCGTTGAAATCCGCCATGCAATGTATATGGAGCGGGGTGAAACCCGGACGAGTGCATGAGAGGATGTGGCGTTGAAATCCGCCATGCAATGTATATGGAGCGGGGTGAAACCCGGACGAGTGCATGGGAGGATGTGGCGTTGAAATCAGCTATGCAATGTATATGGAGCGGGGTGAAACCCGGACGAGTGCATGGGAAGATGTGGTGGGTGAGGACTCGACCGGTGGACTGCCATACCGGAACGAGTCCCCCAAGTTCCCAAGGCGAAATTGCTGCCAACGGCAGGCCGGGAGTAGCCCAGTGGCTCGGCCCAGCTTGTGTTGGAATAAGCGTGGGGCGAGATTGCTAGCTTGCGGGGAGGCCTGTTGGAGCGTGGAATAAGCCAACAGGTACCCCGGTGGGTGTTGCGGTCATGCCGAAGCACCGGTTAACACTTGCTAGTTCTTCTCAGCTTGTGTTGGAATAAGCGTTGAGGTAATGTGCAGGTTTTTTAGCCTGCGGGGAGACTTGTTCTGTGTTAGAGAAACAATCTGCCCGATGGGGTAGGCGTTGAGATGACAAGTCTCGCCTTGGAACCCCATATTGATCGCAGTTCAGTGCGATGCAGGGCTTTTATCCTGCTGGAAAAGTTTACATGGGTTAGATGTAAACTCTCCCGGGTGTATAAAGCCCATGCCGGTTGACTGTTCTCATAACCAGTGTCTTGCCATGGAGCCGGTTGAAAGATACCTAACCGGTGAGATGCCATGGAGCCGGTTGAATGATGCCTAACCGGTGAGATGCCATGGAGCCGGTTGAATGATACCTAACCGGTGAGATGTCATGGTGCAGGTTGAAAGATCATAACCGGTGAGAAGTCGTGCAGCCGGTTGAATTATACCTAACCGTTGAACTGCCGTGGTGCCGGTTGAAAGATCATAACCGGTGAGAAGCCGTGCAGCCGGTTGAATTATACCTAACCGTTGAACTGCCGTGGTGCCGGTTGAAAGATCATAACCAGTGAGATGCCATGGCTCTTGGGGAAGTGGGGGGGATTGACGCCTCGGTTCCCGCTCCTATCTCCCTTAACTGCCGCTTATAGGCGGGACAAGTGGCTGACATGCATTTAAGGAGGAAGTCCATCAGTCCCATTAGTTATGATGGCGTAGGAATGTTACCGATGCTGGGACACGTGTCAGCAGGGAGCGATCTGAGATGGAGGGCCTGGATTCGCAGGCGTTTGAGTTGTCCTGATTGCGTGTTTTGAGGGGATTGCAGGGGTACCTAGGGCATCAGACCCGTCTATAAAAAGGGCTCCTTTGTCTTCATAACTTCTGTTTTGCTCTTTGGCCTAGAGAGAAGAAGAGAAGGTTGGAGAGGAATCCGGCGAAAGTTCTGTGGAGGTGCCTCGTGATATCCATGCCCCAAGCGTTCTGGGTCTTTGCCTACCATTGCTCGGTGTTTTCGTAGGACGAACATTCCTCGGTTGTGCATAGTAATTGGTAAGTCTTGCTTTCTTTGCGCCGTATTTTTTTTTCTTTTTGCCGTTTTACGGCGGGGGGGGGGGGGGGGGGGGTTGCTCTGTCGCCGACTGTGAGTCGCTGTGAGCGGGGCGTCTGCGGCAAATTTGTGGAGGAGCCGTAGAGGGCGCTGTTCTAGCCTGTTGCTGACCAGCGGTGGGGTTTTGTTTTCTTCCCCTTAGGTTTAAATGACTTCTGCAAGCTCTGTTGGGGCTTCCGAATCGGCCGACAGGCGTCCCGTGGTGGACGATGAGGAGAGATTGGAGGAGTGGCTCGGTTCGGAGTCCCCGGAGTCCGAAGCCGCTGACCGCTCCCGGGGCGGGGTCTCGTCTTCCGGGTCTTCGGGATCTGTAGGCATCCCGAACGGGGTGCGCTTTCCTGGCACTCCGCCCGTGAGCTACACCATCGGGAGTGGGGAAGAGGCCGTGGTGTGCGATGTACCAGAGGGTAGTATGAACCCTGAAGAGATTGCCGCCTTCCGGGAGATGTGGAGTATTTCCGATGAGGTGGCGTTACGACCGCTGAATCCCGGAGAATCGGCCTGTAACCCGGAGGCGGGTTGGGTTGCTGTTCACGGAGACCAATTTCACCACGGGTTCTCCCTCCTGCTGCCGGACTTCGTGCAGTATCGCTTAGCGCTCTGCAAGTGTCTCCCATGCAGCTTCTCGGCAACCAGTGGAGGCGGATGCTGAGCCTCGGTTGCCTGTACGAGTTGTCCGGGATGAGCATGCCAACGGTGAATGAGTTCCGGGCACTGTACATAATATCCTTCTCGAAGAAGAGAGGGTCCCGAGGTTGTCTGACCTTTAGCGCCCGACACTTCCAGCCTATCATTACCCATCTGCCTTCCTAGATGGACAATAGCTAGAGGAAAAAGGTGGTGATGGCGGGAGGGGGGGGGGGGGGGGGGTGGAGGGAAGTGGCAGAAGAGGAGTAAAATGTACCGGGTTCCTGGTGCCTTCCAGCCCCTTGGCGTCCAATCGTTCGAACTGTCTGAGTTGGAGCGGGAAAAGATTATGACTATACTCGGATGCTGGGACAATCTCGAGCGAAGCTCCTACAACTTCATTCGGCGGGAGGTGTTCCAGTACTGCGGTCTCAGGCGAGATCCCGGTGCGTACCAAGGTTTAAGCAGTGACACTTCTGCTGACCGAGTTGATACTAACCATTTGTTTGTCCTGCAGGTGCATCTTCCCGGACGGTCGTCAAGCCCGGCAACACGCTATCTATGGATGGTGAAGACCTTCTCTCAAGGTTGAAGGAGAAAGGGGAGGCCGTTTCACGGACCTCGGTGGACGAGGAGTCCGGTCGGCTTACCGTTCACGCTGAACCGAGGGCCATGGACGTGGAGGACGGCGCCTATATTCTGAGGCGTGTGAAGAGTCACCCCGCTGCTCCTAAGGCAGGACCCGGAAAGGGCAAGTCCACCGGAGGGCCACCAAAGGTTCCTGGTGGGGTGTTGAGAATTCTGCACCGGCCGGGATCAGTCCCGCTCGTCACCAGGGTCACTCGGTCAGGCGCACAATCTTCTTCATCGGCCAGGGTGAGAAGAGGCGGAGGATTATGGACGTCCCTCCCTCCGCAGTGGTGACGCTGACCGGCCGGTCGTCAGGTGAAAACTTGGCGAAACGACTCAAGGTGGTCAGCGGTGCGACGAGTGCCGATGAGGACAAGGCTGCTGCTGCCTCATACTCTGCCGGTCAGCAGAGTAGCCCCGCTCGTACGGAGGAACAGAGGGGAGGTCTGGAGTGTCCCTTCGTCCGGAAGCTGGCGGCGGATGTGGCCGGCCTTGGTTTGGATGGGCCTGGAGCCCTGGCGGGGGAGAACCTCTAGAAGAGCAAGGAGTCGGTTCTCCGGGTAAGAACTGCTTGGTGCCATGACACTGTTCATAACTTGTTACTCTTGATGTTTGCTTAATTGGCTCCCTGTTGTGTGTAGCTATTGTACAATCAGTACCAACCGGACCTGAGTGAGGAGCTGCCGGAGCTGAAGAGGCAGGTGGCCGCTCTGACAAAAGCCCGTGAGCGCTTGGAAGTGGAGAAGTCCAGGTTGGAGCGGGAGAAGGTCAGACTGGAGGAGAGGGCCAAGAAGCAGGTGGCCAAGCTAGAAGAGCAGGTCCGGAGCCTCGAGGAGGAGAGGGAGCGGGCTGAGGAGGAGAGAGCCGAGCTGGAGGAGAGAGTGGATGAGCTCCAGGTGGGAGCTGCCGCTGTCCGTGCCGCCGCTGCCGCTGCGATTGGAGAAGTGGACCCGGAGCTTTACCAGCGGGTTGTCCTCAAATATCACGAAAGTGATCAGTTCCTTAAGCTCCTGGAAAAGGCTAGGGAGTCGGGTATTGCCGATGCCTATGCGGAGTGGGAAGAGAAGGGGTACCTGGATACCTCTCAAATGCCGAAGGCGGGGGCCGGTGAAGATACCCATGAGCAGTCGGTAGAAGAGGAGCAACCAGAAGAGGAAGGCGGGCCCCAATCTGCTGGAGAGGATGCGGCGGCTCCATCTGGAGAAGTTGGTGAGATGGCCGCTGAGAGGGGAGGAGCGGCTCCTTGAAGATTTTTGTTTTAGCTCTTTTTTTTTGTAAATCCGCTGGAACGGTTTTTGTTTGTATTACTCTTTGGATATACATATTTTTGCACCGGCCGAACCGGTGGGATTTCTCTCAAAATAGTTGGCATACATATGATGTTACGTTGGTTGAACCGTTGATATGCCAAACTAACTGCTTGGGGGTTCGGGCATGCCTACCAGTCCTGGCCCTGCTCTCGGTAGGGATCCGCTCTCCTTTCCCCTATATACCGCTGGAGCTGGCCGTTGCTAATCAAACCTTCCACCGCTGTCTTGAGGGCGAAGCAGCTGTTCGTTCGGTGGGTAGCTTCATCGTGATAGGAGCAGTACTTGCCCGTTTGCGCCTGGGTAAGCTTCCCCCTTGGGTACTTTCTCCTGGGCGGTGGGGGAATGATGTTCCCGTTCTCGTGCAAGACGTCCTCGTATGAAGAGGTTAGAGTGGTGAAGACCTCTTGACGTTCTGCTGGCATGATCGCCAGGGGGCGTTCTTGCTGGTACTGCGCCGGTTTGTGCTCTCTCTGGGGTTTGTCATGATAGGGCCTCTGTTGCCGTTGCCCCCAATTTCTGCTGGGTCGGCTCGGTCGGGCACCTCGGTTCTCGCTCCACTGGCTGGCCTTGTCTTCTTGGCCAGGAGGGGGGGTGCTCCTCCCGGGGGTGCTCCTCCTGCTGCTCATCCCGTTTTCTTTTCAGCAGGTGCTGCCCGTACGTTTCATGGTCGGCCTGAGCATGCCTGATGGCCATCGCCATTAGCTCATCATACCCCTGCGGGAGTTCCACCCGTACGGCGTAGGAAAATTTTCCTGGCCGGAGCCCTTGTTTGAACGCCATCTCGGCGATACCCTTATCGAGGTTCCGAACCCCGGCCGTCACCGTTTGCCAACGGTTGACAAACGTCCTTAGCTCCTCGCCAGGTGCCTGCATGTAGTTGAAGAGGATGGTTGATGTCCGGGCTCCTTCGACCCGGAGGATGAAGCGGCTTATGAACCGGTCGGCCAGTTGCTCGAACGCTTCGATGGAGTTTGCCGGGAGCTCATAGAACCAGCTGAGCGCCTCTCTAGACAGGGTTTCCTGGAAAATGTTGCAGCATACTGCATCAAAATAGCCCTTGGCGCACGTTTGGGACCGGAAACTGTCCAGATGCTGGTACGGGCAGCCGGATCCTGAGTACGTGAGCTTTAGAGATTTCTGGTTACCAGACCTCCCTGATTCCAGAACCCGGTGCGAGAAAGGGCCCATGCGTTCGTTGAATGGTGCGCCTTCAATCGGCCGCGCTGCCCTTCTCTCGTTGGCCTCCATTTGGGCCTTCAGATCCGACACGGTGTCGGTGAGTACTTGTAGTGCCCGGGCGGTCGGGGCTATGACTTCATCCTCGAATGAAGCGTGTGATTGCCGGGGCGTCGGCGTGCTATTTGGTGGGGCCATGCCGCCCGGGGACTCCGCTCGCTGGGCCTTCCGCCCGATGACTGTCCCGCCTCAAACCGCTGAGATCGGCCTGGTGTGGGTGTAGTGGCCCTTGTCATGGCGGCACTGCGCTGCTGGCCTCTTTCCAGGGCAGCCACCAAGGCAGCGTTTACCGTCTCCATTTCTTCATACCGGGCATTGGATTTTGCTCTATCCCGGTAGCCCTCCGCACGCAGGCGACTGACTTCTGCCCTCATCGCACGTATCTCCCCTGCCATATAGTGCCGGTCGGGGCTGGACGTGGTGTCTCGGTCACTGTCACCGAGCAGACTCTCCTCTTTGTCGCTCGGCTCATCCGAGAATGTCAGCGAGATGCCCCGGCGTGTGGGTTGGTCTCCTTCCACCGGGCCTTTCCCGCACACGCTATCGTTGCGTACCCCCGGCGTGCCGGTCGGCCTCCCACTGCTGCCGTCTTCCTGGTTGCCCTGGTCGCTGCGCTGCTCCCGTACAACGACCGGGGTGGAGATGAGCGCTTGCTCTGGTGCAACCCGCTGACCCTCCGTCGCACTTCTTTCCTGGCCCGCTTCTGAGCTTTCTGCCATTTTGGTGATGCTTACGTGGTTTTTATGTAAGTTTCCCACAGACGGCGCCAATTGTTTCTGCACAAACCCGTAGGCCTGGTAGAATCTAGATGTGATCTTCTCCTGCTTAACCTGCTCACTAAGGGGAATACCGGGCGGGCCGGTCTTCTCCTCTCCGATGCCTAAGTTAGTACAATTGGGATGAATAGATAACTTAAAGCACGTATGATAAGCAGTTGGAGAGATCAGTTACCTATTAAAGAGGGTAGTTGAGGCCCTTATGTAGGTGGCCGGGCGTGAGGTCTGGTCTCACTCTTCGATGTGGGACTGGATTCCTTCTGTTCGCACATAAAAGGGCAGCTCTGGTGACCTCTTTGGCAGGCTGGCGCCCCCGGTCCCTGGGCCCCTGGTCACGAGGTAGCCTGCTGGACCTCGGGTTCGGGTGCTGGTGATCCTGCTCCGGGCCTCAGGCCGGCCCCGGATGCGGGTCTGCAGGCTTATGTAGCCCTTCTGTGGCTACTGTCAACAGTAGTCATGCCCGCTAATGGCATGATGAACCACTATAAACATTGTGTCGATTTATCTATATTGTGCTTCTTGTTTAACCTTTTGGGTTTAAACAGAAACATTTGGCGCCGTATGTGAGAAGTAGTACAAAAAGTTGTGTTACACTACTAGTAGGCAGCCCGTCCATTGTACTCACCGGGTACGTAATCATGCAGGTCGACAAGGTAGAGATTAATCAGGTTATATGCCTTTGTAACACCATCGACAAGCAGCTTGGTCTTATTAAATAAACACCTTGTTGGCCCAACTTATATAAACACTGCACGGGCCAGGTTTTGGTCACATCGGGTCCCACTAGCCCAAATGCAGTCCGACGATATATGCTTCTAGTCAAACAGTCAAACAACCCATTGGTTTCAACACCTCCCGGTGACCACCATCTGAACCCGCTCGGTCACCCTGCGCTAGTCAGCTCACCTCTTGGAGAATTGTCTCGCCGGTATATCCTCTCTGGTACCCGCTGGCATCATTCGCCGATCCGTACTTAAACCGGGTGCCTGCGCGTCCTTTCCAGGTTCGAACCCGGTGATCAGAATTTCCCGACCATCTTATTTAGGAGTTGGGGCTTTGGGTTGTCTCGTCCGGGAACACCACCATACACTAACCTTTTTCCTCTGGGTGTGACCCGATTAAGGGCAAAACTAATCAATCACTATGGTGCTCTTGAATCAGAGCCGATCCATATTTGAACCGCTCCACCGGCAGTTTGATAAACCTCCGGGAAGCTCAAACAATGGTGGTGTTCAGAGCACCAAAACTGCAGCAAGCCAAATCTAAGGTTGTGTTTGAGGGAGCTTATAAGGTTCTCTGCTTATAAGCACGAAAAAGTTTTCTGTTTGGTAACAAAATATGTCAGTAGTTTTTTAAAAAAATAGGGGTAATTTTCAATAGAAAATGAGAAGCTTCTCCTATCCACCTTATATTTATAAGTATAAGTCAAGTTTTACTTAAAAACGCAGCTGCACCAAATTCATCCTAAGTCTTCTAACTCTTACATCTCTTCAAAATCGTTGGTGATCAAATACCTGTTTCTGTTGATTTGATATTGAAGATGATTCGATTTAAAAGGAGGTCGACTTTGCTTCTGTTGGTGTGATATAGGATTTGATTGATATGTTGCTAGGTGCAACCATGCAAATGCTGCACAGTGCTTAACTGTCTTCTCAAGTCTGTTAGGAAGGAGTAATCATCTCTTCATAAGGGGGTTTATGCTTCTTGGCTTGAGATAAATTTCAAATGTCCTGAAACTCATTGGCCTTGAGATAAATTTCAAATGTCCTGAAACTCATTGGCCATTCAGTCCAGATGATGCATTATATTAATTTTCAAGGTTCAAGAGGTTGAGTTAGGCTTCCCCATGTCAAGTGTAAGATAATACATGGCTTATTTATGTCCCCTGGTTTGCTGTTAGGTGTTGGTTTGATGGGTTTCTGGTGTCAACTCATCCTTTTCTATATATTTTGGATAAGTCATTGTCTAAAGATTGAGGTAGGGAAAATAAATATTTCTATAAATCTTTGAATCTAGTTGGGTCTGTAATTGATGTTTTTCTTTTTTGGAATAATTCCTCTACTATTCTTCTTAATTGCTACTTGACAAGCAGTGCCCGTTTGTCAAGCTGAAAATTATGATATAATGTTACTTTGGATCCTAAATTCCTACTGATGGTGATAATATGAGTAAGTAGATAGTCACTTATTCATGGCATCAAGTATTATTGTTGTGGATGCTTTAATCTATATGTGAAACTAATCTTTGAATATTCTTTTTGGTATTCTTTGAAGTGTTTACTACATACCAAGTTTTTTTTTCCCTTTTTAAATTTCTTCTTATTGAATTTAATTGCAGCAACGAGTTTTTAGAATTTGGTATCTCATCTAAAGTGTTTCATGAAATCTGGGTCATACTTTTACTGTATTTCAAAATTCATACAGGTAGTTCTGTATATCGATTGAAGTTTATAAAGTTGCCCTTGAGTCTGGTGCCTATTCCAATCTTGTTATTTGCTTATACTTGATCACAATTTCTGTTCATATAAGCTCTTTATTTTTGTGTCTTTATGTACCTATCTCTATCCATATAGTTGTGTTAAAACGAATTGATTGAGATCTGTATATTGTTGGACCTCTTCATATCACACCCATATACCAGTTTTATTATTAGGTTTGTTGTTCTTGGCTACTAAAGCATGTGCACCCTACTTTATCATATTTTTCTTTCTCTTCTTATCTTTTTCTATGATTACTTTATCAAGTTCATATTGAAAGAGGTTTCACAAGTATAATTAAACACTTCTTTACCAAGTTTGCAAAGTATTCCCATCGTAGAGCTCTCTACTATAAAGTTCTTTTCTTCATTAAATTTATTGTAAATTCTCTCAAGTAGCCTTAAGTAGCCATAACTGCTGTCCTTCTCTTTCCAATAAAAAAATTTGATGGTAGGAAAGTTGCTTATATTATATAAATTTCGATTCATTATAGAATTGTCCCAGTTCTTTTTCTTATGTTCATTGGGAAAGCCTCGAGCATTTAAAAGATACCAGATTGGTCCAAATTCTTCTTTTATTGAATTTAGTTTATTTCAGTTCAAATCCATACCCTTGGGAACCGGTGGGATCATTGATGATTTCCTCCTAAGAATGCCCTGCTTACTAGGAAAGACCGGATCGAACCGGTCAATACCGTTCCGATGCTTAAATCAATAAAGCAGATTGGAATATAAATTATGAGAAAGGTCTGAGTTCGTGAATGGTTGGTTACCTTAAAAGGAAGGTAGCTGGGTCATTATGTAGGTTCCACAACCCCAGAGCTGGACCTGCCATTCGATGTGGGACAAAGTTCCTTCAGTATAACCAAAAGCTCTTCTGGGCCACTCCTCTACATGCTCTTTCCACCGGCCTACCTGCTCTTATCAGTCTTCTGATGTCCGGGCCTTGGGCCCGGGCGAGTGGGCTCCCTCCCCGGCCTTTGTTACGGGTCCGTGGGGCACGGTAGCCTGACTATTGCTACGGTCAACATGTTCTCGTTTGGTTGGTCTTTAGTTTATGCCACGGGGACAAGGTAGCGAGCCTTGTCCGTATGGCTCATGTTTTGAGCCTGCAGGATTGTTAGACCTACGAGAAATGATATCCTGTTTTTGGAGGATGTATTTCCGGTATTGTTCCTTAGCCATCGGTTTGTTCTGGCTCTATACGTTCCCGTTGGAATGCCTTACCATAAGTTCGTACTGGCTCTCCCGGTAGAATACCTCAGCCATAAGTTGTTACGGGCTCCTGCATTATACTAGTAAGATGCCTTAGTCATGAGTTCTTACTAACTATCGCGAACCATGCGGTACATGCTGCGTGTTTAGGTGTCTCGAGGATGTGATTGGCTGTCTGGTTTTTCTTGAACTTTCCTTGATTATAACGACTTGCCCTTTCACCTAACTCTGCGCATATGAGACATATGGCAGTGTTATTCCTGACTCTCATTTAATGTGGGAGTCCATCAGTCCCGTCAGTTATTTCTTCCTCGGAAAGTTACTGGTAGTGGGGCAAGTGGCGTGTTTTGTCGGTAAAGATGTGTGGCCGATATTTCCTCGTTTTGAGAATACCCTAATTAATTTTAGGGGGGAAACTGAAGGGTCGACTTTTGGGCTGGAAACCTCCCTATAAAATCCGTTGTTCTCCTTCTTTTCTTCTTTTACTGAATATTTGTTGTGAGGAGATTGAAGAAGTGAAGAGAAGCCCAAAGACGCCTGCTCCTGCCTTGTGGTGTTTCTTATTCCGGCCTTCCGATTGTGCGCTGTACTGATTTTCGCGGCACCTGATAGGAGCATAAAATGCGACGTTCTTATTGTGTTTTACCCTCATTTATACTTTTCTTTTACCCTTAATATCATTGAATCGAGTCATAATATAAAGTACTGAGCTTTTGGTAGAGTTTTAATGAAAATATGCTTAAGAGTTGGAAATTTACAGAAATTTGACAAAGTGCTGAAAATCGAAGTCTCTAAATGTTTCGTTGATTCTGTAAAGCTTTCATGATGCTTTTGATAGATTTTTCTTCTCTTATAAGCTGTAGACATATTAAAGATTGAGCAATAGAAGGAGTTATATCAATTGAAGCAAAAGAAGCTGACGAAAAATGCTATGCAAATTCGGATCCAGCAAGTTCCAGGAATTTCCTAGACACATCATTCAAATTCCAAAAATTCTCCAGGATGGACCACAAAGAACTGGAAGACGTGCCATAGATGCATGGAAAGCTCTATGAGTCTAGTTTCTAAAAACTTAGAATTGCATCAATAACTGTTCTGAGGAGAAAGTTACGCCCGTCGCAATTCCAAGAGGTCACTGCCATGCCGAGTAGAGGAACTTCCTGCCCGTTTTCACAGTTTTCTGTATTTGAGCGTCTAAAGGGCAACCGAATGCATCAAGTGAGAGTTTACAAGGTTAATGAAGGTTAGGGAATCCATCCAAGCTAAAGAGAAGTGCAAAATATAGAAAGAAAAAGTTCCTTAATCCGAGTAGGAAAAGGAAAGCATGTTGCCGGTTCTAGGAGAATGTTTCCTGGTTCAACTAGGGAAGCTTGCAGCTGCATCTATAGACCATGTATCCATCAAGGAATAATCTGAGTCCATTAAGGAGTCTATGAAGCAGTGATCCATGAAGAAAATCAGACAAAAAAGTCTAGAAGAACAAGGAAAGGAAAGAAAACCAAAACCGGATACATCAAGGATTCCTTACCGGTTTTGGACAAGGAGTTCCTGCCGATTTCTGGCAGCCTTTCTCTCTATAAAAGGCATGACTTTGCAGCATAAAAATCATCACTTCTCTCCCGCATACATAAATCTAAAGCTCTTCCAGAGCCTTACCATAAATCCTATACAGAGAATAGTTTAGCCAAACCACCACCATCATGTAAATCCATCCCACACCCTTGCCGAATTTTCTTCAGAGGTTTCTTCAAGGCGTGCTCCATCTTCGCATGACTTCTTTATTAGTCTTAATTTTACAATACTTTGTCTATGGAGATTCTATGTTTTTATGGTTGTCGAATTTGGTTTAATCTTTCTTTACAAACTTTGAATGCATGCGAATTTTGTATGACAAATTATAATCTTGTTCATGTATAAATTCGTGCATTAGATATAGGGCAGTAACATGTTCTTGTATTTTTAGGTCTCCATTTGATTAGTTTCATGAATTCATGCATAAAAATCAAGGTTTACATGAAGCCACGGCCATGGCTCTTGTGTAGGTTGCGATTTCATTCACCAAAACAAACTAGGCTCAAGTTAGGCGTTGAGTAAACTTAATTCTAGGTTGTTTAAAAAGTGGTTACCATAATTCATAGAAACTTGCATGTTAATAGGATGAGTGACGCCATACCTTGCTCATGTTTCCGATTTAAGAGTTTTGTGCATAATTACTTTTTGTGTTTGTCTTCGACGTTGAGTGTTTTCAAACATGATTAGTATAATTTTCGGATTCAACGTTGAGTGTTTTCTAAATACTTGTGAAGTCTAGTAACGATTAGATAACCATTGAGGCCCTAATTGAAATCAGAATTGAGTAGAATCTAGGATACTTGAACATTACTGCCGTGTGTCTTTGTATGATTTCATATGTATTCTTGAGTGTTTTTGTGCTAAGTGTTGTGTAGAGAAGTCGATTACATGTAAATATTAGGATAGAGTTTAAATGTGTGCAGTAGATTTTTAGAATATATCTTTCAAACCCCCCATGATTTCGTTTCAATGTCTATATGTTTATATGTATATATGTTTGTTTTGTTGGTACTTTATAATTCGATTGCCCTTCAATATCCCCAGACAGAACGATCCCTACTTATCATATACTACTAAAGTCTTTTGTAGGGTTTTTGATTGCGAGCGTTGTAGAACTCTGGTTATGCAACTCGTCAGTTCCTGTCGATCGCGGCATTATCTAGGTTTGTCTCCAGTCACCCTGATCTTCAAGTTTTATTTTCTGGGTTTGTTGTTGTTGTTGTTTTTTTTTTTTTTGAGATTCTGGGAAAGTAGTTTATTTCAGAGTTCATCTCTGATGCGGAATTTGATCTTGAAACCGGGTGGGTTGACGAAAGTTTAGGGTTTCTAAATGGTTTTGTCATTTGCGATACCCTGCCCACTCTTAGGCCCAGCTTGTTCTAACCGACTGTAGGGTTTTTTAGGTTTCATGGATTCTAGAAGCCCGATTAACTGTCCCATTCCTGCTAGCCGCCCGGTAGACGATGCCGGCCTTGGCTAGACGCCTGGCTTAGTGGCTCGTCTACCCAACCAGTAAAAACCTCTTCAACCACTGACGATATTTCTGTAGGCATGCAGGTGGTTACTGTCTTTTCTACATGGGGGAGTTCCTCCGGTCGACACGCCTTGGAAGACCAGGGTAAAGTAATCTTTTGTGATGAACCGGAGCAGAAGATGACTTCGAGCGAGATAACTGCCTTTTGGAATAGGTGGGGTATTGACAGGTCGGTTAAACTCCGCTTTCTTGCTAAAGGTGAGCTAGCATGCAATGCAATCCGGAGAACGGCTGCGTTGCAATTCACGAAGACTAGCTCCGTCACGGTCTTTCTCTACCGCTGCCCCCTTTCATCCAGTACATGCTTAGCATGCTGAATCTCTCTTCCGCTCAGCTCCCCAGCAATTAGTGAAGGCAATTGTTGAGACTGGGTTGCCTATTTGGTCTTTAAGACATGGGTTGGCCAACAGTTAATGAGTTTAGGGCTTTCTACAAACTTACTTAGTGTGAGAAGAGCAAAACTTGCGGGTGTGTGACTTTCACCGCCCGAGACTATAAACCAATGGCAACCCACATTCCTTTCTAGGTCGCCAACAACTGGAGGAAAACTGTGGTCATGGCTGGAGGAAGGTGGAAAAAGAATACAAAGGGCTACCGGGCTCTAGGGGCATTTTAGTCGATCGGTGATCAGTCGCACACCTTGTCTGATATGGAGAAGCGGTGGATTGCCAGAGTTTTCGCCTGCTGGGATGATTTTGACTGGAGTAGTTATAACTTTATCCGGTGGAGCGTCCTTGAAGTTTGTAAGATGGGGAGGATACCTGGTGGGGGTTTTTGTCTTCCTTTTTTTTATTTTTTGTTTTTTGCTAACCCGCTTTTTACTTTTCTCTTCAACAGTTCTACCTTAGGCGACTATTCAAAACGACTTGACTCTCGACATGAATGACCAAGTTCTTATGCAGACAGTGATCGAGAAAGGGGTAAGCTGTCTCCAAGATTGTGATTGATCCTATTATCGGAGACAAGACCGTTCATGAAGAATCAGTAACCATGGAGTTACCGCTTGAATCCTATGAGAGGGCTCCTACCACTCAAGTTGTTCGCTCTGGTGCTACTAATAAAGTGGCTGGTAATCCTAGTAGAGGGGCCGGTAATGCTGGTGACGAGGCTCCTACTGAAGGCCCTCGTACTATAGATGTGGATTCTCCTCCTACCAAAACCAGTCATAGGAAGAGGCGGGCTTGTAAAAGAGACTGGCTTGTGAGGTTGTTACCTTTACCGGTAAAAGCGTCGACTATGCTCCCTCTAACGTCCCTTCGAAGCACCCTCAGGTTGTCTCTCTAACCGCTATTGTTACCGCTCCCGGGGTTGGTATTGTTACCGCTGTAGTGACTGCTTCTCGGGCTTCCACTGCCACTGCTATCACTTTTACCACTGCTCTCCGGGTTTCTATTGTAGGCTCTTATGCTTCTAACACTACTTCCCGAGCTCCTACTACAGGCACTTCTGCTTCTACTAATGCCCTTGGGCTCCTACTACAGAGCGTACGCCTATCAAGAAACTGGTGGACGAGTACGACGTTGCTGACGAGCATTTTGTCCGGTCTATGTTTAAGAATCTGAGAAATGCTGAGCAGGTTCGAATTCTTGCTAAGGACACGTCACTGGAAGAGACCCACCAGAAGGCTATAGAGATGGCTATGCAGGTGAGAAAAATGGTTTTGTTGTTTTTTTATTTTGTTATCCTATCACCTTTAGTGTTATTTTTTCTTACTCTTCCTTTCTTGTAGGTTGTTTACAACTTTTATCTTGTTGGGGTTAGTGAAGGGCCGGCTGCTCTGAAGAAATAAGTGGCAGAGCTCACCAAGCACCGGTCCTTACTTGAGAACGAGAAAGCCTGGTTGGAAAAGGGAAAGGCCCTGTCAGATGATCGAGCGGAGCAGGTAAAAAGACTGGTGAATAAGTAGGCGGAACAAATAAAAGAGTTATAGTCCAAGCTGGCTGATGCTGCTCAAGTGTCCACCGGCTTAGAAGCCAAGCTCGCTACTGCTACCGAAAAGTCTAGCAGCGTGGAGGGCCAACTTGCTGAGTCAACGGGCCAAGTTGTGGAGCTGCAGGCCAGGAATATGGAGCTTACTGACAAGATATCCTCATTCACCTTCCAAGTTGAAAATGTGTCAACTGCTAACCGGGTGCAGATAATTGATTAGGCCATTGCTAATTTCAAGGACTCGGAGGAGTTTGAGGATTTATTGAAAGCTTCATGGGACGCCGGTATTAAGGATGCATACAATGAGTGGGTACAGGAGGGCTGGTTGGATAATGCGAAAATGGATGTGGATGTAGTCGAGAGGGAGATGTTGAAGTAGAGGCAATCCCTCAAAGTTGGTGGTCTCGGTACCTCAACTGCCAGCGGTAGCGAGGGAGCTTCTGAATCGAGAACCATCCTGTTAATGTAACTGACCAAGGGTCTTCATGATTTTTGCTTTTTTTTGTTTACACCGGTGGTTAATGTATTGCCTGTTGGCCTAGACTATGATAATGAATTCACTTTCCTTTTTTTTTTTTTTTTTTTTTTTACTTTCCATAGTTAATTGTGTTGAAGAAATTAACTCTTGCTCTTTAGAGACTTAAGTCTCAATTGTTGGAATGCATTTGTTAATTGTATTGAAAAAATTAACATTTGTGCCCAGAGGCCTAAATCAGGACCGTTGGAATGTCTTGGTTAATTGTGTTGGAAAAATTAACATTTGTGCCAGGAGGCTTAAGATACTCATGCTTTGGTTGGAACCGCATGACTCAGTCTAATTCACCGATAATAATCTAAATTGTTCTGTCCAGTCTACTTAAAAACCCTACTTAGGATAATACCAGAGGTGCTAAATGTTCTACAGACAGGAAGATTTTACCCCGTAAGTACTTCGAATATGGAAGGTTACCGGTCCTACTGCCTCTGGGATTTGGTAAGGGTCTTCCCATGTTGGTTCCAGGACTAGCACTTTCCATTGTACCTTCTTCATTACCCAGTCTCCTACCTGTAGCTTTTTTTCCCGAACCTTTTTGTCGTGGTAGCGGGCAGCCCGCTACTTGTATGTTTGGTTTCGCAACTACGCTTGGTCGCACTGCTTCTCGATTAAGTTTAAATTGAGCTGCAGACCCTCAACGTTTGTTCTTTCTACATAGTTCTCTACTCTGCCGCTGGGTACCTGAGTCTCTATCGGGAGAACTGCTTCAATCCCGAATGCTAAGTAGAATGTGGTTACCCCGTTGCCTCTGTTGCAATTGTGCGGATTGTCCATAAGACAGCCGGTAGCTCCTCTGCCCATTGCCCCAATGAGGCAGTATACTCGATGAGGTCAACGTTATTAAACTGTGTCCTATTATCCGTTATTATGGCCTCTGGCACATCGAAGCGGCAGTATATGTTCTTCCAAAGGAATTTTTTCACCCTCTCCTCTGTTATTTTTATCACTGGTTCTGCCTCTATCCATTTTATATCGTAATCAACAGCTACAATGGTGTATTTGAACTGTCCTATAGCCGTTGGGAATGGACCGATAATGTTCATCCCCCACTGTGCGAACGGCCGATGCCATTAGAATGGATAGGGCTATTGCCGGAGCATGCGGGGCAGTGGCATATAAGTGGCATGTATGGCAACTCCTCGATATCTTTCTTGATGCCGCTGCCATGTTAGGCAAGAAATATCCTGCCCGGAGTACTTTGTGTGTTAGGGATCGGGCTCCGGAATGGTTACCACAAACTCCCTCATGAATTTTCCGCATGATACTTTCCCTATTTCTTCGGTCACACATTTTAAGTAGGGGAAGTAATGGCCCCTGAGGTATAGCTTTCCCTCCAACAGGGTGTACCTCGCATATCTGAGGTTCTGGCTCCTTACCTCTCGCTTGTCTTCCGGGCATTTCTTATCGGTTAAGTAGTTTCTGACCGGATCCATCCAACTGGGCGGTGCTTCTTCAAACGCGAATATCTCAGAGATGGTTATGCTAATGCTTGGCTTTTCTAAAGTTTCGATCTTGGTCTTCCGGTATTCCGGAGCGTAACTATCGGTGGCCACCCTTGCCAGGGCTTCAGCATGCTTATTCTTCTCGCGGAATGTGCTGGATGGTTGCCCCCTCTAATCGTTCCAACCGCAAGTTTTTTCTATTGCTTCTTCCTTTGCGACCCCTAAAGGACTGTTTTCCTCCTTCTCAGTTCGTCATTCTCTCTCCAACGGTATTAGCTTGCATATGAAGTCCGCAGCTACCTGGCCTTTGATGGTTGTGCGGGGAGTATATGTAATATCGAATTCTCCTAGTTTTACTCCCCATTTAACCAGTCTCCCACTAGTCTCTGATTTCTATAGGATCTACCGCAAGGGGTGGCTGGTATACAAAGTAATGGAGTTGGCCTAAAAATAATGTCTTAGCTTCCTGGCAGTAATAATTAGAGTCAACGCATTCTTTTCGATATATGGGTATCGACTTTCTGTCCCGATAAATCCCTTCCCTGCATAATAAACCGGGAGCTCCAAAGTTCCCTCATTTCTTACCAAAGCCGAACTTACGGCTGTTTCTGAGGCGGCGACATATAGGTACAATATTTCCCTAGTACCGGTTTGGACAAAAGCGGTACCGCTGTTAGATATGCTTTAATGGACTGGAACGCGGCTTCATGCTCCGGTGCCCAGCGAATCTTCTTGAACTTCTGG
The DNA here is from genome assembly GCA_963682095.1 of Potentilla sterilis. Lineage (NCBI taxonomy): Eukaryota > Viridiplantae > Streptophyta > Magnoliopsida > Rosales > Rosaceae > Potentilla > Potentilla sterilis. The sequence continues at coordinate 19,369,328 of OY821762.1, read as the reverse complement.
GACTTTAGTAATCTGAAGAAGGGGTACACTTATTGGTCAGCTGAGAGATGAATCTGGCTAGTTCTGCCAATCGCCCGGTCAAGGTTTGAACTTGGTTCCGCTCGGTTGGAGACCCCATCTCCAAGATGGCCTGAACCTTGATCGGGTTTGCCTCAATTCCCCGTTGGCTGATAACATGACCCAGGAAAAGACTTTCTGAAATCCCAAATATGTATTTCTTCGGATTCAAGCGCATACTGTACCTGAGCATTTTACCTATCGCTACCGCTAGATCTCGCACATGGGAGTCAGCGGTCAGGCTTTTGACCAACATATCATCTACATAGACCTCCACTATTTTTCCCATCTCTTGCTCAAACATATTGTTCACTACCCGTTGATAAGTGGCTGATGCATTCTTCATTCTATAAGGCATTCTTTTATAGCAATACAAACCCCGGTCAGTCGTGAATGACGTGTGCTCTTCATCAGCTGGTTTCATTCTTATTTGGTTGTATCTGGCGTAAGCGTCCATAAAGCTCAATAGTTTGTAACCGGAAGTCGAATATATATGTTGATCTATCTGTGGTAACGGGAAACTATCCTTTGGACATGCCCTATTCAAATTAGTGAAGTCCACGCACATGCGCCATGTTAGCCAGCCATCGAGGGTACTGGACTTCCCAGATGAAGTCTATCGCCTTACCAGCATACTGCCCGATATGATGTTTAGATCATACGTTGTGATCTCCGGTGATATGCCTTATCGAGGGTAACGGGAAACTGTCCTTCTTTTTTGCCTTACTGGCATACTGCTCGGCATGATGTTTAGATCATGCGTTGTGGTCTCCGGTGATATGCCGGGCATGTTCTCGTAGGACCACGCAAATACTTGGTTGTTCTCCTTTAAAAAACTGATGAGGCCCTAACCTTTGGTGCTAATTTCGTGCGTATCACTATTATTCTATCGGGATATTCTTCCGAAATAGGCACTTCCACTGTTTTTTCCACCGCTGACGGCCTCTTTGGCTTCTCCTCATTAGAGTTCGTATAGTCCCAGGGATCGATGATCGAGTCTGATGACGATACCTGTCTGGAGGCTTTGAAGACTTCTGCCCTCTTTCTTCTGCTGCTTACGGTTTCGGCATAATACTTTAAGGCGACTTTCTGATTCCTCGGATGGTTATGAATCCGGTAGGAGTGGGCATCTTCAACATTAGCATATGCCCGGCCATAAATGTCATTAACTTCCATAGCCCTGGGCGGCCGATTATACCGTTGTACAAGGATAGACAGTCAACCACAATAAACTCCAGGTGCTGCTTCCTTGTCCTGTCCCCTTCCCCGAAGACTAATGGTAGGTAATCCGACCCCAGCAGTTCAACTACCTCCTATGAGAAGCTTATCAAAGGTTCGTTATCATGAGACAACTTGTTCTTTGCCCGATTCAGTCCCTTGTAGGCCTCCAGGAATAGCACCTTGACTGACGCTCTGGTGTCTATCAGCATTCGACTGGTGATCTAATGATCTATCTAGATCGTGATGAGGAAATGGTCATTATGAGGTTGAATCAAATCTTTTGGTTCCTCTTCTTCGAAAAATGTCACAGACTTCCATCCAGTCTTTGCGGCCTGCCCGCTTCTCTCCCTTAAGGCATACACTTCCTTTCCTCTTATTGATCTTAGTCACTGCTTCTTGGCTCTCCCGCTGAGTTGGTCGATATGGGCCACTCCATGGATCATATTATTGCTTATGTACACATCGGGATGGTATGGATTGTAAACCTGGATAGCCCCCACTTCCCGGGCACCGCCTTGGTATTGCTGCAATTTCCCATGTCGGATGTAACTCTTCTACCGCCCTCCTTAGGGCAATACAGTCGTCCGTCCGGTGTGTGGTCTCGTCGTGATAGGAGTAATACTTTCCGGTATGTTCTTTAGTGAGGTTTCCTTTTGGGTGCCTCTTTTCTGGCGCTTGGGGAATAATGTTCTTGTTCTCACTCAAGATTTTTTCATAAGAAGCGGTCAAGGTAGTAAAAACCTCGCTTCATCCGACCAACATTGACAGGACTCGAACCAGATTTCACCCTGAAACCAGGATAAGGTCATGCGGGGACCACCTTAAGACTAACTCTATAGATAAGTCAATCTTAAGATGGACAACCCTAAAACCTGCAACAACCAAAACACTTCTAAATTCCAGTTCCAACCTCAACACCTAGGGCCATCTGCTCCCCAAACACAACCACCGTCAAAAATAAACACAAAATCAAAATACACATAAACTTATTTAGCATAATCAAGTTATGATTAATTAAAACATACTATTTCCGGAAACCTCGTCTCCGGATAAATCACATAGTAAAAGCATAACCCAAATCCATAATTTACTTTAAATATTAAATCAACAATTATAACAGAAGTATATGAATTATCGACTTTCGATAATTCATATCATGCTTACGAATTCATTTAACTAAATAAATTGCATTTCAATAAAAAGTAATTGCATGCATTTATTTTAAAATAAAATCCACTCACAATACGGCCGAGCGTGCCGATATTTCGCGCTCTCGTCCCGTCGAGTAACTTCTCGACCTGTAACAGAGACGGTTTAAAAGATATCTCAGAATCCAAAATTTGATTATAAAGTGAAATTTACGACGTCCTCACTCGTCCGAATAACCCCATTTAAATTATCGTTATCGGTATTGGAGTTACGTCTCAAATACCGAAACCATTTACGTCTCAAAATTACTCAGGACACCCATTCCGAGTTCGATCAATTCTTTACTGGTTTAATTCGTCGTAAAACCCCTTCAATCTGTTTTTATCATTATTACGGTAAGTCAACAGTAATAATCCAATGTCAAACAGTAATTATTCTAGGTAAAACAGTAATTCTGAAAGTCAAACAGTAAATGGTTAAAATCTAATTACTATTTACCATTTACTTTTACTGTTTACCTTTACTTTTACAGTTTACTATTTACTTTTACTGATTTACCGTTTACTGTTTTACCGTTTACTATTCACTTTTTACCGTTTTACTTTTACTATGTACCCATCTTTAACCTCCCGCCGCCGGCAGCCGCAGCTCCGCCGCCCCGCCGCCGGCAGCGCCACCACAGTGGCCCAAACACCTTAATTTCAACCCCAAAATCCACCTAAAACGATCACCACCACCTCAAGAATACATCACCACCATTTCCGCCGCCAAAAGCCCACACAGCCGCCGCGAAAGGTAGCCGATACGGCGGCCCATTTTCCCCAAACCTGCAATTCACCAAATTCCAACAATCCGAACCTCAAACTATACAATTCCGACTCTAAACATCGTCCTAAATCCAATTACATCCTCAAATTACATCAATAACACCAAAATTTCACTTCTCCAAATTCAAACCGAAAACCTTAGAAATTCGAATTTGAATTTCTACTTACCGAGGTCGATTCGGACTAATTCCTTCCATGGAGTTGTCGAGTATGACGAGGTCTCCCTTTCCCCTCCTTGAAATAGACCGATTGGTGGCCGGAGGAGGCGATTCCGGGTCGACACAGTCGACCCCTCTCCCCTAAAACCCGGCCGAACGACGGCGATTGGAGCCATACCGCCGCCACAGAAGAGAAGAGGGGGCCGAGCCGGTCCGAACGTGACCGGTGCGCCGGTCCAGTTCGGCCGGACGGCGGAGATGGGAGGAGGTCGGGCCGTGTCGGGGGAAAGGAGAGAGAAAGGAGAGAGAAGAAAAAGAAAGAAAAGAAAAAGAAAAAGGAAAGTTTCCCGTTCGGGAAATTTTTCATTTTCCGCTATTTATAGTCGTCCAAAAATCAGACAATTTTCAATTTTATATCGTAACTTTTTCGTACGAACTCCAAATTGGGCATGCTACGTGTCCACGAACTCGTTTCAACGTCTTCTACCTCGTCATGTAATAAAATCCTCAGTCGAGTCAACTTATTTAAAAGTCAACCTTTTGAACTTTCGAATTGTAAAAACAATTCCCGAGGAGTAAAAGTAAGAGTAAACCAATTAAAAGGTAATTCGAGGTTCGGGTCGTATCAATTCTCCCCTCCTTAAAAAATTTCGTCCTCTAAATTTACGTACCTGCCAAAACAGAAGGATGAATACTGACATCTCATCGCTTCCCTATTTTCTCAGGTAGTTCCCTTTATCTCATAAATTACCTCAAACAATTTAGTCCTCCCGATCAAGACTTTCAACTAACTGCTCCTTGACATTCAAATCTTTCTACAGTTTGATAGGTTGAGTTTTCCAGATATGTGAAGGATCGGCAATTACTCATGGAGTATAGACACGTGGAAAAACGTCATGTATCTTGGATAAAATCGAAAGTAGCTTTAACCGATAAGCTACCGGACCAATCCGCTCCGTAATCTCATGAAGGCCGCTATATCCTGACACTCAGAATCTCATCTCTAATATCAGCGTAACTCTCTCTAGGAGAGTTGCTCATCTCAGTTACTTTTGAACTGCATCTCACAAGACTCAATAAATCGATGAGTGCATCTGAATAGACATCTCTGTCAATTCACCCATCCAAATGTGCAAGGTAGTGCGAAAATATCATCGAACCAATAAAGCTGCCTGCAACTCCTTTTAAGTCCATAAAATAAATCACGATTCTCAATCAGATTTCATGGACTTAGGCATCACAGGGTCTAACAATCTCTCTCACTCACATCTCATTATGTCGACTTTGGGCGCGGAATACGCCATACATACAAATCACATATGGATATCAAATTTCACACTGACACCTGCAAACACCGCTAAAAACTTTGGGGTTCTACTTCTCAACATTTACCTGTTGTCACATCAATCAATAACGTCTCATCACTCGAACTGGAGAAAATACAATTGTAAGCTATACTATCCTTTATCTCTCATATGATCTTAGGAAGAGTCCTCAATTTGTGCTTCCCGCACCAAAATAATTAGGACTAGTTTCAAATAGAACTGACTTATCAAAGTCCAATCTTGTCCGATAAAGCAACTCCGTAACTCACAACTCACAAAAGAAAGGAACCTGAATCAGCGTCAAATGTGACAACCAACAGATGCTTCCAACTAGATACATCAACTACCACCAATAAACCAGTTCCGATATGACATCAAGGAATCCTTCAGATGTCAAAATCAGTTTCCATAACCGACGACTAACACCAGAACTGTTAAATCGACCATTAACAAAAACAGCATCGCAACGAAAATCAAATTTCAGAATATGATCTTAGACTCGAGAGAAAATATCTCATATACCAAAAGACTCGTTGCATCTCACAAAATAAACCTCACAACCTGAGTTGCTTGAACCAACAAATATTCAATATCCTCCATTAGCTCACATCAAAGAACAGAAACCCTCGAGAAATAAGATTCTCGAAACCTCAATTAAACTAGTCAATATCTCGTCCTACGAGAACTGACATGAGAATAACTCAAATCAGTGATCTATTCAATGAAACCACCAACACACATTATAGAAATAATGACTTCTCAAGTCATCTCTGGATCAATAAGTGGTCCCACCACATTACGATCCCAAAATAAATTCTCCCATTGACAAGACGTCGTTCAACTAATCAGAAATGCACTACTCACGTCACAACGTTTCTAACACAAGCCTTGACTCGAAACACTACCTGAGTCAACAAGGAAACTCCTTTCCTGTAAAGCTATACTATAAGTGGCAAATAAAATACCTCGAACAAATCACCTGGCATTGCATGCCTGCAAAACTAGTAGGAAAACTAAATACTCATGACTCACACACTTGTCGAAATAAGAACAAAGCCGATATCTTTGCTTGACAAGTGTTCCGTGACTAATTAAATAGTCAACGTCAATATTGTCAGCCAGACAAATGTTCGAAAATCAAAAGATATCGCTACGACGGTAGCAGATAGAATTCTGACTCAACTATGAAAAATGGCTATAATAGCTCTGGAGTTCGAAAAATACTTCCTGGAAGTCACCATTGGATTTCACTCTAACCACCACAGATAAGTATGTGACTTCAATACGAATCAGAAGCCATTCACGGATCTTGAATCGGAATTACGGATCAAAAGTTATGATCCGCCGAAGCTTCGTCGCAAATCCTCGAACAAGAAACACAAAAGAACGAAAGAAGTGGCCGATCAAATATAAATATAAATATTTATATAATGACCAGTCGATAAAAGACGTTTGTCGAATTCTGGTACAACTACCAGAATCTTCTCATCCGAATTACCGAGCTAACCATGCAATGGTCAAATAGATCCCCGATATAAGTATTTCAGATATCGTCTCCAGCTGCTCAAGTGGTAAAGACATGCCACCGAGCCCAAGCCATACTTCATCGTAACACAGTGATTCCGAAGTCACAATGACTATATCTCAAAATTTACGCCGCATGGAATCACTAAGCATCGCCAACTTCCATTCATCACTGACCTCCCAATGTTATCATGATCACATATTCAAATCTCTTTCCCCTCAAATACCACGTATTTCAAAATAAAATATCTCCCATTCGGGCAGCTATTTCAATTTCTAATTCTTCCTTTATCCAATCTTCTGACCAAGGTCACTAAGAATTAGAATTATTTATAGCTCCCACAATCTCTATATGGCTCTCCATTCCTTCCGTCATAACTGATATGTCCAAAATCAAAATAAGACGGTTATGAGAGTCATAAAAACAACATATGTACACTGCCACTTAAATGTCCACTGATTCATTTGCTCTACATACGCCAAATTCATTGGTCAATCCACAAAATATAGCTGAAGAGTGGCTCTAACACATACTCGTAACAATCTAAAATCACAGTCTGATTGTTACATAATCAATTTCCCCACTCATTTCAACGAGGTCGCAACAATGACAATCATCTCACTCTGGCCTTATCAGCATTTCCAAAACCGATCACTTTTAAAAGCTGCTCACAAACTAGGGCCAAATCCCTGCACATAACGGGAATAAGAGACCAAAGTCTCAATGTATGGCCCTCTCAGGATTAACACCTTCCTATCTCAAAAGAAATAGGGCCGAAACATCCGAGTTCCCAACTCGTAACTTGACGCTAAAACTACGTATAAGCGTCAAAGTACAACCGAATAGGTATAACCCAGGCGTTGGGCCCTTGTCTTCACGAAACGTGGTTTAACGTTCTTCGGAGGCATTTTGTGATTTCGGGTGATTTAGAATTGGGGATTGGGGCTGAAATTGGGGGTTAGGGTTTGAGAATTTGGGGCTAAGGGATGAGGGAAGATGATGAGTGTGAGAAGATTGGGGATCAAATTAGGGTTTCTGGGTTTGGATATCTGGGTTTGAGATCGGAGAGTGAGAAGAGAGTGAGGAGTGAGAAGAGGAAGACTGAGTCGAAGAAATTGGGTTTTAATTGAACCCTATAGGCGATGGCAAAATAATAACCCCGTCGCACCATGTATTACGAAATGTAATTTCAAATTTTGGCTGAAAATTTTGGCTGAATGTGTGGTAGTTCGTCGTAGTCCATTGTGAAACCGTCTATATGAATGTAATTTGTGATCGAGTCTGGTGTAGGTTCTTGATAAGGTTCATCCACTTCAAGTCGTTTACTTTCATCCGTTGCAAGTGTACTAGCATTGTACGTACCTTTATGTGACACCACATTAATGACTCTCCAAGGTTCACCGGCTTTTGGGTCATCTAGGTAAAACACTTGCCTTGCCGTAGATGCCAGGATGAATGGTGAGTCCTCAAATACGCTAGTAGATGTGTCCAATGACAGAAGGCCGTAATCCCACTTCACTGTATCAGTATCGTACCACCTACACTTGAACAAAATGACTGACATGCATTCTGTATATAATAGTTCGACAACGGCTTCGAGAATCCCGTAGTATATGACGTCGTCCACCTCTACCATGACCCCACAGTTCTGAGTTTTCAACCTCTGATCTCGCTGCCATGTGACATACTTCACTCCGTTCACAATACATTGTGAATAAATATTATGTGCATGAGGGAGTGATGCCAAAATGTCAAGTTCGCGCTTATAAAGTCTAGATCATTTAGATCCCAAACTTTCCATCTGTAACACAATATAAACCACAGTTAGTATAAACTCAAAGAAATGTAGCAACTATTACCTTAAATATCCACACGAAAGTGATGGTATACGTACCCATGATCTAAAATATGGATGAAAGTGCTCAATGCGTCTTTCATCAGTGATATCTGGAGTGACTTTTAGTAATTGTTGTTGGTGCTTTATGATGAATTTGGCCGCTTCTGTACAATGTTGCATCACACACCAATGAGCCGTCATTACCTCTTCTCTAGTGAATTGAGCACTTCTGACGAAACTTTTGGGAATGACAAGTTCAGAAACTACAGAGATGTCGAAGCGGGGTACATTGGGGACATTTTCATCTCCCGTGCCGTCATCCATATAGAAACTGCAGTACGTCACACACTCATGTGTAATGTACTGCTCAGCAATACATCCCTCTGGATAGCGTGTGTTTCTAACAGACTTCTTATAGTCCCCAAGTTGTCTGTGAAATAAAGAGGTTCAGAGTTAGAAACTGTAAGTAGACTACATAAGGTAATTAAAATGTATACAGAAAAGACTTGTCATACGCACCTTTCCATTGGAAACATCCATGTGAAATGTACTGGACCGGTGAGCAAAACTTGATCGGGGATGTGAATCATAAGATAAACCATGATGGTGAAGAAAGCAGGAGGGAAGATTTTTTCCAATTTACAAAGAATCAAGACAATTTCTTCCTTCATGTCTTTGGCGTCCTGTTTCTTCAACTCTCTTGCACATAGTTTCTGAAACCATCTGGATAGCGCTATTAGCGGCGCAACGACATAATGTGGCAAATACTCTCGGATAACCACAGGAAGGAGACGCTGTAGTAGTACATGGCAGTCATGCGTCTTCAGTCCATAGAACTTCTTATCCTCCACATTGACCTTATTCTTCAAACTTCCTGCATAACCGCAAGGATATTGAGCTTCTTTAATCCATTCGAAGATCTCTGGCCTTTGCTCAGGAAGCACCGTATATTCTGCTTGAGAGACCTTCTCTTTTCTTGAGGAAGACGAACTTTTCAATTTCTTCCACAACTTCTCACGTACCCCCAATTTTTTCAGACCTTCGCGGGCTTTGAGATCGTCCTTTGTCTTTCCTTCAAGACCGAAAATTGTCCCACTTATGTTGTCATACACATTCTTCTCAATGTGCATGACATCCAATGTGTACCTCTGTTTAGATTCGGTCCAGTACGGCAGCTCCCAGAATATACTTACTTGAGTCCAACAAAGTCTCTCCCCACTCGAATGTACCTTGAACTTCAGATGTAAACTATGTACCGGGTACTCATGAGATATGATTTGGGCATAAATCTCATCCCCAGACAACGACCGCGGTGGCTGCCTTTCCTCAACCTTCCCATTAAACTTATTTGCTACATAACGCCATTTGTGGCATTCGCCTAACCATCGACGATGACCCTGGTATGCCATCCTTCCTGTCAAGTTATTTGCATCAACATCATCCAAACAGAGGGGACATGCTTTGTATCCTTTAGTCTGGATGCCTCCTAACATCCCTAATCCCGGAAAGTCGCTGATAGTCCACATCACTACTGCTCTCATTCTGAAAGTTCTCTGCTCATGTACATCATAAGTCTGAATTCCAGTACTCCACAACATCTTCAGCTCATCGATCAATGGTCTCATAAAGACATTCAAACACTTTCCCGGAGACTTTGGACTAGATATTAACATAACAAGCATGTTAAACTCCTTTTTCATTGTCATTGAAGGAGGCAAGTTGTAAGGCATCACCACAATAGGCCAACTGCGCGCTGTGAGAGAGACCCGTCTTTCCAAACGGATTAAACCCGTCAGTGGCTAGTCCGAGTCGCACATTCCTGATCTAGCGAGCAAAATCTGGAAATGACCTGTCGAACTCTTGCCATGCTTCCCCGTCTGCTGGGTGTTTAAGAACTTCTGGATCTGCCATCCTTTCCCCGTGCCACCGCATGTCCTTTGCTGTGTGAGGTGACATGTACAGACGTTCCAACCTCGGTGTAAGAGGAAAGTATCGAACCACCTTCTTTGGAACCCTCGTACCGTCCTCTGTGGATCTCCATCTAGACTCCTCGCATATGTTACATTTGTCGAGGCCTGCGTCGTCTTTGTAAAACAACATACAACCATGCTCGCATGCGTGGATGATCTGATAACCCAAACCCATGTCCTTCAGGATCTTCCTCATAGCCCGATATGAATCTGGATACTTGTTTGGTTCTAGGAGGAGATCTTTGATGTACTGACAATTTTGATCAAAGCTTTTGTCTGACCATTTATTCTCTATTTTCATCTTCACTACTTTCAGGATGGTGGTCAAAACAGTCTCCTTACTACCCTCGTACGCCGGAGTCTGAGCTTCAGTTAAGAGTCTGTTATACTTCTCAAAAGCATCTTTAGCAATAGGGTCTAAATGATCAACATCGATCATCAACAAAGGCATCCCCTAAACCACTAACATTCTGTTTTGTAGCCCACCTATCCATAAATGGGAAAGTGTCGTACATAATGTCCATGGTTAGGTTCACAGCAAAATCAGTGGCCACGTGTGTACTAGAAGAAGTGATAGGAGCACAATGTGCGACGATATTATATGCTTATGCCCTCGTTTATGCTTTGTTTAACCCTTATTCTTCTAAGATTGAGTCATAATGTAGTTAGTGTCAATTTTGGTAGAGTTTTGTGGAATATGGTTAAGAATCTGAAAAATGACTAAGTTTGAGAAATCTGGAAAATAATGCAAAATATGTCTTTTTCGTGATTTTGAGATAAATGAAACTGTGATCTATCCTTGTCCAAATTCTATGAAATTTGGCGTGCTTAATATTCATATGCTGAGGAATGTTGTATTAAAATTTCAGATCAATCGGAGTTCGGGAAGTCACCCAAAAGTTGGCTGCAAAAGGGCAGCCCGAACATTCCAATCCAGGGGCTTCCAGGAAATTCCTGGGACTGTGTCCCAACTTCGAAAAATCATTCCCGACGACTTGCATGGAATTTGGCCGAGATATTTTATGGGGAGATGGCCCTATGTGTCTAGTTTACGTGAGACTTGGAATCGCATCAATCGGAGCTCCACGGAGGGAGATAAGCCGGAATTACTGCAACAAGGTCAAATCTGCCGATTCCAGGAACCTACTGCCCCCTTTTTGTGTTTTCTGTTTTTGATGGACCAAATGGTGTACGAATGCATATGTGAAGATGGTCCAAGCTTTATGAAGGGAAGAGGAAGACACTAGGCCATGGCATTGAAGAAAAGCATGAAGAAACAAGTTCTCCTAGTCACACTAGGAGAAGCTGCCGATTCTGGCAGATTGCTGCCTCTGTGTGCTGTCGGCATTGTGGGGCATTTTCAATGGATCAAGACCTATCAATTGAAGTCCAAGATCATACAAGAAGTCCATGAAGATGTGCAGCCCAAGCCTTGAAGAAAAATCAGAAAAAGAAAAATCAAGAATGCAAATCTTTATTCAACAAGGAAACATAAACCTACAAGGAAACCTATTCTTTGTTTCCCCTTCTTGTGGCCGGCAGTCTCTCACCCCTATTCCTCTATATATAGCCATCTCTTATTCAGAAAAAGATCATCTCATCTCTTGCAAAGCACTAGCCAAAACTCTACCAAATTTCCTACTCAAAGTTCTAAGCCGAAACCCTAGAAACACAAGTCCACCGATTCACCTATTCCATCACCATTCATCACCGATTCCCATACCTTACCACAGCCACTGCCGAATCTTCTCCACCACACCAAGACGAAGCTCTCCAAGGTTTCTAAAGTGTGATCCATCCCTATGCCTTGTGTTTTTATATTCGGTTTAGTCACATGTATTGTTATAAAAATACTTTGTTTTCGTTTGGTTTTGTATGATGAACATAGATTGATATGTATATTGAAGTTTATGTGATGACTTGTACGATTTTTAATGCATGGTTTTTGTATGTTTAGATAATTAGGGCAGTGGTATTAGAAGCATGTTTAGGATTTAAATTGGTTAGTAATCTAAGGGTGTGACTTAAAAACCGAAACATTAGTGTTGGCTGGAAGCATGTAAATCTAGATGTTAGGTTTCATCTAACCCGAGTTATAGCAAATAAAACTATATGCCTGACGGTTGTTTTGATTTGTTGTGCTCACGTAGGGTATAACCTTAGCTAAAACTTGCATGTTAAATAAGATGATTGACAACCTTGCTTGTTTACATGTTTTCGATTTTAGACTCTTGCGCTTAAATGTTAAAACGCACAAAACCGGATTAGCATAAACTTTAGGATCGAAGGCGAATAGCATGATCTTAAAACATTAGATGTCTAACAATTGGTTAAAAGGCTAATCGCTCTAATTGTGGTCGAAACTAAGTTGGGTCTTGAACATGCTAGATACTTGTCCCTTACTTTCTTGCATATGAATCTTTGTGTTAAAGTTTGTTTTGTGTTATGTGATGCGTGAGAGATGATGATCAAACTTGTATATAGTAGTCTAGGATTAATTTTCTGTTTTTATGCCGTACCTAGTATAGGGCAGCATTGCTGCCGAACTCTTATACCCCCATATTTGTGATGTTTTTGTATATATGTGAATATGTTTGTGTCTAACAATTTCATATCTCAGGTACCCTTAATCCCCGGCCTAGAACGATCCCTACTTGCTCATACTACTAACGATATTTTTGTAGGGTTATTATTGCATGCGAGCTTCGGCTCACATCAATTTTTGGCGCCGTTGCCGGGGATTATAAAAGCTTGTTTTATGTTATTGTTGTGTATATAATGTTGCTGGAAATTTTTGTTGTGAATGTGTAAAGTATAAATTTTAAGTTTATTTTGGGATTTTGTAAAGTAGAAATATGCTTCGGCATGTAAAGTTTAAATTTCGAAAGTTGCATGATGTATATTGATGTATGTTGGTAATCACTTAGTTTAATTTCTAGGAAGTTGATAGTGTTGTGTATGTTTGAGTTTATTGTAGTTTCTAAAGTGTAACATGTAGGTGAAGCCTCTTTTGTTGATCATAACCAAAACCCTTCATACGAGTGATGCCATGTTAGGTATGTTTTTGTGTAGATTGGGAAACGGGCCCTGCAATGTTGGAATTAGTCCATCGTTGGCCCCCCACGCATAACGACGCTAACTTGGTATTATTTTTATGAGGTTGAGGGCGGTTTTAATCAACACTTGAGACCGCTAGGGATCCGTGTTTGTTTTACAAAGTATGGGGAAGTTATTTTCATAGATATGGTTCTCAGGTTTGTTTAACTGGATCTCAAGGCCCATAGACTGATGTTCATTCTCGGTGAGTGAGTCGATAGGGGGTTCGCCCTCCATGGTGTCCAACAACGAGTCCTGCCTGGTTCCTGTAGGGGGTTCGCCCTCCGTGATTGTAATGACCTTTGAAACGTAAAATCCGCACGACCTAGTCGACAGCTTGTGCCGAAGCATCACCTCACTTTAGACGCTAGAACATAACTTGACATATGTGGCCTATTTTCTTCAAAGATAAAACATGTTGTGTGGTTCAAACTCTTGAGGTATATCGGATTAAGCATGATACTACCGGGGGCTGTATCAGTCCATTGCACCGTTATCTCCTCTGCTCCACGTACTTCGAGAGTTAGAACAAATTTAAAAGAAATTAGACTTAGCGATTACATGCTCATGAACTTTCCGATTTTTCTACTCTTGTGGCCGAACCATATTAATTCTTTGCCGAAATTTTTGTTCTTTGCCGTGTGTTCTTATGTGTTGCCGATTGTGACTTTGTGTATCATTGTTTGAAATTTGTTGTGTAATCGCCAATGTCGTGGCTTGTAATGATGTATATTCTTGTCTTCTATTTATTTATAAGGTTCTAACTTGTTTAAATGTTGCAAATTTCAGAAATAGTGTATGTCCGAATCTAGTATTTGGGCAAGAGATCTTCAAGGCCGTTTGCAACGTTTAGAGCAAGAACTCGCTATTGCTCGTTTTGTGCCATTACCACCATCGTCACCAACCAGTTCATCAGTATCATCATCATTGCCGTCCTCCCCTATTGTGCCGTCAGTTCCAGTATCATCAGGGCCGAGTTCACCATCAGTTGTTTCATCGTCGTGTGATCTTCAGAATCCAGTGTTTGAAGCTTTTGCCGAATCAGAGGAAGAAGAAGAGAACATGGCATCAATCAGATCACAGAATGGTCATGTTGCTGGAGCTGGAGTTGCTCCTTCGAATATCACTTATCCTCCTTTGGAAACTGACAAGACTGGAGAGATTGAATTGAGGAGTGGATTCCTCCATAAGCTGAAGTCATTTTATGGGATGCCGAGTGAGGACCCTAACAAGCATCTGCAGTGGTTTAACTTCACCACGGAGTCTATGTGTCCAAGAGGGACCGATTTGCAACACTTCAAGATGAAGGCATTTCCGTTTTCTCTAGAAGATCAAGCAAAGGAGTGGTTGTTTGAGGTGCCTAGTGGTCGCATTGTTTCGTGGAGTACTATGATGGATGAGTTTTTGCTCAAGTACTTTCCCGCTTCACGTATCACTGATCTGAGGAAGCAAATTACAAGTGTGAAGCAAGCCGGAGATGAGACTTTCTTCGACTACTACAAGAGGTTCAAGTCCCTAGTTTCTTTGTGTCCCTCGCATGGCATTAGCGATGGGCTCTTGCTACAATATTTCTATGAGGGATTGCGCGTCATGGAGAGAGAGTTTCTTGACTCGGCCGCGGGAGGTAGCTTTTTGGAGTTGAACGCCGGAGCGGCAAGAAGTTTGTTGGAAGTTCGGGCTTTGAACAACCAACAATTTGGCATGGCACGAAACAATGTGCAAAGGAATGAGAAAGTGCATGAGACTTCTTCGAGCTCAAAGTTAGAGGAGAAAGTGGACAAGCTTACCGACTTGGTGAGTAATTTGATGAAGAAGCGTGCAAGTGTATGTGGTATTTGCACCGAGGGCCATGAGACCGACCAATGCCCTCAATTTGGAATTAGTGAGGGAGTTGAGGAGTGCAATGCCATTGGTTTTCAAGGAGGCCAACGTTTTGGAAATTTCAACCCAAGGTTCAATGATCATCCAAACTTTCGATGGGCAAATAATGACAACGTGCTTAGGGCACCTATGCAACCGAGAGAGGGAGGAGCGCCATTTGCACCGAGGTCACCATTTGTGCCTCGGCAGCCATACATGCCGAACCACGGAGCCTATGGGGCAGTGCCGAACCAAAACCAAGCTCAAGCCGTGCCTATCCAAGGCCAAGCCGCGCCGAGCAATCTGAATTACGATGCATTGCTTCAATCTTTGTCAAGTGCTACTCAAGCATTACTCGCGGGGCAACAAAATCATCAAAAGGACATTGGTGAGCTCAAGACTCAAATGGGGCAAGTTGTGGATTTTATGGGAAGATTCAATGAGCAAGGGAAGTTGCCAAGCAATACTATTCCCAATCCGAGGAACGAGCAAGCCAAAGTGATTCAAACTCGAAGCGGAAGAGAGTTGGTTCCTCCAACAAGTCCAAAGAAGAAGCGAGTGACTTTCAAAGGTGTTAATGAGGATGAGATGGCTGCCGGACCTTTCATTGCCGGCAGCCATAGAGAGGATGCCGAGAGGAATGCTGCCGAGCACAATGCTGCCAGCAGGGCTGCATCCGAGAAGCACACTGCCGAGCATCATGATGGTGCTGCCGAGAAGAGCCGAGATGCCGAGCAAGGGCATAACGCCGGCCACAATGTGAGTGATAAGGGGCTGCGTAACGAGCTTGAGTACGATCCCGCCACATCCAAGAGTGAGATATTGCCGAGCCAAGCAAGCAAGGGAGTTGTGCCAACATCAAGCATTCCATTCCCTTCTCGCTTTGCTAGAACGAAAAAGGATAAATCCGATGAAGAGGTATTGGAGATTTTCCGGAAAGTGCAAATCAACATCCCTTTGTTGGAATGCATTAAGCAAGTGCCAAAGTATGCTAAGTTTTTGAAGGAGCTTTGCACGGCAAGGAGGCATACTAGAGAGACTCGTGTGGTGACAATGAGCGAGACGGTGTCGGCCGTTATTCAAAGAAAGTTGCCACCAAAGATGAAGGATCCGGGAAGCTTCAATGTGCCTTGTGTCATAGGCAATACTCGGTTTGAGGATGTTATGTTGGACTTGGGAGCATCGATCAATGTCATGCCACTCAATGTGTATCAAACATTGAATATAGGGCCTCTCAAGAAGGATAATGTCATCATTCAACTTGCGGATCGTTCAAGCAAATATCCGGAAGGCTATGTTGAGGATGTGTTGGTGCAAGTCAACCAATTGATATTCCCCGCCGATTTTTATGTGGTTGAGATGGAGGATTCGCCGGTAAACAACACTCAATTGCTTTTAGGGCGACCATTCATGAGGACCGCGCGCACTAAGATTGATGTGGCCGAGGGCAACCTAACTATGGAGTTTGATGGTGAGGTGATAAAGTTCAATGTGTTTGATGCCATGAAATTCCCTAATGTTGATTTGAAGGAAGGTTGTGCCATTGATGTTTTGGAGGAGGTCGAGCAAGTTATGTCGACCTCGCTCGATGCATAGCAATTAGCGATTGAGCAAGGGGTCGGATTTGACAAGAGGGGAGAACGAATCATGCATGAGAATGAGGAAGTGGTGCCGGCCGAGCCAAGCATTGCCGAGCAAGGAATCATTGCCGAGCCTTTCATTATGGTGCCGAGCCAAAAAGAAGTTTGTGCCGAGCTAGAGGCTCGGCCCTATGCCAAAGCTTTTAATTCGTTCTTGTCAATTCCAAGTGCCACAACAAAATTTCGACCAAGTGTGGAAGAGGCCCCAAAGTTAGAACTAAAAGAACTCCCTAGTCACTTGAAGTATGCGTATCTTGGAGACGGAGACACACTACCGGTTATTGTGTCTTCAATGCTTAGTGAGAAGCAAGAGAATGATTTGATTTGTGTGCTCAAAAAGTACAAGACCGCCATAGGTTGGACCTTAGCGGATATCAAGGGAATAAGCCCTACTACTTGTGTTCATCGTATCTTGTTAGAAGTAGGAGCTAAGCCGACAAAGGAAGCTCAACGTCGACTTCACCCTCCCATGATGAAAGTTGTTAAAGAAGAGATTATCAAGTTGCTTGATTGTGGGGTGATCTACCCAATCTCGGATAGTAAGTGGATATCTCCCGTACAAGTAGTGCCGAAGAAGAGTGGTGTAACGGTTGTCAAGAATGAGAAGAATGAGCTTGTGCCACAAAGACTTGTAACCGGTCATAGGATGTGCATCGACTATAGGAAGCTCAATGCTACAACGAGGAAGGATCACATGCCTTTGCCGTTTATGGATCAAATGCTAGAGAGGTTAGCCGGTCATTCTTACTATTGCTTTCTTGATGGATATAGTGGCTACAATCAAATCATGATACATCCGGACGATCAAGAGAAGACCACTTTTACTTGTCCATTTGGCACGTTTGCATATCGGAGGATGCCATTCGGACTTTGCAACGCACCCGGCACTTTTCAAAGATGTATGTATGCTATCTTCTCGGATTTTATTGAAGACATTATCGAAGTGTTCATGGATGACTTTAGTGTGTATGGAGGCACCTTCGATGCTTGTTTGGGGAACTTGGAGAAGATACTTGAGAGGTGTGTAGAGACAAATCTTGTGCTCAATTGGGAGAAGTGTCACTTCATGGTCACGCAAGGCATTGTTTTAGGGCACATAATTTCGGCAAGAGGCTTAGAGGTTGACAAAGCCAAAGTGGAGCTAATACAAGCATTGCCAAGCCCGAGGTGTGTGAAAGATGTGAGAAGTTTTCTTGGCCATGCGGGGTTTTATCGACGATTTATCAAGGACTTCTCTTCAATTGCCAAGCCGTTGAGCAACTTGTTGCAAAAGGAGGTGACGTTTGAGTGGTCGGAGGCGTGTGAAGAAGCTTTTTGCCGATTGAAGACTATGTTGTGTACGGCACCAATCTTGGTTTCCCCTAATTGGGACGAGCCATTTGAGTTGATGTGTGATGCTAGTGATTATGCACTTGGAGCGGTACTTGGACAACGAATTGAGAAGAAGCCATGCGCCATTTACTATGCTTCAAGGACTCTCAACGATGCACAACTCAATTACACAACAACGGAGAAGGAACTCTTAGCGGTAATTTTTGCTTTGGAGAAATTTCGATCATATCTTTTGAACTCCAAAGTCATTGTTTATAGTGATCATGCCGCTTTGAGATATCTTATGACGAAGAAGGATGCTAAGCCGAGGCTTATTCGATGGATTCTTTTGCTTCAAGAATTCGACATTGAGATTAAGGATAAGAAAGGAGTAGAGAATGTTGTAGCCGATCATTTGAGTAGACTTGTGCAAGAGGAGGATCGGCTACCCCTATTAGAGACCTTTCCGGATGAACAACTTTTTCGACTTGAAGTACATGAGCCTTGGTATGCCGACATTGCCAATTTTCTTGCCACAAACCGATTCCCACAAGAGATGCCGAGTCACCAACAAAAGAGAATAAGGAAGCAAGCTCGACACTTCTTGTGGGATGATCCGTACTTATGGAAGCAATGTGGTGATCAAATTATTAGAAGATGTGTGCCGGAGAATGAGCATCGATCCATCCTTGTTTTTTGTCATAGCGAAGCTTGTGGTGGACATTTTGGGCCGAAGAAGACGGCATTGAAGGTACTAAATTGTGGTTTCTTTTGGCCTACGATTTTCAAAGATGCATTCATGTTTTGCAAGGCATGTGATAGATGCCAAAGAATGGGGAACATTGGAGCTAGAGACCAAATGCCGCTCACGCCGATCATGGAGGTAGAAATTTTCGATTTATGGGGTATTGATTTCATGGGACCGTTTCCTTCAAGTAAGGGCTTTCTCTACATATTGCTTGCGGTTGATTATGTGTCAAAGTGGATCGAAGCAAGGGCTACACGCACCAATGATGCCAAAGTGGTAGCCGAGTTTCTCAAGACCAACATCTTTTCACGATTTGGAGTTCCAAGGGTCTTGATTAGTGATGGAGGATCCCATTTTTGTAACCGCACCATTGAAGCCTTATTGAGGAAGTATGGAGTCACACATAAGGTTTCTACACCGTATCACCCCCAAACAAGTGGAATGGCCGAGGTGAGTAATCGAGAGATCAAGAACATATTGGAGAAATCGGTTGGACCTTCAAGGAAGGATTGGAGTGATCGTCTCGATGATGCTTTGTGGGCTTATAGGACCGCATACAAGACACCGATTGGTATGTCTCCTTTTCGGTTAGTTTATGGCAAAGCATGTCACTTACCGGTTGAGCTAGAGCATAAGGCATGGTGGGCAATCAAGGCCTTCAACATGAACATAGATGATGCCGGTCTTCATAGGAAGCTTCAACTCAACGAACTTGAAGAAATCCGTAATGAAGCCTATGATGCCGCTTGGATATACAAGGAGAAAACAAAGGCATATCGTGATAAGATGATCCGAGGTAAAAGGTTTGAAGTTGGGCAACAAGTTCTCTTATTCAATTCAAGGCTTCGACTTTTTCCGGGTAAGCTTCGCTCTAGATGGGTTGGTCCCTTTGTTGTCACTCAAGTTTTTCCACATGGTGCAATTGAGATTGAAAATAGTGTGACACTCAAGCGTTTCAAAGTTAATGGCCACCGACTTAAGCCTTACTATGATTCATTCCAACCATACTCCGTTGAGGCCTCCGACTTCCATGATCCCCCACCACATGATGTTGCCGAGCCACCATCCATCCCCACACCACCAAGGAACCGAGCTGCCGGCCATAGAGCACAACCGGCCCCCATTCAAGCTGCCGAGCAAGAGCAACCCGGAACAGCCGCACCATCCCTCCCTGCCGGACCTGCCATTGCCGGCAGGGTTGACATAAGACCACACAAGGCCGGACATAAGGGCGACACGCCCTCGGATACGCCAGATACGGCAATACAGGAGTCGGATACGCCAGCAGGAAGCCCGGACACGCACCCGGATACGCAGCCCTTTACCAGCACCGAATCGGACACTTCCCGCAACGATCTTCTCATGGAACTTCTTCTTGCCGATTTGGGATGTTTTGGAGCACGATGAACACATGCAAAACACGGTGAAAAGTCTAGGCTATGGACTATACACACAAAGCGCTACTTGGGAGGCTACCCATGTCGATCAAAGAAAAGTGAAGGAGCCATCACCGAGAGTTTGAATTTTCTTAACCCTTCTATTTTTCTTTGATTTGTGATGATTTGTTGGTATATGTTAGTCGATTGCATGCTTAGGAAATTCATTGATATTGTTTTGTGCTTACATTGGGGACAATGTAATTTTCTAAGTGTGGGGTGGGATAACGTATTCCGTTTATGTTTGTGTGTGCTTAGTTTAGAAGAGAAAAATTCAGAAAATTGTTCCATAAAAATAGAGTGTTTAAATTTGTTTGTTTCGAGTCTTAGGATGCCCCTAATATGTCAATGATGTTTTTCTCCTCTTTGCATACATAGATGATGGTTGTGCATTCATTTAAAATTGTGAGTTTCATGGATTTTGTGCATTGGTAGGAGCATGTAGGACTTGTTGATTACGAAGCATGCATGTTTTAGCTAGTTTATTTCGAAAATAACCTATGTGAGCTTTTGTGCCAATTTGCTTTCTTCTTGAGCGATAAAAAAATAAAATTCGATAGA
Source organism: Potentilla sterilis (assembly GCA_963682095.1). Taxonomy (NCBI): domain Eukaryota; kingdom Viridiplantae; phylum Streptophyta; class Magnoliopsida; order Rosales; family Rosaceae; genus Potentilla; species Potentilla sterilis. Next base: position 19,348,607 of record OY821762.1, on the reverse strand, counting down.
TTCGTAGGAAGCATGAAGCCTCATAATTCTTTGACTATTCGATGACTATGTGCCATAGCTTTTTAATGAACTCTAGTATGCTAGAACTTACTCTTGTTGATTTTCGAAACGTTTATATCATAAAATACTTTGATTTTGAATGTGATTGAATAAAGATCATTTAGGTTTACCACCAAAGCCAAATAAAGCATGTGCCCTATTGGAGCCCGTCGTGGGACACCTTAGTAAACCCCCTTTGAGCCTATGTTGAGCCTTTTCTTTCATCACCCTTAAACACTTTCCATGAGCTTAGTATAATGATGCCTCTACCTTGTGTGTCGGCAAAGCTTGATTTTTGAAAGCGTTTTCGCGTGTGTGATGAAGAAGAACAAGTGTGGGGTAGACTTAGCCATGAATTTATATGAAAAATGTATGCCGTGTCTTAGGAAAAGAAAAGAGAAAAAGTGTGCTCGGAATCAAAAAGAAAAATAAAAGAAAACCGAGAGCAAGGAAAGAAATAGAGTAAGGCACGGCATAGAAAAGAAAAATTTTGTGCATGGCTATTGTCTAGATTATTGTTGTAATGTTGTATGGGAAGAAAAGAATGAAGTATGGGTCCAACAAGATAAAATTTGACCCTTTTGGCGTGAAGACATAAGGAGATTCGAGCTTTGCTACGGCCGTGGTGACGTTTTGAGCCTCCTTATCCAAAATATCGAATACCTCTTAGCCTAGCCCCATTACAACCTTATTATTGATCTTTTTCATGATTCTTAAGATGGTTAAAATTGATTGTGGAGATTATCTCAAGAGTAAGCATATGGTTTTGGTTCATTGGTGCATGTAGTTATCATATGAGGTTTTTCCATCAAAATTCACAAAGTGCCTTTGTTTCTTCAATATATGCAAGTCACTCTTTGTATTTTCATGATCTTTTCGCTTGCATATACTTACGTGTGAATAACCATGCTTCGAGAGAAAAGAAGAGAGTATGCCTAGTGAGGTGATTTGGATTAGCTTTGACATGTTTACATGCTTACCTTTTGCTCTTATATGTTCATATTGATGTCGCATGTTCATGAAGCTTGGAATTTTCGTGCTTAGCATTCTCGTGCATTAACTTGAAAGCTATGTGTACATACGAGCCTGAGACAAATTGTTAGGGGCAATAGTTTGTTTAGAGTCGTAGTTTAATTTAGTTTGCTAAGGGACTAGCAAAGGATAAGTGTGGGGTAGTTGATAGGAGCACAATGTGCGACGATATTATATGCTTATGCCCTCGTTTATGCTTTGTTTAACCCTTATTCTTCTAAGATTGAGTCATAATGTAGTTAGTGTCAATTTTGGTAGAGTTTTGTGGAATATGGTTAAGAATCTGAAAAATGACTAAGTTTGAGAAATCTGGAAAATAATGCAAAATATGTCTTTTTCGTGATTTTGAGATAAATGAAACTGTGATCTATCCTTGTCCAAATTCTATGAAATTTGGCGTGCTTAATATTCATATGCTGAGGAATGTTGTATTAAAATTTCAGATCAATCGGAGTTCGGGAAGTCACCCAAAAGTTGGCTGCAAAAGGGCAGCCCGAACATTCCAATCCAGGGGCTTCCAGGAAATTCCTGGGACTGTGTCCCAACTTCGAAAAATCATTCCCGACGACTTGCATGGAATTTGGCCGAGATATTTTATGGGGAGATGGCCCTATGTGTCTAGTTTACGTGAGACTTGGAATCGCATCAATCGGAGCTCCACGGAGGGAGATAAGCCGGAATTACTGCAACAAGGTCAAATCTGCCGATTCCAGGAACCTACTGCCCCCTTTTTGTGTTTTCTGTTTTTGATGGACCAAATGGTGTACGAATGCATATGTGAAGATGGTCCAAGCTTTATGAAGGGAAGAGGAAGACACTAGGCCATGGCATTGAAGAAAAGCATGAAGAAACAAGTTCTCCTAGTCACACTAGGAGAAGCTGCCGATTCTGGCAGATTGCTGCCTCTGTGTGCTGTCGGCATTGTGGGGCATTTTCAATGGATCAAGACCTATCAATTGAAGTCCAAGATCATACAAGAAGTCCATGAAGATGTGCAGCCCAAGCCTTGAAGAAAAATCAGAAAAAGAAAAATCAAGAATGCAAATCTTTATTCAACAAGGAAACATAAACCTACAAGGAAACCTATTCTTTGTTTCCCCTTCTTGTGGCCGGCAGTCTCTCACCCCTATTCCTCTATATATAGCCATCTCTTATTCAGAAAAAGATCATCTCATCTCTTGCAAAGCACTAGCCAAAACTCTACCAAATTTCCTACTCAAAGTTCTAAGCCGAAACCCTAGAAACACAAGTCCACCGATTCACCTATTCCATCACCATTCATCACCGATTCCCATACCTTACCACAGCCACTGCCGAATCTTCTCCACCACACCAAGACGAAGCTCTCCAAGGTTTCTAAAGTGTGATCCATCCCTATGCCTTGTGTTTTTATATTCGGTTTAGTCACATGTATTGTTATAAAAATACTTTGTTTTCGTTTGGTTTTGTATGATGAACATAGATTGATATGTATATTGAAGTTTATGTGATGACTTGTACGATTTTTAATGCATGGTTTTTGTATGTTTAGATAATTAGGGCAGTGGTATTAGAAGCATGTTTAGGATTTAAATTGGTTAGTAATCTAAGGGTGTGACTTAAAAACCGAAACATTAGTGTTGGCTGGAAGCATGTAAATCTAGATGTTAGGTTTCATCTAACCCGAGTTATAGCAAATAAAACTATATGCCTGACGGTTGTTTTGATTTGTTGTGCTCACGTAGGGTATAACCTTAGCTAAAACTTGCATGTTAAATAAGATGATTGACAACCTTGCTTGTTTACATGTTTTCGATTTTAGACTCTTGCGCTTAAATGTTAAAACGCACAAAACCGGATTAGCATAAACTTTAGGATCGAAGGCGAATAGCATGATCTTAAAACATTAGATGTCTAACAATTGGTTAAAAGGCTAATCGCTCTAATTGTGGTCGAAACTAAGTTGGGTCTTGAACATGCTAGATACTTGTCCCTTACTTTCTTGCATATGAATCTTTGTGTTAAAGTTTGTTTTGTGTTATGTGATGCGTGAGAGATGATGATCAAACTTGTATATAGTAGTCTAGGATTAATTTTCTGTTTTTATGCCGTACCTAGTATAGGGCAGCATTGCTGCCGAACTCTTATACCCCCATATTTGTGATGTTTTTGTATATATGTGAATATGTTTGTGTCTAACAATTTCATATCTCAGGTACCCTTAATCCCCGGCCTAGAACGATCCCTACTTGCTCATACTACTAACGATATTTTTGTAGGGTTATTATTGCATGCGAGCTTCGGCTCACATCAAGAAGCTCTCTCTGGAACAATCTGCTGTCTTCGGTCATACATAGAGGGAATGTCTGCACGCTCACCGTGCTCTTCCCATATAGTATAACCACTCATAAAGCCGTTATTCCACAAATGATGAAACATGTCAGATAATGGCAGAGGAACCCATTGTAACTGACATTTTTTACACGGGCACTTGTGCAATTTCGGTTCGGTCTTGCAATTGGAGGCCGCAAAATTACAAAATTCTGTTATCCCATCAAGAAACCTTTTATCACCTCTACATAATACCATCCAACTCTTATCCCCTTGGTATGCCATCTAGCACTAGGCCAAAAACCTCAATAGACAATGGTTTTTTAGCATTGTCTGATGAGGTACCGTTACCATTGTCTACCCAGCAATTGTCTGATACACGTTTCAGACAATGGCAAATTATAATTGTCTGATAATAACTATGGACAATGATAGGGAAAAAAGAGCCATTGTCTGACATCCAATAACAACAATGCTACTTTGTTATAAATCATTGTCTCATGTTATTTTGTACAATATCAATTTTTTGGGAAATATTTTCATTGCCATTATAAGAAGACACTTATTTATATGAAGTATTGTCTTTATTAGTTTTGCACAACTTAATTTTATCTTTATGTATTGTCCGTATTTGATTTAAACTACAGTGGTTTCTGGATTTTCCAATTTGTGTTTGATATTTGTTATCTGCATCTGCTATAGACAATGGTTTTAGTTTCGTTTTTATTGTGATTATGAGTTGCAGACAATGGTATCGTTTTCCCTTCCATTGTGATTCGTAGATACAGACAATTGTTTCGTTATGGCTTCCATTGTGATTATAAGTTTCAGACAATGGTTTTGTTTTGGTTTGTAATGTGTTACTCCGATACACACAATGGTTTCGTTTTGGTTTGTAAAGTGATTCTGAGAATCAAATAATACTTTTCTGCTTCCGATTTACAAACCATTGTTTGGTTGGTTGTAATGTCACAGTGATACAATACATTTCTTAAAACCAACAAATTAAAACATATCCATCCAATATGGACCTTAACCAATTCAAAATCCATTCATTCATAATATAGAGACAACCAAATATTCATCATCCCTACATATAGAGCCAATATAAACAAAATGGCTAGTATAGTCTACATTGCTACATAAGGTTGCCGAAATTAGCCTAAAACTTGCATATGAATTTGCCATAAAATGTACAGTACACTAGCCAACATATAAAGTTTGTCCAGTAACATATGCAACAAAAATAGTTAAGGCTAACCAAACTAACAAAACTAAAAAACCTAGCTACGCAATACCACTAGAAACCTACTTGGCATGAAACTTCATGACATATCTAGCCCAATCAATCCTTACTTCATCAATTTCCTTTTCAGTGTACTCAAGGGAGGGACTGTTTTTTAGCTTCCACTGAAAATAAAACCAAAGAACAAGACTTATAATATGATCATAAAAAATTCTAAAATGTACGTTAATCAGTTAACTATGATATATTTACCTTTGAAACAAATTCTAGGTTCCTATCTTGAATTATGTCTTTCATGTAGCGCATGATGAAGAACCCACAATCTTCATTCCCGTGTTGCTGAGGAATACCCTAAGAACAAGACATAACATGTTAGTGCACTCAAGACACACTCTGCATGCATGAAACTGGTCTGAAATCTGAAACAAGGAAGGACTACAGCTCGTACCAGCATTGGAACCCATGAGATTGAATCCCGGGCAGGTTTATCCATTTGAGACTTGTAAATTTTGATAGCACTTCAGCAATATAACAACAAACAGTAAGTTTATATATTTGGATAGAATTAACAAACAATAAGTTCATATATATATATAGATAGAATTAACAAACACAACATGATAACCAAAACTCATTCACACTTACCTCTCCACAACATTCTTCCAATCTTCATCGCTAAGTAGTCGACGTCTTATTGGATCGAAGGAGTAGATAACTTCATCTTCTAGGTTGACCACACTTAGCGTCCAATGCTTACTTAAAAATCAAGTTAAAAAAATGAAGTGAGCTCCAAGTTTGTGTAATTAGATGAAACTAGAGATACGACGTCACTCACCCTGAATTATAAGGCAATATAAACAGTTGTCCCTTCTTTCCATCTTTGAACCTTGTTGATAGCTTGCGAGCCCTTTGTTCAACGTTTCCACAGTTAACCGATCCAATCTGGTTAGGGTCCACAAAGGCAATCATATCCGACATCTTTGATCTCTTCAACAATTCATTCAAGTAGCTGCAACAGCAAACAAATCCATGTTCAATGTTTCCATGACACACACACACACACACATATATAGTATAATCAAGATATGTTAGTTTAGTAAACTTACAGCATATACATGCATATGATGCCACCATAAACTTCTCCCATAGTGCACATGACATACATATCCCTCTTGTACAGATATTGCTTCCTATCAACTCCGAGCACATTATGTGTAAGCATAAAAATGATGGTCTTCCCATCGGCAAGTGCATCATTCGCCCATATCCACAAGCACTTCAAAGCTCCAGGGTACTTAGACGACATCTTCTTCAAGTCAATCATGAGGTTATCATCATTATCATCATTTGTCAGGCTTTTCCTCTTCTTGGAGGGCCTACCTGCAGCTTTAGGTGGGATCTTTTTCTACATGAATAAATAAATGAAATAGTTAGTAAAATATTGTATAATAAAAAATGTTCGTTTCCAGCTTTGAGTTTCTTTACCTGGTTAGTTTTGGGAGGGGATATCGATTCTACTATGAGGTCCTTTGGCCAAGCAATGTAAGTCCCAATGGCGCCACCAACAGTGTCTATGTCATCGACTGGGAATGGAAGTTTAGCAGCAGGAACAAGTGGACGAGTGATCGACACTCTCACATTCTTTTTTCCCAAAGGAACACCATGAATAGTTTGGTTGTCAGCATCATTGTCCTGAAGTTGAGCTAACATCGCAATGGCAACAATATTGTCCACTGAACCTATAGCCAATTTGCAGTCTGTTGGCTTCAGTGGCTGTGTTAAGAAAAATAATAAGCGCTATTAAACTCCACGTGACATAAAAATAATAATTATCTCACTTAAAAACAATAACATAAAAATAGAGTAATTAGATTAGAGAAGTTACCGGCTTTGTAACTTCTGTAGACTTGACCATAGGTTCCCCTTCCACGTGAACTTCATCTACATTTACCTCTACTTCATCTAGGTCAGCTTGCACAATAGGTTCCCCTTCCACCAGCATCAAAGTATGTTGGAATTGATGCCCACCCTCTTGTATGTCACCTTCCAAACATAAGCTCCTCTTTGCACGGATAGGAAACTCTGAATCAGCCCTCACTGCGCCCTTCTCCCTCATGTAGGAGCAGCTTCCTTGTCCAGATTCTATGTTAGGGCTAATTTCAGCTTCCACAGAAGGCTTTTCCACAAGAGGAGAAACCTTTAGTGCTGCTTCCAACCTACTCAACCTCTCAGCTATTACTCTCTCTTTAGCTTTATACTTCTGTCTCTCATTCGCAACAGCTTCCTTAATCCTTTCTTCAACAGACTTCTTTTTTTTCTTTGGTTGGTTGAAGTAACTGATGGGATTAACATTGCCTCCCACACCACGCACTCTTCCATAACGCTCAACTCCACCAAACACCTTGGACAACACATCATCACTTCCATCTACTCTTACATCACCAGTTTCGACCTTTTTTTTTAACTCGTCCTTCAATCAATTAAAGGTAAGTATAAATGTACACACGATTTCCAAAGGCACACTATGAATAACTGAAATTGAACACTTACAATATCTGCCACCTTATCCGCTACAACATCATCTACATATTTGCCATTCCTATCCTTTCGAGCTTCCTTCCATAGATCATCACGTTCAATGTCTTCTTCGATTCCCTGTTTAGATGCAACAGTGGCCATTGCAACATAAGTTTTTTAAAAATAAAACTGCGTAGACTTAACGATATATGACATTATATTGTTTCACTTACAAGTTTCTGTTGCATTTGATCTTGCAGGTTTGCATACCCCAAACGCGACATGTGATGAGGGTACTGGTTCTTCTTCCTCTTTTTTATCATCTCCTCGCGCTTTTCCTATAACATATAGAATATTTTCATAACAAAAAAATGTAGAATAAAGCACAGTAAAATTTGTGTAAACTTAAAGATGTAGAAGACTTTTACCAAAAACTCTTGAGACGTCCGATCAGCTACAAATATCTGCCAATGAAACTTTTCAATGAAATTGTAATCAGCTGGAGGATACTCTACCAGTTCTGGTTCAGCCATATGTGGGATGATATACTTTCTTGTCAACCTAGACCGGAATTCTCTCCACTTTTGGGAAGCTGATGCTAGTACTAGTTTATTTGCTGACGAGGGTATCTCAAATGCCATCTAATAACAGTTGTGATTAGTCTATGTTAAAATGAAACTTACAACAACAACAAACATAATGAAATAAGCTATGGGTTAGTACGTCACCTGAACACATTGCAAAATCTTATTTTTTTAGATGTTTTGGCACTTGCTTCCAAGTAGCTATCCAAATTGGCGCCTTTGTCCTTGCTAGCACTTCGATATACGATTGCATCTCCTTAGCTGCCTTGCCGTAAGGGCATCCATTTTTGTTAAAGGTGACCTTCAGCTTGATACCAAGGATTCTACGTCGTACAATCCTGTGCATTGTAACACATCCACGCTTCAACAACTTCAACCCTAACAACTGCTCAGTCGCTGCTGTTAATGTTTTCTTCTTCTTCTTCTTATTTACTCTAAGACATCGTTGTGTTAGTGATGTTGCTCTCTTCGGGGATGGTACATGTTGTGATCCAGCAGAGTTAGTTGGAGCTGGTGCAGATATGCTTCTTACCGCCTTATTCATGGCCATAACCTGCAACAATGGTACATACAGTCCATCAATTGTACTACTCCACATCTATTGTCTCATCACCATCTCACATGTAAGTCTTGCTTTGGTCATCAACTTCTACACTATCGATGATTGGCTGAATCGGTGCAGAGATATCCACCTCAAGATCGATCAGTTCACTGTCCTCTTCATTACCATAAAGATAATCCCTATCAGGACATCTTATAACCACTGACCAGTTAGCATTTAAAGGGTCATCTATATAGCAGACCTGCTTCACATCAGTACCTAACACAAAGGGATCATTGAAGTGACCTAACTTATTCAAATTAACTAGTGTGTATCCTAGGTCATCTATCTTAATTCCCTTGTCAATATCAACCCAATCACAAAAGAATATTGGTACCCTAAAGCTATGATAGTCCAACTCCCATATCTCTCTAATGACTCCATAAAAGATGGTGTCATTGTTAACGGGGTTCTTATCCTTCGCACTAGAGACCAACATTGCATTGGCCAATAAGGAGACACCACTGCACTGAAACTGGCGGACATTGTCTCAATCCTTGGTGTTGAAGTTAACACCATCGATCTTGTAGCCATCAAATGAAGGTACATCGATCAAGAGCAGGACCATCAGCAATCCACCTCATATGTTCTGAGACATTATTCTCCTCATCCACAAGATCAGCTGCCACCTGCATATAAATAAAGCACATAAATTATCAGAATGCACACAAAGTTATTAGTTTATGCTCAAAATTAACACATCATTGCCCCTACCTTGTCTTCTATCCATTTGCAAAAAGTTTTATTCTGCTTCTCCTTTAACCACTTCTCATCAACAGCAAAATCTGGAAAGCGGCGCTTCAAGAAGGCCATATGTTCACTGTAAAAGACAAGTAAACACTCAGTAGCTAAAATTTAACTGTATAGTAGACTTGCAAAATTATTTTAACATAAATAATAAAACCACTTACTCGAAGTACGGCCTCGCATCATCTGTATTCTGCAACACACACAAATGTGCCAGCTGCAAATGCTTTAAATAAGGCTTTATCATAAATGCACCTGATAAGGGTCCACTGGAGTTGTCAACAACCGGTACTCCAACTATGGATTCACTTGGATCACGATCTGCCAAAAACTCAACTGCTTCTTCGGCTATGTACTTCTCAGAAATGCTTCCTTATGAATGAACACAGCTCTTTACATATCCCTTCAAGGTCTTCATATACCTTTCAAAGGGGTCCATCTAAAGAAAACGGGGCCACAAAGCTCTACTTCTCTAACAAGATGCACCGAAAGATGTATCATGATATCAAAGAATGAAGGTGGGAAGAATTTCTCAAGCTCACAAACTGTTTTAACAAGGTCAGCTTGCAATTTTCCTAGTTTCTCAACATCTATGACTTTACTGCAAATGGCTTTGAAGAAGTGACAGAATTTAATGATAGCATATCTCACTGGTTTCTCCAATACCGAATGAATCGCAATAGGGAGTAAGTGATGGAGTAGGGTATGACAGTCATGGGATTTCATACCAACAAGTTTTAGATCATCCATGCACACTAGACTCTTTATATTCGAAGAAAATCTATCAGCTAGCTTCATACCAAGAATAGAACTGCAGACAATGGTTTTTTCAGCTAACTTTAGATTCCAGCTTCCCAAAGGTAAACTATTCCTTTTTCCACCCATTGCAATAGGATGCAAACCAGTTCTTATACCAATGTCAACCAAATCTAAACGAGCAGATAGGCCATATTTTGTCTTCCCATTAGTATTTAGCAATGTACCAAGCAATGCCTCCAAAATATTCTTCTCAATGTGCATGATGTCAAGAATATGTCGATTGGGAAGATACATCCAATACTCGAGTTGGAAGAAAACAGATTGCTTATGCCAACAAGGCTTATCAGCAGGAGCAATACCCTTTTTTCCACCCCTTTTCTCACCCTTTTTCACTCCCTTTTTTCCACCCTTTCCTTTCCCTTTTTTCTGAATTTTACCAAACACATGATTCAAACATTGCACTCTCTTAAAGACCTCCTCTCCATTTATTGGAATAGGAGCTGAATCAAGCTCTTTTTTATTATTGAATGCAGCTGCCTGTTTTCGATATGGATGGTTATGCGGTAAAAATCTTCGGTGTCGCTGATAAGAACATTTTTGTCCATGAACAAGCCAGTCTGCTTTCAGATCATCTAAACAAATAGGGCATGCCTTATAACCATTGACAACGCTGCCCGACAAATTTCCGTATGCTGGGAAGTCGTTAATAGTCCAAAACAATATTGCTCTCAGTGTGAAGTACTCTCTTTTAAAACAATCATATACCCCATCAACCCCATTCCACAATATCTTCAAATCATCTATCAAAGGCTGGAGGTAGACGTCAATGTCATTTCCAGGTTGTTTAGGCCCAGAAATTAGCAGAGTAAGCATCATATACTTCCTCTTCATGCACAGCCACGGAGGAAGATTATATGTTACTAGCATGACAAGCCAACAAGAATATTTACTTGAAAGGCTACTATGGGGATTAAAACCATCTGACGACAGTGCTAGCCTTATATTTCTAGGCTCTACACCGAAACTAGGCCACTTCTCGTCGATTAACTTCCAAGTAGGAGAATCGGCCGGATGCCTCATTTTATCATCTTTTAGTCGCTCATTAGCATGCCATGATAAGCTTTTAGCTGTACTTACCGACTGAAACATTTTCTTAAATCTCGGTATAGGTGGAAAATACCACAATACCTTTGCAGGAACACCAAGTCTGTAACTTTGATCATTCCCTAATTTCCACCTAGACAAACCACATATGCGACAGCTGGTGGCATCAAGATCAGTACCCCTATATAAGATGCAATCATTAGGACATGAATGTATCTTTTCATAACTCAATCCTAAGACTGCTAGTGCCTTCTTTGCCATGTACAAAGAACTAGGGACTTCATTGCCTTTTGGAAGCAATTTGCCCATGAGTAACAACATGTCCCAAAAGCATGCATCAGTTATCCCATGCTTTGCTTTCAGTTCATGTGTTTTCACAAGTGCAGTCATCTTTGTAAAACTCGTACAACCAGGGTAAAGAGGTTTATCTCCATCCTGGACAAACTCCATAAAATCATCGGAGTCTGTTGAAAGATTCTCATCATCAGACCCCACCATACCATTATTATTCTGCCCTATACTTGGACTACCCTCTGAAATTGAACACCCTATACCTGGACCATTATGTTTAGGGATATCCGACCCATCTGAATCCCCTTCCCCATGCCATATCCATGTTTTGTAACTCTCATCTATCCCAAATTCAACCCAGTGATTTTTCACTACCCTAGCCTTCCAACTTTTACCATGACAACAATTTAAACAAGGACAAGATATTTTTTCCATATCACAACCAGAATCTAGTGCATACATAATCAATTCATCAACCCCTAGAGAAAACATTTGTGATCTTCTATCAGCATGCATCCAAATCTTATCAATCTTGCAGTTAAAAAGTGAATAAGCTTAGATTAATTATAGTAAGATAATAGAACTTTATTAATATCCATCACATTCCATCCAGACACAATAATCATATAACAGTTTTCAGACAAAAAAAAAAACAAAAGGACTTAATAAATCGTAACAGATTCAAGTATTTTCTTACTTTGTGGCTGCTATGCTTCAAAACGTATGCTCCTTGCTTGTTGCTGACTCTACTTCTTACTTTGGTTTGCCTACAAAAATAGGTATTAGTAAATGAAGCAAACTTATAGATTCAAAAAACAAGAAGTAATGCAGATCGAAAAGCTAATTAGTTGAAAAATCAAATTCAAAAAGATATCCGAAATTTAGTTCCAAGTTGGAATCTCATTCATACAGCTTAGTTCATACACCCCAAATTTAGTTCAACCAAAAATCCAACAAGGATAACAAACCCTAAATCCCAAATCGAGTTATCTGAAACCTAAGCCTACACCCCAAATCAATTTCAGAAACCTCATGGCCAAACTGAAGCCTAGCTAGACCCTAAACCAAATTTGACAAATATCATGGCCAAATTTGTGTTCAATATCATAAACCCATTAACATACCTATTGAGTGGGAGTGAGAGAGCTCGAGGAGTTCGATGAGTGGGAGTGGGAGTGAGAGAGCTCGAGCAGTTCGATGAGTTCGATGTGTGGGAGTGAGAGTGGGAAAATAAATTGGTTTTTTTTTTTAACTGTTAGTATTTATACCTAGGTTTATGATTAAAAATATTGTTGCATAAATATTGAGACAACATAACTTAAAAATCATAATAATGAACATTGTCTAAAGCAATTGTCTTAGAAAAATATAGACAATGCACAATAATTGACTAAAAGCATTGTGTGACGGGTACCAATCAGACAACATATAAATGTAAACAATTGTCTGCCGCTGGTTTTCACACAATGGTTTAATAAAAACCATTGTCTGAAGTCTCGGGCAGCGCAATGTTAAAATACCACAGTAAACTGAAATTGTCTTTAATAGCCTCACACAATGGTAACATAAAATCTATTGTCTGAATGGCAACTTCAGACAATATTTATTTTCTTACCATTATCTGATTTTTTCAAATAATAGTTTTCATCAGTAGTATTGTCTCATGCATATTGTCTATTGAGGTTTTTGGCTTAGTGTAGAGAAGAATAATTTCACAAATAATGTATTAATAATTGCCAAATTTTGTCAAATACACTACAATAAAACTTTCAAAATATTCTATATAATGATACTATTGTTGTAGGAGAAATAGATTGATAGTAAACTGTCCCTTTATTGATTGATAAGGAGGCCTTTATATAGGCATTACATCAAGTATCCCTGTGAATCAGGGATTCCCTATCTAATACAGAATCTAGACTACTAGCCTTATTAGGACAAGACACACCACGAAAGTTACGGAATTAACCTTCCTTGAACACTCCCCCTTGTGTCGCGTCCTCAATGGTACATGAACTGTTGCCTCGTTAAAACCTTTGCCAGCAAACAAAAACCTCTTGGGCAAAAATAAAAGCATGGTCTAAGGGAAAAGAGTACAACGCACCAACTACAAGTATGTGAGACATGCATAACTAGACTCCCCCTGAAGTCTAGACGAGAACTCCCCCTGATAGTCAATCAGTCTTTGAGTTCGGATAAGCGACACATACCAATGTGCTTTACATGCTTCACAAATGTAGATTTGGGTAGAGACTTGGTGAACAGATCAGCTGCATTATCTTCTGAGCTGACTTGCTTCACTTGGATATTCAAAGTCTCTTGCTGCTGCTGATTGTAGAAGAACTTAGGCGAAATGTGTTTAGTATTGTCACCCTTGATGTATCCCAACTTCATCTGCTCAATGCATGCTGCATTATCTTCAAATATGCAAGTTGGTCCCATCGTAGTAGACTCAAGTCCACTAGACTCTCGAATGTGAGATATAACTGAGCGAAGCCAAACACATTCTTTGACTGCTTCATGTAGTGCAATAATCTCAGCATGGTTCGAGGAGGTAGCAACAAGGGTTTGTTTGGTTGATCTCCAAGATATCGCCGTATTCCCAATGGTAAAACATAACCGGTTTGGGAACGTCCTTTGTGTGGATCTAACAAATATCCAGCATCAGCAAATCCTACCATCACATCATTTGGTGTATCTGAGTAGGAGGGGGTATCGCTAAAGCCGTATCGGGACCACGACTTAGCATCCTCGGGTCCGGATATGTTGGCGGATATGGCTGCAGGATGGCGGATGGCTTAGCCGCGGCTTGTTGTGGCGAGGCAGGGTGCTGCTAAGCCAAAGCCAGTCTTGGCGGCTGACCGGTGGCGATCCGAGCCACGGTTTGTGCAGTTGGATGCAAGAGATCGACTAGGTGTCGAATCCTGATAAGTGTATCGATAGTACAAGCCCATGTCAAGGGTTCCTTTAAGGTATCGAAAAATTTTCTTGATTCCAACCCAATGACGTTGTGTTAGTGCAGAGCTAAATCTAGCTAACAAGTTCACTGAGAAAGCAATGTCTGGTCTAGTACACTGAGCTAGGTATAACATGACACCAATTGCACTAAGATATGGATATTCAGCTCCCAAGACCTCTTCGTCATCTTCTTTCGGACGAAAGGGATCTTTGTTGATATCCAGACTTCTAACGACCATGGGAGTGCCTGTAGGATGCATAACTTTGTCCATGTTAAATTGCATGAGCATCTTTCGGACGTATGCAGATTGGTGTATAAATATTCCACCACTTCGGTGCTCTAGTTCTAAGCCTAGGAAAAACCGAGTCCTTCACAGATCTTTCATCTCGAATTCAGATTTCAAGTAGCTTGCGGTCTCATTGATCTCATTTAGAGTTCCAATGATGTTCATATCGTCAACATAGACGGCTATAATGGCAAATCCTGAACTCGTTCTCTTTATGAACAGACAAGGGCACAACTCATCATTCTTGTATCCTTTCCCAATCAAGTAATCACTTAAACGTGTGTACCACATCCTACCAGATTGTCGGAGTCCATATAGAGATCGTCTCAACCTGATAGCAAATGAACTTCGTGGTTTTTGCTCACTTGACTTGGGTAACGAAAGTCCTTCTGGCACTTTCATGTACATCTCCGTATCTAAATCCCCGTAAAGATACGCTGTTACAACATCCATAAGCTGCATATTGAGTCTCTCTGAGACTACCAAACTGATTAAGTATCGGAAGGTAATAGTATCCATGACAGGAGAATACGTCTCCTCATAATCAATTCCAGGGCGTTGAGAAAAACCTTGCGCCACGAGTCGAGCTTTATATCGCTGGACTTCACCATTCTCATTTCGCTTTCTGACAAAGACCCATTTATGTCCAACAAGCTTCACGTTCGGTGGTGTAGGCACAACCGGTCCGAATACTTGCCTTTTCTTTAGAGAGTCTAGTTCAGCCTGGATTGCTTCTTCCCACTTCGGCCAATCCGCCCTACGTTGACACTCATCAACAGTGCGGGGTTCCATATCGTCGTCGTCAATGACTTCTTGAGCAACGGCGTAGGCGAATGCATCATCGATATACATGGAATTCCTTTCCATAAGATTGTGCATGCATAAGTAGTTTAGTGAGATTTCCTTGTTCTCCAACATCAACGGTGAGTCTGAGGCGTCCCCCAGACGATTCAGAGTTGATTCTTGGACATAGGTATAGTCGGAGACAATCTCGTGTGACGGCGTCACAGTATCGATGATGAACGGATCACTTTGTGCCTGGACACATGCCTTCTTTCTAGGTACATTGTCCTTGGAACCGATTGGTCTCCCCCTCTTTCTAGGAGGATCCGAAGTCGATGACGGCCCTCCACTTGGAGGTGCTGAGCCTAGGCTGCCGATGGCACCTAAGGCTCCGGCTCCGAGACCGGCGGCGCGTGCTCGCGCATGGCAAGGAATGTTGAGCCTTGCAGGTACATTCGCAGCAGGTATGGTTGATCTTGTCACTTTCGCAATATCAGTAAAGGAGTCGGGCATCGAATCCGCCACCTTTTGTAGTTCCAATATGCGTTGTATTTCGGTCTCACACTGAGACGTACGGGAATCATAATGAGACATAGTGGGAGAGAACCACGTCAATTCCTGACGTTCATTAGGGACGAATGCGGCCTCATCTCCCCCTAACGGTGGGAAGGATGTCTCATTAAAGTGACAATCTGCAAATCTTGCAGTAAACAGATCACCTGTCATAGGCTCTATGTAGCGGACAATTGTTGGTGCTTCATATCCAACATAAATAGTTAATCGTCGTTGTGGACCCATCTTGGTACGCAATGGAGGCGTGATAGGCACATATACGGCACAACTAAAAGTACGCAGATGCGAAATATCAGGCTCGTAACCAGTTACCAACTGGTACGCACTAAATGGTTGGCTATCTGTGGGTCGTAGACGAATAAGCAAAGCTGCATGTAATATTGCATATCCCCATGCCGAAACTGGCAGGTTTGTGGCCATGACAAGAGACCTAGCTACAAGTTGTAGTCTCTTAATAGCTGGTTCTGCAAGACCGTTCTGAGAATGAACGTGGGGCACGGGATGTTCAACTTCAATCCCAACTGACATGCAATAGTCATCAAAACACTTTGACGTAAACTCTCCAGCATTATCCAGTCTGATTGACTTAATCGGATTGTCCGGGTGGTGAGCCCGAGGCTTAATGATCTGAGCTAGGAGTTTAGCAAATACAGCATTCCTCGTGGACAACAACGCTACGTGTGACCAACGCGTTGACGCATCAACCAGAACCATGAAATATCTAAATGGTCCGCATTCTGGTGTTATAGGTCCACAAATATCACCTTGTATTCGTTGTAGGAACGGAACATTCTATTTATTATCAATAGCAAAAGATGGTCTTGCTTGAAGTTTTGCTAGTGAACAAGCTTTGCAAAACGAACGATGAGCATTAGACATCGCTACAGAAGCATGAGCAGCAGGAGGAGGCCGAACCTCTCCTTAGAGCCGAGAGGCGGCTATCGACGGCATGGCGGCCGAACCGAGGCCGAGGCGCCCTCTGTGCTTTTGTGATCTGAAAAATGGATGACCGTGGGAGCATTTCAAAATACGGATCATCAGATCACGACCCGGATGACCGAGTCTCTCATGCCAAAGCTTGTAAGCATCTGAATCGCATAAGACAACAACATGAGATTCATTGGCTCTAATGGTTGTGAAATACATGCCATTTCGAACACGCTTACACTTCTCCACAATGCGAGTACGAAAATTCTCAGTGGAGGTGATCAACAGATATTCAGTTCCATTTTCAACATAAGTGCTGAGGTGATAGTCGTTGTCACGCACATCCTTGAAAGATAGCAAGGTTCTTGGCGCCTTAGGCGCATATAGGGCGTCCTCTACCCGAATTTCAGTGTCATTTGGCAATAAGAATTGAGCAGTGCCACGACCATTAATTACGGGTCCAGTTCCTGTCATCGTAGATAATGACGATTCTCTTGGCGAAAAATCCGAAAATAATTTCCGATTCCTCATAATCGTGTGAGTTGTTGCGCAGTCCAACAAACACTCAATCTCGCCTTGATACATTTGAGAGAAAGAGAGAAGCCTTATTTTAATCACCGAATACCAACATTGAGAGTTAACATAGCCTAGGTCAGAGATTGAGACCGGACACCGTCGTAGGTGGCGTGGCCGAGCCAAGACCGAGGCCAAGGCAAAGGCCGGGGCCAAGCCAAAGCTGAAGCTGTGGTAAGGCCGAAGCTACCCTGAGGCCAAGCCGAAGCAAGGCGAGTGGTGAGGGTCGGTCAGGCATTGAGGCAATGCGATGCGACGGTTGAGCTAAATCCGAAGCATGGCGAGTCCGAAGACACGTCGTTGCCGAGCCATTGATGCAAAAGTTGCATTTGTTCGATAGGCTATCGATTGTTGGTTTCAAAAAAACCGGATTCAGTGTTGAGCCCAGCTTGGTGAGTGGCCATGGTGAGCGAGGCCTAGCGGATCGCGGCCAAGTTGGCGAGTAGCCATGGCGAGCGAGGCCTGGCGGATCGCGGCCAAGTTGGCGGATCGCGGCCAAGTTGACGGATCGCGGCCATGTTGGCGGATCGCGGCCAAGTTGGCGGATCGCGGCCAAGTTGGCGGATCGCAGCCAAGTTGGCGGATCGCAAGTCTCTCGTTTTGTCTTTGTGATCTTATTTCGGATATGAGTTAACATCACCAGAATTGTGGTGAACTCAAAATAATTATGCCATTGAGATTTGGACGCATTGAACCATTTATGCTTTCATAGGGATGTAAAAATCTCAAATCATTCGTAGAATAAGAGAGATATTATTGATGACAACTCAAAAGTACATCAAGGTTGTTCTAAAAAGAGCGACTTGTCGAACAAAGTCGTGATTATTGACTATATTATGTCAAAATAACAAGCACAATCAAACTTGAACATGTATCTCATGACCTAAGTCAAATACTTATTCATAATCCGGAGTATCATACTCCTGAGTTCTACGTTTCTTGGTAGGTTGGAAGTCATCGATGGTGAAGTTGGTATCTTCCTCATCGTATTCGTCTTCCTCAAAATCTCCTACATAGTTCGTTTCTTGTTCTATGTATTGTTTGTGTTTCTTGTAAGCGGCTTGAATCTCTCTACTTGCTGTGCAATCGCGTTGAAGATGATTCTTAGAGCCACATTTGAAGCAAGGAGTTGAAGCATTGTTCGGCGTATGGCCACCACGCCTGGGACCGGAACCAAAACTGTTCCTCCCTCTGGGAGCGGCGGCGCCGCCACCATCCCTTGTCCAAGAAAGCTGTCGGCCACGGCCGGCGCCTCTTCTCCCTCCTCGTCCGCCACGTGTTGCTCTTGGCGTACGTGGTGGTGGTGCTTGACGTTCATGAGGTTGATGATGTTGGTTAGAAGCTTTACCACGGGCTTGATGAGATTCCGCAATGAATTTCGGTCCTCGAGGCCTCTTATTGGTGGTAAGAATAAACTCATGGTACCTCTCCTTTCTTTGAAGCACATTCATCAAATCACTGAAGGTTTTGATAGTGCCTTTCTCACGGAGATCGCGGTACTGATGCGACAACATGGACGCAGATTCTGGGAACGTCGTGAAAGTCTTCTCCATCATATCGTCATCGGTCTTTTCGACCCCACAAAAGCTCAAATCAGATTGCAAGTTTAGCATAGTCTGATGATATTCCTGCACGGAATCAAAATCCAATAAGCGGATTTGCTCCCAATCAGACATGAGGTCTGGGAGTTGTGCGTCATGCACATTGTCGAAGCGGTCCTTGAGGATATCCCATAGCTCTTTGGGATCGGTTTTCCTCAGGTATTGCTTCTTCAGCGTTGGATGGATATGGCGCCTGAGAAACATCAGGGCTTGTGCTTTCTGTTCAGGAGAAGCTTGTAAGCTTGCATCCTCAGGAGGGTTGATGGTGGCGGTAAATCTTTTACCAATGAAGGTGTTCTCTACATCTGAGATCCACCTCTTGTATTCTTTGCCTTGGACATCCAAGATGTCAAATTCTGGACGCTGAGTGTCAGCCATCTACAGAACACAAACAGGGAGACGTTAGTATATTTGAATACTACTCAAGTTTGATTGTTCTTTTAGAACAGTGCCAAGATATATCATGGTCATATAAATCGATGCTTAACGTGACTTCAAGTCACAATCGATATCTTCCCTTTGTTTTCTTTTCAAAAAAAAAGAATACGTTATGGTTCACAGTGACATCACAGTCACAAGCATAACGGTGGCCGGTAACATCACAGTTACCCCAAAAAACGTTGGCACCGGGGTGACTAAATCCCGGTATGCCGTCCCGAGAAGCGATAGAATCGGGATGAGGTAGCAGGGACACGAAAATGTCCCGGAAGAAAAAACAAAACCCAACTATTGAAAGTTCAGAAGCGGGAACGTTTATAAAATATTTACCTCTTCAAGAGAAGCTTGATCAAATGAAACTTGACTCTTGGGGAAGCTTGTTTTCTTCGATTCTTCTTGATTTCTTCTCAACAACGAACTAGGCTTTAAAAGCCGCTTGCTTGGCTTGCGAGCAATCTTGAATCTTCGGGTATGCGTGCAAGTTGTGGCACGCAAGGGAGGGGGGGCAGGCGGGCAGCGCAGGTGCTGCTGAGAAGAGGCCGACGGTGCCGAAGGGAATAATCGGCGGCCGACGGTAGGTTAGGGTTTCGAAAAAAATTTCGAAATCAGGGTTTCTAGGGTTTTAGGGTTATTAGACGGAAGGCTAGAGCAACGTGCTGATAACGTGTTGTAGGAGAAATAGATTGATAGTAAACTGTCCATTTATTGATTGATAAGGAGGCTTTTATATAGGCATTACATCAAGTATCCCTGTGAATCAGAGATTTCCTATCTAATACAGAATCTAGACTACTAGCCTTATTAGGACAAGACACACCACGGAAGTTACGGAATTAACCTTCCTTGAACAACTATAAATTTAACTATGCACATATTAATTATACCAAAAACCTAAATTCTCAACCAAATTCCTTAATAATTCTAACACTAATTCACTAATCAACCACAAATAAATTAACAAAAAGTCATCAATTTAATTTACACTATCCACTATATATATAAATATATATATATATATATATATTTCAACATTTTCTTACTCTAAGAGTCTAAATTTGAATGTAAACATATTATAACACAAATATGGTAAAAAACACAAAATCTATACAAAATCTATCACAAATTAAAGAACCCAATCGTAAATTACACACAAATACATCAAAATATGAAGATCAAACCCAAAATTTCAAAACCTACAATCAACATAGTAACACAAAAAATGGTATTTAAGATGAAAAGGAGAGATCACACTAACCTTCAAAGCAATTAGAAGTGAAGACCCAACCTTTACAACCCCGAAAGAGAAAAAATCACCAATTTTCAGCAAAATTGCAGCAGAGCTGCATTTTTTTCATTTCCAGCACTTAATTACATGCAGTTTTCGAAAAAGTGCGACCTAAAAGATATATGTATTTAAAAGATATATGCGACGTAACAAGTATCGCAGTCGCTCCAAAATGAAAGCGACGGGAATATTGCTACGGAGAAAGGGGCACGGCAGTTTCAGTCGCTTAGAATAGTTTAAGGCGACTGGTAACGTCTATGTCGCTTATTATCGTGCACAGGTGCGACATGTCGTATTTCAGTCGCTCTACATATTGTTAAGCGACTTACCTGTTTCCCTTGACTTTTCCTCGTCGCTTGACGAGCAACATGGCCATTGTCGCTGCATGGTTAGCATCTATTGAAATCTAAGAACAAAAATATGTTGCAACTCATGATTTCAAGTTCTGAACTATATAACTATTAACGATCAAAAACAAAGTCTTGCCGACAAATATACTGGCAAGTGATGAAGAAACAGCCTACTTAAACATTGGATCAACCTTATTGGATAGAACTACGGAAGAGGACTAAATCCTAGTAGGATTATTGTAGACCATTATTTTGTCTTCTCAACAGGCTAGGATCAGATTCAGGATTTATAAATAGATTAAGCTAAAATTTCATTTGATAAAAGTTCCGAAGTTTATGCATTGAATAAATAAAATTTTCATACAATCCAAAATCAACTGAGAACAAGTATGTTTAATTGTTATATATGAGAAATAGAACAAGCATACTATCTAACCACCTAATCTTAAGTTGTATTCTACGATAATCTTTGTGGTAATTTATCAATTATTGACTCATTGTTATTACTATCAACAAATTATCTTTCAATTTGAACTATCATGTAATCATTAAGAAACTCTTTTGATTTCTAATAATTCTCAAACTTGAAAATGTTTGTTATGTCGTCGTGGAGATCAAAAGAGTAATTTTCAGAAAACAATCTAGGAATCAAGAGGTAGTCTTTTGCCAATTTTATTTCAACAAATTTCACACATAAATAAGGAGCTTACGAATATTGAGATCGCATGCAGTGACAGCGATGATGGCCGTATATCCTTACCATAAAATATAATGAAGAGAGAAGGTTTTTTTATTTTATTTTTACAGTATCTACTGATTTTTAGTTTTCGATGATTTCCTAAGTGAAAGTCAGGGAAATAAAATCATGTTCAAGTAAAATCAGTATGACAATCACAATCTTGCTGAAATATAGAGCAGGCACTCCAGAGCTTCCGTTCTTCATCTGTATTTTTTCCGTTTAACTTGATTAAGAATCTTGCAGCAAGCATGCACGAGGAATCACCACTATGTCAAGAACAAGTTACAAGTGGATTTAGATAAGTTTCTTGTTAGCTTAATTGAAATGGTAGATATGAATCAAATTTGAGAAAGCCAAGATGCCACATATTGGAATCAGTATTGATTGTCGAAGAGGAAGACAATCCCAAAAACCAGAATACCCCAGTTCAAAAGAACAACACGTACCTTCAATCAAAAATGAAAGCTAATTAAATATCAAGAATTTGACAAATTCTTTTTGCTATTCCAATTTCCAAATTAGTTTGAGTTCGCCGGAGGAGGCATGAGAAGATGGATAGTTACTCCTCCATCGATATCTGGTTTCTTCCTCTCAACCTGGACAGCATTGATTTTCATTTTTCTTATCCTTTTCACAAACTTACACTAACAGAAAATGGAAGGCTGCATTTCACCTGTCCTAGTCAGCCATAGATAAACAACAAAGACCTAGTTGCATAACCGCCCAAACTTCCAAAAGGTTGGTAGAAGAAGTTTCTATTTTGTACATCTCTCTTGCTTAGTAGACTACTCTTTGACTTTTCCTTTTACGTATGAGATTAGGTGATTATATAGAGATGCCAACTTTCTATAACTCTATAATCAGACAAAGGTTAACAAAGTGCACGGGCCATAGACCAGTAACCAAATTGTAACCGAAATCTGAGTAGTCACTATAGTGCATAGATATACGTTCTGATATACATGCAACTACAAAGCACAACTTAAGCACCTTAAAGAAAGATCGAGCTTAGCGATCTTTCACCTATATACCACTTATCTCTGATCAGTCGACCTGTGTAATTGAGACTATATATTATAAACGATGGTAATTATTTGAGTCGAACTATTCTGACCAAGTTTTTGTATTCCTATATGGAACCTCATTTTCGGGAAACAAAGAAAACGAAAGAAGGAAAGAAAGAAAGACGAAGACAAAAAAAGGAAAACCGTTTAGAGGGCAACCACTGGACGCCGTCGCTGTTATAGGGAGACAGTATCTCATGCATAATCACCGACGTCCAGGCAATGAATCACTTACTTTTTCTCATCACTTCTAATCCTCCGGGAGAAGCGGAGCTTCTTCCAGCCGCTAAGTACTGGGAGACGTACTTCTATTTGATCAGAATCGAAACAAGTTAGGAAAGCGCATGGCCAGCTACCAATCACTTCTATTTGTGAGTGGCTTTGTTGACGACAAGCCTCTATATAACACCCCCAGGACTCTGCATGTAATGCCACCCCAAAACCCTAAACATTCTCTTTCTCTTTCACTCGATCGATCACATACCTTACCCCTTTTAGTAGTCTTTCTAAATCCTCAATTTCCTTTTTAGGTAATCATATGTCGATGGAGCTCCTCGGCCTTCCCCGTAGCAAAAAGCTGACAGCAGCTGATCGATGTACAGGAAGGTAGATTTGTAATGCCTACTGCATGGGTGACTGCATTGATGCTTCCGGCACAGCGAGATCTTGATAATCCCATTCCAGTCTTGGACGACTGAAATAATGTTTATCAGTTCCATCTGTCTGTTTGAAGAAATGGACCTCTGAAACCAGTTTTCCAGGCCAGAGAATGGCGACGATTTCTGCAAGTCCGTGATGTTAATGTTGGCGACGAAATTTACTTCTGGTATGAGCTGGTAAATGAACTTGAGCAAACAGAGTATCGCATTGCGTTACTCAAAAACTATTTTCGTTAATGGGAACCAGGTCCTTCTTCGAGCTATCTTCAACTTGATCATCTGCAGCTAGCTAGAAGAAACCCTAGCTTATTCTATCATTATGCATGGAGTGCGTACTACTACTAAGTCTATTAGCCCAGCTACTGTGTATATCTATGCTGGGGAATAAATTAAAACCTTCTAAGTTGTGCTTATTTTCGGGAAGGATCGGTTTCGGCTTGGTTGGTTCCTTTCTTCTTCCTAGTTGGAGTAGTGTGGGTTCAAAATAATTTAGCTCATCTTTGTAAGGTTAATTTCTTGCGTTTGCAGTACTTTTGTGTGTCTGTCCTTAATTTGATTTGTGGAGTGTATCCCTCATAAATAATGGCCAGGATTATTTCGATATGTATCTGTATTATTAGTTATGCAGCTCTAAAATTCCTACTGTGTGTCCTTTTCAATTCGATAATAAACCGACAAGGTATTGCTGACACTCGCTTCATTAAGGTTAAATATTGTCTTCTTTTTTTATATAATTATCTCATGGTTTGTACCACTAAAAGATTGTTTCTTAATTAGTACTGTGATCCAGATGCTATTACAAGAAATGAAGAAATAGACAAATAGATAAGTACTCCTACCAATTGAGAGAGAGAGAGAGAGACGGAGCCAATGCAAGCTCTACTTTTGCTAGGTTAAGCTGAAGTGCAGTAGTCTTCTTGTTAGTTTAGTTGCTTGGAACAAAAGTAATATCATATATCTTGCAACAGTTACTCGGACGATTGACCAGATTGATATATAAACCCATTAAAACCCCTGACAAGTGACAACCACAGCAATTGTTGACTTGAGTTTATATAGGACAGATCGAGTTGATCGATTCCTTTTCATTCACATCTCACATGCATGTCGAGTGACTCGATCAATTCTACTAATTAAGCAGAACACCACGAGTTGGTAGAATTTTGATTTTCGGATAG
The DNA here is from genome assembly GCA_963682095.1 of Potentilla sterilis. Taxonomy (NCBI): domain Eukaryota; kingdom Viridiplantae; phylum Streptophyta; class Magnoliopsida; order Rosales; family Rosaceae; genus Potentilla; species Potentilla sterilis. The sequence continues at coordinate 19,323,962 of OY821762.1, read as the reverse complement.
AATTGTTCATCAACAATGCAATTTGATCCAAGTCCTTATAAGTTCATAAATGATTCTATATTTTCTCAATGGAGAACATATATATATATATATATATATATATATATATATATAGAGCGGGACTGCTTATTTAACCCACTTTTAGGTCAAATTTGCACATCTCCACAATTCCGTATTTAGGTATATGTGTATAGATCACTTCTGTAAAATTTCATCAAATTTGATAATCGTTCAAACATTCCTAATCATGATTAACACGAATGGTTCATACTGAACAATTCAATTTGTTCATTGATTTTTTATCGTTTTGAAACCTTAACGATCACCAAATGAGCTAAAAATTTGTAAAGATGATCAGCACACACATACATAAATACTAAATAGTGGAGATGTAGAAATTCAACCGGGTCAAATAAGAAGTCCCACTCTTAAATTTCAGAGCGGAGTATATATATATATATACACGTATATTTACAATCTCGATAACTATTTAATTAATTATCGTTGCGGGGTTATTTTGCCACCCTCATTTGTTAATTAATTTTCGAGCTGGCGTGGCCTGAGAATGGACCTACTTGGGCAAGTTAATTGGCTCTTTTTTTAATGTACCAGTTTACCTCAGTTCATGATTATGTTGGAATCGACCCGGCAATCATCTGAAATACAACTAGATCGAGAAAACGGCTTTATGGATGGTAATTTGAGTCTTGAAAAGTAGTATTCGTACCATAATTGCGTATTTTCGACGAATAGAATGCTAATCAGTTAATTTGCCCTAGAAGTCACGAAGTTTAGTTTTTGTCTAAGTTTGCTTTACATGCAACGAGCTTTAATTTATTTTCCTTTAATGATAACCTCATGCTTCGATATGATTTTTTTTTGTTCTTTTTTGTTTTTTGTTGTGTTTTTTTCTTCAACTGGACGTGATCTGTTGCCGTTTTAGGCTGGTCATACCTTCTATCACTCTATCTAATAAAGAAAAGAGAAAAACACAGCTATTTCATTATGATTTGTTCTCATCTAAAATTCTAAACCCACCATATATAATTAATTAACTCAGGACGACCACAGTAATGAAAGCGCTGCAATGAGCAACGCCGGCACAAGAACAAGAGTGACTGAGTGAGAGAGTCGGAGTACGTTTTCAGCTGCATAATTTCAAGAAAAACACCTGCGTTACCATATACATGTGAATGTCAAATTATAGTGACTCCTGAATCACAAACGTGGCTATATAATTCTAATAAATCATTACGTCCTACGAGGCTACGAGTTGGATTCTAGAACAACCAAGACATACTGATCAATCAAACGTTGACAGTACATGTGATGCTCGATCATTAGAATATTCGAAGCTGCCTTGATTTTGACTGATCGATGCTTAATTTTATCACGTAGCTCTCGATCAAGACAGAACGATCATTCGTCAAGCTTGTCAAAATGTCAAACTGTCATCATGATGATCACTTTTTTTCAAGTATGGTTGATGTTGATTCTTGGGACAGACATATTGTACGTTGGGAATAAAAGATTAACCCAGTTTAGAAAAATGTTAAAAGTTCTGGAAAGATTTAGCAACTTCATATATAGATTACTGGAGCTGGAAACTTTAAAGTTCAATATATAGAACAGTCTATTACATGCATATCAGCATATGGTTGCACGTTGTTGTGTTTTTTTCTTTTGGCCAACCAAATTTTATAAAATGAAAGAGAGATCAACATTAAAAGAGGGGACATGACACCAAAACCCTTTAAGAATAAATATGTAATAAAAAACATTATCAAAGCATAAAAATAGTACGTTGAAGACTAAACATAATCCATACGATTAAAGATGCAGACGTACAGGCGTTCAATTGCGTTCAGAATACCTTAATTGAGTTTATTTAGTATTGTTTGGCCTTAGGTTTTTGTGTTGAGACTTTGGTACAGAAAGCGAAAAAGATTCACATCTAAAGCAGCTACGTTTTCACCCTCATAATCGCTCACAAATTGAGTGTAATTTGTATGACCAAGAGTTCTTCATTTTCCAAATCCACCAAACAAATCATTTGAACATTATGTTTCACTAAAGCATCAGAGATAACTCATTACAGTAATTTGAATCTATAATACAGTTTACATGACCTCTATGGCTCTAATGAATGGAGGAGATCGCAACGCTATATCGTTTTTATCCCCAAATTTTTTAACCATGCATACCGAGTTGTTAATTAGAAGTAAGATATGTTCTTGCAATTGATCGATGCTTAGAGATGAGTGATGAATACATTACGTATTAAAAGAAAACGGACAGCTTAGCTTTATAATCCAACTCTACATGATCGAAAATCACAAGAAGTTATGGTCCAGAAGTTGTGCTGATTCATGATTTTGTTTGCACTTTGCAAGTTGTTTTCTAAGCGGTATTGAAACTGTTTCTGTCTTAATCCTGTATACTCGCAAATACAAAGTGGAATCTTCGGTTGGGGTTTGATGCTGTTTTCTCCTGCAGACAATCTAAACTCCTGCTAACTAGCTAAGAAAGACTGGTAGGAACTGATCGGTTCCACTCCAATGCTTAAGTAAGTAAAACTAGGGTTCGAATATAAGAAGCAAGTAGAAGCATGCCGATTAGTGATTACTATTTAGAAGGTGGTTGGGCCAATATATGGGACTAGTGGTTCCTCCTGCACAATTAAGATGCACTTTGGCCCATTCTTCTTGGACTTCTCCCACCGGCTCCCGGTCCTTCATTGGGCACTCGACTACTCAGTCTTGGGTCTCGGGTACCTGAGCCTGCTTTCACAGCCCTAGCGCGGGTCCGTCAGTCCTGGTAGCCTATTTGTTGCTACCGTCAACAGAAACGAAACTTAAGCACTTTGGAACCTGGTTAAGCCGATCAACTTTTCTCTTCCTTGATTAACATTCTTGTAGCAAGCATGCATGAGAAATTAATTACCACTATGTCAGTAACACCAAAGACATAATGTACATTACCAGACTGACCCCAAGATTTACAAAAGCCTGCCTCAAGAACAAGTGGATTTAAATTAATAAGTTTATTGATAGCTTAATTGAAATGGTAGATATGAATGATATTTGAGAAAGCCAAGATACATATTGGAATCAGTTTTGTCAAAGAAGAAGACAATCCCAAAAACCTGAGAATACAACCAATCGATTAAAAAGAACAACACGTACTTCAATCAAAACGAAAACTATATATCAAGAATTTGATTACAAATGTCTTTTGTTATTCCAAATGAACAATTAATATAGAATCAATTTCAGTTTACCTACTTGAACTTTGGCTCAATCATCATTTCAGTCCCTGTACTTTTAATTTCATCAGTTACACCCCTATACTTCCCTAAATTAATCAACTAATACCAATTTTGTAATTTCGTCCAAACAATCTATCAATACCAAAGGTTTTTTGGTACAATTTCCTTACATTAATGCACCGTTACCATATTACGATTATAAACAAGGCTAAACAATTCATATAATCAAGTTGAACAATAGAAAACAAATCATATATGGTGATTTTTTTTTGTTTTACCATATATAATTTGTTTTTGTTTATTTTCTATTGTTCAACTTGATTATATGATTTGTTTAGCTTTATTTATAATCGTAATATGGTAACGGTGCATTAATGTAGGGAAAAGATACCAAAAAGCCTTTGGTATTGATAGATCGTTTGTACGGAATTTATAAAATTAATATTAGTTGATTAATTTAGAAAGTATAGGGGTGTAGTTGATGAAATCAAAAATATAGAGACTGAAGTGATGATTCAACCAAAGTTCAAGTAGGTAAACTGAAATTAATTCATTAATATATACAAGAATCTCTACTAACTATAATTGATAAAACATTTAGGTCCCTAAAGAACAAACAATATTGAAAACCCTGTAATCCAAAGTAACAATCAACAAAACACCCAGACATCGATATCGATCTGGTTCTTCCTCTCAACCTGGACAGCATTAATTTTTATTTCTTTTTTTCCTTTTCACAAACTCAAACTACCAGAAAATGGAAGGCTGAGTCAGCCATAGATAAACAAGAAAAACCAGTTGCATAACCGCCCAAACTTCCAAAAGGTTGGTAGAAGAAGATTCTATTTTGTACGTCATATCTCTCTTGCTTAGTAGACTACTCTTTGACTTTTCCTTTTACGTATGAGATTAGGTGAATGCATGGGCTAGCAAGCTGCTATTTAGGGATGTCAACTTTAAATAAACCATATCTGTAGTTCTATATAATCAGAAAAAGGTTAACAAAGTGCAGTGGGCATAGATATACAACTACGCACAAAGCAAAAATTAAGCACCTTAGAGAAAGATCGATCTTAGCGATCGATCTTTCACCTAAATTCCACAAGTCGATCGACCTGTGTAATTGAGTCTAACTATATATTCTAAGCGACAGTAATTATTTGAGTCTACCCATTCTAACCAAGTTTTTGTATTCTTATATGGAACCTCAATTCGGGAAAAAAAAAAAAAAAAGAAAGACGAAGACAAAAAAGGAAACCATTTAGAGGGCCACCGCTGGAGGCCGTCGCTGTTTTAGGGAGACAGTATCTTATGCATAATCACCGACGTCCTGGCAAGTGGCAATAAATTACTCACTTTCTCAGCTCCTATCACTTCTAATCATCCTGGAGAAGCGGAGCTTCTTCCAGCCGCTAAGTACGGGCCGGGGAGACGTACTTCTATTTGATCAGAAACAAGTTAGGATAGCGCAGGGCCAGCTAGGCGCAGCTACCAATCAACTACTCCTTTCTCTTAAGAAACAAAGTTGTGAGGTGAATTGGAGATGGAAATGTTCAAGTTACACAGGTTTCCCATTATTGGAATTACAGATTTACAGTACGTGGGCAAGTGACGGAAGTCGGCGCTGAGTTAGGTCAGGTGAAATGGAGCAAAACTCAAAAGGAAACAAGACAAATCAACTAGTGTCATGTAGGTCCTCCTACATCGTGTGAGTGATAACTGTTGTTGACGACGTACAAGCTTTTAGGGCTCTATATAACACCACCAAGGACCTGCAATTTAATGCCATCTCTAAAACCCTAAACATTCTCTTTCTCTTTCACTCACTTACCTACCCCTTTTAGTTGTCTTGCTAAATCCTCAATTTCCTTTTTTGTTAATCATGTCGATGGAGCTCCTGGACAATCCCCGTAGCAAAAAGCTGACAGCCGCTGATGTAGAGGATGGTACATTTGTAATGCCTACTGAATGGGTGGCTGCATTCATGCTTCCAGCACAGCGAGATCGCAATAATCCCATTCGAGTTTTGGACGACTGGAATAATGTTTATCAGTTCCAACTGTCTGTTCGAAGAAATGGAGCTCTGAAACCAGTTTTCCAGGCAAGAGAATGGCGACGATTTCTGCAAGTTCGTGACGTTAAAGTTGGCGACGAAATTTACTTCTGGTATGAGATAAATGAACTTGAGCAAACAGAGTATCGCATTGTCTTACTCAAAAACTATTTGCATTAATGGGCACCAGGTCCTTCATCGAGCTATCTTCAAGTTGATCATCTGCAGCTAGAAGAAACCCTAGCTCATTCTATAATTATGGAGTATTACCCTTTCAGCTAAACTAAAACCTACAAAGTTGTGCTTATTCTCGAGAATAGTCGGCTTGGTTGGTTCGTTTCTTCTTCCTAGTTAGAGCTATTTCTTGCTTTTGCAGTACTGTTGTCATGAGTATTGTGTGTCTGTCCCTGTCCTTTGTTTTGGGATTGCGAGTTGTATCCCTCAGAAGTAAAAGCCCAAGATAGTTTCTACGTGCATCTGCAATTCTGCATTATATTAGTTATGCAGCTCTTAATTCCTACTACTGTGTACTACTGTGATTTTCATCAATAATAAGCCGACGAGGTATTGCTGACATGCAGTTACTTCGAAAAGGTTAAATATTGTCCAGAAGCGAAAGAATGAAGCAAACACACGATATTTATTTCTGGGTTTGTACCGAATGCTTCTTAATTAGGACTGTGATATGATCCCTATGAGATGACAAGAAATAGAGAAAGATAGCACTGAAACTGATAAAGCTCGTAAATAACTATAGAAAACAAAAATCAGTAGTAGTCTGGTCTCCTGGGGATAACTCTCACAAATTCTGAGAGAGAGAGAGAGAGAGAGAGAGAGTCCGCGCGCGCATATGAATTCGAGAGAGAGAGACAGTCCGCGCGCGCATATGAATTCCATGCCTACCGTGGCGACACTGCAAATTAGCGAGTAAGCAACTGGCGTCTGCTTGGTTAGTTTAGTTTGTTGGAACAAAAGTAATCATAGATCTTGACAAAGAGACGACCACAGCAATTGTTGACTTCAGTTAATATAGGACATGGTTAATTCCCTTTCATTCTCACCTCACATGCATGTCCATTGACTCGATCAAATATTTTTCATTAATGATGTTCTATTAGCAGGAAGCATAGTGTGAAAAGATCAATATACTAAGGTGCCTGCAATTAGTAACAAGCTAGTGGATACCCTCCGGACGATTATTCATGGTCGAAGTACGGCCAGAAGCCAATCAAGGGTTCTCCTCACCCCAGGTATAATTCATTTCAATATTTTGAATTGATGATATGTGATTCACATAAACTTCTGCCAACACTTTATGTATAATATACAGTTTTGGAACTTTCTGGCTTTACTTAACTGGTATTCTGAATGCTGGAAATTTATAGGCAATTAGGACCTTAAAATAAGAGTTGATATTATGTGTGAACACTACTTGCTGGTTGATGTTAGTGCGTTTTACTTTCATTTACAAACATCGGAGGGAGTGCATGCCTGCAACAAAAGGTTATTACTTTCTATGGTTGATCCGTAGAATTGTGATATCTTTTATACAGTAAAAAAAAAAAGAGGACAAGATTTAGGATATCTTAGCAAACAGCTATAGAACATCTGGTTGTTGAGTTTTAAATTTTCTGAACATTGATGTCATTGGTTGTTTCATCAGATGTAATGGAATGAATACCTTTGCTTATTTGATCCAGCATGTTCGCTATGACCTTGTATAAAGAACATTCTTGTGTCAAGTGGTTAAAGTGTCGCTGATTGTTCATTTTGTTGGTGAGAAAAAAGAATTCATTTTTCTTTGCGATCTTGAATGTTGCAATATTCATACTTTGTAATGATGGTTCATGACTGTAAGATTCTACTAATCTGATTCATTTTCCTTTCATTTTACTTTTTAGTATTTCTTCCATATTCTCATAAAATCCAATTTACAGTCAAGATCTGGTTCGAATTTGGAATACATTTGATAATGCATGTTGATGCACTTTTGTTTTTGTTAATTACTACTAAGCTTGTAGAGAGCAGTTTGAACTTCCATGAAATTTATTTAACTATATGAAGAGCTACACATGCAGGGGATACTATAAATGTAGTAACATGAGAGGTTGTCCAGCCAGGAAGCATGTGGAAAGATGCTTGGAAGAACCTTCTATGCTTATCGTCACTTATGAAGGCGAACATAACCACCCGAGGATACCATCACAATCCATAACGACATGAATTGTGGAGAGCTTCATCAAGCTTAAGCCCGGCACACCTTATCAAACCATATCTAAACCACAATTGCCCCTTTCTCACCTGAATTATGTATATATTTTTAGGAATATCATATATAGATGCCAAAAAGAAGGAGGGAGATTAGGATTAGCTAGGGATATTTTGCTTGAATATATGAAAGTCTATCTATTGGTAATAATGAATATTGTCGGATCAATTGTTGAATGTAACAGGTACAATTGTTGAATGTAACAGGTACAATTATTGAATATATCGGGTACTTTGAACATTTGTTAAACAGTGCACAAAATCATTAAAAGTATTTTCGTCATTCACCACATTCTGATTTCCATAAACACATAAATGTGAATCAATCGTAGGATTGTATCTGATTCCGTGCAACAAGTAAACAAAGGAATGTGAATGATTCCACCCCTCTCACATTCCTCCTCTCTCCCATTCATTCTCAATCCCATTATGGTTTAGTAAACGTGCCCTAAGAGTTTTGCTTTTTGGATGTGATTGTTCATCAACAATGCAATTTGACCCAAACTCTTATTTATAATTAAGTTCATAAATAATTCTATATTTATATTTCTCAATATAGAATTTACATTTCTTATGTTACAATCTCAACAACTATTTAATAATAATTGCGTGGCTATTTTGCCACCCTCATATGTTACGTACTTAATGTCATTGATGAAAGCGCTACAATGGGCAACGCCCACTACAAGAAAAAAGGGTTTTGCCGACGAAAAAAAAAAAAAACGGCCGACGAAACACTTTTTTCGTCGGCTATTCCCAATAATGGCCGACGAAAATTTTTGTCGTCGGCAAAAAAAAAATTTCGTCGGCCATTCTATGGGAATGGCCGACGATTTTTTTTTTCGTCGGTAAAAATGAAAAATCGTCGGCTATACTCCTATAATGGCCGACGATTTAAAGTTTTCGTCGGCTATAAACTTTTGGAAGAATGGCCGACGAAAATTTTTTATTTCGTCGGCCATAATTTTTTTTTAAATAATTATTTTACGAACAATGGCCGACGAAAATTAATTATTTCGTCGGCCATACGTTTTTTAAAAATAATTATTTTACGAACAATGGCCGACGAAAATTAAGCATTTCATCGGCCATAAGTTTTAAAAAAAATAATTATACGATTATTTTTGACAGAAAACGACAAAAGAATAGCCGACGAATACTAGGTTTGATTTCGTCGGCTATGATTAAAAAAAAAACAAAAAAAGAGCAGTTTCCATTTTCTATCACTATCGACAAACCATTGCTTCATCCTTCAAATGCAAATGTGTCATGAAATAAGACATGACCAAAATATTGAAATACGGCTACGGTTGAAAAATGGGAAGATTCCGACAAAATCTGTGTGCCGAATGTTGCGGTTAACTGTTTTTTACTCCCGTTTTCCTATGGGTAGCCTTACGGTCGGTAAATATTTTGTGGAAAATTTTTATACGATTAGTCGCGTCTCATCAATCTGAAACTATTCTCTATTGAAGATCAGGCAAAAAAACGTCATTTAGACGGGCCAATTTCCGTTTTAAAGCGTTTAGAAGTTTGACTCACCCGGTTGACCGTCCCGATCGAGCCTTTAACGTTGTCAGATGTAGTTGGATTTTTTTTCATACATGTATTTAATCTTAACGGTGATATCTGACGGTTGGAATAGATTTTCCAAACTTTTAGATTCAAAATCGAAACATATGGACTAATGTTCCTTAACTTGTTTACTAAGTGTTTAAGTGAATGTATAGTTTCAAATAGTTACTATACGTACACTCTTCAAATGCAAATATGTCGTCAAATAAGATATGACCGAAATAATGAAATACGTCTACGGTTGAAAAATGACAAGATTCCGATAAAATCCGTGTGCCGAAATAATGAAATCAGTCAAAACCCAGTTTACTGCAGATTTGGCGTCCGGCGTCCGAATGACGATTGTGATACCATTCCGGAAAGGGAGCGACGCCAGGAATCAAACTCGTACCTTTGCCACGACGTGTGGGCTTTTTCGGGCTTTCGAGTTCGTTTAGGGCCTCAAAATCGCAGTTTAGTATGTTTTCATAGAATAGCCGACGAAACATTCAAATTTCGTCGGCTATTCTCTAAGTATAGCCGACGAAACATTGTATTTCGTCGGCTATTCTCTAAGTATAGCCGACGAAACATTGTATTTCGTCGGCTAAACTCTTGATCCGCGCCTTTTTATTGTCCGCCGTTGGATGGCTCAGATCCAACGGCTGTTGATTTTCCAAAGTATAGCCGACGAAATATATTAATTTCGTCGGCTATTCTCTAAGTATAGCCGACGAAACATTGTATTTCGTCGGCTAAACTCTTGATCCGCGCCTTTTTATTGTCCGCCGTTGGATGGCTCAGATCCAACGGCTGTTGATTTTCCAAAGTATAGCCGACGAAACATTGTATTTCGTCGGCTATTCTCCTTCTAAATCTTTTAAATCTTCCTCCCGCCTTTTTTCTCTCATCCTTCCCCCCCCCTCCTCCTCCTCCTCCGGCTTCCTCCTCCTTCCCCTCCTCCTTCTCCTCCTCCTCCTCCTCCTCCTCCCCCTCCTCCTCCTCCTCCTCCCCCTCCTCCGGCCTCCTCCTCCTCCTCCTCCTTCCCCTCCTCCTCCTCCGGCCACCTCCTTCTCCTCCTCCTCCGGCCTCCTCCTCCTCATCCTCCGGCCTCCTCCTTCTCCTCCTCCTCCTCCTCCGGCCTCCTCCTCCTCCTCCTCCGATCCGGTATTTTTTTTTGCCCAAAATGCAGTTATAGCCGACGAAATTGACATTATTTCGTCGGCTATAACTTTAAAATATTAATATATTCCGACGAAATAGCCGACGAAATAGCCCAATTCGTCGGCTATACTTCAGAACAAATAGCCGACGAAACCAAATTTCGTCGGCCATACTCGAACAAATAGCCGACGAAATCATTTTCGTCGGCCATAATTCGTCGGCCAAGGTTGGAATGGCCGACGAAATTTTTTTTTTCGTCGGTTATTGGTATTACCGACGGCGTATTACCGACGACTTATGGCCGACGAAATTTTCGTCGGCAGAGGGTATAGCCGACGAAAAAATGGAATGGCCGACGAAAAAATTTTCGTCGGCTATTCGGCCGTATCTGGTAGTGGCCGGCCACAAGAACAAGAGTGAGAGTCGGAGTACGTTTTCAGCTGCATAATTTCTTTCAATAAAAGCACCTACAGAAATCTACCATATATATGCATGCATGTCAAATTATAGTGACTCCTGACTCACAAACGTTGCTATATAATTCTAATAATCATTAAGTCCAACGAGGCTACGAGTTGGATTCTATAACAAAACAGGACTTGCTCATCAATCAAACGTTGACAGTACATATGATGTTCGATCATTAGAAAATTCGATGCTGCTTTCTTTTGATCACTGATGCTTAATTTTATCAAGTAGCTCTCGATCAAGACAAAAGGACCATTCGTCATGCTAATTGTCAAAATGTCAAATTGATCATGATGATCACTTTTTCAAGTATGGTCCATGTTGATTCTCGGGACAGACGTGCGTATTGTTGGAAAGAAAAGATTACTCCAGTTAGAAAAATGTTTTGAGTTATGGAGAGATTTAGCAACTTCATAGATTACTGGAGTTGGAAACTTTCTAAGTTCAATGTAACAGTATATACATATCAGCATTTTTTTTTGTGGCAAAGGAAACTAAATTTTATCAAATAAAAGAGAGATCTACATAAAAAAAGCTGGGGGGAACATAACACCAAAACCCTTTAAGAATAAAAATGCAAAAAACATTATCAAGCCATAAATAGTTGGTTGAAGACTAACCAGCATCCATACAACTAAGGATTCAACGTGCAATAGGTGTTCAATTGCGTTCAAGATACATTGAGTTCGTTTGATCGATATTGTTTGGCCTTAGGTTTTTTGTGTTGAGACTTTGGTAGAGAGCGAAGAAAATTCACATCTAAAGCTACTTTTTCACCCTCATCGAACCAAGTTTCATAATCGCTCATAAATTGAGCGTAATGTGTGTGACCAAGAAATCTTCATTTTCCAAATGAACCAAAAAATCTTTTGAACATTATGTTCCACCAAAGAATCAGAGATAACTCATTATAGTAATTTGACTCTATAATACAGTTTGCATGACCTCTACGGCTCTAATGAATGGACGAGGTCGAAACACTCACTACAACACTGGAAAGCTTAGGCGACGAAAAATTTTCGTCACCTAAAAAGGTTTCGTCGCCTATGTACTTAGTTGACGAAAATTTTGTCACTTAAGTTTCGTCGTCTAAAAGTGGTGGTCTAAGTGAATAGGCGACGAAAAATTATCTATTTCGTCGCCTTAGAGACTACTTAGACGACGAAATAGATTCGCCTTCTAAGTACGCTGGTGACGAAAAAATTTCTTAGAGGACGAAATATTTTGTTGGCTTGAGACTCACTTAGGCGATGCTTACAAATTTTCGTCGTCTAAGTAAGACACTTAGACGACGAAATAAGTATCTTTCGTCGCCTAAGTAAGAAACTTAGTCAACGAAATGACAAACTTTTGTCGCCTAAGTAAGACACTTAGACGACGAAATATGTTTGTTTCGTCGCCTAAGTGAGAGACTTATACGATGAAAAAACATTTTTCCTCTCCTAAGTGATCTACTTAGTCGACGAAACCAACCATATTCGTCGCCTAAGTATATCACTTAGGAGAGGAAAATAGTATATGTCGTCGCCTTATTGAACCACTTAGGCGATGAAAGTTACAATTTTCGTCGCCTAGGTAGTAATCTTTTAAAAACAAATTAGAAAATTGAGACCAAATATTAATTAATATATTAAAAAATTTATTCATACAAATTAATAAATACTTAATATTAATAAATTTGTTCATACAAATTAAATATTTAATACTTAATATTAAACCGAACAAGGGGGAGGAGCCTGCTAGCTACTTTTGAAAGCTTGCAAACATGTTGAACTTTTCCTCCAACCGACTAAGACGGTCTTGACATTCTTGGGCCTTCTCTTTGGCCAGTCGTGTCTCCTCCTCAAGTAGGGCGATTCGTTTATTGGCTTGTCGGGCCTCCTTTTTGGCCAGTCATGCCTCCTCCTCTGCATGTGGGATACACTCTCTAGCCTCTCGAGCCTCCTCCTCTGCTAAGGTTCCAAGTGATGCGTCGTACAGATATCCTGGAAGTCAGCACACAGTCCCAGGAAAATCCTGGTAGTCCCTGGATCGTTTTGCTCAAACTGCCAAGTTGCAGCCATCTTTTGGGTGACTTCCCAAATTTCAATTGATCTGAATTTTTAACACAACATACTTTAGCTTGCCAACTATAAGCCTGCCAAATTTCAAAAAATTTGGAAAAGAATAAGTCAGTTTAACTTAAGTCTCAAAATCACGAAAAAGACATATTTTGCACTATTTCCTCAGATTTCTATACTTAGTCGTTTTTCTGACAATTAAGCACAATTTTCCGAAACTCTACTAAATATACACTAATCTATATTATGACTCGATCTTAGATAAATAAGGGCTAAACGAAGTATAAACAAGGGCATAAACATATTAATATCGTAGCACTTTGTGCTCCTATCAACTACCCCACACTTATCATTTGCTAGACTCTTAGCAAAACTAAATAAAACTAAACTCTAAACAAACTATTGCCCATAATGATTTGTCTCAGGCTCGTATGTACACATAGCTTTCAAGTTGTGCATGAGAATGCTAAGTACGAAAATTCCAAGCTTCATGAACATGTAACATCAATATGAACATATAAGAACAACAAATAAGCATGTAAACATGTAAAGCTAATTCGATCCTCCTCACAAGGCATACTCTCTTCTTTTCACTCGAAGCATGGTTATTCACACATAAGTATATGCAAGTAAAAGATAATAAATTACGAAGAGTGACTTGCATATATTATGAAACGAAAGCACTTTGTGAATAAATTTGAAGGAAAAACCTCATTTGATAACTATGTGCACGAATGGACCAAAATCATATCTCGACTCTTGAGAAAGTCTCCACAAGTCAAGGTATGTCATCTTAAGAATCATGAAAACGTTAGTAAATGGAAGAATGTGGGGCTCGGCTACATAGGGTAGGAATTTTAGGATAAGTGGTGCTTAAAACGTCACCAAGACTTGGCAACGCATGATCCTCCTTATGGCTTCACTCCAAGGCCGAATATCATCTTATTGGGCCCTTCTTTTATTCTTTACTTCCTGAAACATCATAAACATGGACAAAGGTCAAAATTTAACAATGCTAGACCTTCAAATACGAACTAAACTCCAAGCTTACAATATTTTTCAAGGATAGGACTTAGCAATTTTTTAACCAAAACCGTGCTTCGTTCTTTTCTTTCTCGGACTTGATTCTTCTTTTTCTGTCCGATCACAATTTTTTTTTTTCCTTTCTTTGAGGCACGGTATCAATACAATTTTTATACAATTTCTAGCTAAGTCCACCCCACACTTGTTTCATAACATCACTCTACATCAAAACTCCAAATCAATTTCAAACTTTTGCCAAGTCTCGCGAGGACAAGGGTTTAAATATAACTATTCTAAGCATAAGAATTTTTATGAGGGTGATGAAAGAAAAGACTCAATATAAGCTCAAAAGGGTTTTCTAAGGAGTCCCACGACGGGCACAAATAGGACACATGCTTTATTTGGCTATGGTGGTGATCTTAATATAACGTTTTCAATCCTTTTCAAAATCAAGGCAATTTTTTATGACTATCAAGTTTCAAAGATCACAAGAGCGAGTTCTAGCAATTCTAGAGTCCATAAAGAGCTATCGCATATAGTCATCGAATAATCAAAGAATAATGAGGTTTCATGCTTCCTATATATCTATTGAATTTTTATCTTTTTATCACTCAAGAAGAAAGCAAATTGGCTCTAAAGCTCACATAGGTTATTATTGAAACAAACTAGCTAAAGCATGCATGCTTTATTAATTAACAAGTCTTACATGCTCATACCAATGCACATAATCTATGAAACTCACAATTTTTATTGTATGCACAACTATCATTTATGTATGAAAAGAGGAGAAAAACATCATTGACATATTAGGGGCATCCTAAGACTTGAAATAACATTTTAAACACTCTCTTTTTGTATTACGATTTTCTTTGCTAAACTAAGCACAGGAAAATATAAACGGAATAAGTTATCCCACCCCACACTTAGAAAATTATATTGCCCTCAATGTAAGCACAAAACTATATCAACGAATTTCCTAAGCATGCAATTGACTAACATATTCCAACATATCATCACAAACCAAAGAAAAAGAGAAGGGTTAAGAAATTGCAAACTCTCGGTGATGGCTCATTCGTTTTTCTTTGAAAAATTGGGTTGCCTCCCAATTAGCGCTTTAATTTTATAGTCCGTAGCTTAGACGTTTCACTGTATGTTGTTGCAAGTGTTTATCGTGGTCCAAAGTAGTTCAAATCGGCAATAAAAAACTGAAGAAGTTGATTTTGGTAATTGTTCTCCGTATCGGCAGCATTGGGCGCAGTGTTGGGCGTGAGTTGCGCGCTTGCTAGCTGTGCGCTGCGCGCATTGGTAGTGTGACAAGGCGTATCGGAAGCTGCAACATCACTTGGCAGGAGGAGTTGCATCGTAACAGGCGTGGCGCGGATGTTGGCGTCGTGCAGAACGTTGGCTGGTGGAGCAGGCAGTAGCATGGGTTGCGCGGCAGTGACATGCGCAGAGTAGGCTTTAAGGTGTTGTGCAGCGTATCAGGGGCAAGGCTTGTATCAGTATCGGAAGGAGTGTCCGGTATGGTATGGGATACGGCAGAAGGGTCGGACACGGCTGCAGGACACGAGGTGTCAGGATCGGCAGTACTGGCAGCCTGGGCGACAGCCGAGGCAAGCTGCTCGGTGTAAGGCTGCAAGGATGCAGATGCGGCAGTTGGTTGGGATGGTACCTCATGTATATCAACTTCATCTATAGTGTGCTCCTCAAATGCATCGAAGTAAGGCTTGAGTCGATGCCCATTCACCTTAAATGCCTTGTTCGATATATTACTTTGAATCTCTACGGCACCATGAGGAAATACATTTATAACAATGAAAGGTCCAACCCATCGAGAACACAACTTACCCGGGAAGAGTTGAAGTCATGTATTAAATAATAGAACTTTTTGTCCAACTTCAAACTTTTTTCCTCGTAGCATTTTATCGTGATAAGCTCTAGTCTTCTCCTTGTAAATCCATGCGGCATCATAAGCTTCATTACGTATTTCTTCAAGTTCGTTGAGTTGAAGCTTTCTATGAAATCCGGCGTCATCGAGCTCCATATTAAAGGCTTTGACTGCCCACCATGCTTTGTGCTCAAGCTCTACCGGTAAGTGACAAGCTTTGCCATAAGTTAACCGAAAAGGAGACATACCTATCGGTGTTTTGTATACAGTTCTATAAGCCCACAAAGCATCATCGAGACGATCACTTCAATCCTTCCCGAAGGTCCAACGGTTTTCTCTAGTATTTGCTTGATCTCTCGATTGCTTACCTCGGCCATGCCACTAGTTTGAGGATGATAAGGTGTAGATACCTTATGTGTGACGCCATACTTCTTCAACAAAGCCTCAATAGTACGATTACAACAGTGGGAGCCTCCATCACTTATCAAAGTTCGTGGAACTCCAAAACGTGAGAAGATATGACTTTTGAGAAATTCGGCAACCACCTTGGAGTCATTGGTGCGTGTAGCTTTTGCTTCAACCCATTTGGACACATAATCGACCGCAAGCAATATGTAGAGGAACCCCTTGCTTGATGGAAAAGGTCTCATGAAATCTATGCCCCATACATCAAAAATTTCAACAACAACAATAGGAGTGAGAGGCATTTGATCACGTTTGCTTATGTTCCTCATCCGTTGGCACCGATCGCATGCTCTACAAAATATGTATGCGTCTTTGAAAATTGTAGGCCAAAAGAATCTACAAGTAAGAACCTCTTTAATACCGTTTTCTTGGGGCCAAAATGTCCACCACAAGCTTCACTATGACAAAAGGCAAGGATGAAGCGATGCTCTTCTTCCGGAACACATCTTCTTATCACTTGGTTGCTACATTGCTTCCACAAGTATGGCTCATCCCATAAGTAATGCCGAGCTTGCTTCTTGATCTTTTTCTTGAGGTGGTTCGGCATCTCACTTGGAAAGTGACAAGTTCCAAGGAAATTTGCAATGTCGGCATACCAAGGTTCACTTGTTGCATTGATCAGAAAAAGTTGCTCATCCGGGAAACTCTCCAATAGGGGTCCCCGATCCTCTTCGTTGACAATTCGACTTAAGTGGTTGGCTACAACATTTTCTACTCCCTTCTTGTCTTTGATCTCAATGTCGAACTCTTGAAGTAGGAGAATCTATCGTATTAGCCTCGGCTTGGCATTTTTCTTTGTCATAAGGTATCTCAAGGCAGCATGATCACTATGAACAATTACTTTGGAATTCAAAAGATATAATCAAAATTTTTCCAAAGCAAAAATTACCGCCAAGAGTTCTTTCTCCGTTGTGGTGTAGTTGAGTTGAGCATCATTGAGAGTCCGCAAAGCATAGTAAATCGCACAAGGCTTCCTGTCCACACGTTGGCCAAGCACGGCTCCCATTGCATAGTCACTTGCATCACACATCAACTCAAATGACAACTCTCAATTTGGCAAAGCAAGTATAGGGGCCGAGCATAGCTTGTCTTTGAGGAGCACAAATGCTTGCTCGCATGCATCACTCCACACGAATGGCACATCCTTTTGTAATAGCTCGCTCATTGGCTTAGCATCCTTGGGTTTGATAAATCGTCAATAGAAACCGGCATGTCCAAGGAAGCTCCGCACATCTCGCACATTCTTAGGGCTCGGCAAGCTTTGTATTAACTCCACCTTTGCTTTGTCAACTTCAATACCCTTCTCAGATATGATATGACCAAGAACTATACCTTGATTCACCATGAAGTGACACTTCTCCCAATTAAGTACAAGGTTAGTCTCTACACACCTTTCAAGTATCTCCTCCAAGTTCTCCAAACATGAGTCGAAGTCGCGTCCGTATACGCTAAAGTCATCCATGAAGACCACGATCTTACTTTCAATAAAGTCGGAGAAGATATTGTACATGCAACGTTGAAATGTTCCGGGTGCATTGTATAAGCCGAATGACATCCTTCTATAAGCAAAGGTACCAAATAGACATGTGAAAGTAGTCTTCTCTTGATCATCCGGGTGTATAGCGATTTGATTGTATCCACTATAGCCATCAAGAAAGCAATAATATTTGTGGCCGGCTAGCCTCTCTAGCATTTGATCCATGAATGGCAAAGGCATGTGATCATTCCTCGTTATTGCATTGAGCTTCCTATAGTCGATGCACATGCGATGACCGGTTACTAGCCTTTGTGGTACAAGCTCATTCTTTTCATTCTTCACAACCGTTACACCACTCTTCTTGGGAACTACTTGCACGGGTGAGATCCACTTGCTATCCGAGATTAGGTAGATGACGCCACAATCCAATAGCTTGATAATTTCGTCTTTGACGACCTTCATCATTGGCGGGTGGAGACGTCTTTGTCCTTCTCGTGTTGGCTTCGCACCATCTTCAAGCAAGATACGATGAACATACATTGTAGGGCTTATTGACAGGACCCAGATTTCACCCTGAAACCCGGATAAGATCCTGCGGAGACCACCTTAAGAGATATTTTACTGAAAATTCGGCATGACCTCTCTTAAAATGGACGACCCAACCTGGAAGAAACAATCAAACACTTCTAAATATCCATCCTGACTTATGGAGCTACCTGCTCCCCCAAAATCAAACAACTTCCACTACCAAGCAATAAAACTCAATTTCTAGTAGATACAAAAGAAATAAAATAGTATAATATCAACGACTTCATGTTACACCCAAAAGTAAACATTTTAAGTTTACAACAACACTCAAAGTATCAGAGTGACTATACAAGGAGAATATTTACAAGTAGGTTAATCTAGTAACCTACGATTTCTGACAGCGAAAGGGAACTCTAGACCTTGCCTCCTACTATTGCCGAACAGCTCTGCACACTGGGCAGTTAAAACGAAGGGCCCAGGGGAAGTAATTCAAAACATTAGCGTGAGCGGACAAAAATCAATATATAACTACATATCACTTTACTGAAATGTAATTTATTACTTTCCTCACTTTTCATAGATAAAATCATGATGCATGCTTTAATAGAACATTTAATTCGAATATTCTTAACATGAAAAATACCCCAGCCCCGCTGGTTCGGGAATTTATAAAATGATAGAAAATCTCAAAGATTCCCGAATGCCATGTATAAAATATAAATAATTAAATAACTGGGCCAATCCCATTGACCGTTTAGTAAATCAAATAAAATTAGGGGAATGTCAACCACCATATAATAATAAGCCTCTAAGGCTAAGGGTCAGTCTCTAAGACTTTATAGCGTCCCACGCTATGCCTATACACGTCGACCACCGAGCGTGAATCTGACCTATGTGGTCAAGTCGTCACCTCTCATGGGATCAGGCGACTAAGCTAGCTAGTATTCAATAAATATATGGACCCTGATATGGTGAAAATTCGAAAACAAAACCAAATCAAAGTACATTTCCCCTATTAAATCATGGAATAGTACTGTCCCCGACCGCACTTCTGAGGCTTATAAATATAATATTAAATCGAATCAGGGCCTCATAAAAAAATAAATAAACCAACATATATATTCGATATATCATAATCTCAAGAACTGGTCAATTCATATAATCCACGGAAATTTCATTTCCGGTTAAAAAATCAATATGCCCAATGATGCCAAGTTAATTTACTTAAATTGTAAACCATTTAAAAAAATCGATAATAAAAAAATCATCCCTTTCAAATAAATTTCTTGCTCTTCGATAATCCAAAACGTTTCCAAAATAATTACCACACATATATATAAACCCCCCATAAAATCAAATATTCATGCAAGAATCAAATTTAAAACAAAAGTCCACTCACAGTAACTACGCCGGTCTCTGACCTGAGTCCTCCTCACATTGAGTCTCTCCTCGGCCTGTAAAGGAATATATTTAGAAACCCCGGACTCGAGATTAAATTATAAAAACTTAATTTACTGACGTTCTCACTCGTACGAATCCTCCAAATCACGGAACCACGTAAATTCTGAATAGATTATAACTGAACTTAGTTATTATATCCCAATTGAGACCCTTGACCCTTTTATTGGTCTTTTTCGTTGAGAATCCTCTTTTACTCGCATTTAATCTTTTTTACCGAATGTCCAAGGGTGAAATTAAAATCGCCGAATAGTAAGTCTATTAGTCTGACAGTAAATGGTAAATTAAAATTTACCTTTTCACCTTTACTGTTTAACTTTTACTATTTACTAATTACTGAGTTACTGTTTACCATTTACTATTTAACTATTTTTACTTTTACTTTTACTGTTCCGCCGCCGCCACAGCAGCAGCACCACCACTGTAGCTCTGCCGCCGCCACAGCAGCAGCAGCACCACTGCAGCTCCGCCATAGCCAAAACCACTCCAAAATTCACTTAAACCTCCGCTACGACTACCCAGGCCTATCTCCTCCTCCCTCCGCCGCCCAAAACCACCGCAGCCGCCGCAAATGGCGGCTGCCCCGGCGGCCAAACTCCCCCCTAACCTGCAAATCATCCAAACTCAACCATTCGAACCAAAAATTGCACTAATTCGACTCCCAACAACCCCATGAATCCAATTCCAACCTCTATAAACACCAAATCCATCAAATCAAGCATTCTCTACCGAATTCTCAAAACCCTAAAAAATTTCAATCTTGAAATTTTCCTTACCTGGGTCGAGTTGATTAGATTCACTTGGTGGAGTTGCTACCCAAGCCAAGCTCTTCCTTTCCCCCCTCAAATCGGGCCAAGAAGTGGCCGATTCGGGGAGTTCCAACCCCCACTGTGGCGAGTCTTTCGGGCGGCAAATCGGCCAAACGACAGCGAGGTTCGCCGGGCCGCTGCTGCTGGGAAGGAGGAGAAGGCGGCGCACGTCATCCGGCACCGGTGGCACCCGAGGTGGTGGCCGGACGGTGGAGTTGGGTGGTGGTGTCGGTGGAGGGAGAAATATCGGACCGGAAGAGAGAGAAGAGGAAAGAAAAGAGGAAAGGAAGAAAAGAAAGAAAAAGGGAGAAAAGAAAAAGGTTTTCGAAAATGGAAACATTCTCCACCTATTTATATCCCAAACATTCGTTTTTAACGAGTTCTACCTTACGAACAAACGATTTCCGCTCAACCATAAAAATAAAACAATTTTCATGAGCGTAAAAAAATTTAAATAAATTTACCCGGAAATTTAACAAGGTTCGGGGCATATCACTTATTCCCTTGATGTCCGCTAAGGTCCAACCTATAGCGGTCTTGTACTTCTTAAACACACAAATCAATTCTTTTTCTTGCTTCTCACTAAGCGATGAAGACACAATAACTGGTAAAGTGTCCTCTTCTCCAAGATAAACATACTTCAAATGACTAGGGAGCTCTTTTAGTTCTAACTTTGGGGCCTCTTCCACACTTGGACAAAATTTGGTTGCGGCACTTGGAATTGACAAGAACGAGTCAAAAAATTTTGCATAAGGTCGAGCCTCTAGCTCGGCACATACTTCTTGAAGGCTCGGCTCCATGGCTTTCTTTTCCTCTTCTGAAACTCGCTCTCCCTCCTTATCAAATCCGGCCCCTTGCTCGATCGCTAGTTGCTATGCATCAATCGAGGTCGACATAACTTGTTCGACCTCCTCCAAAATATCAAAAGTTCAACACTCCTTCACATCAACAATGGGGTATTTCATGGCATCGAAAACGTTGAACTTAATCACCTCCCCATCAAACTCCATTGTCAAGTTTCCCTCGGCAACATCAATCTTGGTCCTTGCCGTCCTCATGAATGGCCGGCCAAGTAGCAATTGCGTGCTATTAACCGGCGAGTCTTCCATCTCTACCATATAGAAATCAGCCGGGTAGATTAGTTGGTTCACTTGCACGAGTATGTCCTCGACATAGCCTTCCGGATACTTGGTTGAGCGATCCGCTAGTTGAATAATGACATTACCCTTCTTGAGTGGCCATATACTCAACGTTTGATACACATTGAGTGACATAACATTAATTGAAGCGCCCAAGTCCAACATCACATCATCGAACCTAGTGTTGCCAATCACACAAGGCACATTGAAGCTTCCCGGATCTTTCATCTTTGGTGGCAACTTTCTTTGAATAACGGCCGATACCGTTTCGCTCATAGTCACCACGCGAGTCTCTCTCGTATGCCTCCTTGCCGTGCATAGCTCTTTAAGAAACTTAGCATGCTTAAGAACTTGCTTAATGCATTTCAACAAAGGGATGTTGACTTGCACTTTCCGGAAAATCTCCAACACTTCTTCATCAGACTTATCCTTCTTAGACTTTGCAAAACGAGATGGGAAGGGTATGCATGAGTTAGACACCCTATCCTTAGTCACTTGGCTCGGCAGCAGCTCCTTTATTGATGTCGCGGGATCCTTTTCAAGCTCATTCCTCTTCTCGGCAACAATCTTTTCTCTGCTCTCGGCAGCAGCCCTCTTGGTAGCATTGCTTGGCTCGGCGTTGGCTTTTGGCAAGGCAGGCTGCTCGACAGTAGGTAGGCTGCCGGTAGCTTGCTCCTCTTCCTCGATCACATCGAGCGACATACTTTTCTTTGGACTCCTCGGAGGTAACAACTCCCTTCCACTACGAGTTTTAATCACTTTGGCTTGCTCATTCCTCGGATTAGGAATTGTATTGCTAGGCAACTTCCCTTACTCGGTAAATCTTCACATGAAGTCCACAACTTGCCCCATTTGAGTCTTGAGCTCACCTATGTCCTTCGACTGATTTTATTTCCCGGCAAGCACGCTTGAGTAGCACTCGAAAGAGATTGAATCAAAGCATCATAGTTAGGATTGCTCGATCCACCTTGCACTTGGTTCGGTTGGAATTGGCGAGGCTGAAACTGTGGTTGGCTCGGCTATCCTTGATTTGGCTGAAAGTGTGGGCGAGGCACAAAAGGTGCCCTTGGTTGGTAGGGTGCGGCAGCCCCTTGGCTCGACTGCATAGGTGCCCTAAGTACGTTGTCATTATTTGCCCATCGAAAGTTCGGATGATCATTGAACCTCGGATTAAATTTTTCGTACCTTTGTCCTCCTTGAAAACCAATGGCATTGCACTCCTCTACTCCCTCACTCGATCCAAGTTGAAGGCATAGCTCAGTCTCATGGCTCTCGGTGCATACGCCACACACAATGACACGTTTTCCCTTCATCATACTACTCACCAAGTCGGTAAGCTTGTCAACTTTCTCCTCCAATTTTGAGCTTGAGGACGTCTCATGTACACGCAATCCCTCATAGAAATATTGCAACAAGAGTCCATCGCTAATGACATACGATGGACACAAAGAGACAAGGAACTTGAACCTCTTATAGTAGTCAAAGAACTCATCCACCATTGTGATACGTGAAGCGGGAAAGTACTTGAGTAAGAACTCATCCACCATTGTATTCCATGAATTGATCCGACCACTAAGCACATCAAACAACCACTCATTTGCTTGATCTTCTAATGAGAACGGAAAAGCCTTCATCTTGAAGTGTTGCAAGTCCGTACCTCGTGGACACATGCTCTCGGTGCTGAAGTTAAACCATTGCAAGTGCTTGTTAGGATCCTCACTTGGCATCCATAGAAAAACTTCAACTTGTGGAGGAATCCACTCCTCAATTCTATCTCACCGGTTTTGTCGGCTTCCATAGGAGGATAAGTAATATTAGAGGGTGTGGTTCCTCCTCCTCCGGTGACATGATCGTTCTGAGCTCTAATCGAAGGCATGACGATTGGTGGCTCAACAGTTGGTTCGGCAAAGGCTTCAAATTCTGGACCTTTGATGGGATCCTAAGCTTGCACACAATAATAAACCCTACAATCGTTAGTAGTATAGACATAAGTAGGGATCGTTCTAAGCCGGGGATTAAGGGTACCTGAAATATGAGATTGTCAGATAAACAACACATGTACAAATATACAAAATCACATATCAAAAACGTCACAATGGGGGAATAGATGGAATCGGCAACCATAGGGCTGCCTTATACTAAGCACGAAAAATAAAGCAGAAAATAAATCCTAAGTTACTATATACAAGTTTGGTCGACATTCTTCCACAAATTACTAGCACGAAAGCAATCAAAACACATAACAAAATAATAAACAAGACTCACGGCAATCACATTAAGCTGATGCAGATTCGACTTAGTTCCAATTCTAATTAGAGCCGCAGCGGTCATCTAATCGTTACTAAACTTCTTATGTACTTAGAATTAACGCAGCGTCTAATCCTAATCTTGTTACTAACCGGTTTACATGACACGCAGCGTCGACACATGAACTAGCTAGCAAATACGCACAAAGTCTTTTTAATTGGAAACAAGTTAACACATAAGGCGTCACTCTTCATATTAAACATGCAAGTTCTTGAAACTACCCTAGCCCTCGTGAAAGCAACACAAATAAAGCAAATCATTGCTTACCCCATCCATATTATTTTCGGCTAATGAGATCAATGTCTCACACATAGCTCTTGTGTAAAACACCGACCTTTAAAGCACACGAATTCAAAGAACTAACCAAGTACGAAACTACAACTAAATTAACATGCTTTTGCCGATTATCCTATTACTATCTTGTTACATATTTCCCTTACAAATTAGCATGCAATTCGAAACTTATCTTTGAAATTCTTTATTAATACCATAAGAATTAAATTAACATGCATCATTATAAAACCAAATTCACAATCGTTTTTCACATAGACATGAAAGCACAATAACCAAACATACATATGAGTTTCATAGACAAAACTATACATAACTACATAAAAACTATTACAAACCAAGAATAGGGAGTAGATCACACTTTTAGAGACACCTTTGATGGCTTTAAGTCGTGTTGATCCTATGGAATGAGAATCGGTGGCGGCTGGATGAAGGGTGGAGAATCGGCAGGATTTTATGGTGGTGGTGATGGATTTTGGTTTGTGTTTTTATGTAGGATCTTTGGCTGAAAATTGGTAGAGCTTTGGCTAGGGTTTTTGCTTTAGAATGTGACATTTTTTTCTGTGTAAAAGTTGGCTATTTATAGAGGAAAAGCTAGGTAATGCCGGCAGCCCTTGTTGCACAAGGCAATTACAAAGCCTAGTAGAATAAGGTTTTGAAACCTTCCTTTCATAGTTCAATTAGGTTTTCTTTTTCTGATTTTTCTTCAAGGCTTGGGCTTCACATCTTCATGGATTTCATATGTGGTCTTGACGTCTTCATTTGGTGAACTTGATCCATGAATAATGCCCCCAGCCGGCCTATCACAAAACTGGCACAAATCTGCCCTTTTCCAGCAGCTTCTCCTAGCTTGACTAGGAGAACTTCTTCTTCGTATTTTTCTTCAATGCCTTGGCTTGGTGTCATTCTCCTTCCTTCCTTAAGCTTGGACCATCTTCACAAATGCACTTGTACACCATATGATCCATTGAAAACAGAAATTTCGAAAAGGAGGCAGTAGCATCCTGGAATCGGCAGAAAAGACCTTGCTGTAGTAACTCCGGCATATCTCCCTCCTCGGAACTCCGATTGATGTGATTCCAAGTCTCAGATAAACTAGACACACAAAGCTACCTCCGTATAAAACAGTTCGATCAAATTTCTTGTGAGTCGTCGGGAATGATTTTTCGAAGTTGGGACACAGTCCCAGGAAAATCCTGGAAGTCCCTGGATTGGTTTGCTCGAACTGTTGTTTTGCAGCCATCTTTTGGGCGACTTTCCGAACTCCAATTGATCTAAAATTGTATCACAACATTCCTCAGTATATGAATAATACGCACACCAAATTTCATTAAATTCGGACAAGGATA
Organism: Potentilla sterilis; assembly: GCA_963682095.1. Lineage (NCBI taxonomy): Eukaryota > Viridiplantae > Streptophyta > Magnoliopsida > Rosales > Rosaceae > Potentilla > Potentilla sterilis. The sequence continues at coordinate 19,298,393 of OY821762.1, read as the reverse complement.
GATCACATTGTTACTCATCTCAGAATCACGAAAAAGACAACTTGCATTATTTTCCAGATTTCTCAAACTTAGTCATTTTTCGGATTCTTAACCAACTTTTCGCCAAACTCTACCAAATTAACACTAAACTATATTATGACTCTATCTTAGACAAATAAGGGTTAAACAAAGCATAAATGAGGGCATAAGCATATAATATCATCGCACATTGTGCTCCTATCAACCTTGAAGATCACACGAAGACGAGATAAAAGATGGAGAGCTTGGCAAAGTTGCTGCCGAACTAGGTGAGGACGGTGGTGATGATGAAGCTGTGCTCGGACTAGATGGCTCGGATGGGGGCAGTGGAGCAATAATAGCGATAGCGAGCTCTTGATTCAAACATTGCAATCGGCCTCTATGATCTCGTGTCCAAAGATTAGACTCGGACATGCACTATTCTGAAATTTGTAACATTTAAACAAGGTTAGAACATCGTAAACAAATAAAAGGCAAGAATATACATCATTACAAGCCACAGCATTGACAATTACAAAAAAAAAATTCAATCAATGGCACACATATTAACAATTGGCAAGAAGAGATGCAATCAGCAAGAAAGAGAAAAAGTTTCGAAAATTATGGGATCATGTAATCTCTAAGTCTAATTGCTTTTAAGATTTGTTCTAACTCTCAAGATACGTGGAGTAGAGAAGATAACGGTGCAATGGACTGAAGTAGCCCCCGGTAGTATCATGCTTTTATCCGATATACCTCGAGAGTTTGAACCACACAAAAACATTTTATTTTAAGCATAGAAAATCACTCATGTCGAATCTATCTAAGTTTCAAAGCTCGGTGGACATACGGCCTAGGTGCTATCGACTAGACACAATAGTTCCGTGTTTTCAGAAGGCTAGCATGCATCATCCGAAAGTAGTTCAAGGCAATACTCATTTGCTGGTTCCACGAAGGACAAGTCCCCTATCAATCCCTTCACCGAGAAGAATGATCAGTCTGTGGGCCTCTGAAATCTAGTTTATAAACCTCGATACTAAGTCGGGACAACACATAGTAATAGGCGAACCTTTTGCCCCTTACTCAGTTGAGAAAAATCGTGTTGTCAGTACCATAAGTGGGATATAAGCCGCCCTCAACCTCATAAAAATGGATCTGGTAAGACATCGCTCGTATGAGAGTTGAGAGGCCAACAATAGCAAATACCATCATTGAGAAGGGCCACGTTTCTCAACCTCATAAAAACGGATCTGCCATGCATCATTCGTATGAAGGGTTAAGACTAATATCAATCACAAATGACATTGCCTACTTCTTCTTCCCCTTAAAACTCAAACAAGTCCAACACAAATAATTCTCTACACTTCCTAGCAATTTAAACTAAGTTACAACAAGCATACATTCTTTATACATCAAACAACTTTCAAAATTAAAATTCTATATGCCGAAGCATATTTCTACTTTACAAATCTCAAATAAACCGAAAATTATACAACTTTACAACTATACACGAAAAATTTCCAGCAACTTTATATACAACATATTCACACAATTCAAGTTTTTATAATTCGCGGCAACGGCGCCAAAAATTGACGATTGCCTAAGCAAACCTTCAATAATAACCCTACAAAAGATCGTTAGTAGTATGAGCAAGTAGGAATCGTTCTAGCCGGAGATTAAAGGTACCTGAAACATGAGAATGTTAGACAAAAATACACATATATACATACAAAAATCGTCACATCTTTGAGGGATAAAGGATCGGCAGCAAGGCTGCCCTAAATCTACTTAGACACGAAATTTATATCCTATTCTAATATATATATATAAGTGATCATCATCTTTCACACCAAAAAATTCACACAAAAGACTCTTTAACATATAGACTCGCATGCAAGAAAGTAAGAGACAAGTATTTAACACGCTCAAGACCTAAATTGGTTTCGACACAACTAGAGCCTCCAGCAGTTTTCCAATTGTTAGACTTCTTAAATTCTTAGAATCAACTCCAGCATATAATCCTAAGGTGATGCTAATTCGGTTTTACACGTTTTAACATTTAAACATATGAGTCTAAATCGAAGACATGTAAACAAGTAAGGTTGTCAATCATCTTATTTAACATGCAAGTAATCTAAGGTTTTTACTTTAGGTGAGCAACACAAATCAAGACTACTCCAGCATATGACTTATTTATGTTACTCGGTTATATGAAACCTAAGATCTAGATTTACATGCTTCTAGCCAATACTAATGTTTCGGTTTTTAAGGTCAATCCTTAGATTACTAACCAATTTAAATCCTAAAAATGCATCTAATACCACTGTCCTAATTATCTAACATACAAATCAACAAGTTAAAATCACAAAACTAATTTAATAAACATGGAATCGGTTCATACAATAGATTAGCAAAAACCAAGAATCGAATCGAGTTCATACAATACAACCAAACATAAATAAATACAAGAGCCATAGAGGGAATAAATCACACTTTTAGAACCTTGGAAGACTCTTCAAGATGTGGTGGATTATTGATCAGCTGCTCGGCAGAAAACCAAAGTGAAGGGAATCGGAATTTTGGGTAGTGGTGGTGTAGGTTTCGTCTAGGTATTTGGTGTTTGTGCTTGTGAGACTTGGTAGAGTTTTTGAGTAGTACTTGTGCTTGAGATGAGATGATTTTTCTATATGAAAACATGGCTTTATATAGAGGCAAATTCGGTAGAAACCCTAGGGAGAAATCCTAGTTGCAATCGGCAAAACAAAACCTTATGGAATAAGGTTTTGATTCCTTCCTTTCTTAGTTCTTCTAGGACTTCTTTTTCTAATTTTTCTTTATGGATTGGGCTGCATATCTTCATACACTTGTCATGTAGATCGGATGATTCCCTTTGGTGGATATTGAGCCACGAAAAATATCTAAATCGGCAAAGATGCAAAACCGGCAGAAACAGAAAAGCTAGGAATGCTTCTCTCTTCATGATTTCCCACTTTGCTTTAGCTTGATGACTTCCTCTATCCTCCATTAAGCTTGGACAATCTTCAAATATACAATCGAATGCCAAAATGTTCGTCAAAAACAGAAAAGAGTGAAAATATGCAGTAGGTTGGTTTTCTCGGCAGGGCAGTGACCTTGCTGTCTTGCAACTGGTATAACTCTCTCCTCGGGAAAACTTTTGATGTGATTTGAAGTCCTGGAGAAACTAGACTCATAGGACTTTCTATCCATATAAGGCATGTCCTCTGGTTCTAAGTGATGCGTCGTACAAAAATCCTGAAACTCAGGACACAATCCCAGGAAAATCCTGGTAGTCCCTGGATCATTTTGCTCAAACTGCCAAGTTGCAGCCATCTTTTGGGTGACTTCCCGAATTTTGATTGATCTGAATTTTTAACACAACACACTTTAGCTTTCTAACTATAAGCCTGCCAGATTTCATAAAATTTGGAAAAGAATAAGTCAGTTTAACTTAAGCCTCAAAATCACGAAAAAGACATATTTTGCACTATTTCCTCAGATTTCTATACTTAGTCGTTTTTCTGACAATTAAGCACAATTTTCCGAAACTCTACCAAATATACACTAATCTATATTATGACTCGATCTTAGATAAATAAGGGTTAAACGAAGCATAAACGAAATCATAAACATATTAATATCGTAGCACTTTGTGCTCCTATCAATTAATACAAAAACAAATAACGTAACAATACTTGTTATTAAATCGAAGAAGTACGTACGTACACACCATCTCATAATTATAATTATATTTCACAAAAAAAAATTATTGAATTTAAAAACATAATTTAAATCATCATGGTTCTCCATCATAATCGTCATTGTATGTATCATATGCATCTTCAATCATATTAGTGAAGTCATCATTGGAATCCTGATCATCGTCTGATTGCTCATCATTCTCGTCATTAATGAAGTCGTCATTGACTCTTTTTTTAGATGTAGATGCATTTGGGACTGCAATGAATTCATCAGAAGTGACGAAATATAAGTGGTTGTTATCGTAAATAGCTTCTACATTAGCGATTTGAGAAGCCGAATGCTCTTGATATGGTTTATTAGTATCGCTGTCATCTTCATCATCATGTTCTTCACCCCCTTCAAATGTAGACACACTCCATATATTCCTATGTGACATCGGGTTAACCACTTTTCAAAATCTCCTGGCCTTAGGATCGTGAAGATAAAACACTTGTTTTGCCATGCTGGCAAGAATGAAAGGCTCGTTTTCATACCAACTTGTGCCTCTATTCACTGATAACATGTCATATTCTATCTTTGTACTTCTAGGAATACTTGGATCAGTATTGAACCATCTACACTTGAACAAGACAACGCTCATATTTCCATATACTAGTTCGACAACGGCGAGTAGCACTCCGTAGTAGGTTGAGTTGTCACCATCTACCATGACCAGACAATTTTGCGTTTTGCGATTTACATCTCGTTGAAGTGTCACAAACTTGACGCTGTTGACAAAACACATCGCTCGCACACTGTGGGAAATCAGTGTTCTAACCAAATGGTGCAATTCTAGCGAGTACCAATCACTCTTCTTTTTTTGGAGATTTTCCACCTACCAAGTTGTGATAAATTATTTAAATTGAACTGACCATAATACTAATATTGAAATAGAGATATTGTGACACAAAAAATGTTGTGACGAACCCATTTGCAAAAGTAATCAGGAAATGTTCTTTTGTGCGTCTTTTTCGGTCTTAAGTCTCTACGATTTCCTTCAATGAGCTTCAAATGCTCACGCATGAAATATTGTGCTTCGTCACAGTATTGTAGTACACACCAATGAGCTTCAATTAGCTCAGCAACTGTCAATCTTTGTGAACTTGGTAAATTACCAAACGGACATACAACACTTGAAACGATTGAAAGTTTGAACTCTGGTACTGTAGAGGCTGCTGTAGAAGATTCTGCTTCGTCAGTGTTACAGAGATATAAGTTACAGTATATTACACATTCATGTGCAACGTACGACTCCGCTATCGATTCTTCAGGGTTACTCTTACTTTTACATAACTGTTTATATTGAAACAGTTGTCTGAAATTACACAATTATTAGTGAAGTATATATATATAAGAAAATATTACAATGAATGGGGAAATACGAATAATAAATAGTACATTTCTTAAGGATACATCCAGGTGCAATGAACTGGACTAGTAAGCAGTGCTTGATCTAAAAGATGGATCATCAGATGAATCATAATGTCAAAGAAAGCAGGGGGGGAATCCTTTCTAATTTGCACAAAATGTAGATGATGTCTTCTTTGAGAATGAGAACATTTAACTTCTTTAGCTCTTTAGTGCATAACTTCTGAAAGAACCTACGCTATTATAAGTTCCACCACATCTGAATGCAAATAGGGTTGGATAACCACTAGAATAAGACGTTGCAGCAAAACATGTCAGTCATGACTCTTCAATCCGTTAAACGTATTCTGCCCAAGATAATGCACCGAGATATATTTCCTGCATACCCATGAGGATACTTTACTCCTTTAAACAATATGAAAACCTCTTTCTTGAAAGTAGTTTAATTGTGTAAGGTGCAACAAGTATGATCGTCCCTGACGCCGTCTTCACTGGCCACAAGTGTTCTATTATTCCCTTGAATTGCAGATACTCATGTGCTTTCACAGTGTCCTTACTCTTTCCTTTAATATCAAGAATTGTTCTCACAAGGCAGTCACTTACATTCTTTTCTATGTGCATGACATCTACGGTGTGCCTAAGAATCAATTTCGGCCAGTAAGACAAAGCATAGAATGTACTCTTGTGTGTAAAACACATGTACTCGTCAAGGCGTTTCGAAACTGGTATTGTGGTATCACCGCTCAACAAGCCGAAATCAAAAGAGTTCAACTTCTCCAAAATTTCATCACCAGTCCAGGGATGGGGTTTAGATAGAAGCTCTATTGTACCATCAAATGCTTCGCCTTCAAGTCGTCACGCGTGGTTAGCTGGAAGCCATCTACGGTAACCCAAGTAATACACATTCCCAGCACACGAAACATAATAGACTGCGTTCAAGCAAACAGGACAAGCTTTGCAATCTTTAGTAGCGTGAGAAGACAATATCCCGTAACTAGGAAAATCACTTATGGTAAACATCACCATTGCTCTCATCACAAATGATCTTCCACTGTGTATGTCAAAAGTAAGAGCTCCATTTTCCCATAAATCTAACAGCTCGTTGATCAAAGGTTGCAGATACACATCCAGACACTTTCTTGGTGACTTTGGACCGGGAATTAACAGAGACATCATACTAAATTCGTTCTTCATACACATTCAAGGAGGCAGGTTGTACGGCACAAGAATAATAGGCCATGTACTTTGACTCAAAATCATATTTCCATGGGGATTAAATCCATCTGATGCAATCCCGAGTCTTACATTTTGAACATCTCTTACAAAATCTGGGAATGATCTATCAAATGACTTCCACGCCTCGCCATCTACAGGGTGTCTAAGAGTATCATCATCTGTCATTCTCTCTCCATGCCATCTCATTTCTTTTGTTGTGTGTAAAGACATGTAAAGACGCTTCAATCTAGGAATTAAAGGGAAATGACGAAGCACATTCACAGGAACCTTGTTTTCCTTAACTGTGCCTTACTCCAACCTTGACGCGTGGCATATGAGACATTCATCAAGCTCAGTTTACTCTTTGTAAAATAAAATACAGTTATTCTTACAAGCGTGGATTTTGTTATAACTGAGACTGAGATATCTCAATATCTTGTCTACCTTGTAATAACTATCAGGTTGATAGTTAGGAACATGAAGAGTTTCCTTAAAATGGTTTAGCAAACTATCAAAAGAGTCATTTGTCTACTTATTCTTCACTTTCAACTGCATCTTTGAGATGATGGTCCCTAAAACAGTGTTATGACTACCTTCGAATAATGGAATCCGCATTTGAGCAAAGGAGTCAGGTATACTTATCATAATCACCACTGTCAACAAGAGGAATTGTGTCATCCTCAAAAACTGCCTATTGGAATTCTTCTTCTTCGCGTAATGGAGCAAATGTAGGAAAAGTGTCATGTAGAATGTTCATAGTCGGGTCTTCATAAGGCTCGAAAGCACCACTAGATGTCCGATGATGGTATTCCGCTTGGATTTCGGCAACTGTAGGTTCATAATCTGATTTTTCACCGTGTTTACTCTTTGTTGTATAATTCTACATAATACTTTGTTATATAGGTGATCGTAGACTCTTATTATCGTCTTACACTTAGTAATCATACAACTTAAGCAGGGACACCTTTTTTTTTCTTTCCTCCACCATGTTCACGTACAAATTTTATAAAATTTCATACTCCTTGTTGGTATTCATCACTCCCCCTTGAATACTGCATCTAACTCTTGTCTTTATCCGTCGATCACCTGCCATATATATATAATCACAAATTAACAAATAAACAATTTATATGCATGTTTCTTCTCAACCTTATGCCTCCGATTAGGGTCCTAATCTCATTCAGGAGAAGAAGACTTTGTTACACAATTTGTAGGTCTTGTGTATTCGTTTTCAGTGGTGGAAAAATTTCGGCAGCATCTCCCTACAGTTCCTCAAGTGCACAAATATATGTACACCTAGTATGCACTCGAAGAACAGTGTTGGGAGACCCCGTCGAAATATATACCCACGACCGCAAACAAATACACAAGACCTATACAAACTGTGAAACAAAGTCATCTGCCCCCAAACTGTCTAAAAATGGGACAATTCAAGAATCATATATTGATTCTCGAACGCGATTTCTAAGGATATAAATGCATGTACATCAATGAATAAAAGAATGATTTATTCTTTCATTCACCGCTAATTATATATAAATCATATAACAATGATTTTCTTACAATAATAACAATTATTAAACTAATAATTAATTAAGACATTTTCAAATTAAATAATTAATATATATAATTCAACAATTTCACAAAAACCAACAATTATTTGAGTATGTATATATGGATCAACAAAAGGAATACTCTATCACCGCAGAATATATATACACACACACACACAAATATATATATATATATATATATATATATATATATATATATATATATATATACCTTAAAATGGAAATATTCAATGGAAAAAATAGAAAATTTTGTTGAAAAAGATGAAGAAAGAGATCATACCAAATTAAAAATCGATGGGTAGTGGACATCAAGGCTTAGGAAGACCTAATTTGAAGCTTTTCAATTTTTTTCCTCTTTTCCCGATCTGGAAAACCAGTCCAGTATATATAGTCTAGATTCACTTAGGCGACGAAACACCAACTTTCCTCCCCTAAGTGACAAACTTAGGCGACGAAACATATCATTTTCGTCGTCTTAGAATAGAACTCTAACGACAAATTGTCATCAGCGTCTTTGTGTTTTCTTAGGCGACGAGTAATTTTGGTCGCCTAAGTTATTACTTAGGCGATGAAATAATGATTTTTCGTCTCCTAAGTAAGGAACTTAGGCGACGAAATGTGATTTTGTCGCCTAAGAAAATACAAAGACGACGACAGTTTTTTTCATCGTCACTCGTCAAGGTCTTCTCTTAGACGACGAAAATTGCTTTTCGTCACTTAAGAACCTACTTAGGTGACGAAACTTCTTACTTAAAGGATGAAAAAAATTCGTCTCCTAAGGCTTCTTAGGCGACGAAATTTTTAATTTTTCATCGCCTAATGTTTTTTTTTCTTGTAGTGACTATCGTTTTCCCCAGATTTTTCAATCATGCATACCGAGTTGTAAGAAGTAAGATATGTTCTTGCAAGTGATCGATGCTTAGATCTGAGTGATGAATACATTACATATTAAAAGAAAAAGGACAGCTTAGCTTTATAATCCAACTCTACATGATCGAAAATCACAAGTTATGGTCCATAAGTTGTGGTGATTCATGATTTTCTTTGCACTTTGCAAGTTGTTTTCTAAGCGGTATTGAAACGAAGCTTAAGCACTTTGGAACCTAGTTAAGCCGGTCAACTTTTCTCTCACTCTTTTTTAAAGTTCGTTGTTCCGTGGCATAGTCAGACACTCTTAGATAGATCCGAACTTAAGTACCTACTAAATTCAACGACACTAAGTACCTAAAATGAATTTATATTGGTTGTTACTCGTAAATGATTTCATCGCTCAGACATATTATATCATTCTAAGAGAAATCATAACAGTAGTGAACAGGTTGGGAAATTTTCTTAGAAGGGGTTAGTTTAGGGAAGGTAAAGAAACAATACAAAGAAAAAGCCTCTAGAATTATGTTCACGTGTAATATGGATAACAAAATTAACACAAACAACCCCAGGCGTCTCAGATTATTAATGCTGTCAATGAGGGCTGTTGAATCACCTTCAACAAAACTATTCTTAACCATGAAACTAAGCAGCAAGTAAACCAACTCCAAAACTCGATACTGCTTCAGAGTAAGGACATCGGAAGGACCTAGACGTTTACTTAAGGCAATAATAAGCACCATTTGAATTTCGGAATACAAAACTAGAAGCATCAGTACCATTTTGGTGAGGGTTTAAGATATTGAGAAATACAATTAGTAATTATCGATGAACCGTGACTTGGTTAGTCATGTAATTTAATTGATAATGTTGAGGTTAAGAGTTTTAAATACGATTGACATATTTAAAAATATGTGAGTTATTTAATATAAAAAATTGATATACTGATATTAAAGTCTATACCAACCTATTTACATAATGACTTGGTCCTGAAAATAAGAAGTAAATCTTAAAACAAATCATAAGAGATTGATATCATGCTGACACCGAGAATAGAGGAAATATAAGGGCCACAAGTTTCTGTTTTTATCAGAACGGTAAGCTACGTACTATGCTATTATTCGATTACGGTTAAGAAGAATCAAAGATTAACTTGAGAAGGATTCCAGGCCCTAGGGCAGCTACGCCACTGGTTGTTTTCTAGTCAACATACTGCATTGTAGTACACGCATGCAGTCAAGATAATGATAATTTTGTCAGGACTTTAAGATTTGTAGACCAAACCAGCAATCCAAGATGCAAGGGTACAGTAGGTCTACCAACACTAGTCTCAATCCCAACATAAGAAGCAGTCCGGAAGATGAGAAAGTAATCACACCTCACTTCCTCATCCAAACACATTTAGAATGAAGTCAACGAACCAAGAACAAATTTTATATGTGCAGAATATGCAGAAACGTACTTTACTATTCGTGACTAGGCTGTTGTTTACATAAAGATAACTAACACTTCAAATATTGTACATAACTAACAAAGGCATGACAAAATTACTCTTCTGAAATGATCTTGCTCATACTCCTCAGATAAATATTTGATTAAGGTTTTCTCCTGAGAATCAAAGCCAACAAATAGCCGAGGGCAGAGTCTGTAGACGAAAGTGCTACAATGAGCAAGGCCACAAGAACAAGAGTGAGAGTCGCAGTCTTCAACTGCATAAACCAACAAAAGAACCTAGATGTTAACCATGTCAAATTGTAGTTACTCCTGACTGAATCAACAAGAACAAGAGTGACAGTCGCAGTCTTCAACTGCATAAACCAACAAAAGAACCTAGATGTTAACCATGTCAAATTGTAGTTACTCCTGACTGAATCAAATGTTGCCGAATAAGTATCCACACTCCACTGGTTGGCTAAAAAATTTCAAATTCACAATTGAATTTTGCAAGTCTTTGAACATACCGTGCTACGAAAACCTGGCCATTTAATGTACTTCAGCTGACTCGGCTGCTCAAGCAGAAAAATGAATAATGATCTCAAAGACCTGCGGGAAGTAGAAACACACCAATCAACTAAGTAATGATAATTGCAACTATGTATGATACAATGAGCTGCTATTATGCAAGTCCACCCATCGGGGTGTCGGTTTGTGGAAGGCCTAGCATTTCTACAAATTGAGAGGCAGAATTACCACACTGTTTCTTTGAAAAGACTCAGAAGGAAGGGCTCCTGAGGTACTCCATCATCAGCATTAAACGGAAGATGATCCTTTCCCACAGAAGCAGCATATGTGTTGCCAACCCGGTGTACAGCCAAACATCGAATCCCTGCTCTACGAATCTGCAGTAACAAGCCTTATGAATAGGTACACATTAGCAAGATTAAAATGGTACAACATTTTATGAAATCCTTTACCCTTCTACACGATACTGAAGCCGCATTGTGATTAGTGATCTTGGTCCCCTTATGTCCAGATGGTAGTTTAGCATGACACTGATGATGAATCAAACCTGCAATGGAGAAGAAGAAAACCAAATGTCCATCACAACATGGAAAAGCTTTGATGCAAGTAATATCCAACAGAATGAAGGAGAGAGTCATGGGATACCTGAACAGGTTGCCACGGACTGCAAAACAGCGGCCATCCTAGGTCAAAAATGTGTAAACCAGTATAAGACACACACAGAGAAATCAGTCAAATTACATATATCTACATATACAGTTATACACACACTTCAACATACATTAAGTGACTAATGAAAGCTACTGACTTCTGGTTACTGACTGAAAGAAACAGAGTAAAAGTGGCAACACAATTTTTTACAGTTCCTAATCATTCATCCTGAAAACTCAATCCAATAATCAATTGGGCATGTTTACTAAATTTCAGTTATTTAACCCCCATAAAAGCCAAGAATCCATAGCAGTTTTAGCCACCCTAATCCCTAGAATGTAAAACCCAGGAAGCAATTGGGTTTTGGCGCATGAAAGGTCAAAACATTTTATCACCCAATTGAATTTTTTTCACTCCCAAGTCTTATAAATCCATAAACAATAGATTGAATTCATAAACAACTATGGACACCAGAAAGGTGGTTTTGAAACGCAGAAAAGCGAGAAAGAAGAAGACACAGTGGCACTTACCTGCTCAATTCGCCGCTCTGGACCCAAACTCGCTCAGAGTTTTGGGGATTGAAATTGGAGTAGCAACAGCTGCAGCAAGACTACACCGTTATGCTTTGCCGCTGGGTGGGTTTTATTGATGCGGCAAAACGCTGCGTTTTGCTCGGTAACTATCCTCTAAAAGTCTAAATTATTTTGATTTTTATTTTATAAAATTGATCAAATACGGCTGTTCTAAAAGTCTTGATTGATAATTTATTTTTCGTCCTTTCTGTTTATTACATTGGAATCCCTGGAACAATGTCTAAAATGATAGATTCGAACTGCAAGGAGGATTGTGGTTTCCATTGATACATAATACGTATCGAATCATGCATCTTGGAATCAAGTGTTCTTGAAGTTGTGACTTCTTAAAGGTCAACTTTTAACAATTGTGACTAGTGTGGCATAACCTACACTTCTAGAACGAGTAATTTTAACAAAAGCCATAGCCCTTGCAAGTGATAATATGAGGGGCACACAGACAGTTAATAACCCAATTTGTGGATTTCCCTGTGGTAACTGCAAGTGACATTTAACTGGCTTAAGTAAACAATATGAACAGATCTCTATATCATGCAGTAAACTTTTTGTGTCAAATCCTACATGACAATAGTATTTACTGCAAAGAAAGACAGACAACATTGTTGATGTCACTTATACAGTAGTTGATGATCTTTTGACTGCCTGGAGTTGATTATTTGAACTTCCATTTTTCTCAACTCGCCGGCGGGCCTGCCTTGTTATATAGTTCCTTCACTTCCTTGTACCTCAGTCCAAATGAGATGGACCTCTTTTGTAGTACCTCCTATAATAATTAGTTAGAGTAAATTCTACTATTGGTACCTGACGTATGACCAATTGAACACTTTGGTATTTAACGTTTCAAAGATGACAGTTTAGTACCTGAAGTTAAGTTTTATATGACACTTTAGTACTTATGTTAACGAAAGGGTAAATTTAACATTTAAGCATAATCTATAAAAATAAAAATAAAAACCTATATTTTTTTAATATTTTGAGTTAAAAACTTGTATTTTTTTTAATTATTATTTAGTTATATTAGAAACATAAGTTAAGAAGTTCAATCGCGGTAATGTAAACACTCACAAGACTACTCTGTAAAATTATATCTAATCAACTAAATATATAATCATAGGTGTTCAAATTACAAATACTAAATTTATTAAACAAAATTTCAATTATTTTACATTCAACAGAACTCAAAATTTTAATTCATATTTTTTCTTTTGACAAAAAATTAAATCATATTTATTTTCTCCCAAATAATATATAAAAAAAATGAATATCAAGGTAATAATCAATAGCTTTAGATGCATAACACTTCTATTTTTAATTTTTTTATATAAATAATATCTAAATGACAATTTTACCTTTTACATCTAATAAATAAGTCAACATAAGTACCATAATGTCATATAAAACTTAAATTCAGGTACCAAACTGTCCTCTTTGAAACGTTGGGTACCAAAGTGTCCAATTGACCATACGTCAAGTGCCATAGGAGGAATTTACCCAATTAGTTAATAACCATGACTTCTTTTGGTATGTAGTAATGTAGATTATAACTATAATCTGGCCCCTAATTTGTCATTACTTTCTTCTCTACTTCTCTCAAATCACATTCAGGTATCTGGTATCTCTGCATTGAAATCATCTAGGCACTTGATATATATTAGTTGAGAAGATGATAGATTATGCATATGCACTAAGAAAAAATTACTCTCAAGTGATTGGTAGATAGTTTCTTTTCAATATGAATACGATATATATTGCTGGCATTTGATGCTCAGTTGGTTCATATTGGGAACAATTTTGTATGTTCCCAAATTGCCCTCACTAATTAAGCTTAAAATGAACTAAGTACACTAATTATACCTTCTATTCTATAATGGACTGTGGAAACCAAATGCCAGCACAGACTTGTATAGTGATAATTAAACACATATGAAATGTGGTGGTTGGAGATATTGATGCTGAGCTGCTGCCATTTCTATTCTGTCCCAATTCTGCTTCCTCTTCATCTCAGCTTGGTGAGCCTTGGATCCTCTAAGGTCGATTTCCTGTAGGCATTTCGAGTACAAAACAGGGTCCATTTCTTCGAGCATCACTTTCACGTTTTCTGTCAATTGTCGCACGCTTTTGCTCCAATGCCACTTCAAGTTCTTCTCCATGCCTTCAACTACTACTGGAAACACTTCCTCCATTGCTACTGATATCATCTTCACAAAATGTTCATTGTTCCAAACATAAAGCGCTCGCTCCGCTACCTAAAGTTACATCACTTATTAGACCATACCGATAACTATGACATCGAAAATAAACGGTACAAGTGGTGTTTGATTTACAATGATAATGAGCATATAGGAAGTGTGTGTACCTGCGAGTTCCAACTGTTCAAGCATCTTGTAATTTGATTACATAAAGGCAACGCTAGCTTCCTATACTGATCAGGATCAATATTCTCGATAAGTTCCTCAAGTTCCCCGATCAGCAAAACCTCCTTCTGGCAATTAGTGACAGGCCAATACCTCAGAATCCCTCTAACAACAATTCCGCCTAGTACTGGCTCCTTCTGGACAAACTGAGACACACAATAAGCCAATTGCCTATGATATGCCTGCATTCCTTTTGTTTTGTGAAATGGAATGAGCACCCTCATCAAGAACAGCTTGTGCTCTTCCTTAAGTGGCACGGTGAAGCCATTGATGATGCTTCCCCATATCTCAAGCAACTCTCTAATCCCACAATGCCTCTCTGTCTCAAACACATAGTGCAAGAACACATCATTCATGGACTTCCTCATGAAGGCACGGTAGAAGGTGAATCTGGAATATATCCGGTGATAGACATTCTTCAAGCTGTCACGTTCCCTAGGGTCTTCGGATTGGAAAAGGGCGAGGAGATTGGTAACAAATTGGTTATCAATGTACTGACGAAGTACCTTGGGGCCATTGTTGATTACTAGTCTTATGAGGATGTCATAAACCAACTGTAGGTGTGACCATACCGGAGAAAAAGCTGACATGGGATCTTCATCATCCGGAAAGTCTGCGGTGATGGAAGGATTAGAAGGAGGAGGGAGAGGCCTGAACAAGTTGGCTGATATCATGGAAATGAGAGACGACAGAACTTGAACAGGAACTGAATTTTTATTGGTCTTCACAAAGGAAAGGAGCTGCAAGAGCTTGTGCCTCTTGAGTTCCTGTTGAGTAGGACATTCGTCTTCAGTGAAGGCGAATACAAAAGTGCAGTAAGACACTGTAGAAAGAATTTCTTCGTGCTCCGAGTTGAAAGAAGATGAAGAAGAAGAAGATGATGATGAACTCCCAATATTGCTATTGGCAATCTTGTTGCCATTGGAATCAAGATCAAAAAGGTGTTGAAGGGTTGTTGATCGTTTCCTCGTCGAAACTCTAGGTGAAGCTTTCAGAGCAGTGTTACTTTGCACTCCCATTTTTTCTCTTCCCCTCTTGTTTCTCTTCCTAACTACCACTCTCCTCTAGACTATGAACCTCATCCTCCTATTATCAAAGTCTCACTAGCTGCTCAAAGAAAGAACATATTGCTATTACTGCTTAGTATATGTCTTACTTGTTGGGATCCAAGAGCTCTAGTAGAAATGCCAAAAACACAGCGATGTTATATATACAAGAAAACCTTGTAATTTCCGTTGGATAACAAAGACCTTTATAGTTTTAACACAAAGCCAATACACTAGTTGGTAAGAAGAGGTTGAGCCAAAGAGCGAGCTTCTTTGTTCTTGCTCCTCATCTCTGTGAATGCCACGTCGGTTTTTTTTTTTTTTTTTTCGGAGGGCCGGCGGATTGAACAGGTTGTTGTTAGACAACAATTCTCATAAATTTGAGTCAGGTTGAGCATCCATGTGCTTTCACCAACCTATCGGTCTCAGGCATTTTGAGCAAGGGCTCCACTCTCTGAGGGACAGTTTAACAGAGGCATAGAAGAATAAGAGTGAAAGTAGTTGCACATGTAACACAGAATCTGCAATGGTGGAGTAGGAATCAGATATCCTCCACACAGAATCATAGGGCCTGATCATAGTTGCTTAATGGTGTTGGCATTTTTTGGGATATAAAGAACAGAAATTCTTAGTTGCAATCAGTATTGAAAAGATGTTAAGGACCATAAGAGTGAGTGTTGTACCTAACTGTATGAGATAGTTTGATGAAAGAAGATGGTGAAGAAGACAATTCACCATCCTCTGCTTTCCCTTCTAAATCCTCATTATGAGTACCCCATAGTCTTAAAGAGGCATGATTAAGCAATTAGGTATTTCATTACATAATAATACTGCATTTTAAGAGTAGATATACTTCACATTTAGTACTTAAAGGTGGAATTCAAGTGTGAAAGTAATGTCCCTAAACCCCTTCCCTTATATAGGGACTTGTTTGCATAATTGGATTACTTCTGAAGATGTAAAGATGGTTCCAAACCAAAACCATTCTTCTGTGTTTGGCGAGTAGTTAGAAGTGTTTTCTGCACTGTACAAGCATTACCTAAAGTACTTGGAAGTGCTTCCTGCAGAAGCGCGATTGATGATGAACACTGTTTCAAAACTAATCCCAACTGGTGTTTAATAATGAGGAAAATCAGCATTACATTCGTTTTGGATGTAAACTTTCCAACGCCCTACCCAGTTTTTTGTTTTAGCTCTGTTTGATTGTAGTGCATTATGTATACCTATAGACTACTTGTAAAGCTAGATCATAAAAAGATTACTGGTAAAGGGCCGAGCTAGAAAATCCAAAGGTCCAAAACAAATGCGCAAAACGAATGATGAACTACGGTTAATCCTAGAAGGCGTATGTCCCAGTCATAAAGAATGAAAGGGATGTTCATGTGGTGACGGAAATAGTAATCAATTTTTAGATCATTGGTTTTCTCACCCGTCTCCATATCAAATCATATCGCCAAGGAAAACTCAGAAGACAAACTTCAGTAAGAAAGAACTAAAAATTTCAACCACCGAATGACAACTAGTATTAATGAAATCCTGGTTTGTTACACTGATGCATATTGGAAATCTGGATTGTCAAAAGTCCCTGAGAAATCATACCATTTCTTCTTTTTCATGTACTCAACACAAGGCTGCAGAACTAGCCCCACTATGGCAGCAGCGACACTTATAGCCATGATCTTTAGAGGAGCAAGTGCTAAAACTACGAAAATCAACATAGTTGGAGGAATACATATCAGAATGGCTCCAATATTCCCAAAAGGTACCTTGTAAGGCCGCGGTAGATTTGGGTGCTGAATTTTTAACTTCACAAATGCTATGAATTCCATAATCATCCCAAAACAATACAAGTAGTTCTCTGCTGCCACAATCTCTTGGAAGCTTAACCACGAGAGCAGAATTACACCAGATGCAGAGAACAAGATTCCGGTAAGAGGGGTACCATAACGAGATCGTTTTGCAAAGAATAAAGGAAGCATCCCAATTTCTGCCATACCAAGAAGTTGAAAGGAGTCGCTGCTCATTTCAGCCACGAACATACCCATGTTTGACAAAGCAGCTGCCGCTAAAACCCAGGTTCTTAACCATATTCCTCCCAGAATTTTAGCAATATCAGCAAAATAACCATCGGACCACACTTCACGATCAACTGGAATAGCTCCAGTACCAGTCAGAAGAGGGAAAATGTATCCAAGAACAACCATAAGTAGAGCATAGAACAGAGCTTTTGGAAGAGTTCTACTAGGGTTTTCGACTTCACCTGTAAGTGTACTGATTGAATCCCAGTAATTAAGATTCCAGAAGAGCGTGTTCAAGTACAAACTCCAATTAACAGTACCCAGATCTACAATAAGCCACCTAGAAGGCTCTATCTTTGGAATCGCTATCAGCCCCATGACTATAAACGGAAGTAGTGAAAACACCCCTAGCAAAATAGCAACCCAGCCCACTATGGTTAAACCCCTATAGTTCAAATAAGTGAGAACTGCAGTCAAAAACAACACTGAAATTGTCCTTGGCAAACCACTTTCTAAAGCCGGAATTGCTGATTTCAGATAGTCCAGAAACAGAACCGGGTACAAAGCATTATCAATCACCCCACTAAGCCATTTCACCCAGCCTTGCTGAAATCCCCAAAATGGACCCAAAGCCGATGAAACCCAAACGACATATCCCCCGTTTTCAGGGAACATAGTGCCCATTTCTGCCGTTATCAAGGCCTCTGGGACACTCCATATGAGTGCAAAAACAAGAAACCCAAGAAGGGCTAATAGGGGACCGGCTGCCTGGACACTGTCTTCGACGCCAAATGGCCCGCCGGAAACCTCATAAAATATCAAGAATACAAGAGGTACAATTGAAACCTTATTGTACTTGTGAGAGGATCCTTCCCCAACATACTCGCCAACATTGTTTTCCAACATTTTCACACTTTGCCTTGCAGGTGAGGTTCTATGTTTCTGCAAGTGACATACGTTTATCAAAATCTGTACGTTATCAAAATCTAGAGTTTTCAACTTGGCAAGTTCAAGCAATACGAGAAAGAATAAAGGAAAGGAGCTTATAAGGGTGGCAATCAAGAAGAAAACTGAAACTTCTAGTACATTATCAGTTCCTGAATCAAAAGCATCCTTTGTTGCTCATATCAGACTATCTAAAGCCATTAAACTGTAAGCCTAAGTTCTCAATTCAAAGCCGTATAATTTCAAAAACAGAACTTGGCCAATGAAAAAACCAACTAAGAGTTCAACCAATTCTAAACTAACCAGAACCGAAGTACTATAATTAGACTTTCTACCGGGAGAGTTCATCAGATTGATCCAAAAAGATAACTTCTTACCATCTAAAAATCCTCATATGCAACTATTTCAAATTCTCTACCAAAATCACAAACAAATCATCTTATTTTGTAAAGCAACGAATTTATGGACACAAACACAAAGACCCATCAAAACTAGCACAACAAATTGATCAGAGAAACAAAAAGAAAACCAATTTGAGCTCCTTCAGCACAAATCAAATCTCATTATTCACAAATCCAAATTGACAAAGGGTTGAGGAACAAATCGAAAACAAAACCCAAATCATACCTCCTATACCTCCTACAAGGCTTAACGATCAGCAATCGATTTCAAGAACAACTCAGTCCATTAGAAAGATAAAAACAAATATAACAGGCAACGAAATATAAGAAGAAAGAACTAACCATGAAAAGTGGGGCGAGAAGTGACGAAGGAAGAGTCAGGATGCTACCGATGTGTCATGGGTGTTGAGGAATTGAGCATCTAGTGACGCGTATGTTTCAGTGGCCACGCACGAGTCTGCTGCTTCCGAGTGACACTGCTGCATCGCCAACACGACTGAAAGGACAAAACTCAGAGAAGTAAAGCCTAAAAGGTTTGTGTTTTTCGACAAAAAGCTCCTGCGATTCTCTTAGACTTGTGGCAGATAAAAACACGATTTGTTTTAAAAAGTGCCAGTATGAGATGGAATTCATTATCTGTTTTTGTTTTTTTTAATGAATTTTATTACCTAACAATGTATTTATCATCCTACTAAACTTCCGCTTTTTCTTTTTCATTTTAGAAAATAATAACCAGTATGGCTTCCTCAAGCCTTGCCTTCACTAATGAAAGTACTGAATACAAAAATTTAATCCCCGAATGACTAGTAATAAAAGAATCTCTTGAATAATAAGGAGAACTCACACTAATGTTATATATTCAAACATGCATCAATTAATCACATACCAAGATATCTATGCAACAACCATTTCTGGTTACTTCTCTTTTGCACTTGTGAAAGAGGTACGAGTGTCATTAAAAAAATTATCAAAACGTAATTCAATCTATATCATTGTAGAAGGTTCAGACTCGTATACTGAGACACTCGTTGAAGATCTAAAAAATAATTTTCAAGCTAACTATAATAGGTGCTTCCTATAGCTCAATGCTTCCGAATCGGTAATATATGCTCATGTGTCGAGAAGAGTTGATCATTGGTCGAGGTAGGTCTGTAAGTGTTGGTGAATCGAATGAGATGATTAAGACGATTGTTTGTTATCAATTGAAATCCTCATTTTGTTATCAATTGAAATTCTCGTCTCCATCCTCATATTGACGTCCTTAAGTGACTTCTTAAGGGTGAAGCTCGTTGCTGCACTTTAACTCATTTTGAAGTAATTGGTAAAATGGTGGCGTACAAATCAACGTCTCAGTTCCATGCACCAACGTACACCTTCGTTTGGTTCATTTGTGGTCACCAACGGCTTTTTTGTCATTTGCTTCACGGTGACGATAATTGTATTAACTACACAATAGTTGGCTTCTTTTTTGGATTGGATGATTTTGTGGCTTTCCAAAGTAGTTATTTCATAGAAAGGAATGGATTTTGGCCTTTAAAACAATTTTTTTTTCCTGATTAGTTTGGTACTAGGTTCAGTTGTGATAACGAATTTTTTTGTATCCATCATTTAAAAAAAATTGATATTTTATTTAATAAAATGGGAGTTCTTTTAGTGGCCATCACAGTCGTCTTTGGCCTAACATAGTCACAATAGACATTGTTATGATTTTAGGCCTTTTCAATCTTTATTTTTTTATTTCATTTAGTTATATCGACTTTTACTTATCATGTGTTTCTATTAAAAATTTCATTATCGTCCATATTATGATTATAGTAAGATTGGTAGCTATCATCCCACCGTCTCTACATACATGAGACGCGACTAGTCATCATCGTATCTCTATCAATAATCTGAATTTCCTTTTAATAATTCATTTTTGTCCGACTCCTAATTTCCTTCTATTAAATTCTTATTATCATAAGAAATGTGCAAGTGGCTCATCTTCTATGGACTCCTGAGAGTTGTTGACTTAATATGACCAAAAAAAATAAATTGTACAGAGCCCGTCAAATCCAACACAGCACTACACGTGTCACGCCATAATAGATTCACAACATCCTGTGGCCCCACCGTTACATTTGTCCCTCGCCCCTCAATGACGCGCGTGACTCACAGTCGCCTCAGTCCCTCCTTAACTCCCCAATTCCCCTCAACTCTCTCTCTCTCTCTCTCTCTCTCTCTCAGAATCCAAACACTCATTTCTCTCTATGATTTCGAATCCGAACTAAACACAAAGACAGACAACGGCGAATGGAGACCTCCTTAATCAAGACTTCGAGTCTCAACAACAATGTCCCAAACTCCAACGCCTTCCTCTCCCACAACCACAACAAAGGCTTCCTCGAAATCTCCGACATTGAGATGATCACCCTCCAGGCCGTCACCTACACCAGCCTCCGCGACCTCCTCCCCTCCTCGCCACCGTCCTCCGCCTCCCCGACGCACAACTCCAGCTGGCACGAGATTCCGATCAAGAACCCTCTAGTCAAGCACGCCGCCCTCGCCTACCTCCAGCCGATGTCCACACCGCCGGAGGTTGGCGGAAAAGGAATATTCCGGAGTATCAGGGACAAGTGCGGCTGCGGCGACGGGATTGGGTGCCTGGATTGGCTGCGCGACGTCGTTTGGAAGAAGGTGAGGGAGGCGTTTGGGGATGAACGGAGGAGGGATTGGGAGGAGGACGACGACGACGACGATGAGGATTACGTCAAGGTTGACTGAGACTGTGAGAGATTCCGGGGCATATTTGGGAAGTTCAGGTTTGACTGACCGGTAGCTTAGGACGTATAGATTGATACAAAACAGCGTAATTGTATATAGAATTTTTGTTTTCAGTGTTTTTGTTTTTCTTTTAATTTTTGGTGGTTTTGACCTGTAAATGGGGTGTGCTACACTACACATTGTGTTCGACTTATTGATAACCGAACACATGGGTTCTTGATAGAAAAATTTTACTTCTTCAAGAATGAAACTATGTAGTAGTGTGTTTTTATGATTGAAGAAGTGTTAATGCTATGAATGCGAGTTTGAATTGTGTTTTGAACTGAATTTCGCATTGAAGTTTGTTGTTTTTACTCCTGTAGAAACTTTCATAGCATAAGCATATATAGTCAAGTGTCAAATAAAAAGTGAAAATTGTTAGGTCTCGAGAATAAAGTAAGGAAATGTGACCCTCCCCGAATTCACTTTACCTCATTTTCCTCCACCGTTTCATAGCATTATTAACTCATTATGCATAATGTATTATCTTGTTTCATTCGTTCAATTACTTTCACGCAAATTTTAGAACGTTATATTGGAATAAAGAATTTTTAATGAAGAGATTGTGATATCTCAATTTAATCTTTCCAAAAACAAGTCAACAAGAACATTCTTGTTGAAAAATCAAACAAGGAGGTGAGAAATAAATCCACACTTTCTCTTGAGTCCTTACCAAATGAAGCAAAAATGTCCTCTACATCAACATTACTGAGTGGCAATCTATGCAATGGCTCAGAAGAGATAAGAACGACAAATCATTTATTTGCAGGTCCATATGTACCAGCAAGTTCAATTTGTTTCGTGTGTTGTTCTTTTATGCTAATTTTAGCAATAGGTGCATTAATATGGTAAAACTTGGTTTGTTTTCCAATTACTAATTATGCATGTGCTACACTAGAATAGTAGCGAAGCAATGGACCCGCAAAATGTCGAGCTTTACAAAATTTCAACATCAATCGAGACTAGGGCTGGGCATGGGCCGGGACAGGCCGGGATTCACCTGATCCCGGTCCTGTCCCGTGAGATTTTAAACGGGACGGGACGGGACGGGATTAGGCTTTTTGAAAAATGATCCCGCAAGCCCGGGATCCCGTACGGGACCGGGACGGGACCGGGACCAAAACGGGATCCCATGACCAAATTGAGCAAGAGACTAGAAGAGAAATTAAATATAGGATTGAAAACCTGAAAACCATGTGAGATTAAAGTTGAAGTGCATAACAATGATGCTGCAGAGTAACACTGTATGTCTGTTTATTGAGCATGCCTTCATGTATTGTAAGACAACATATTTGATTGTGGACATAAGATCTCACAGAGCATAACATGCAATTTGCAAACCGAAGACGATGAGTAAAGTGTCAGACTTGGAACCACTTTCCCTTTATGATTAAGGTTGACGACCAATTTTCCCTTCAGCAACATTAATATGCTTAAGAGACTAAAACTACAGGAAGCAGGAAGCCATATCATAAAAGACTAAAATAGAAAGCTTCTCATCAAATAAAAAGAAGATTTATGCATCCATCAATACACTGATTCAATATCATACTAGCAATTTGCCTCTAATATCATACTATGCCAATGATCAAAACTACTTGATTACAAAGACCACTGATTCAAGCACTAAATCATTCACCATTCACAGAGATTCAATCTTTCACATCTTGGTCATATCAGCTTCTACACAACAGCCAATACCAAATAAAAAAAAAACAAATTTCACTACTCACAATTAACAGAGAATGTGTTCACTACTTCACTGCAACCTTAAGCCTTTCTCTACCAGATTCAAATCCTGCATCAAGTTCACACCAACACATAGCAATCAGATGAAATTAAATTGAACCCAAATGTTCATTCACTAATTTAAAGCTGAGAAATTTACAAAGTGAAACAGTGAAAAGACTGACCCTTGAATCAAATTGCCAAACGACATTGCTTACTGAGAGGAGTCTTGCACTGGATGAGATACGAAGGGGAAGAGGGTGAGGAGATCACGCCTTGTTCGAGAAGGAGGTGGGACCAAGGGGAGGAAGCTCGGACTTGACGGGCTCCTCGTCGAATGAGCTCCAGGCAGAGTGCAGAGCCGACGAAGCCGAGGCCGCCGGTGAGCCGGGATACAGGTTCTCCTCGTCGTCGGATAGAGAATCTGTAGCAGACTTGATCTGATCGAGAATACAGGTTTGCTCTTTGAAGACTTGTTCGGATCGAGAACACAACGGTAGGCTGTTGGCGGCGGCGACTGTGAGAATGAGAGCGTCTGAGCGAGAGAGACCGAGAGGGAGAGCCGGAGAGGTGAGCTGGGACACAGGTGCTCCTCGTCAACGGTGGGCTCGGAGGTAGGGAGAGGGAGAGGATACGGGAGACCCAGGGAGTTTGAGAGGCTGAGAGAGTACCAGAGAGTGAGAGGCTGAGAGAGTACCAGAGAGTGATGATATTAAGTTTATCAACAGCTGAGATTGGCTGAATGTATATATAATAATATAATTATTTTAATTTTAATTTAAGACGGGACAGGACGGGACGGGACGGGATTTATTTAGCTAATCCCGGTCCCGTCCCGTCGTTTTAGAACGGGATCGGGACGGGACGGGATGTGCATTTTTCAAACTTCAATTCCGTCCCGTCCCGTCCCGTCCCATTTAGGAACGGGATCGGGACGGGATCGGGATTACGGGACCAAATGCCCAGCCCTAATCGAGACTCATAGACTAGTTGGTATTCACATGTTTCGAATAAGTGAATTCCAACTTTGCAACGCCAACTCATAGATGAGTACTCATGACCATGACACTTTTGTAGCTCATCATCAGTTTCATGACTAAAAAATTGTCTGATTCATTCTGTTACGTGGACGACATCTGATGTGTCTATCGCCTAATTGAATGTTTATCCTCTAATCAAATTCCTCATCAGTTTCATGACTAAAAAAATTGTCTGATTCATTTTGTCACGTGGACGACATCTGATGTGTCTATCGCCTGATCGGATGTTTTTCACACGTTGAAGACATACGCGATGTCCATAAATGGAAGGCTCGTGTATGCCTAGTAATTTCATGGACATTACATATGCCTAGTAATATACGATGAAACTAGCGAAAGGTTGTAGCGTACAAATTTTTTGGATTGCTGTGTATATCTCTATCGAAAAAGTACACACCCGTGAAAGTTTGCAGCTGATTTTTCAACTTACTTTTGTATATACACTAAGTTTCTATAAAAATAGTTGGTCACCAGTAATCACCACATGAACAATTCCCATGTCTGAAGTGGTGAAAGACCTTGGAATCCCCTACTATGATTTCTCTATTGGTCATCTGTGAAACCTTCTTTGCAGCAGTATGGCAATCTTCGCATATTCTTGTGTTTTTCCTAACAAGAACAGGCTCTCTGAGTTTCGTGGAGATCAGCCCATAAGAAATTGCCAATCTTACACTGTGATGCTCCGGAGAATTTTCTTTCTTTTTCTTCAAGTCTGATGGTCTGAACTTGGTGACATTATGAACATACTTGTCTTCCCCAATCTTCCTCAAAATTACATCTAGAACATCATAAATCGTGTTACTTTCAACATGGGACTCATCATGGTTAATGAATCTGTATGGCTGGCATTTGGTCTCAACGAAGCTGTATCCAACAGTTTTATTTAGTCCTCGTTGCTTCATACGAAACTTGACCCTTTCTACATCTTCCCACCTCCCAGCTTCAGCATACATATTGGAAAGCAAGACGTAGAACCCGGTGTTATCATGCTCCAAGGATAAAATGTTCTCAGCAGCAACTTCTGCCAACTCTATGTTTCTATTATTTCTACTTGCTGTCAATAAGGACCCCCAGATTCTGGCTGTGGGCAGCAATGGCATCTCGTCTATAAAAGTCTTGGCTTGGTCGAGTTTACCTGTACGGCCCATAAGATCAATCATACAACCATAGTGCTCTATTCCAGGATCAATACCATAATCAAGTTTCATAGATGCGTAGTATTTCCAACCCTCATCGACCATGCCAGAAATACTGCAAGCTGTTAACAGGGAAACCAAAGTGCTTTCATTCGGTTGAATGCCCTTGTCTACCATTTCATGGAACAACCGAGTTGAGCTTCTCCCAAACCCATGTATGGCATGTGCCATAATTATAGTGTTCCATGAGCTGACATCTCTGTGTATCATCCTACCAAAGATCTCTTGGGCAGTACTTAGATGCCCACATTTTGCATACATGTAAACAGTTGAATTCAAGATGAAGGTATTCGAATGATGCTCCAATTTCGTGATATAACCATGAATTTGCCTGCGCTGCCCTATTGATGCTACTTCAGAAAAGGCAGGCAGAATACTTGAAATTGTAATTGGATCTGGGTTAAGAGGTTTACTAACAAGATCCCGAAATAGTTCCAGGGCTTCCCAATTCCGGCCATTGTGTACATATGCAGAAATCATGGTATTCCATGATATCAAATTCTTTTGAGCCAGTTGACTAAAGATACGTTCTGCTGATTTTACCCTGCTGCAGGCACCATACAAATCAATCAAAGCAGTTTCCAAGACAATATGAGGGAGAAACCCATGTCTAATGACGTAGCCATGGATAGATTTTCCCTCCTTCAGGGCTCCTACTTGTGTGCAAGAAGGGAGTAAATTTATCATCATGATAGCATCAGGCCTCAACTTATCAGTCTCTTGCATCTTTTGCAAGCAAGAAAAACACTCCACAAGACTAGCATTTAGCGCATAACCGTGTATCATCACATTCCAAACCACAATATTCTTCTGAGAAATTTTATCGAACAACCTCTCCGCATAGTCAACTCTCCCACATTTGTGGTACATATCAATCAGCGAGGTTTGAACCATCACATCCGATTCAACCATACATTTCATCACTCGGCAATGGATTTCCTTCCCAGTTTGGAGAAAACCCTCGACAGCGCAAGCATTAAGAACCGCGATCATGCTGAATCTATCCGGCAGTATCCCTTCCACCAGCATCTCTCCAAAACAAACCACTCCACTCCATCCAAGCCCAACCGCAACATACCCGCCAATCATCGAATTCCACGAAACCAAGTCCTTAACAGGCATTTCTTCAAACACCTTCTCTGCATCCTCAATGCAACCAAGTTTCGCGTACACAGCACACAGAGAGTTACATATGTACACGTCCGAAACCAACCCAACTTTGAACAACTTCGCATGAACCCTTCGCGCTTCACCCAGATTCAAGCAGCAACCACAGGCCTTGATTACAAAAGGGTAAGTATACTTATCTTCTCTAATACCTTCCATTTCCATTCTCCGATATAAATCAATCGCTTCTCGGAACATCCCATTATCGTTAAACCCTCTGATAATGATGTTCCAGTTATATGCATCTAGCTTGTTCATTTGCTCAAACACCAAGAGCGCGTCTTCCATGGACTCGGACTGAACGTGGTAATGAAGAGCCTGTTTGAGTGAAGAGCTGTGCTGGTCAGTCAATGCGGTTGACTTCACCGGTGGCTTTCCAGGTTTACGAACCCATTTGGGGAATCGTGGCGGGTCGGCGGCGCGTTTTCTAGAGAGGTTGGGTGGTGATGCGGAAGTGTGGAGATGATAGTTGTGAATGAGAGTTGGTGTCATTCTTGGATTTAGGCGATGGAGAAATAGGCGGTAGAGCTCAGAATACTCATGGGAAGAGACTGATACGTTATCTTCTTTCTCCCCTCTCTGTCTCTTCTTCGCGGGTATTGAAGAGGAGAGTAGTTAGTAGTAGCCGTTATATCTGAAATGAGGTCAGACATTGAAAGATTCTTTTTCGCCAAAATATAAAATTTATTATTAGTTTTTGTCCTGAATTTTAGAATATTACAACTTTTGCCTACATAATTAAGAACAATTTTAGTAATACTAGTCACTTAAGTCAAACTCGACATATCGTCGTTCTTAAAAATAACCACTACAGTACTATAATTACAACTTCTTGTGTACTTCACTCTCTTATCGGTTTATCCTAGCTAACACCACTAACCTGCTATTACAGGAAGGATTAGCTTGTGTTATACGGTACCGGTAATCATGCAGATATATCTTGCTAAAGCGCACACAAAGGATTAGTTTGCAAAGCAGGACTTCAACAATTCGGGCGCCTATGCTTTTTTTCTCAACAAATTTACGTCCTCTATCGACAATGATCGACGACAAACGTTGTCGTAATAATCTGCAACATTGTTGCTGTTATTTGTTGTTGTTTTGGTGTTGGTGGTCGTGTTCCTTACAAGTTCTCACCAGAATGTTCATCCTCACAATCTCATAAGTCGATTGGGAAATAACATTGACTCTCCACCCTAGCAATGGTAGGGGCCTTTGTTCTTACATCGTTCTTGTGTTGGGGAATGCGGAAGAATAAACTGTAGAATGGAATTGGTAATTAACTCACAACCACAAGCGGAAAATAAGATGATAGAGAACACCGGGAATTAACGTGGTTCGGCAAAATGCCTACGTCCACGGGCAGAACAACAAAGAACCTTCACTATACGAATAAAGGTTACACCAAGAGAAACACTACTTCAAGACTCACACTAGCTTGAAGAGATACACTCACACTCACTTTGTTTTGCTACACTCACAAACTCTCTACTTGGAGTTTTTCTCACTACTCTCACTCTTGATAATTCACAAGGTGGTAGAACTCTCTCCGGTTCTTCTATGCTTTGCACCATTGCAAATGCCTCATTATATAGGTAAATATATGCATGCATTCTCCATGCACGTTATTCACATTAGTTGTGAATTCAACAAGTCTTCCTCATTTCAAGCTCCATGTTTGCATGCTCCTTAATTGCTTCTCCATTCCTTTGTCAAAGAATGGCAGCCACACTCTTGCATTTCAACAAATGCATGCTGCACCAACTTCTCCATTCCTTTGTCAAAGTTTGTTGCTGCTACAAGTTGCCTCACAAAGATTGATGGGCATGAGGCAATAGTTTTTCTCCTCCAAATAAGGAGGGATGCTTTTACCCCATCAATCTCCCCCTCCCGACTTAGTTGGAGGGATGCGTCATTCCTGACGCACTTCTGCAGTACTCGAACTTCTCTTTTGGTAGAGACTTCGTCATCATATCTGAACTATTCTTATCAGTATGAATCTTCTTTAGTAGTATTTCTTTAGCTTCCAGCACATCCCGTATCCAGTGATACCTCACATCAATGTGCTTCGACCTCGAGTGAAAACTCGAATTTTTGCTCAAGTGAATGGCGCTCTGACTGTCACAATGCAGGACAAACTCTTGTTGTGTATGACCTAATTCCAATAGGAATCTCTTTAATCACAAAATATCTTTGCATGCTTCCGTAACTGCAATGTACTCTGCTTCTGTAGTTGACAAAGCGACACATTTTTGTAGCTTTGATTGCCACGAGACAGCTCCCCCTGAAAATGTAATCAGGTATCTTGATGTGGACTTCCTCGTGTCAATATCACAAGCCATATCTGCATCTGTGTAGCCAACTAGCTCAGACTTGCCACTTCCAAAGCATAACCTCATCTTGGAAGTTCCCCGCAAGTATCTCAAAATCCACTTGACAGCATTCCAGTGCTCCTTGCCTGGATTAGATAAGAATCTGCTAACAACACCAACTGCATGTGTTATGTCTGGTCTGGTACAAACCATCGCGTACATCAAGCTCCCTACTGCTGAGGCATATGGCACTGTTGCCATTTCTTCCTCCTCCATCTGACTTGTAGGACTCTGCTTTGAGTTGAGTTTCATGTGACTGGCAAGTGGAGTAGCAACTGTTTTTGCTTTCTCCATGTGGAACCGCTCCAGTACCTTCTCGATGTACTTTTCTTGTGATAACCACAATTTCTTGTTCCCTCGATCACGGGCAATATCCATGCCCAAAATCCGCTTTGCTGGTCCCAAATCCTTCATATCAAAGGACTTTGACAAACTTGTCTTTAACTGCTGGATCATGGCAACATCTTTGCCGACAATCAACATATCATCTACATAAAGTAGTAAGATGATAAAATTACCTCCAGCGGATTGTTGAATATACACACACGGATCAGCTGACGTTCGCTTGCACCCATGACTCACCATAAATGAGTCAAACTTCTTGTACCACTGCCTTGGTGCTTGCTTCAATCCGTATAGGCTTTTCTTCAACTTGCAAACCATATGCTCCTCTCCATTGACTTCAAAGCCTTCTGGTTGCTCCATGTATATTTCTTCTTCTAAATCACCATGAAGAAATGCAGTCTTCACGTCCATCTGCTCCACCTCAAGATCCATGCTCGCGGCCATGCCCAAAATGACTCTAATTGAGGTCATCTTGACAACAGGTGAGAAAATCTCATCAAAATCGATTCCTTCTTTTTTTGGCTGAATCATTTGACAACTAAGCGAGCCTTGTACTTCGTCAGCTTCTCATTCTCGTCTCGCTTCAATTTAAACACCCACTTATTCTTGAGTGCTTTTCGGCCTTTAGGAAGCTCCACCAACTCGTAGGTGTTGTTCTTCAGTAAAGACTCCATCTTAGACTCCATGGCTAGCCTCCATTTGTCATGGTCTTGATGAATCTTTGCTTCCTGATAACTTTCCGGCTCTCCATCACTGGTCAACAGGATGTAATTTGCATAAGGATCATCTCCATCATTAGTCACCAAAATGTATTGTGATGATGGATACTTGGTGGACGGTATCAGCCTCCTGGTGCTTCTTCGTATTGGTGCTTGATTATCCACAGGTTGCTCCCCCTGATCAAGCTCCCCCTCATCTTCGACTTCAGCATCGATTATGTCAGGTACATCTTCAACTCTATCACCTTGCAACCCAACGTTGGATTCCTGCTGCAACGGTAAATCATAAATGCGGCTATCTGTTGCGGCATTTCTTGGTAGTACCTCCTTGTCGAAATCTTCAATAGATTGGTCTTCATGGAACACCGCATCTCTGCTTCTTATGAATTTATTTGCCTTTGGATCCCACAACCGGTAACCAAATTCTTCATCGCCATAGCCAACAAATATGCATGGCTTCGCCTTATCATCCAACTTTGTTCTCTTCTCCTTGGATACAAGCGTGAATGCTTTACATCCAAATACTCTCAAATGTGAGTATGATGCATCTTTTCCGGTCCAAACTCCATTTGGAGTCTCAAATTCCAAAGGTACACATGGTGCTCTGTTGATGAGGTAGCACGCAGTCTTCACAGCTTCTCCCCAAAATTCTTTTGACAATTTGGCCATCTTCAACATGCATCTGACTTTCTCCATAATGGTACGATTCATCCGCTCTGCTACACCATTATGTTGGGGGGTGCCAGGAACTGTCTTCTCATGTCTGATGCCATGCTTCGCACAATAATCTTTGAACTCGTGCGAAATGTACTCTCCGCCATTGTCACTGTGAAGGCACTTCAATTTTCTTCCAGTCTCTCTTTCCACCATGGCGTGGAAAATTGTAAACGTCTGGAACACCTGGTCTTTGGATTTCAACAGATAAACCCAAACCTTCCGTGAAGCATCATCGATATAAGTAACAAAGTACTTCTGCATATTCAATGATTCGACTTCCATCGGACCACACACATCTGAATGTACTAGATCGAGAATATTTTCCTTCCTTGTGAAGGACTTTGAAAAACTGATTTTCTTCTGCTTACCAAATAAACAATAATCACAAGAGTCTAGCGAGTTACCTTTGGCAACAGGAATTAGAGATTTCTTTGCCAACATCTGCAGTCCCTTCTCACTCATGTGGCCAAGACGTCTATGCCACAAACTTGGCGAAGATTCCTCGACTGCATTCAGCTCACTCTTGCATATCTTCCCATAGGTCTTGTAGAGCGTGCAACACATTTTTCCTCTAGCAACTACAAGAGATCCTTTGGTAAGCTTCCACTTTCAATCACCGCCATGATGATGAAAGCCTTGTCGATCAAGTACACCGGTTGACATAAGATTGAGACGTAGACCAGGAACATGTCTCACGTCTTTCAGCATTAACTGGTAGCCCACATCTGTCTGTAAGCAAACATCTCCAATTCCAGCAATATTGGAGTAGCTGTCGTTGCCCATCTTCACTTTACCAAAGTCACCTGCTTTGTACGTAGTGAAGAACTCTACGTGGGAAGTGACATGAAATGAGGCTCCAGAATCAATGATCCATTGAACTCCAGGATTATCTACCAGTAGACATTCACCTCCGAGTGACAGGAACTCACACTCATCATGAGACACCGCACCAGCAACATTATTCGTGTCCTCATTTTGTTGATGAGTGGCGTCTTCTCGCCCTTCTTTGAATTCCCGCTTTAGCTTGTAACAATTTTTCTTCATGTGGCCCGACTGACCACAATGATGACACTTTCCGCTGAACCTTGTTCTGGATTTGCTCATACTCCTTCCGTGGCCTTTTGGTCCTCTACTCTTGCTCCTTCCTCTATTCTCCGCAACGAAGAATTGACCATTTTCTGAACTTGATGAAGAACTCCTCCTGGTTTCTTCGTTCATCATATTATCTTTGATACTTTCCATAGATAATACACTATTTGGAGCGGAGTTACTTACAGTAACAACAAATGTCTCCCAGCTATCTGGTAACGACCCGAGCAGCAACAAGGCTTGTAACTCATCATCAATCTTCATGCTCATCGTGGCTAATTGATTGAGTACACTCTGGAAGTTGTTGAGGTGCTCAGTCACTCGAACGCCTCCCCGATACTTCATGTTGACGAGCTCTTTAATGAGAAAAGCTTTCTTGGCAGTAGTCTTTTTCTCAAACAAGGACTCCAGCTTCAACCAAAGCTCATGCGCACTGGTTTCGTTGGCAACATGGTGGAACACGCTGTCATCCACCCATTCACGAATATGACCGATAGCTTTCCGGTTCATCTTCGTCCAAATTGCTGGTGTAGTCCCTTCTGGCTTGGCATCGTCTCCTTCGATCGGCTCATGCAAATCTTTGCAATAGAGAATATCCTCCATTCTCGGCTTCCACGTAATCCAGTTGGAGTGGTTGAGTCTGATCATCGTACTCCGTGATCCTTCCATTCTAACAGCTCCCGGTCAGAACCAAGAGCTCTGATACCACTGTTGGGGAATGCGGAAGAATAAACTGTAGAATGGAATTGGTAATTAACTCACAACCACAAGCGGAAAATAAGATGATAGAGAACACCGGGAATTAACGTGGTTCGGCAAAATGCCTACGTCCACGGGCAGCAACAACAAAGAACCTTCACTATACGAATAAAGGTTACACCAAGAGAAACACTACTTCAAGACTCACACTAGCTTGAAGAGATACACTCACACTCACTTTGTTTTGCTACACTCACAAACTCTCTACTTGGAGTTTTTCTCACTACTCTCACTCTTGATAATTCACAAGGTGGTAAAACTCTCTCCGGTTCTTCTATGCTTTGCACCATTGCAAATGCCTCATTATATAGGTAAATATATGCATGCATTCTCCATGCACGTTATTCACATTAGTTGTGAATTCAACAAGTCTTCCTCATTTCAAGCTCCATGTTTGCATGCTCCTTAATTGCTTCTCCATTCCTTTGTCAAAGAATGACAGCCACACTCTTGCATTTCAACAAATGCATGCTGCACCAACTTCTCCATTCCTTTGTCAAAGTTTGTTGCTGCTACAAGTTGCCTCACAAAGATTGATGGGCATGAGGCAATAGTTTTTCTCCTCCAAATAAGGAGGGATGCTTTTACCCCATCATCTTGCTCTTATTTTTCTGGTAAAACCTAGGTGATCTGAAGTATCGGAGGAGCGCAGTCTTCAGCGATGCGCTTCGTCCCTGCAGCTTACCTTGTTAAATTGATCTGATTTCTTCCATCTTACGCTGCTAATTTCCTATGATCTTGCTCTTTGATTCTCTGTGGATCGATTGATCGTCGCTGTTTGTTTATTCGAGCTTTGAATTGCTATACTCGTTAATGATAATTTCATTCTTGTCAGAGCTTTATATAGAAGTCATCAGCAATGTGGATTTTTGTCATCTGGGTTGTAACTGAAATCTGTTCTATTGTTCTATCACAATGCTGGCATGCATATGACTTTGACCACTCCACATCTCCTCGTACTAAACTTGCCTTATCATCCTAATCCATTTATTCTTGTTCAACTGATATTAGTTGTGCGCTTGTTATTTCAGTACGTCCCTCAACATCGATCATTCGATCTACCACTACCAGATCAGAGAGAATAGCCGACGAAAAAAATTTCGTCGGCTATTCCTTCTGCCGACGAAATTTTCGTCGGCTATAATTCGTCGGAAAAACGGCGTCGGTAATACCAATGGCAGACGAAAATAACGAAATCGTCTATTCTCGAGTATGGCCGACGATATTACCGACGAAAATTAATTTTGTCGACCAAACCTTGGCAAAATATCCGACGAAATTCGTCGACTATTCTCGAGCATGGCCGACGATATCGTAAACTATAGCCGACGAATATTTGTTCTGTAATATAGCCGACGATTTCATCTATTTCGTCGGTTAGTTCGTCGGAATATATTAATATTTTAATAGGCATTTATTAGTTATAGCCGACGAAATAATGTAATTTTCGTCGGCTATAACGGTTATAGCCGACGAAAATTGGTAAAAATCGTCGGCTATAGCACTTATAGCCGACGAAATAATGCCAATATCGTCGGCTATTCTGAATTTTTGGGAAAAAAAAATTAAATTAATTTCTAAATTACCATTCCAAGCAACCTTCAAATCACAAAGACAATCCATGCATTTACACCAACAAGAAACACGTCTAAATGACTTATTATTTAATTTGTTCCAATATACATAAAATATAACCCTAATCATCACCTAAAGCACTAAAGTCCACCACGTCATCCCCAGCATCCTGCTCTCCATCATGCTCGTCATCCTCCGGAGGTTGAGGCATTGGAGGTTCAAGTAACGGCTGAAACGGGGGCGAGGGTTCAAGGGATTGTTGTTGTGCCGCGAACATATCATACCACCAGTTTTGTTGGCCGGCGTAGTTGTGTTGCCGAATTCTCTCGCATTCAGCATGCCAACTGGCCATATCCAAATGATACTGCTGTATTCTGCGGCGTTGCTCCTGTGATCTCTGGGCCTCGACCGCCAATCTTGCGGCCAATCTCTGCACTTCCCCCCTCATCTGTTGGCTCTCCCCGCCTCCCTTATTTTGACCTCCCTTAGTGGTCTTCATGAGCCCTATTCCAGAACTTCCCAAACCCCGGCAGTAGTATTGGTTTGACCGGTGTGGGAAGGCTGCGTCGAACATCCTCGCTGCCGTTTGGACCACTACCATAAAAAAGGCTTTTCCCGACGAAATAAAAAAAAACGGCCGACGAAATAAAATTTTCGTCGCTAAAAAAAAAAATCGTCGGCTATTCCCCTAGAATGGCCGACGATTTTTTTTTTCGTTGGTAAAAAAAAAAAATCGTCGGCTATATTCATATTTTGGCCGACGATTTGAATTTTCGTCGGCCTTTCTCTGAAACTTTAGCCGACGAAAATTTTTGGAAGTATGACCGACGAGTACTAGGTTTGATTTCGTCGGCTATGATTAAAAAAAAAAAAAAAAAGAACAGCTTCCATTTTCTATCACTATCGACAAACCATTGCTTCGTCCTTCAAATGCAAATGTGTCGTGAAATAAGATATGACCGAAATAATGAAATACGTCTACGGTTGAAAAATGACAAGATTCCGACAAAATCTGTGTGCCGAATGTTGCGGTTAACTGTTTTTTACTTCCGTTTTCCTATGGGTAGCCTGACGGTCGGTAAATATTTTGAGGAAAATTTTTATACGATTAGTTGCGTCTCATCGATTTGAAACTATTATCTGTTGAAGGTCAGGCAAAAAAACGTCATTTAGACAGGCCAATTACCATTTCTAAGCGTTTAAAGGGTTGACTCACCCGGTTGACCGTCCCGATCGAGCCTTTAACGTTGTCAGATGTAGTTGGATTTTTTTTCATACATGTATTTAATCTAAACGGTGATATCTGATGGTTGGAATAGTTTTTCCAAACTTTTAGATTCAAAATCGAAACATATGCACTAATGTTCCTTAACTTGTTTACTAAGTGTTTAAGTGAATGTATAGTTTCAAATAGTTACTATACGTACACTCTTCAAATGCAAATATGTCGTCAAATAAGATATGACCGAAATAATGAAATACGTCTACGGTTGAAAAATGACAAGATTCCGATAAAACCCGTGTGCTGAAATAATGAAATAAGTCAAAACCCGGTTTACTGTAGATTTGGCGTCCGGCGTCCAAATGATGATTGTGATACCATTCCGGAAAGGGAACGACGCCAGGAATCAAACACGTAGCTTTGCCACGACGTGTGGGCTTTTTCGGTCTTTCGAGTTCGTTTAGGGCCTCAAAACGATAGTTTAGTATTTTTTCATAGAATAGCCGACGAAACATTGTATTTCGTCGGCTATTCTCTAAGTATAGCCGACGAAATACAATGTTTCGTCGGCTAAACTCTTGATCCGCGCCTTTTTATTGTCCGCCGTTGGATGGCTCAGATCCGACGACTGTTGATTTTCCAAAGTATAGCCGACGAAATATATTAAATCGTCGGCTATTCTTTCGAAATCTTTTAAATCGTCGGCTATTCTCCTTCTAAATCTTTTAAATTGATTCCTCCCGCCTTTTTTCTCTCCTCATTCCCCCCCCTCCTCCGGCCTCCTCCTCCCCCTCCTCCTCTTCCGGCCTCCGACCTCCTCCTTCCCTTCCTCCTCCTCCTTCCCCTCCTCCTCCTCCTCCTCCTCCTCCTCCTCCTTCCCCTCCTTCTCCGGCCTCCTCCTCCTCCTCCTTCTCCTCCTCCGATCCGGTATTTTTTTTTGCCCAAAATGCAGTTATAGCCGACGATTTTGGCATTATTTCGTCGGCTATAATCTCTATAGCCGACGAATTTTACAAATTTCGTCGGTTATACAACTTATAGCCGACGAAAAGTGCATTATTTCGTCGGCTATAACTAATTAATACCTATTAAAATAGTAATATATTTCGAAGAAATAGCCGACGAAAATTTATGAATTCGTCGGCTATACTTAATGAATTTCGTCGGCCATACTCGAAAATACCCGACGAAAATCGTCGGCAATTTCTCCCAGGTTTGGCCGACAAAAAATATTTTCGTCGGTAAATTCGTCGGCCATACTCTACTATAGCCGACGAATTGGTTTTTTTCGTCGGCCATTGTATTACCGACGGGGTTTTCCCGACGACTTATAGTCGACGAAAATTTCGTCGGTAGAAGGTATAGCCGACGAAAAATTGGCATAGCCGACGAAATTTTTTTCGTCGGCTATTCCCTCAGATCTGGTAGTGGACATTCGATCGGTCGACCTGGCACAGGGCTTCTTGCAGATCTGCCTCTGAAATGTTCGGTTGTGTCTCCCGAACTACTTGCTGGAACACCTCTTCTTCGGCCTGGTTCACCCTCTCCTAATTGAACGGGAAAAAAATAATAATTAATATTCTAACAAATATATAATTAAGTAAAATTAATAATTAAAATTTTTAAATCGTAATCAACGACTTATGAGCTGTTCTGTCGCTTGTGGATAAGTGATCTTAAACGTCTCTACGTACGGGTTGCTATCAGGATGATCTCTAAGCGCCTCCTCCTGATATTGTGCAAATGGCCTAGAACCACCATGATGGGGGGTTGTGTTACGGCGGCTGTTCGCAGAGTTTATCCGAGACCGTTGCTTCAAACAAATAATAAAATATTAGAAAAATGCATAAAAAAATATTAGTGTAATAATTATAAAATAATTAAACTAATAATTAAAATTTTAACAAAATAAACATTTATAGTTAAGTTTAGTATTTACCTGCATAAGTGGGTTGTTGAAGTCTACTGTCTTCAACCAACGCCACTCGTACTCTCTGAACATGAACTCTGTGGGAGTACCCATACAACCACGGTTGTCGTATTCGTTAAAGTGGGAACGGAGCTCGTTCTTCCACTCTTTGAACCTACGGAAAAAACAAAACTGCATTAGAAATATTATTAATATCATAAAATATTTCAAATTATAAGATGAGGAATTCCCAACGTACCTCAAGTTCTGCATCGAGTCCGCCCAATCCTGCTTGTGTTCGGCAATCTCGAAGTATGTCTGAAAGATAATATTTTATTAGTTTTACAATTATAACAATACCGAAAATTATTAAATATTACGATAAATAAATTAAATTTTTTAAATTACTCACCGATGCGGCGTTGTTCACCTCCCTCTTGATCTCTTCGGGCACATCAGCCCACCGTGTCCACAACATAGGGACTATGTCCCTAATCAGTGCCCCCACGCAACCCGTGTAGTCGCGGCGTTTTTTCCCCTGAACCTCCTGATTAGGAGGTTCGTTGATCTGGATCCTCTCCCGGAGCGCAACAGTTCTCCTGAGCGTGTCAAAACATATGACACCTCTCGTATTCCTCGTTGACCTGCTAGCGGCTGTCCCTATCACATAAACGACGATTGGTTAATAAAATTAAATATTAGTGCGTTAATTTTAATAAAACATTTAATTAATAAATTCAAATGTTACCTGAACTCGATGACTCGTCTGTCGACTTTCTTTTTCTCCTCGCCGAAATCAGGAGGTCAGGGTTCTCAAATGGCTGCTGATGGTATGCCTCTACAACACTCACGTACTGAGGCATAGCAGGCCATATGGGCACACCACGAAAGTCGACCTCGGGTATCGCAGGAATGTTGTACGGGAGGTAGAGCTGATTTGGGAGAGTAGACCCCTCAGTCGAGTCAGCAGCAGACGTCGTCGGACTCGTCATCGGCTCCCGATGAACCTCAGGCATATGGACCTGAGGAATGTCTGCAGTTATCTCGTCCTGAAATAGCTGCCTACTGAACCTCGGAGCATCTGGCCCGACAGGGGAACGTGAACTGCTCGACGGCCGCCCCGCCTGGAGAAGGGTCTGGTGCCGAGAACTCACACTCCTCCGCGGCTGGGTGGCGGTCCTCTCAGGCTGGCTAAGGGTCCTGTCGGACTCTGCGGAACCGGGGGAACTTCCAGAACCCCTAGATCTGGAACGACGGCCTCCGAATAACTGTCTCAATGCATCGGCCATCTGCAGCTTGAGGCATTAATACATTAATTAATATTAAATTATATTACATTAAATAACAAATTCTAATTAATATAATAACCAATAATACTAACATATTTCAAAACATACTAACAAATTAATATTTAAATTATAACTAATTTTAAATAATACTAACCATTAACCTAAATATAACTATTTATATACAAATATAACTATATTTCATTATTAACATATATATAAATACAAATAACCATTTATATATTAACAAAAATATATAACAATTTATATACAATTTATATATAACAATTTATATAATTAAAATTAAATATATAACAATTTATATACCTAAATTATAACAAATATATGACAATTAAATTTATTAACAAATATATAACAAATATATAACAATTTATATAATTAAAATTAAATATATAACAAATATATAACAATTTATTATATAACAATTTATATAATTAAAATAAAATATATAACAAATATATAACAATTTATTAAAATTAAATTTATTAAAAAATATATAACATTTTATATAATTAAAATTAAATATATAACAATTTATAAAATTAAACTAAATTGAAAAAAAAAAAAAAAAATTTAACCGGATCGGAGGAGGAGGTCGGAGGAGGAGGGGAAGGAGGTCGGACGAGGAGGGAAAGGCGGAGGGGAAGGAGGAGGAGGAGGAGGCCGGCTTGGAGGAGGATTTGAGGAAGGAGGAGGATCGGAGGAGGAGGAGGCCAGAATTGGAGGAGTGTGGCGCCGCCGATTTGAGGAGGAGGAGGAGGAGCAGCGCGGCGGATTGGAGCAGGAGAGCGGCAGATTGGAGCAGCAGCAGGAGGAGGAGGAGGAGGAGGAGAGGAAAAAGTCTGCTAGGGTTCGAGAGTTTCTGATTTATAGCAGAAAGAATAGCCGACGATTAAAAAAGATTTCGTCGGCTATTCTTCAAAATAGCCGACGAAATCTTTAAAATCGTCGGCTATTCTTTGAATGTCGTCGGCTATGCTTTAAACATCGTCGGCTATACTTTAGGAGATCAGCAGCCGTCTGATCTCCGCCATCCAACGGCGGACAATAAAAAGGCACCGATCGCAAGAGTTTAGCCGACGAATTCAAATATTTCGTCGGCTATGCTTTGGAAAATTAGCAGCCGTTGGATCTGAGCCATCCAACGGCGGACAATAAGTGGATCGCAAGAGTTTAGCCGACGACATATAATTTTCGTCGGCTAAACTGTTGGTCAAACCACTAAGTCAAACCTCTAAACGCTTTAAAACGGAAATTAGTCTAGTTAGACGACAGTTTCTGGCCTGACCTTCAATAGATAATAGTTTCAAATGGATGAGACGCAACTAATCGTTTAAAAATTTTCCTCAAAATATTTACCGAACGTCAGGCTACCCATAGGAAAACGGAAGTAAAAAACAGTTAACCGTAACATTCGGCACACACATTTTGTCGGAATCTTGTCATTTTTCAACCGTAGACGTATTTCATTATTTCGGTCATATCTTATTTGACGACATATTTTCATTTGAAGAGTGTACGTATAGTAACTATTTGAAACTATACATTCACTTAAACACTTAGTAAACGAGTTAAGGAACATTAGTGCATATGTTCTGATTTTGAATCTAAAAGTTTATAAAATCTATTACAACCGTCAGATATCACCGTTAAGATTAAATACATGTATGAAAAAAAATCCAACTACATCTGACAACGTTAAAGACTCGATCGGGACGGTCAACCGGGTGAGTCAACCCTTTAAAAGCTTAGAAATGGTAATTGGCCTGTCTAAATGAAGTTTTTTGGCCTGACCTTCAACAGATAATAGTTTCAAACGGATGAGACGCAACTAATCGTTTAAAAATTTTTCTCAAAATATTTACCAAACGTCAGGCTACCCATTGGAAAACGGAAGTAAAAAACAGTTAACCGCAACATTCGGCACACAGATTTTGTCGGAATCTTGTCATTTTTCAACCGTACACGTATTTCATTATTTCGGTCATATCTTATTTGACGACATATTTGCATTTGAAGGATGAAGCAATAGTTTGTCGATAGTGATAGAAAATGGAAGCTGGTCTTTTTTTTTTTTTTTTTTTTTATCATAGCCGACGAAATCAAACCTAGTACTCGTCGGCTATTCTTTTGTCGTTTTCTGTCTAAAATAAAATATATATTTTTCAATATAGTTATGGCCGACGAAATAATACATTTTTCGTCGACTATTCTATGAGAAAAATAAAAAACCAGAAATTGAACATTAAAAATTGAACATTATATCATGTTCATATATAACCAAAATTGAACATTAAAAAAACAGAAACCCAGCAGTCAACATATATAACCAAAATTTAACCAATTTTTTTTTAAGGGGTTTGGAACCCAACCTAGCTGGGAGGCTCATCCCCACGCCCGTTCATTAGAAATGAGTGGATTACAAATGAAATGATTACAGCATCTAAATTACTTAATCCGTCGGATTGTAATCGGAATCATCGGATGAGTCTTCTTCGGTTTTTGAATTGCTCGATAGGGGTAATCTATGTCTTTCCTCACCACTAGAGTCCTCGTTAGTTTCTTCATTTGGATCAACATCAACAAGCAGTGGCTCTTCACGTCGAATCCGCACCGGCGTGTCTAGGCGAATAAAAGAGGAGTCAGGAATACCGTTTGAGTTGGGCTCTTGATACGCGGTGCCACCTTCCTCGTTCTCTTCAGCCACTCCAAGTGTAGATGCCCGGTAAATGTTGCGATGGTGGATAGTGTTGACTACTTTCCACGGGTCCCCCTTGGCGAGATCATCAAGATAAAACACTTGTTTCACCCATGTGGCTAAAACGAACGGGTCATCCTCATACCATGATGTACTAGTGTTCACAGAAGTTATGCCGTATTGATCGGTTTTCATGCTCTGCGGCCGTGTGTCAAACCATCTACACTTGAAAAGGTACACTTTCATGCCTTCCCCATAATGCAGTTCCACAACTGAATGGAGAACACCGTAATAGTCAATTCCATCATCCCCACCATGTGCCATAACCCCTGAATTTTGTGTTTTCAGTCTGACGTCTCTCTCTTCACATCGAAATAACACACCATTCACCTTGCACGTCGCATAAACTTTTGAATAGACCGGCTTCATCGCTAGCAGTCTGAGTTCGTGCGACCAATTTGGGTGATTATCATTTTTAATGAGGTCCATCTGCAACCATCAGAATCAACTATAAATATGAATAATTATACACAATAATATATAAATACGTATAGAATAATGTTAAAGTTACGTACCCAGCGGCCGAAATACTCTGCGAATGTCCGGTTGTGGTAATCGAAATCACCTCCTACTTGTTCACAGTTTAGATGTATGTTCTTCCAAAACTAAACTTCTAAACAGTTAATTAGTACCCACCAATGTGCAATGGCTACCTCATAATCTTTCAACTTGTAGGAAACTGGCATATTTCCACCGAGTACAACATCGTCGGAGAGTATGGAAAGATTGAACTGTGAAGGTACATCTTCCGGTATGCTTTCCTGTAACGCTCCTAAATACAGCTTCATGTAGGTGACGCACTCGTGCGCAATATATGCTTCAGCTATACATCCTTCAGGTGCGGATCTGTTTTGGACAAAATTAGCGTATTGTCCAAGTTGCCTATAAATCAAGTTTTTAAAGTGTTATGATAATACATTAATACTAAATCACATATATTGATGAGGAAATTAACATAAGGTATAAAATACGTACTTTTCCATCGGATACATCCAAGTGAAGTGCACAGGACCGGTAAGCAACAACTGCCGAGGAAGATGGATCATGAGGTGAGGCATGATGTCGAAAAAATTTGGAGGAAATATCATCTCAAATTTACACATGATATGAACGATGTCTTGTTGCATTTCCCGGAGGTCAGATTTTCTCACTTCCCGTGTGCATGCCTTTTGGAAAAATCTTGCCAACGCTACTAACGGCTCCACAACGTGACGGGGAAGGAACGGTCGAATGAAAACAGGGAAGAGACGTTGTAGCAGGATATGATTGTCATGACTTTTCAACCCGTAAAGATTGTTGAATTGTCTGTTCACACACTTGGCTATATTTCCAGCAAAGCCTGAAGGATACTTGGCCCAACTTATCCAATGGAAAATTTCTGATTTATGCTCAGGTTTGATGGTGTAAGGAGCTTGAGGCATTTTTCTCTTCCCTTGTTTCAACCATAATTGTTTTCTGATATTCATGTTTTGCAGATCAGTGTGAGCCTTAGGACCGTCTTTCGTCTTCCCCTCCAAGTTCAGCGTTGTGCCCACCACACTTTCAGAAACATTTTTTTCTATGTGCATAACGTCTAGGAAGTGACGGATCAGCAACTCACACCAGTACGGGAGTTCCCACAATGTGCTCTTATGTGTCCAGAATTTGTACTCCTCAGGTCTTTCAAGTATTTCGGCTACAATATCGGGATGATTGCTGAGGGGCCCAAAATCGTACTCATTAAGCACTGCTAAAATTTCTCTTCCCGTCCATCTTCTGGGAGGACCACCGTGTTCTTCGGTTTCATCAAATGCGGCAGACTCGTAACGCCAGTGGTGATCCGCCGGAAGGAACACACGATGACCCATTCTGCATATCTTGTTGCAATGAGGGGTGCTCCCATAATCGCTGAGGCACTCTAGACAAGCCTTGTATCCCCTAACAACGCTGCCCGACAACATCCCATAAGCAGGAAAATCACTGATGGTACCAATAACCATGGCATGCATCTGGAACGTCTCCTCCTTGTACTTGTCAAAAGTGGGATGACCAACGTCCCACAATACCTTAAGCTCTTCAATCAATGGTCTCATATACACATTGAGACATTTTCCTGGGTAACCAGGCCCCGGAAACAACAACGTCAACATATTATATTCCTTCTTCATGCACATCCACGGAGGAAGGTTGTAAGGTACCAAAACAACCGGCCATATACTGTATGAAAGACTCATGGTGCCGAAAGGGTTGAACCCGTCGGTTGAGAGCCCGAGCCTGACGTTTTTGACATCTGACACAAAATGAGGAAACTCATTGTTTATATGCTTCCAAGCCGCTCCGTCAGAGATGTGTGTCATGATATCTGCGTCTCCCGCGTCCCGCTCACCATGCCATCTCATAGCTTTTGCGGTGGTTTCTGACATGTACAACCGCTCAAGCCTATCTCTCAACGGAAAATACCGAAGCACTTTCACAGGTTTCCTATTGCCTGCTCCCGTCAACTTATATCGGTCAGACTGACATATCGGACATGCGTCAAGGCTAGCAAGGTCATTCCCTTCTGCATCTTTACTCCAGAAGAGAACGCAGTCAAATGCGCATGCAATGATCTTAATGTAGGAAAGCCCTAGATCTTTGAGGATACTTCGGACCTTACGGTGATTGGTAGGATTACGATGACCCTCCTCCAACAACGAAGAAGTGTACTGTAGATATTCATCCACTTGCCTGATAGTCGATTTTGTCTCGACTTTAATCCTCATTACCTCCATCACACTTTGAAGAACTGTCTTCTCAGAACTTGAAGACACAGTTGTCTGTTGCAATGCAATCAGTTTGTTGTACTTGTCAAAGGCAGCAGTGTTGACAACTTGTGGGAAGGGCAACACCGGGTCATGCATATATTGTTCCCCACGTACACCGCTTTCAAAAGGAAACACATCGTTGACGAATGCCATTGTTGGATCGTTGGATGTACTACTACTGCCCGCCTAAAAAAACTGCCCATGATCATGCGATCCATCTAATGATGGCTCACCGTGATATATCCAACGTTTGTACTTCGGCCAAAACCCATTACTCTTTAGGTGCTCCCATACTGTCCTAATCGGAAATCGACACATATCACTGCGACACT
Organism: Potentilla sterilis; assembly: GCA_963682095.1. Taxonomy (NCBI): domain Eukaryota; kingdom Viridiplantae; phylum Streptophyta; class Magnoliopsida; order Rosales; family Rosaceae; genus Potentilla; species Potentilla sterilis. The sequence continues at coordinate 19,253,763 of OY821762.1, read as the reverse complement.
TATATTTCTTACACGGGCAATAATGGTAATCATTCCCGTTTGCATTTTCCTCGACGAACTGCAAAAAATTCACAACTCTTGTAGTGTATCGTCGGTCATGCCTTGGAAGCGAAATCCAACTCTTATCCAGATCCATATATAGCCTGATAATAATATATATATATATATATATATAACTTTAATTAATAAGAAATTAATTAACACATACATATATATATATATAAATCCTTAATAATTAATTACATTACAATATATATTATTATCAACATCAACTCATATATATATATACCATTAACAACCATTATTTAAGTTACACTATATATCAACCATTATTTAAGTTAATTACACTATCAACAACTATTAATTAACATATATATATATATATATATATATATATATTTTAACACTAATTAAAATAACATCAAATTAAAACACATAATTAAACTAAAACTTAAAATCAACTCAACTAAAACTCAAAATCAACATATATACATACATTCTAACACTAAAACAACAACAAATTAAACAAAAAATCACTTAATAAATCAAAATCACTAAAACTCAAAATCAACTCAACTAAAACTCAAAATCAACATATATACATACATTCTAACACTAAAACAACAACAAAACAAAAAATCACTTACTAAATCAAAATCACTAAAACTCAAAATCAACTCAACTAAAACTCAAAATCAACATATATACACATATACGTACCTATATATAGCTCCACAATGTAAGAGAGGACGGATTTCAACAATACCCACAAATTTTTCACTCTTTCTCCCGTTTTTCCCCTTTTTTTTTTTGAAATGAGCAGCTGCTGCCCATATATGAAAATATATAGACTTATAGCCGACGAAAATGTCAACTTCGTCGGCCATACTTCCAAAAATTTTCGTCGGCTAATGTTTCGGAGAAAGGCCGACGAAAATACAAATCGTCGACTGAAATATGAATATAGCCGACGATTTTTTGAAAATACCAACGAAAAAAGGTTTCGTCGGCTATGGTTAAACTATGGCCGACGAATTTTTTTTTCCACCGACGAAAAATAAAATCGTCGGCTATTCCTTAGAATTACCGACGAAAATTTTAATTCGTCGGCCGTTTTTTTTTTTTCGTCGAGAAAACCCTTTTTTCTGGTAGTGTACCATAATTTTCTGATCAAATATATGTGTGCATCTTATGTTTACATTGACTGAAGCTAGTTATATATATCTGATCTAGTTTTATTTTTACATAATTACCAATAACTAGAATTTTGTGGTGATATTTACCGATAATAAGACCTAATTTTTTTTATACCATCAACATGGAATTAACAGTAACGGGCTGTTAACCCGTTCATGATTTAATGACATAATTAACCCTGAAAATCTATAAATTACAACTCATACCACATATATATATATATATATATATATATATATATATATCTCTCTCTCTCTCTCTATGGACTCCTCGAGGCCTTCACACTCTCTCTTACTGATCACCGTCTCCGCCGCTCAGATCACGTCGTTCTGAGCCTCTAAAAATGCAACCGCCGCCTTCACTCTCTCCCCCTCTCTCCCTCTCCTTAACTCCTGCCGCCTCTCCGGCCAAACCTCCTCCCTCAGATTCACTCTCACACGTGTGTCCGCCTCGCTGAAACTAGCCCTGCCCGCTCCGCCTCTCCCATGTCGGCCCTCCTCCGCCGCAACAAGAAGAACCACCACCACCACCACCCCGCCTAGCTGACGGCGCAGCCAGAAATCGGGAGATCTTGGAGCCTGAGGCCGGTCATGAACTCCGAAGCCCGGCGGAGTCAGGCCTTCATGGTGGTTGTCGTGCAGGTCTTCATGGTGGAGATTCGATCAGATCTGGCCGGCGAAATCAGATGGAATACGGCGGAGGTTGATTTTTGATGGCCAGCGAAATCACATAGTTATTCCTCTTGATTTCTGAGGCTCAGTGTCATTAGAAGTGTGGCGGAGGACGATGAAGATTGATTTTTGAGGCTCAGTAGCATTGGAAGCGCGGTAGAGGATGACAGATCTTGATTACTGAGGCTCAGTTGTACTGGACGCGCGGCGGAGGTGGATTTTCTGAGGGTCAGTAGCATTAGAATAGCGGCGGACGACAGCAGATGTAACTTTTCTGAGGGTCAGTAACATTTGAATCGCAGCGGAGGACGACAGAGGTGGATTTTCTGAGGGTCAGTAGCATTAGAATCTCGACGGAGGACGGCGAAGTTGAATTTTCTGAGAGTCAGTCCATTCGAGTTACATATTTCTGAATGAGGTATTTTTTAGGGTAATTTTTTAATTTATGAGTTAACGGATTCTATTAATTTTAGATGGAAATCTGCTTGTGGTAATTTTAAAAGGCAATCTTGTTATTGGTAAATATGAACATAAAATTGTAATTATGGGTAAAAACCCTTTTATTTTAAAGATCACTTAAACGGAGAGTAGTAGATAGCCCTTATATCTGAACTGATTTCAGACCTTGAACTATCCTAGAGGCGAGATCTATAGGTATTCGTGATGTAACCATGCTTCCATGAGAAAATTGTTGTTTTGCAATCGATATGTAATTATGTGTAGCCTGTATAAAAATTGGCGTACAAGTTTATTAAAGGAACTTATATTTTAGCTAGTACATGTATTTAATTAGGCAAAGGAAATCCACACACCTTTTTTTACAAACCACACACCCCTTTTAACTTCTTTTTATCTGAAAAGACCGATCTGCCCCTGTATTTAAAATAGTTAGTATTCTTAAGTATTTTTAAGTTTCAAGTATTTTTAAGACTTATATTTTACATTCTGACGGAGCGTGGTGGGCCCATGAAATTGTTTATCATACATACTATATGCACATAATTTATCATCTATACTCAAAAGTAAATAATTAATTTTAATCATTATCATTTCTTCTCAACGTTAAACCTATTTAGAGAGTATTAGAATTACTGAGAAAGAATTAAAAGATAAAAAAGAAAAATTGAAAAAATTAAAAAATTACAGAGAAAGAATTAGCAGAAGAAGACCAGATTATTGGGATCTGACTTTCAGATTTACCAAAACAATTTATATTCTGGAAGAACAGATTACAGAACTTAAGCAAGTTCATAGCATAGAACAAGAACCCCTCAACATTTTGAGCCGCGGTTAGAGCCGCAGATTAGATCCGCCCTTGATTGGTATCAGAGCCTGTTTTTGCTCAAAAACAGGTAGAAGAAAAAGGCTTATCCCACAAAGTTGACTTCTCTTACCCAACAAAAGAGAATCAAAACTCAAAAATTACCAAGCCTTTTGTATAGAAAAAGAAGGTAATAAGTGGAACTCGTGTTTTCACACAAGACATATCCAAGAAAATCAATACTCCATTGAATACGCCTGTAGAGTTCTTAACACTCTATACGACGAACAAATTCATCTCCAGAAAGAAATAGAAGTAGAAGAACTTGATCAGTCAAAGACCAAGTATAGTTGATTTTCCAGAACACTTATCTAAAAAAAAATCTACCGAGAAAATAACAGAACAACTCGAGAGATTTAATCTTAGGATTACTCAACTCAGAGAAATACAAGCAAAAATATCAAAGCTTGAAGAAAAGCTAGATTACCTGAAAGAAAAATAATATCTTGTAGATATTGAAAAGAAACTAATAAGAACAGAGAACCTTGCTAATAATATTAATCAGCAAGCAGCTGATTTAAGAAAAACGCAAGAAGACTTGAGAAAACTTTTAGAAACTGTTATATCCAGAATAGGATGAATCTAAGAGTAGATCTCAAATAAAAAAGGAAGACAGAAAAAGCTCTAAGTCTGTATTTTCCTACTGATAAACTTGCTGAAAACGTAGAGCCAATTATACATCAGCAAAATTATAGCAATATATATCTCCAAGAAATAGGAAGAGATATAGAAGAACAATTTCAAGAAATAAACGCAAGAATCTCAAATCTACAAAAGAGTGTAGAAAAAATAAAAGAGAACTCTATCGTTGAAAGAATCAACGAAGAAGAACTCGCTCTTACAGTAGCTAGTAAAATTATCATACCTTCACCAAAGGCAGAAAGCGGATTAAAATTTAGTAAACCTAAATTACTCAAATGGAAAGCATCCAAAACATCGAAAAGAGACATAAAAATGCTAGGGAAAATGGCTGAATTGATCACTGAAGTATGCCCCATTCTAAACTTTGCTCACTGAAGTTTGTCCAATATCACTTTGCTCACTATCGAATTACACTTGTGTTCACTTTGATCACTCCGTCTAAATCAGACGTTAAAATTTTGCTTATGCCGTTAAAAACAATGCACGTGCCACTCACGTGCAAATCTTAAGGACATTTTGGGAATTTCATTAGTTTACTCCCATTTGTTTTCGTTTTCACCATCTTCTTCATTTTCTTTCGTTTTCGTTCACTGTTGCAGCTGCTGCTGCTACCAATGCCAGAAGATTGTTCAAGTGAAAAGTTCTGCACATCATTCTTGGTTTTCAAACCATAGCTGGAGCAAGAATCAGAGTACGAACTCCCATACTTTCCATGAGTTCGGGCTGTACTGACCTCTTCCTCATCATAATCATCTTGCTCTTCTTCCTCTTCCAAGCTCAACAGTGCATCAATATCATCTGAATCCTCCTTCAGAGATGAAGATGTTTCTCTATTCTCATTATTTCCCTCATTCAATCCTAAATTGTCTTGCATGTAAGCTGCACAGATGTCAAAGGCAGGACCAGATATTTTGTGGGCAATTGCAGGATTGAACATAATCTGACTGCGATGATCAGTCTGGTCGAAGATTATGAAATTCTTCGGACAGATTTCAGAGGTTTGAAATTCAACACCATGGAAGGGTTTGTAGTGCATTGCATCATGAGGTAAAACAGTACCAAATGGAGATGCCACTGGCATATGCAAGTAGTTATTACCCAGTTGATTTGCAAAGGGCGGTGCTGCCTTGTTTGGGTCAAATGCTTGGTCACTCTGCATCAGAGATCCTAAGTAACAAAAGCTGAAGAGGTGGAGCTTCAACTTGATTAGAAGATACTACAACTTCGACTAAGCTTTATAGAGTTGCTTTGAGTTTCAATTCGTTATCTGGGTCTTTCCCTATCAGTCTTACTCACTCACCTTCCCTTACTTTCCTTTCGATTAGTCACAATAATCTATCAGGAAACATACCAAATGAAATAGGGGCTCTCTCGAATCTTATGATACTAGATTTGTCCAGCAATGCTATCAAGGGAAGCTTGCCTGCTAGCATTGGTAAATTGCAAAACCTCTCTATTCTCAACTTGAGCAGAAACCAAATTCAGGGTCCAATTCCAACTTCTGTTGCAAACATTTCCACTCTTGCACAGCTTGACTTGTCACTAAACAATCTCAGTGGTGCAATTCCAGCTTCTTTAGCTAATCTTCCGCAACTTGGTTATATCGTAGTAATCATGAAGCTTCAATGACACCACATCAATTGGGCGCTTGATTATATCGTAGTAATCATGAAGCTTCAATGACACCACATCAACAGGCTTTTTGAAGACCCAGGAGTACTTGTACTTCATCAGCTTGGACAATATCTTCGAAAACACGGCCCTTCCTTCAGAATCTTTGAAGACCCAGGATGTTTCTCTCGCCTGAACTTTCATCGGCCCTTCCTTCAGAATCTTCGAAAACACCGAGCAAACTCCAGCAATGATCATGTGCTCCACGCTTTCCGGGTCCCTGCCGAGTAACCCCAGGGCCTCGGCAACGTACTCTTGGCCTTCAACCTTGCCCTCCTTGACCAATTTCAACAACGGCCCAACTCCTCCTTCCTCAATAATCAGCTTCCCATACCTGTCATTATCCTTAGCCAAAGAAACCAGCGACGCCGCCGCGTCGGATCGGGCTTCAAGGGAGCCAGTGTGGAGAATAGCGATCTGCTCCCAAATGAGGCCCAGAATGGGCTCGTTGGCTGCGATTGGCGGCAGGCCCAAGTACCCATCTTCCCTTATATCCGCCGGAGCCGAGACTCTGAGCAGCCACGACACGTCGCCGATGGAATTCTCGAGCTGCGACGACATTTTCCTGAACTGCGCCGCCGGGATTATGGTGAAGAGCCGCATCATTATCCCGTTGGCTCGGCATTTCATTACTAAAGACAGAGCCTTCTCCAGCTCCTGCTCGGTCTCATCGATGATCCTGGCAGCCTGCCGGAGTAGACCCGCAAGCTTCTCCGTCTTGGATTTCAGCTCCTGGCAGTCCTACTTCGACGAGCTGGCCTCGTCCGCCGCCTTGGTCACTTGATCCGCTAGTTGGATCGGCTTCACTATGTCTGCCATGGCCGGCACCACACGGCAGACCCAAAAATCGGATTTGACTGAAGATCAAGAGACCAAACGCGAAACCAAACCAAAGTGTTTGCTAATAGACTCAAAAACCAACGAAACTGATAGAAATGTGAGTCAGGTTCGGAGAGGCTTTGTTGGGTGCGGAATAGTCTGCAACTCGTGGACGAGTTCTACGAAGAAAAGCGAGGACAGGTCAAACGTGTTCTTCTCGGTTTATATAATTGTCTGCTGCCCCCACCGCACTTCTTCTTCTTCCTTTTCTTTCACTTCCAGGTCAAATGTCAGTTTGGTGAAATTCCCAAAATGTCCTTAAGATTTGCACGTGAGTGGCACGTGCATTGTTTTTAACGGCATAAGCAAAATTTTAACGTCTGATTTAGACGGAGTGATCAAAGTGAACACAAGTGTAATTCGATAGTGAGCAAAGTGATATTGGACAAACTTCAGTGAGCAAAGTTTAGAATGGGGCATACTTCAGTGATCAATTCAGCCATTTTCCCAAAATGCTAAGTAGAATACTCAGTAAGAGATACACTGTGCCACATGTACAGCTCATTAATGCTGAAGAATTTGAGTATAATGAAATTGAATCTAATGTGAGAGAAGCATCAGCTCCGAAGTTTAGCTTTAACGAAATCTACAAAAGATGATCGTTTAAGCTAGATTCACACAGATTCAAAATACTAGAGCTAACAATCCCAGCAACTGGTGGTGAAACAAACATTAGGTTAATCACTCCAAAAGAAGTGAGTGAAGCCTTCCAGAAAAAATATAATTACATGCACATTGGTGCAGTACAAGTATCAGTAAAACTCTTAGCAAGAGATGAGATAGACTGTTCAGTCTTGTGTATTTTACAAGATGACAGGATAACAGATTTTAAGAAAAGTCTGTTAGGAATGGTAGAGGCATTCCTATGCAACCAGGTTGCATACTTTAGTGTCTTCCCAAACTTCACCACTTATCTAAAAGATGCAGCACATTGTTTGAGATTTCCATGAAGCAAGGAATGATAGAACTAGCTGTAGATTATAGAATTTACTACAAGCTAATGAGCTCCAACGTAACTCCTAACACCAGGTTTATTAACAGCCCGGGTACCACGACATCAATCCTTACTAATCCTAGAAATAATTCTCAACAGAAACATATCACCAATTGGGATGAAGTCTCATTCCCTAGAGAAGGCAGTTTAGCTCCCCCTGATAGGCAAATGCAAATCACCAATGCATCTATCTATGAAGATACAAAGGGAAAGATAAGTCTCCAATTCCATAGACATTCGTTTGCAAACTATGAGCAACCAAGCACTTCAGGAGGAATTCAGGAAGAAAACTTCGAAGAAGAAGATCTAAAAAGACCTATAAGAATGTTTAAAAAACTATAAGCACAAGCAGCAACTTGTGAATCCATAGAAGGATTAGAATAAATTATAAGAAAAATCTCTTTAACCCAAACAGAGAAAAAGAAAAGAAAAATACTATCTTACCAAGCAGCTAAAGAGGAGCCCGGAGAAACCTCCGTAGATGCAGAAACACCCATGGAGGCAGAAACAAGTAATACTCAAGCAGGACCACTAGGAGGAAATACTATAATCCAAAACATTACCAATAATCCTACCAAGATCATTAGAGAAGATAAGGTCAAACTTTCTAAAGAGCAAGCACCTACAGGAAAGTTAGGAGAAAGAAGCTCCCAGAAGTACATTCCTACATATCTAAAATGGGGACAACCAGTCTCCGATAGAGGTGTCTATCTAGACCTAGTTAGAGTAAGAGATAAGAGAAAAGCAATAGATAACTAGGTTGCTAGTCTAAGATTAACCCAAGCATTATTACTATCCAAATTTGCCTACGAAGATGCTTATGCATATTATGAATCGACCTTAATAGGAATAGTCCAGAAATAGTACAATACCTTTAAGAGAAGTTCAAAATGGGTTGACTGGGCAACCAAGTTAGCTCAGACTAATGATCCGATGGATTTTGCTATTCTCATATATGGACAATTTTGTGGAGATATAACAGGGCATAGTGAGTAATCTAAAGAAAGAGCTAAAGCAAATATCCAAAAATTAAGTATCTGTAATATGAGATACTTTGAAGAATATACAAATGAGTTCCAGAATTATTACTGTACAATTGGAGAATTAGAGAACGAATAACTCATTAGAACTTACTACAGAAAATTACTAGAACCCCAGAATAATGTTGTAGCACAATCCGTTGAAGAAAACCTTTTTTGATGTTTTACTATTGGACGTATAGCAGAAAGAGTAAGAGATCTCTTAAGAAAACAATGCACAGAAAACCAAAAGTGTAGAACAGCTAAGAAGCAACTCAGAGGAGTTGAGAACATGTGTCCAAAAATATTAGGCAATCCAACACAGTGGGGATGTCATACTTACACAGAACGAAAAAGTAAAGGCAAATTCAAAAATAGGAAATATAAGAATAACTTTATTCCTAATAGGAAGTATAAGTTCTGGAAAAGTTTTAACAAGAACAAAGAAAAAGTATCTCCTAGAAATAGAATCTTTAAGAAAAAACAAGTTAAACAAAATCCTGCAGTTAAACAAAATCCTGCAAGAGAAACAAAGTCTTGTAGATGTTGGCTTTGCAAAGCAGAAGGACATTATGCTAATAAATATCCTAAAAAATAAAAAAAGACATCTAAAGCTCTTATAGTAGAATACGATGAAGCTATAGAATACGCAAACCTAAAGAGTTTCGAAGTAGCCTATTCTCATGAAGAAAATGAACCTATATATTCTCTTGAGTATTCATCGGAAAGTGACACAGATAGCACTTTAGATGATTCTGAAGAAGATAGTCAACGTCCTATGTTTATGTTAATCCAAAATTGGAAACAAGAAAATACAGATAGCATCAATAAGCTAGAATTTCTACCAAATCCCGGAACCTTTACGTGCGACTATTGTAGCTGCTATGATAGCAACACAGTTCCCATGTATTGTAAAGAAACAGGAGAAACTTACCATAAAGAATGCTTCATAGCTGAAGTAAGAAGAAAAACAAGAGAAAATGATGCACATATACTAGTAGATCAAGAATATGATGTATTCTATGATCAAAATCAAAAGAAAGATCTCGAGGATGACCTCAAGAAAATACAGGATTTCAAAAATAACTCTAAGAAAATAAAGTTGATAACTTCATCGAGGCAAGAACAAAAAAAAAATGATCCTCCTCAATAGAGAATCAATCATTTCATAGAAATCTCTGAAAAGGAGATACAACGAGTCAAGCAAGTGCAGACAATCATATATAGCAACTACATTACAGTAGGGCTAAAATTTCCTGGATACAAAAAATATCATCTACATGCTTTTGTAGATAATAGCTCAGGATACAGTCTTGCTAAGAAATATGCCATACCAGAAGAATATTGGGAGAAGTCTGATAGAAACGTTACCGGAATAGGAATGGGAGATAATGAATTCACAATGACTCACATTGCTTGAAATGTCAAGATTTCTATAGGAGGAGGAACATTTATCTTCCAAAGAATCTGGCAAAGTGAAGCCCAAGGAGCCGATCTGCTAATAGGGAATGATTTCCTACTTCAGCAGAAGTTAATTCAAACCATCGAAATGATAGGGCTTGAAAAGAATAATAGGTTCTACTGAGAACCTACACTTATCGACGCAATCAGGATTGCAAATACAGGATTCACATAGCAATATCAGAAGTCGTCAGCAAAGCGTGGCGATCAAAACCCAAAACCACCCTACAAACCGGTTGTGCAACCGGTACTAGCTTTAAAAGAATTCCAAGAAATTATACCAAATGAAGCAATAAGTATAGAAGACTCAGAATCAGAGGAAGAACCTCAAGATTCAGAAAGCTCAGATGGTGAAAAAGAATTCATTAAAGAACACAATTTAAAAATATATATAAACAAGATAGAGCAAAAGAAAATCTCTAACCTTGTCGAAATAGAAAATCTACTTAAGCCTATAATCAGTGAAGATCCCTAACTATATTGGGAAAGAGATCTAGTATATTGTCAGCTAAAGATGCATGACGCAAATGCAATATGTCATGTCAAGGCCATTCCTTACTATAAAGATGAGGATAGAAAAGAAATGGAAAGCCAAGTTCAACAATTACTTGAAAAGAAACTAATTAGGCCCTCAGACAGCCCTCATCATGCTCTTGTATTCCTGGTTAGAAACCACGCAAAGCAATTAAGAGGAAAAGCAAGAATGGTAATACATTATAGAGATGTTAATAAAAAAAATAGTCAAGGATGGCTATCAAATAGCACAAGTAAGAGTACTCATCAATAGATTGAAAGGAGCAAAGATTTTCTCAAAGTTCGATGCAAAATCAGGCTTTTGACAAGTAAGGATGCATCCTGATTCTATAGCCCTAACAGCATTTGGAACTCCTCAAGGACATTATGAGTGGCTTGTAATGCCATTCGGTCTTAAGCAAGCTCCATCTATCTTTCAAAGAAAGATTGATAACATTTTTAAGTCATATTTAGATTTCTGCATAATTTACATTGATGACATTCTTATTTTCTCTAAAATTATGAATGAACATCTGGAACATCTTGAGCAGATTTGCAAAATTATGGTCCAGAAAAGAATCATCCTTGGACATAAGAAAATTCATCTCATAAAAGGAGAAATAGATTTCTTGGCATACATGTAAAATATGGAGAAATTCGTCTTCAAGAACATATAGTTAAGAAAATTAGTCAGTTCTCTGACAATATTCCAGATGCAAAATCTCTTCAGAGATTCTTAGGATTTGTCAATTTTGCTAGAGATTTTATTCCTCAAGTGAGTGGTCTCACGGCTCTCATTTCTCAAAAAACGAGCTCAAAAAAGAAATAGTCATTTACAACAGATGATAGTAACACTGTTAAGAGAATCAAAGAACTCACAAAGCACATCCTCCCTTTACAGTTACCAGAAAAAGGTGACTTAATCGCTTTGCAGACTAATGCAAACAATTATTACTGGACATGAGTAGTTTTAGCAGTCACGCCAGATACAAATCAAGAAAAAAATTATAGATTCATGTCAGGAAAGTTCAATCCTACAGAATTGAATTATTCCACAGGGGATAAAGAAGTTCTAGCCTTTATAAAATCCATTAAAGGGGCAGAAGCCTTTTTAGGAAATAAATTTCTAGTTAGAGCTGATAACAAAAGAGTAAAAAACTTCAAAAACTATAAACTCACAGATGCAGCTGATAGAGGAAGAGTTCTTAGATGGCAAATATTTTTAACACAATATGAATATGATGTTGAAATGGTTGCAGGAGACAAGAATTATCTTCTTAATGCTCTTACAAGGGAAATTGCAATGTTTGAAAGAAGTGAAGGCCGTAACCCCAGAAGTAGGAGACCAGAGTAAGAGCCTGAGGAAAGAAGAAGACCAAATCTGGAAGAAAAAAGACCAGAATTTGAAGATAGAAGGAAGCCAGACTTAGAAGACAAAGAAAAACCCCAAGAAAGGAAATGGAACGCAAAATCCATGTGGGAAAAGTACAAGGGAGGAGATAAAACTGTTGGACCCTTACACGATGGACCAGGCTACCAATACATTGTATCCTACTCTCCTGCATAATCAAGCAAAACCTCTGAAAGAATTCACCCAGATCAAACAGAATGGGATGATCATCAAGATAATATAGCATCCCCACAAGAAGGTACTCATTCAGAAGATGAGAAAAAACTCTTAGATGAGTTTCTGCAGCATCCAAGAACTTCTGAAGATAAATTCCAAAGAAGGTCATCTAGGCCTTTTCCAACAACATGACCAGTTCATGATAGGTTAGCAGCCTTCAAGAAGAGACAACCAGTTGTAACTGGTATAACCAAAATATTCAATCATCCGATGAGAATCTATGAGAAGCCAGTGTTTAGAACCAGTAAAGAACTGCAGTTCAATCAGAGAATCATTAAGGATAATATCCTGACTGCCTCTAGAGATCAGAATGAAGCTCTGGTGCTTCAAGCTTTAGAAACTTTAGCTGAAGAACTGTCTAGCTACAGCATGAGGGTAAAAGATCAAGAACCTGAAAATGCCATCAAGACTCAATATCTTGAAAATCATGAGAGCGCAAAAATTCCTATAATGACTTTATCAGAATTAGAATGGTTCCGTTTTCATAATCTTTTAGGAGATTTTAAAAATAGGAAAGCCCTCCAGTCAACTTTATAAGTAGTAGCAGGTCTTTATTATGGAAGATATATGGTTGATATTCAAGCAGAACATCCCCAGAGACACAAGCTGTGGTTAATAGAGAACGGTTTTGTTCATAATCTGTGGACAAAAACCAAAGAAGACCTAGAAGGTATTCCTGAGATAATTTACAATATGGTCAAGAATATTAGACCAGAAGGATGCATTATAACGTTGAAGTTCATTTCAACCCCTCCAGAATGGACGATTGAAGGAGGACATAAGAGTTACATTTCTCCTTATCATTATGTTAGAATAATCCAGAGTAGAATGTGCAAAGACAATTCATCGTTGAGAAATGGATCACCAAACCAGAGTATCCCTTGGATGAAAGCCATGCCAATAAACTTTATACAAAGGTTGGTCTGAAAAGATCAGTATACCACTCTTCTGGCTAGTGGAGAAAAAATAATGGTTGCTAGTTACAATCATCCTTCTCCAGAAAATTGTGATTTCCATAAAGCCTTAGAAATGAAAGAAATTGATAGAACTCTGGCCACCACCACGTGGATGGAAAAGATAGAAGAAGAACAAAAGCACAAAGTGCTTTATGACTCAGATATGGAATCTGAGGAAGAAGGAGAGTATACAGACTCAGGAGCATAATTTCAAGATGAAGAAGCACATAACATCAACAACATGATGGAAGGTTAGGTTGCCGACGCATAAAGACACAACCTTTAGATAATGGTTTGCCAGTTCTAAAGCATCTTTGAATAAGTGGAGGCTGTCGACGCTTGAAGACAAGTTTCCTTAGCATAATAGAGGCCAACGTCTTTTTCAGCTTTATTTAAAGATAAGATTCCTCTTATCTTCAATCTCAGAAGAGTTTTGAAGGAAGTTTTGAAATTCGAGGCTTTTATAAGAAGTGAAAACCCTCAGAGGAAGGCAATCGAAAAAAGAAGGAAGAAAGACCATTCTGAAGATTTAGAGTCTGTCTAGAATAAGTGGTGAGCAAAGTGTGAGATAAATAGTGAAAATAAAGAGTGTGAGATTGTGTGATAGCGTGAGTGTGCTACTATACCAAGTGTGGTGTGCCTTTATTTACAAGTAAGTTTGTATTTCCATATCTGATATGAGTAGCTAAACAGTTTTTAACTGTTTACCTAAGAGTGAGGCTCTGGGTTATGTATATACAGTTATGTTTGAATAAATAAGTTTCAGTTGGTGTTCTCCATATCCGTCGAGAATTCTAGTTTTGTTTTAGAATCTTTCTCAAACCCCAGGTGGAGGTTTACCTCCTAGGAGTGGTATCTGAGACAGTTAATTTTTGTTTTGATTAAACTAGAATTTAAAGAAACTCTTATTTGTTTTACTAGAACTTAAGAAAGTCTACAGACTAAGACAGCAGTGATTCCGCCAGTAACCGATTAGACAGAAGGTCGTTTAGGTGTGTTGGCATGTTGAAGGCTAGCTCTTAGAAGGATAGGTAATTAAGTTTTAGCAAATAAGTAAGTACGTAAAAAAAAATTTAAAATAAAATAAAATAAATGTTTATAGTTAAAAGAGTATTTTGGGAAGTTCATAAGATAAAGTTTGTAGATTTCAATTTGGGGTGTGCCAACTTCAGCCCCTTTAATTATCTTGGCATTGGTGCTAAATTAAGTTGAATGAATATATATAGGGTTGCTCTCTCGCTCTCTCTCCTCAGTCTTGAGGAACAATCACCTCCCTTTTCTCTCCCTTGTTGTGGCTTTACCTCGATGCGTCGTCCGACGGGATAGGAAAAACCTCACTGCTGGTTTTCTATTAGAGATCTAATAAACCACGCGGATATGTGCAAAGGCACAACGATATATCACAATTGATTTAAGCACTTTACCAGCAAAGCAATAATAACCGGAAAACTCAAAACATTTTATTTACATTTAGGGAGAACGTACAAGAACAATTTACAGAGAGAGATGGATGTTAAATACATGTGAGTAATGAACACGTAGGATTAGTTAATTAGGCAAAAATTTCTTCTGGGATTGTTTGCAGAGCAGGGCACCAACAAATTTGGCGCTTATGCAATTTTCTCAACAAATTTAGGCGTTCGTCTATCGACAATGTTGCCGATACTTCTTCGTAGTCACCTACACCGTTTTCATCATCATCATAGTAGTTGTTTTTGTTGCTGTTGCTGTTGCTGTTGTTGGTGGTGGTGGTGGAGGTGGGGGTGGTGGCGGTAATATGATTCCTTATAAGTTCCAGGACTTTCTCCAAACCTTCTTCTCTCACTAGAAACTTCATCCTCACAATCTCATCGTCTTCATCGTCTTCCGGAATCGAATGGGAAATCACCTTGATATCGTTGATTACTCTTGTAATGGTATGTGCTCTCCTTAGTACATTGTCATTGCTCTTGTTCTTCTTGTGAGATCGAGGTGATCTGAAGTATCGGAGGAGTGCATTCTTCAACGATGCCCTTCGTCCCTGCTTTCTTTGTGAACATGACCTCATTTCTTCCATCTGGACAGGTATCCAATTATCAAGCTCTTTAATTTGTTTCTCTGTGGATTAATTCTCTATTATCCAATTATCTGGATCTGAATCTGTTTCTCTGTGAATTGATTCTCTGTTTATATGTTTGAG
The DNA here is from genome assembly GCA_963682095.1 of Potentilla sterilis. Lineage (NCBI taxonomy): Eukaryota > Viridiplantae > Streptophyta > Magnoliopsida > Rosales > Rosaceae > Potentilla > Potentilla sterilis. The sequence goes on along the minus strand of OY821762.1, from coordinate 19,238,633 downwards.
CTTTGAATATATATCTATACTCCCTCGTCGATGAGAATTTCTTGTCTGAGGTTTATATAAATATCGGCCTTGTGGAATTTTGTCAATTGCGTTGTAACTAAAATCGGTTTCATAATTCCATTAAAGTGCTGGCAATATGCAATTGACGTTGACCACTCGAATGTAACTAACCAAATCATCGTAATCCATTTACTATTGTTCAACTGATTTTAGCTGTGTGCTATGGATTCATATCATGATTTCAGTTTGTCATTTACATCAACAACAGTATTCTCATCAATTTAAAGCTAATTTAGTCTATGCATATGTGTGCATATTGTTCTTAGATTGACTGGAAAGTAGTTGTAAATGATTAAGTTTATCTTTCTAATTAATCTTATTTGTAGTTAAGATTAGTATTGACACGTACGCATGCAATAGACGTCTATTTGTATTTATTTAAAAGATCGTTGGCAATTTACCAAATATTTTTTTGACAAGATTAATATTGCACACATTAATTCAACATAGTGCTATTCCAGGGACTTACAGCCACCAAGTGACATAGTTTAATTTACATGCGAAATTCACAAAGATTTGCTAACTTCAGTATATTCTAACAAATAATGTTGGTTGTCCTTATCTACCTTGTTTAGAGCAACTTTAACAATATTAGCCATTTTTAGTCAAATTTGGGTCAAAATAGCTAAAATGTCATTTTGGCTAGCTAATTTAAAAATATATTTGTATCAGTTCTCTCTATTTTAACTATTTTGAACTCACATATCAATTAAATTTTTAAAAACATGATTTTAAATATAGTTATATATTACATAGAATCATCTAAAAGGAATGTATAAAACTATAGAGAGCCTCATCTCGCTCTCTATATTTAGGAGCAAGATAGTTAAAAGTTAAAATGGCTAGCCACTTAGGAGTCTGGTGGAGCTCACTACCAGATACGGGGGAATAGCCGACGAAAATTTTTTCGTCGGCCATTCCATTTTTTCGTCGGCTATACCCTCTGCCGACGAAAATTTCGTCGGCCATAAGTCGTCGGTAATACGCCGTCGGTAATACCAATGGCCGACGAAAAAAAAAATTTCGTCGGCTATAGTTAAATATGGCCGACGAATCCAAAAATTCGTCGGGCAAACGTGGGAGAAATAGCCGACGAATTTCGTCGGGTATTTTTGAGTATGGCCGACGAAATCCATTAAGTATGGCCGACGATTTAATAAAATTTCGTCGGCTATTGTGTTTTAACTATAGCCGACGATTTAATAAAATTTCGTCGGCTATTTCCTCGAAATATATTAATATTTTAATAGGCATAATTAGTTATAGCCGACGAAATACTAGAATTTTCGTCGGCTATACAACTTATAGCCGACGAAAATTGGTAAAATTCGTCGGCTATTCTTAAATTTTAGGCAAAAAAAAAATTAAATTATGCTTTGGATGGAGGAGGGGAAGGAGGAGGGGAAGGAGGAGGAGGAGGCCGGAGGAGGGGAAGGAGGAGGAGGAGGCCGGAGGAGGAGGGGAAGGAGGAGGTCGGAGGAGGAGGAGAAGGAGGAGGGGAAGGAGGAGGCCGGAGGAGGAGGAGGAGGGGAAGGAGGAGGAGGCCGGAGGAGGGGAAGGAGGAGGAGGAGGAGGGGAAGGAGGAGGCCGGAGGAGGAGGAGGAGGGGAAGGAGGAGGAGGAGGAGGAGGAGGCCGGAGGAGGGGAAGGAGGAGGAGGAGGAGGGGAAGGAGGAGGGGAAGGAGGAGGCCGGAGGAGGGGAAGGAGGAGGAGGAGGAGGAGGCCGGAGGAGGAGGAGGAGGAGGAGGAGGGGAAGGAGGAGGCCGGAGGAGGGGAAGGAGGAGGAGGAGGAGGAGGAGGAGGAGGAGGAGGCCGGAGGAGGGGAAGGAGGAGGAGGAGGAGGGGAAGGAGGAGGAGAAGGAGGAGGAGGAGGAGGAGGCCGGAGGAGGGGAAGGAGGAGGAGGAGGAGGGGAAGGAGGAAGAGGGGGGGAAGGAGGAGAGAAAAAAGGCGGGAGGATTTAAAAGATTTAGAAGGAGTATAGCCGACGAAATAAAAGATTTCGTCGGCTATACTTAGAGAATAGCCGACAAAATATTTTAATTTCGTCGGCTATTCTCTAAGTATAGCCGACGAAATATTTTATTTCGTCGGCTATACTTTGGAAAATCAACAGCCGTCGGATCTGAGCCATCCAACGGCGGACAATAAAAAGGCGCGGATCAAGAGTTTAGCCGACGAAATATTTGAATTCGTCGGCTATACTTAGAGAATAGCCGACGAAATTTGAATGTTTCGTCGGCTATTCTATGAAAACATACTAAAATGCCGTTTTGAGGCCCTAAACGAACTCGAAAGCCCGAAAAAGCCCACACGTCGTGGCGAAGCTACGAGTTTGATTCCTGGCGTCGTTCCCTTTCCGGAATGGTATCACAATCGTCATTCGGACGCCGGACGCCAAATCTACAGTAAACCGGGTTTTGACTGATTTCATTCTTTCGGCACGCGGATTTTATCGGAATCTTGTCATTTTTCAACCGTAGACGTATTTCATTATTTCGGTCATATCTTATTTGACGACATATTTGCATTTGAAGAGCCTACGTATAGTAACTATTTGAAACTATACATTCACTTAAACACTTAGTAAACAAGTTAAGGAACATTAGTGCATATGTTCCGATTTTGAATCTAAAAGTTTGGAAAATCTATTCCAACCGTCAGATATCACCGTTAAGATTAAATACATGTATGAAAAAAAATCCAACTACATCTGACAACGTTAAAGGCTCGATCGGGACGGTCAACCGGGTGAGTCAAACCTCTAAACGCTTTAAAACGGAAATTGGCCCGTCTAAATGGCGTTTTTTTGCCTGATCTTCAATAGAGAATAGTTTCAGATTGATGAGACGCGACTAATCGTATAAAAATTTTCCTCAAAATATTTACCGACCGTCAGGCTACCCATAGGAAAACGGGAGTAAAAAACAGTTAACCGCAACATTCGGCACACAGATTTTGTCGGAATCTTCCCATTTTTCAACCGTAGCCGTATTTCAATATTTTGGTCATGTCTTATTTCACGACACATTTGCATTTGAAGGATGAAGCAATGGTTTGTCGATAGTGATAGAAAATGGAAACTGCTCTTTTTTTGTTTTTTTTTTTAATCATAGCCGACGAAATCAAACCTAGTATTCGTCGGCTATGCTATTCTTTTGTCGTTTTCTGTCAAAAATAATCGTATAATTATTTTTCTTAAAACTTATGGCCGACGAAATACTTAATTTTCGTCGGCCATTGTTCGTAAATAATTATTTTTAAAAAACGTATGGCCGACGAAATAATTAATTTTCGTCGGCCATTGTTCGTAAAATAATTATTTTTAAATAATTTATGGCCGACGAAATAATTAATTTTCGTCGGCCATTATTCGTAAAATAATTATTTTTAAAAAAACTTATGGCCGACGAAATAAAAAAGTTTCGTCGGCCATTCTTCCAAAAGTTTATAGCCGACGAAAACTTTAAATCGTCGGCCATTATAGGAGTATAGCCGACGATTTTTCATTTTTACCGACGAAAAAAAAAATCGTCGGCCATTCTATGGGAATGGCCGACGAAATTTTTTTTTTGCCGACGACAAAAATTTTCGTCGGCCATTCTTGGGAATAGCCGACGAAAAAAGTGTTTCGTCGGCCGTTTTTTTTTTTTTTCGTCGGCAAAGCCCTTTTTTCTTGTAGTGGCTCTTAATTTTGATATAAAAAAAACTAAACAGACTCTCTAAAATAGCTAAAAAGTAAAAATAGAGAGTCTGCTAAAAATGCTCTTAGGTAGTAAGACGTACTTTCGAGTTTTGACGTAATTAATTGGGAAAAGACCACTTGAACAAAAACAGGGTTTTTTTTGCCTTGTCCAATGTCTATATCCCAGTCCAACGAATCTTGGGAAAATGTCACAACTACCCTAATTAATGTAATTTAGTCCTATTGAAACAGTACAACTCAAACCCTAATTAACCAATTCATATTAACCTCTCTCTCTCTCTCTCTCTCTCTCTCTCTCTCTCTCTCTCTCTGTCTCTCTCTCCCAATCCCACCCGCCGCTGTCCGTCTCCCTCCGCTACCTTGGCAGCAAGACCCAAATCATCTCCGTCGACCGCAATTTCGACCTCTCCAAGCTCCGCTCTAAGATCGTCGACCTCTCCCCGTCAACTCTGGATCGGCCTCCTCCGCCGCCGCCATGCTGCTCCGCCTAAACTCTGACGACGATGTCTGCCGCCTGTTTTTGACGCCTTTGAGAAGCTCAAGAGCTGCGGTAAGTCTCCTCCCTCGCCTCCTCCAACCGAACTCAGCCACGTCATGGCTCCTCTTCCGGCTTCTCCTCCTCCATCGTCTCCGACCTCTCCCAAGGCAGTGGCCTGTACTTCACCCGCATCCGCATCGGCACTCCCTCGAAATACCTCTATAGGGTTTAGTCCATCAAGGACCTCGTCACTGACGCCAACTTCGACTGCTCCACCACTGAGTTCTCCCTCTAGGCCATGGACTTTAGCCACGTGGCGCTCGTCGCTCTGCTTCTCAGATTTGAAGGGTTTGAGCGCTACCGCTGCAACCGGAGCATCTCCTTGGGATGATTGGTGGTGTTGGATCTGTGTTATTTAAAAATGGAGTTTTATTGTCTTGTCTTTGCTGCATTCAGTATCGACATGCGTAAAGTTTCTGTATTTTTGGCCTCGACTTGAATAATACAACTTTCATATTCACTTTTCTTAGGGGTTACTGGGGGTCAGTAACATGATTACTGAGGGTCAGTATCATGATTACTAGGGGTCAGTAACTTGATTACTGAGGGTCAGTATTATGCTTACTGGAATCTGTAAGTGCTTACTGGGGGTTAGTAACCTGATTACTGGGGGTCAAGCTTTCCTTTAGACTTTTGAAGCATGGATCAGCTGTAATGGACCTAAAGACTTGTTGGACATGTCCGTACTAACTTAATGAGAAGATTCAAGTCCAAGATCAGGCCAAGAAGAGTCTAGAAGAAAAGAATTCGGATAACAAGAGAAAGAAAAATAATCTTGATTAATTTCGGGAAAATTCCTGTGCACGTCTCTCAACTTCCACGGACTCTCCAGGACAGCTCACAATTAATCAATATTCGAGCCTTATATAGATAGAAATCTAGGGAGTCTAGTTTCCTAATCAATTGGAATCACCTTAATAGATATTTTCTAGAGAGTTATGATGTAATCAATGCACAGAGGTCATTCTGCCGAATTCAGAAAATCGAGAAAAACCTAAACCAATTCGGTTTTGGTTTGTGGCCGGCTTCTCTAGGTTATTTCCTCTATAAATAGCCATGTAATAGTCAGAAAAAGATATCTCTTCTCTCTCACTTTCACAAGCCAAAACTCTGCCAACTCTCACCACAATACCAAAGAAATATAAGCCGAATCCCCTTCCATCACCTGACCTAAATCGCATCTCCATCATCACCGAATCCATCTTTGCCGAGGCTTCCTTGAAGATTTATCAAAGTGTGATTCACTCTACTCTCATGGCTTTATATTTTCTTTGTAATTACAATACTTTGTCTATGAAGATTGTATGGATTTGTGGATGTTTATTTGGTTTTATTAATTCTAATTTGGATTTTCGAATTTGCTACTTGATTATCTAATATTCAGATTATGTACTTGATGTGTAACGATTTTAATCAGGGTTTATGATATAGTTGAAATCGCATGTGTTCTTTTGTTTTATTTTGTTTATTTTCTGAATTCATATGCATATAAATCGATGCATGAGAGCAGCCTTGATCATGGTTGTACCTTGTGTATTGGTTTCACTTGCCGAATACAATATGAGGTGGATTATAAACATAAAGTTGGTTTACCTTGTATTGGTTCTAAGGGCTAGAGTAATTATGAAAATTTACATATCGATGTGAGATGAGGTGACGCCATAGTTGCTAATATGTCTCCAATTTGACTCATTATGCTTATGTGTTTCTTGGTTTAATTTCTAGACGAAGTGTCTTTAAACTAATTAGCACTATGTTTAGAATTATGCACGAAGCTGGTTCTAAATAATTAAGGAGTTTTGACTAATTAGAAGAACCACGAAGGCTCTAATTAAATTGGAACTAGAACTAATCTTGAATGCATGCCGATTGCTACTTTATTATCTTGTGCGAAATTGTTGCATGTTTTGTGAGTTTTGTGTGTAGTGTTTTGTGTGAAAGATGATGATCACTTGTACATAGTAGTTTAGATTTATTTTCGTTTTCATTAGTTATAGGGCAGCCCTTGCTGCCGAAACTCAATCCAATCCCCCTATGTTTTTGAAGTGTGAATATGTACATATGTGTGAATAAATTGTGTTAACATTCTCATATTTCAGGTACCCTTAATCCCCGGCTAGAACGATCCCTACTTATTCTAACGATTGTAGGGTTTATTATTTGTGTGAGCCTCGCGGCTGACATCAATCATCTACATGCATATATAGATACGGGTTCAGGATATAGTCTAGCCAAAAGATATGCTACCTGAAGAACATTGGGAAAAGTCTGAAAAAAATGTTACTGGGATTGGGATTGGAGAAAAAGAAATCTTTATGAATCATTTTGATAGAAATGTCCGAGTTTCCTCATCTTACTGGGGGGTCAATAATGATCTTATTAGGGGTCAGTAACCTGAATACTTAGAGCCAGTCAGTAATCATCTTACTAGAATCTTGTATGAAAGTGTTATATGATATGTTTCTTAAGTAAGAAGTATGTAAGACTTCATTTATTTAGATTTGGAATGCCTTTTGGAATTGTGATATGTGTTATATGATGTTACTTAGTTTCATTTGAAAAAAAATCAGTAATTGTTTGCAAAAAAATCAGCAAAGTTGTATATTAGGGGTCAGTAATCATCTTACCGGGGGTCAGTAACATGCTTACTGGAATCTGTAAATGCTTACTGGGGGTCAGTAACCTGATTACTGGGGGTCAGTAACATGCTTAAAAAAAAAAAAAAAATCCGGTAAAAAATATTTGGTGACTAGAATCCGGCGACCGGACACCAGCGACCGGCCATGGGAAGCCGACGGAGTTGGGTGACCTTTCGGCAAAGTTTCTCTATCTTCCACTTTCTTAGCATGTTATAATTCAAAAATCTGTTAAATAAGACAGAAGGACAAAAAAGAAAGAAAAAAATTAAAAATGTACTAGGGTTGAAAAGATTTGTTCAAATGGGCAATATGAGTTGTTACCTTATGTTGAATATGGTCATTAGAATGGGTAATAAGGGGAGCAAATTAGCACTAAATGGACATTTTCCCTAATTAATTAAGATCGACTATTATTATCAACGACTACGATATTGTATTGTACATGGTATTCACAATGTCAGCTTAATTGCCATGCTTTTTCCATCTAATACACACTTCACTATTTCTGGTATATATATATATGCTTTCTCATATTTGATATTTTGACTAAATTTTTGATATTTTGACCTCCGCATCAGTGCAGATTTGATATTTTGACTTTTTGATTGAATTTTTATATCTCCACCGTCTAATCTTTAGGTACTCTCGTATAGATCATGTCTGTAAAATTTCAACCATGGTGCGGATTTGATATTTTGACTAAATTTTTGATTGAATTTTTACATCTCTACCGTCTAGTCTTTAGATACTCTCGTATATATCATGTCTGCAAAATTTCAGCCATGAGAATTGGTGCGGAGGTCCTTAACCAAGAAAACATGTATATCAGTCCGTCTCTGCTACGGACGTCTGCACGGTGCGGATTCGCCGGAAATAGCCGCAGCCGCAAGTCGAAGCCGGCCCGGATGCTGCCGGTCACCCTCCTCCCCTCCCGGCGCTCCTGTGTGTGTCAGCCAGAATCTTGAAAATTCTGGATATTTTCAAGTTTCTGCCCAGAAACTTGAAATTTCCAGATTCCGGCCTACACAGACAGGAGCGCCGAGAGGGGAGGAGGGCGACCGACAGCATCCAGACTGGCGTCGGCTTGCGATAGCGAGCGTTTTCGGTGAATCCGCACGGTGCAGACGTCCGCACCTGAGAATGATTATATATATATATATATATATATATATATATATCCAACATTGACTAAAAGAAAGTAATGAATAAATCAGGAATTCATGTGTCGAAAGCTAGGCATGTAATGGATCAAGACAGTGGTTCCATTTTCGGACATTGTAGGGTTCCGTTTAATTAGTAAATCTGGCTGCATTACGCAGCTTGTATTGTGCTTAGACTTTGGTGTTTACGCATCTATGCTTTGTGTAGAATTAATGACGAAATCATATATATACTGGTAAATGTTAATGTGCGTGTGTGCATATGTGTATTATTGTTCAACTAATTATAGTAGTGGTTCATCACTACTGGAAAACGGGTTCGAAGCGACGACTTTTTGTCGTCAAAAGTCGTCGCTTCGACACCGAAGAGACCAAAATGTCGTCGTTCGAGGTCGTCGCTCCGTTTTCGTCGTTTCGATTCGAGGCGACCACTTTTGCTACAAAAGTCGTCTCTTGGATATTTCAAGCGATGACTTCAAAGTTTGTCGCCACATACTGAGCGACGAAGTTTGGGTCGTCTCCTCACATTCGAGGCGACGAATTTTGAGTCGTCGTTTCCAATTCTAGGAGACGAATTTTGGTTGGTCGCTTACAATTTGAGGGGACGAAGTTTGGTTCAAAAGTCGTCGCTAGAGTGTATGGGATGATAAATTTCATGCGACGAATATCAATGTTCGTCGCTTCATGTCTCTATTTTCGTTTTAAAAAAATTTCCCGCCGATTTCGTTTAATTTTGTTTTAACTTGTTTTTGTCCAGTTGGCGGGGAGGCGGTGGAGAAGGCGACGGAGGAGGAGAACGACGTCGCCGTAGAGGTGGACCTCGGAGAACGACGTCACCGTAGAGGTGGAGCTCTACCGTCGCTGCGGGAGGAGGGAGGAGCAGTGGCCGGCACGGTGGGAGGAGCTCCGGTGGAGAAGGCGAGGTGGGAGGAGCCAGCTCATCGGCAAAGCGAAGTAAAGATGGTCGGGGTGGAGCTCGTCGTCGTCGTGGAAGGCGAAAACGACGTCGTCGAAGTCCATCTCGTCGGCGTTGCCTATGAAGCAGGAAACCCTAACGGGGTAGGAGTACTCTTGGAGTTTTCCGGCGGAGCTGTAGATGCGGTGGCCACTTGGGTGGAGCTACAGATGCGGTGGAGGAGGAGAGGGAGTGAAGAGGCGACGGCAGAGGAGGAAGAGAGAGTGAAGAGGAAGGAGGAGAGGGGGAAGATATATATATATAAAAGGGGAGTCAATTATGGCCGTTAGATCTGGAAAATCTTACGGTTCATGGGGTCGATCCACGCAATGTGTTTTAATTGGTTCTCAGCATGTGGCGTGGATTCAACACTGAAGCGACGAAGTAAGACGAAATCCGTCGCTTCAATAATATTTAAAAGTGAAGCGACGAAGTAATACAAAATCCGTCGCTTCAATAATATTTAAAAGATTTTAAAATTTTTATTGAATATCCTGAAGCGACGAAGTAATACAAAATCCGTCGCTTCAATAATATTTAAAAGATTATAAAATTTTTATGAGATTATACTCAAGTGTACAACTTTTCGAAGCAACTATATAAAAGAAGTAAAATTTTGAGAAACACTGTGAAATAACATTTGATCGTTATGATGAAATACAGTTATGGTAAAAAAATCACTTAAATCCGACAAAGTTAGAGCCCCGATCGACCCGGTCAACCTTATTTAAACTTATTTCTCTCTATGGAGAACCATAGTATCGGGAGGTAAAAGTTACCAAATTTTTATATGGCTGATTACGTCTCATCTATTTGAGAATTTAATGTTTGGAAGAGTCGACGAAACAAGGTCATCTAAAGGTACGTAATAGGGTTTTCGTGTGATAAGTTCTATGAAAATATGGTTGACCGTTTCGATCGAGCGTCGAACGTTTACGAAACGAGCTGATTTTTATACTCTACTCATATTTAACTATAACGATAACATCAGACGGTCAAAATTTTCATTTTGTGAATTTAGCCATTATAACGACAACATGCTTACTAATACGGTATAACTTGATTATAAGATTATACTCAAGTGTACAACTTTTCGAAGCAACTATATAAAAGAAGTAAAATTTTGAAAAACACTGTGAAATAACATTTGATCGTTATGATGAAATACGGTTATAGTAAAAAAATCACTTAAATCCGACAAAGTTAGAGCCTCGATCGATGCGGTCAACCTTATTTAAAACATATAAAACTGCCGTTTTGAAGGCCTAAACGAACTCGAAAGCCCGAAAAAGCCCACATGTCATAGCAAAGCGACGAGTTTGACTCCTGGCGTCGTTTCCTTTCTGAAAATGTATTACAATCGTCAATCGGACACCAAATGTCAAATCTACAACTCTCCAAACTATGAAAATATGGTTGACCAGATTTCAAAACATGAAGCGACGACTATTGCTCAAAACTTGTCGCTTCATATAACAAGTCAGCGACGAAAGTTATAAATTCCGTCGCTTGAATTTTACGTCGGCGACGAACTTTGAATTTTCGTCGCTACAGTTTACAAAACATTATTGGGAGGCGACAACAAACCAATATTCGTCGCTTCAATAAGATGTGAGCGACGACTATTGATCAAAAGTCGTCGCTCTCGTTTTCTGAAGCGACCAATCCAATATTGGTCGCCTCAATGTGTTGAGGCGACGAATTTTGATTTTCTCTTTCTAATCTTCGTCGCCTCAATCCTTGTTTCCAGTAGTGCATGGATGTCGATCAATAGGGACCGGATGGATATGAGAATGCGCGCTTCTGAAGAAGTCTGCAACAAATCATTCAATTATCATTTATATAGAAATTTTATTTGCAATTTGCAGCTAATTAGTTGACGCTATATTTGTATATATATCATCCTTGGATCGACTGAAAATTAGTTTTATGCTATCAGGTACCGGTTCTATATCCTGATTGTAAGTTAAATTATTTGTTAATAAAAAAATATGAATAATATTTTGATGCCGGAGGCTCAATCACATGCAAACCCTAGAGTAGCGGAGAGCTACTGAAAGAGACGAGTATACACGTCGAAGGAGGAGGCCCTTATATTTGTTCTAATTCAATATAGCAGATCATTTCGCGCGCTATGCTAGCTATTAGAGAATTGAGAGCCACCAAACTAGCTAGCGAGGTCAAAACTCACATACCTAAAGAACTTGTTTATTACATTAATTAGTAATTAGTCTCTGCAACTCTTTTAACTAGTAAATCTCTTTGTTCGATCATTCAATATTTCTTAAGCAAGCTGGCATGGCGGTGGGCAATAGTTGATGGCATGCATGGCTAGCCCCCGCAGATTAAGCGCTTAAAGAAGCTGAAGTGAGGAAGCTTATAATGCGTTTGTTTCGGCGTCCCCGCAGATTATGAACAACTCTCGCTTGTATATATGTGCTGCGCAAGAGCTTATGCAATTCGAAGAATATCAAGTTTGGATGAGCTTCACCTGAAAAATTGTTAGGTAAATATATAGAACGTTCTTGGCGATTAATATATCAAATTAGTTAGAGTTTACCTGAAATAGGGTGTGAGCATTGTGTAAACAGGTAGGCATTGATCGATCGATGATTCCATCACGGAGAGAATCTAGATATGGTTGGGGGTACTATATATATATATATATATATATATATATATATATATATATATATATATATATATATTTAGAGCGTCAAACCCTCAAGGTATAGATCGATCGTTGAGCACAATCCTTATGAGTTGTCTGTATAGTTTTTCTCTAGCATATCTTAACAATCAAAGCGCTGAAGTACTCTACCAGCCAATTAAGCATGGAGTTTAACAGACACATAGCTTCTAGATCTACACCCAATCCAAATTACCCTCCATCATAATCTTTGGGAATTTTATTCAGTACTCTCATGTATATGATACCCTCATAAACAAATTTGACGACAAATTGTGTGGTAAATAGAGTGATTGTTTGGATAATTGTGGTTTTATTAGTTGTAATTACTCAACCTACTACATATTTACAAGTTTATAAACAAATTGTTGTCAATGTGTGATACCCTCATTTACAAATTTGACGATAAATTTTGTGGTAAATAGAGTGATTGTTTGGATAATTGTAGTTTTATTAGTTGTAATTACTCAACCTACTACATATTTACAAGTTTATAAATAAATAGTTGTTAATGTGGTAAATTAGTTTAATTATGTAAATATATAAAACATATATTGTAAATTTGTTGTAAATATTGTAAATTTACTGTAGAAAATTGATAAATTTTGTTCATTTAGTTATAAATTAAATGTCTGATCATATACAACAAGGTACTACAAATGACTCCTAATCTTTGAGCGCAGTGATCACTTCAATATATGGGTGAAATAATTTTACATACATGCCAGCAATGGGGGAAATTATTAATCTTTTCTTCTTTGATATGTCACTGCAGAAATTTTTTAGCCATTGTTGGCATCAACATATGAGATATACTATTTAAACAGATTGATGCTTTAATTGACAGAATATCTTGAATTAATACCTCATCTCGTCAACAACTTATACATGCACGTACGTCAGTTTATATCAGACTCGATCTACTATATCGTTGATTATAACAGAAAATAAAAAATAAAAAAAGTTAGTACTTACTAACTAGCTTCAAGTGAATTTCTCTCGAATAGACTCGCTCTTTTATCATAAAATTTTACACTAATCTGTTCAAATAACAATATGAAACTAAACTGTGCTCCCTTACGTACGTGTAGTTTCAGTTACGTACAATAGTGATAAGATTTGCTGATGATTTTACTACATATATATCACTCTATGAGTTTAGATACGTACGTACATGTAAAGTTATGCAGTGATCACAAATGTGGTGCCAGCAACTCCCATCTTTATAGAAATTCCCAATTTTACATTGTCAATATATGCTTAACAGCTAGAACTTGTTCTCTCTTGATCAGTCTGAACCGTACCAGGTATACTGAACTTACTTGTCTTTCCCAATTTTCCTAATGGTTACGTTAATTAAAAACGTCATAAACAATGTGATTGAGAACAATAATTCACAGCGACAGATATATACTCTGAACAAAAAACAAATATAGTAAACTAGGCTAAAATTTCTTCCGGGATGGTTTGCAGAGCAGGACTCCAAGAATTGTGGCGCCTGTGCTTTTTCCTTAACAGGTTTAAGCGCTCCTCTATCAACAATGATGCTTCTTCTTCGTCCTCATCAGCACAATTTTTCGTGTTCTTGTGGTTTGTATCGTTATTATTTGTGTTGTTGTTATTCCTCATGAGTTGATCCAACACTTTCTCCAAATCTTCCTTTCTCACCAGAATCTTCATCCTCACAGCACCATTGTTTTCCTGAGTCGACTGGGGAAGTACATTGATACCCTCCTGGTCGCTCACCCTTGCAATGGCTGTGGCCTTCGATAGTAGATTGCTCCTGCTGCACTTCTTATTGTGATGAATCCGATCTGATCTAAAATGACGAAAGAGCGCTTTCTTTAGCATCGCCTTTCGGCTCTGCTTTCCTTCTGCAGATGCCGATGAGTATATCCCTTCCATCTTTAAGAAACTACTTTCCATCTAGTATTAATCTCTCTGTCTTTGTGTTTAAACTGTAGTTTGATGCTCGATGTTTACTAACCGATTGTTGAGAATTTCACTTTGGTCTCGGAGCTTTATATAGGATTCTGCGACATGGGTTTTTCTTTCCATCTGGGTTGTACGCAACTGAGACTGTTTTAAAATCAGATGTAAATGCTGGCATGGATTTGACTTCGTTAGGTATATTATTCTTCCGTGATTCTGTGACCAATATATATTATACGTAGCTAACCTAATCCTTTTTTATTGATCAGCTGATTTTAGCTGTGATTTAATTTACTCATAAACTCAACAGGGATCTCGATCAGAATGTTTCAGATGATTTATTAAGGTTCAGTTCTTCATTTACAATGTGCATATTGTTCTTATATTGACCGAAAAGTATGCAGTCAGATTCTATATACTAATCGTTGCTTCTTGTTAGTAGTTGATAACTTAATAATATGTTGCAGGCTGCTCACATGCAAACCCTATTGTAGCGGAAAGCTGATGAAAGAGACGCATATACACGTTAAGGGAGGCCTTATCTATCTTTCTTTTATTTTTATGGTAGGTATCCGGCTCACCAAATATTGCAAGTTATTTCAAATATAACAAAGTTGATCCTTTAATACTGTTCATAGCGATTTACTGTTCATCGCACGCTACTGTTCATTTTACTGTTACTATAATCTTCTTCTCATCCATTTTAAAAACTTCTTCGTCTTCCCTTTCGACCTCCTTTCCTCTCTGTAGCTCTCTTCGCTCTTCAGTCTCTCTTGCCCTCAATATCGCCCGGGAAACTAGAATCAAAAACACTGTGAAATTTCATGGCCTTCGGTTATAATGCAGTGAGTTTTCCCCAAATTGATTTTATTTCGATCTGGGTTTTTATACATTTTTTGCTTCAATTGAATTCGATGCTCTATTCTGTTCAAGTGCTACTTTCCTTCTACAATTAAGGCTTCGCATGTCGCCGACCTTGGTTTCCAGTTTAGTAAGCTTCTTCTTCTACTTTAATCCGAATTCGCCTTTTAATCTTGAGCCATATCTTTATCAATTTGAAGATGGTTTTCTATGGTTAAACTATTTGTTTGTTGGTCTGGATAAAAGAATCATAGCCAGATGGAATGTTTCTAGATTCTAAGCTTTAAAGTTACCATCAAATTGGATTTTGTCTTTGATCCGAATAGAATATATATATATATATATATATAGTATGGATTAGTTAGTGCCTGATTATCTCATCGTGGGTGATCAATTGATGTCCTATCTCTGATAATGAATAGTTCTATAGGAGTTGAAATTAAGTTGGGTTTCTCTCTATTTTCATTTTCAATCAATAGATTTTGTTCTCAATCAGTCTGGGTTTGTTAGGTTTGTCTGGGTTCTAGGTTGACGGGGTTGGGTCCATTTAGGATTTCACATCAGTCCAGTTCCAGAGCTATATATATGGCTGTTAGTTGGGTTTACATGGTCTCTTTCGTTTTCATTGGATCAATTTCTTTCTTTTCATCAATTTTGTTTGTGTAGGTTGAAACGACCATACAAACAGTAAGCTTGCCGCCACAATCTCGAACCAATACCATGGTAAGTTTTCCGGTTAATTCAGTTTGATATGTATGAGTTCATGATTGATATTCAAACATGGGATTTAGTTGATTCAGTTTGATTCTGCATACTCATAGTTGTAGTTAAATACGGTTGTGCTGCTGAATGTATGTGTTGTGAAATGGTGTGTTTCGCATAAGTTCCGTTTGAAAGCTTCCGATTTTGTGGTTAGTTAAGTTTTCATGATCTTTTCTACTTCTTTAATCAGTGTACAAGTTATTAGATATGATTATAGTTTGGCCAAGCAATCTCGCTGCTAGCTTTTGGTTCAAGAAGTATTAGAGTATTATAGAAGTGTTCAGGCACTAAATCTTGAAGTACATCAGCAAGAAGCATTTTATTCCCATCAATAAATTTTAGATTTTCCCTACCTACGTGATACAAACAGTATCAATAGTTTGCAGTAAGGATTTTCCCTAAAGCATTTTTTCCTTCAAAGTGATACAAACAGTAAGCTTGCCGCCACAATCTCGAACCAATACCATGGTAAGTTTTCCGGTTAATTCAGTTTGATATGTATGAGTTCATGATTGATATTCAAATATGGGATTTAGTTTATTCAGTTTGATTTTGTACTAGATTTGAACGATTTAGATTCACGCAAATCAATTGTTTTTTGCTGTTCATTGTTTTTCTCCTTTGGTCGAGAGAGAATGGGATTCTAGAGGACTGGTATCAATAGTTTAACAACAACCTCGAGACCAAGTTTAGTCAGGTCATTACCGAGATTGATTTTTTTTTTTATCAATGTGATATGTAGCTGTGTGTGGCTTCGTTTATAAGTTTATGGATTTGGGTAGTGTTGATTGGATTAGGTTGATCTCTTTTAATCATTTGTATTTGTATGTAATATTTGGTTGATTGGTCGGATGGCTCTGTCAGGTTTTTTTTTTTTTTGGAAATAGGGGTTCTTACTTCTTACGCTGATTGGATCAAAAATATAACAAAGTTGATCCTCGGGTGCTCGATCATACATAGAAAACCCATTGCTGTCTATGTGTTTTTGCTTCTTCCATGTTTATGCTATTTTTTTTGTCATCGAGTATTTGCTGCTGTATTATGGTATTGACATTGAATGGCCTCTCTTGAGGTCACTATTAGATAAAACATTGTTTTGAGAATAGGGGATTCGATTTGTGCTCCTTGCTCCTGCAAATGTAAAGCTGTGGTTCGGTATTGATACGTGAATTCTTTGTTTTTTTTTTTCTGATTTTGAGTTTGTCATTTTGCTGCTGCTGTTTGGGGTGGCTTTGTAATTCATGAATGTTGCTGGAATGAATGAGAATGTACTTGGGTGAATCTGATGAGCAAGGTTTTGATTAACCTGTAGGTACAATAAATGAGCAGGAATCTTTAGGAATGCTATGCTGCTTGGATCACGCTTGAAAGGATAGGATTATTTGGAGACATTTTATTTGTTAAGTTGAATGTATATTATTCTTAATTCTTATGATCAATGTCTAGAGTTGACGAAATCGATTAGATTTGCGAAATCGCTAACGAAATCACCGCGCCTCGCGCGCGGGCTTTCAACCTAGTTGTTTACAAAGTTCACAACCGTATAGGTGTATAGTGTTGTAAGCTTCATATCGATCTATCCACACACAATATTATATACTATTGAATCTATAAAGAAGCAAGTGATCGAGGTCTAGTGCCTCTGGCTAACAAATTTTCGTGATCATTTGTAACTCAGATCTTTCAGTAGCTACCTATTCATTGGCTTTTATATCTTTTATATATTCATTCAATATTTTTTTTACGGTGGATACTCGATGAAATGGCTCAAATTAAGATCGAAGTTGATAAGTGAGCTGTGGTCGGTAGCTATATATTGGACATGCTTGTTTCACTTCCACAAATTATGACAAACTCCTCAATATCATTAGTTAAGTAAGTTTGAAGGGAATGATCGAAGGACTTCTAATAAGTGTGATGAGATGAGAACTCAGTCTAGGTGAGAAAGTGTTAGGTAAACAGAACACTAATTCTCTCAGATTAGTTAATAGGCATTGATCAATGATCATGAAGAGAATCTATATAAGGTGGGGGGCTTTTCAACGTTAATATATTTGCTCTTTGATATATGGTTAATTTGATAAATAGAGAATGTCAAAGGTTGAGATCAGTGCTTATGCATGAGCTGTGTGTATACCTGGCTCTCTAATTAATCATCAGTCTTATCTATATATCTCAATAAACATACTAAGCGCATAAACTCTTACCAGCTAAAGCAAGTCACGGGGTTAAACAACTCATGCCACTCCCAAAAATATTCCCTCCCTCATAATCTTTGCAGATAATTTCAAAAAATAATGGCGCTCGAGCTTTTGCGGTGTGCACAAATTATTTATAAATGATGGTGTCCAAGAGCAGCTAACTCAATTAAAGAAAAAGAACACCGAGAACTCTATGAATAAGGCTGTCAATTGCGAGAGAATTCTATAATATATAATACGAGCTAAAACTTGCAAACTCAGTATACATTGTGATGATATACTACAGTACTATAAGTTTTGTGATGATATAATACAGAAAATACCGCGACCTATTCTGTCCCTCTCTCTTTCGCGCCTCCTCAGCAACTATAGGGTTAAGGTTTCAGAGAAAACACTAGGTTGTGCGGCGAGCTCCTCCCATGGCCACCTCCGTTGCCTCCATGACAACTAAATTGGCTTCCAAACTCTCCCTTTCTCACCATGATAAACATGTGGATTTGGGCAGTCTCAAGTGCCCTCACAGAGGTTTTATATATGGCTCCTAGATACTATATCTCGTCGGAAAGTTTAACACGGCAAGAACTGTGGTTTGCTTTCCGAAGTGTTGTTCGTTCGATGTAGCGGCTAAACACGCCGGTGAAAATTGAAGTCAGGGGTTGATCAGTATCTGTTCACCTTCTCCCTTGAACGAGACGTGGCTCGTGTTAAGCGTGGAGGTCCGTGGGGATATGAGCGCGCTATGATTCTGATCAACGTTATGATGGTTTCTCTTAAAGAATTTATGAACAAGAATTAGAACAAGAAGAACACAGAAGATTTGTGAGAATTTTCCTCTTGATTTCTTGATAAACTTTACAAAGTGAAGATATAACTATATGTGTGTGTGTTTACAAAACCAAGAAAAGAAACAATATTGAATGTCTAAGGTACAAAGAAAGAAAGAATGATGGCTGCAGCACATGGCTGTAGCACAGTGACGAGGACACCATAGGAAAGCCTTGAGACCACCAAGCAGTACCATGCTGTTGATATAAAACTAGGAAGCCAAAACCAACTAGTTCCAACTAGTTCAACTTGAACTTATTCAGTTTGAGGAGGACTAGAAATTGAGCAGCAGATAAAGCCCTGGTGAACATATCAGTTAACTGATCTCGAGTGCGAGTGTACCTGGTTTCAATCACCTTACTTTGGACTAGAGAAGACCTCAATGTGTTTTGTTCTTTCATGAAACACAGGGTTAGAGACAATATGCATTGCAGCTTGATTATCGCAATGAGCATCATTGACTTATTCACAGGAAATCCCAGGCCATGAAGAAGACCTTTGAGCCAGATTAACTCACATGTTGCAGATGTCATAGCCCTACATTCAGCTTCAGCACTGGATCTAGCTACTACAGTCTGCTTCTTCTTCTTCCAAGTAACCATTTTTCCTTCAACTAGGGTGCATAAACCGGTAGTTCTCTTTCTATCTAGGGCATTACCAGCCCAATTAGTATCAATATAGTCAACAATGTCAGTTGATCCATTGTTTTTGAACAATATTTCTCTACTAACAGACCCCTTCAAATATTGAAGAAGTCTCTTCACAATGCCTAAGTGAGCAATCGTGGGAGCTGATAGGAGCATAAATGTGACGTTCTTAATATGTTTATGTCTACATTTATACTTTGTTTAACCTTTATTTGTGTAGAACTGAGTCATATAATAGAGTCATGAATATTTGGTAGAGTTAACATAAAATCGTGCTAACTATAGAGAAAAATACAGAAAATCGACAAAGTTCTTAATAAATATAAGAAACCTAGTCAAATATGAGTCTTATAATATTTCGTTGATTCTGTAAAGCCTCAACCTTGTATTTGATGAATTTAACTTCTCTGATTTTTAGTAGACACATTAAAGATTCGGCAATGGAAGGGGTAAAGACAATCGGACCAAAGGAAGCTGCCAAGAATCACAAGGAAATCCGGATTTAATCCAGCAAGTTCCTGGGCACATCATCCAACTTCGACGAACTCTCCAGGACGGCACACTTTGATTTAGAGTGCAAACCATATATGCAAAGAAATCTATGGGAGTCTAGTTTATAGGGCAATTGGAATCACCTCAAAAGCTATTTTTTAGAGAGATTTATTCCCGAATCTAGACAAGAAAGTCAAATCTGCCGAGAAGAGAACAAGATGCCGAACAGCCTGTCGAGCAGCTGCCAAGAGCCATAAGCAGGCCCTGCCGAGAAGACACGCAGCCTGTTGAGACGTGTCCGGACCATATCTGACACATGCCGAAGACGTGTCCCAGGCGTATCTGCGTATCTCTACCGAGATGCAGCAGTATCAGATACGAGTCTGATACACTGCCGATACCCTATCGATGACATGTCGACAGCTGCGCAGACACTGTCGAGAAGTTGTGCTGCACCTGCTGAAGCCCCTGCACTACATCTGCCGAGGAAGCTACCGATACCCTGTCGATCTGCCGATACATGCCAGGAAGCTGCTGAGAAGCCCTGCAATGTTGCCGATATGCTACAAAGTGCAAGAAACGTCCACGAAGCATTCTAAACTGTGTCACAAGCATATGGCAACCATTTAGACATACAAAAACAGTTTCTAAGTCAACAAAGACAAGGAGACCAAGTTCAATAAGGAAAAGAAAAAAAAAACTATCCCTTTTCGGATTAGGAAACTACATCAAAGTAGGATTCCTTGCCCGTTTTGGTTTCATAAAATCTCCCAAATTCAGCCTCTCTTTCTCCTATATGCAGAGCCAGCAGACCCTTCTCAAATCATCACATCTTTAGCCAAAACACAAGTCCAAAGCTCTACTAAATACTATGTCTTAAGTCCTATACATCTTTAGCGATGTATGAGGTATCAATCTCATTAAATGAAATTAATATAAGTCAAGTCTAGCGCTACGTTATCTTGATTTGTGTTGTTTCTTAGGGATCGAGTAGTTTAAAGAATTAGCATGTCGTTGTGAAAAGAGTGACGCCTTACTTGTTAACATGTCTCCGATTTAAAAAGTTTTATGTGCATAAGTGTTAATTTGTTTTTGGAGTCTGCGCTACGTAACTTTAAAATCAATTAGCATAAAGATTAGGATGATGCGCTACGATAAGTCATAAGTACTTGAGAAGTCTTAAATCGATTAGTGAAACCGCTACAGACCTAATTAGGTTGGAACTAAGTCGAGTCTAGAATAATTTGTGCTTGTTGCCGTGCCCTTTACTTGGTCTTTTTTATGTGTTTTGATTGTTTTTGGATAAATATTTTGTATAGTTGAATATGATTTTATTTCTTGTTCTTTACTTTTATGCCGTGGGTATTAGATCAAAATCCAAATCCCCTATTGTTTGAAATGTGTATATATGTTTATAATTGTAAATATTCGTGTTCTAACCTTTGAATATTTTAGGCACCATTAATCCTCGGACTAAATGATCCCTACTTATTCTATGCTACAAATGTCTTTTTTAGGGTTATTATTCATTGTGTCGTGCAAACGACGCATCAAGAGCATGCATGAACTGACTAGCAATGCTCATACTATAAGAAATGGTAGGGCTTGTAATAGTGAGATAAATTAGCTTCCCTACTAATCTCTGATAATTTCTGATATTTTTAAGAGATTCACTCTTTGTTTCTAGTTTTGAACTTACTGGAAAGAGGACATTGAGCTGGTTTGCAGTCTTGCATCTATGCTTCCTTAAGGAGATCCAGAATGTACTTCCTTTGATTCAAGAATAGCTCTTTATGAGATGCTGCCATTTCAATGTCAAGAAAGTACTTTAGCTTTCCAAGGTCTTTTATTGCAAACTTCTCGTGAAGAGCTTGCTTCAGACCCTCAATTTCTTATGAGTTGTCACCAGTAACAATTAAATCATCAACATAGATGAGCCCAACCAATTATCCAGATGATCCATTCCTGACAAACAGTAAAGAGTCTGCATTACTGCTTTTGAAACTAGCTTCTTCAAGCACTAAAGTCAACTTGGCATACCATGCTCTAGGAGATTGTTTCAAGCCATATATGGCTTTATGACGTTTATAGACCATTCCGGGTTTATTTTCTTGATCATGTTCTGGAGGCAGACACATGTAGACTTCCTCTTCCAGTTCACCATGAAGGAAGGCATTCTTCACATTCATTTGATGAAGGTTCTAGACGTTATTGACTGCAACTGAAAGTAGAACTCTCATAATATTCATCTTGGCCACAAGGGCAAATGTCTCCTTATAGTCAACTCCATAGGTCTGAGTAAATCCACGAGCAATAAGCCTAGTTTTCTTCCTTTCAATTCTACCATCAGAATGAAATTTAGTCTTGAAGATCCATATGCTTCCCACAACTTTCTTTCTAGTAGGCAACTTCACTATATATCAAGTTTTGTTTTCATGAAGAGCATTGAGCTCATATGACATGGCTTGTCTCCAATCTTCATGTTTGTTTGCTTCTTCAAATGTCTGTGGCTCAACAACATTGTCTAAACTGCTCAAAAAAGCTTTGTGAGACTCAGACATTCTTTTGTAGGTGTAAGAGACTGAAATTGGATGTTTTGAAAACAGTAAGACATAATCCTTAAACTTTGCTGGTCTATTCCTAGTGTGACTAGGATTTCTTCTGGGAAGGGGAGCATCAGCCTCTTCATGAGCAGGAGCAGGTTCTATGGGATTAGGATTGCCAACACCTTGGTCTGCAGCATTTTGATCTTCAATATGTTGTTCTTCATGAGAGCTATCAGTATTAGGAATGGTATTAGCTGGTGATTCATCTGTTGGATTGACACACTTAGTTTCCAAGTTATCAGCTGTAATAGGCATGAGGATGAGATTAGAATATGACTCCCCCTCCATGATCTTCAAAAAATGCTGTAGACTCTTCAAATCTCACATCTCTAGATACAATAACCTTCTTTAGGGTTATAACATTTGTACCCTTTCTGTGTAGAAGAGTAGCTAAGAAAGACACATTTAACTGCTCTGAGATCCAGCTTGACAGGATTCGAACCAGATTTCACCCTGAAACCTGGATAAGACCCTGCGGGGATCACCTTAAGACTAACTCTATCGATAAATCGATAAGTCAATCTTAAGATGGACAACCCTAAAACCTGCAACAACCAAAACACTTCTAAATTCCAGTTCCAACCTCAACACCTGGAGCCATCTGCTCCTCAAATCACAACAACCGCCACAAATAAATACAAAATCTAATTCAACTGGCTCACAGGTAATCAGAGCAATCTAACAAAGTGAACTGGAATCACAAATGGAAATATAACAAGAAATATAATATGAAAATAAAAAAATAAGGGATCACAGATCCCACCTAGTGGAAACGACAACGATGATGACTATGCCTCGACTCCGAGTATTCTTGATCTCTGATCACTACTCTGCACACTGGGCGATTTTAAACCGAAGGGCCCAGGGGAAAGTAAATTAAAAACATTAGAGTGAGTGGATAAAAAAAACAATTTAATATAATACTTTAATTGAAAGTATCATATTACTTTCCCAATATTTTATAAATAAAACCACATTGCATGCCTTTAATAAAACGTTCTACGTTTTAAGAAAATCGTATTTAAAAATCAGCCCCGCTGATATATCAAATAAACAAATAATACTTTTGTTTATATTTGTATTTCAAAACGAAATATTTTTGAAAATCAATTAATAATATTTCACTACCAATCCCATTAGTCATATAAAAACCCAGCCCCGCTGGTTCGAGAATTTATTAAATTACAAAAAGGCTCATAGAGAAATATTCCCGAAAACCAAATAATATAAAATCATGACCAATCCCATTTGTCATATAATAGAATAGGGGAACGTTATTACCACCATTTAACAGTAGCCTCCAAGGCTAAGGGTCAAAACTCCAAGAGTCTTAATAGCGTCCCCACGCTATGCCCTTGCACGTCAACCACCGAGCGTGAATCTGACCTATGTAGTCAAGTCGTCACCTCGCGTGGGCTCAGGCGACACTCTGCCCGTACACGTCGACCACCGAGCGTGAATCTGACCTATGTGGTCAAGTCGTCACCTCGCGTGGACTCAGGCGACACTCTGCCCGTACACGTCGACCACCGAGCGTGAATCTGACCTATGTGGTCAAGTCGTCACCTCGCGTGGGCTCAGGCGACTAAGCTAGCTAGCATCAATATACACATATATCCCGACCCTGATATGGTGAAAATCCGAAAACAAAACCGAAAGTACGCTTCCTCTTATATATCATAAATCCGTACACTACCAGATCGGACAGAATAGCCGACGAAAAAAATTTCGTCTACTATGCCAAATTTTCGTCGGCTATTCCTTCTGCCGACGAAACTTTCGTCGGTAAAACGGCGTCGGTAAAACGAATGGCCGACGAAAATAATGAAATCGTCGGCTATTTTCGAGTATGGCCGATGATATTACCGACGAAAATTCATTTTGTCGACCAAACCTGGGCAAAATATCCGACGAAATTCGTGGGATATTTTCGCGTATGGCCGACGTTATCGTAAACTACAGCCGACGAAATTCGTCGGCTATTTGTTCTGAAATATAGCCGACGATTTCATCTATTTCGTCGGTTATTTCGTCGAAATATATTAATATTTTAATAGGCATTAATTAGTTATAGCCGACGAAATAATGTCATTTTCGTCGGCTATAACGGTTATAGCCGACGAAATTTGGTAAAAATCGTCGGCTATAGCACTTATAGCCGACGAAATAAATCCAATATCGTCGGCTATTCTTACATTTTGGGAAAAAAAATTAAATTAATTTATAAATTACCATGCCAAGCAACCTGCAATTCACAATGACAATCCATGCATTTACACCAACAAGAAACACGTCTAAATATTATTTAATTTGTTCCAATATACATAAAATATAACCCTAATCATCACCTAAAGGACTAAAGTCCACCACGTCATCCCCAACATCCTGCTCTCCATCATGCTCGTCATCCTACTGAACGAACTCGGGAGGTTGAGGGATTGGAGGTTCAACTAACGGCTGAAACGGGGGCGGGGGTTCAAGGCCTTGTTGTTGTGCCGCGAACATATCATACCACCAGTTTTGTTGGCCGGCGTAGTTGTGTCGCCGAATTCTCTCGCATTCAGCATGCCAACTGGACATATCCAAATGATACTGCTGTGTTCTGCGGTGTTGCTCCTGTGATCTCTGGGACTCGGCCGCCAATCTTGTATTTTCTTCTGCCAATCTCTGCATTTCCCCCCTCATCTGTTGGTTGTCCCCGCCTCCCTTCTTTTGACCTCCCTTAGTGGTCTTCAGGAGCCCTATTCCAGAACTTCCCAAACCCCGGTAGTAGTATTGGTTTGACCGGTCTGGGAAGGTTACGTCGAACATCTTCGCTGCCGTTTGGACATTCGATCGGTCGACCTGGTGCAGGGCTTCTTGCTGATCTGCCTCTGAAATGTTTGGTTGTGTCTCCCGAACTACTTGCTGCAACACTTCTTCTTCGACCCGGTTCACCCTCTCCTAATTGAACGGGAAAAAAAAAATAATTAATATTCTAACAAATATATAATTAAGTAAAATTAATAATTTAAATTTTAAAATCATAATCAACGACTTACGAGCTGTTCTGTCGCTTGTGGATAAGCCTTCTTGAACGTCTCCACGTACGGGTTGGTATCAGGATGATCTCTAAGCGCCTCCTCCTGATATTCTGCAAATGGCCTAGAACCACCATGATGGGGGGTTGTGTTACGGCGGCGGTTCGCAGAGTTTATCCGAGACCGTTCCTTCAAACAAATAATAAAATATTAGAAAAATGCATAAAAAAATATTAGTGTAATAATTATAAAATAATTAAACAAATAATTAAAATTTTAACAAAATAAACATTTATAGTTAAGTTTAGTATTTACCTGCATAAGTGGGTAGTTGAAGTCTACTGTCTTCAACCAACGCCACTCGTACTCCCTGAACATGAACTCTCTTAGAGTACCCATACGACCACGGTTGTCGTATTCGGTAAAGTGGGTACGGAGCTCGTTCTTCCACTCTTTGAACCTACGGAAAAAACAAAAGTGCATTAGAAATATTATTAATATCATAAAATATTTCAAATTATAAGATGAGGAATTCCCAACGTACCTCGAGTTCTGCATCGCGTCCGCCCAAGCCTGCTTGTGTTCGGCAATCTCGAAGTATGCCTGAAAGATAATATTTTATTAGTTTTACAATTATAACAATACCGAAAATTATTAAATATTACGATAAAGAAATTAAATTTTTTAAATTACTCACCGACGCCGCGTTGTTGACCTCCCTCTTGATCTCTTCCGGCACATCAGCCCACCGTGTCCACAACATAGAGACTCTATCCCTAATCAGTGCCCCCACGCAACCCGCGTAATCGCGGCGTTTTTTCCCCTGAACCTCCTGATTAGGGGGTTCATTGATCTGGATCCTCCCCCTGCTCTCAACAGTTCTCCTGAGCGTGTCAAAACATATGACACCTCTTGTATTCCTGCTTGAACTGCTAGCGGCTGTCCCTATCACATAAACGACGATTGGTTAACAAAATTAAATATTAGTGCGTTAATTTTAATAAAACATTTAATTAATAAAATCAAATGTTACCTAAACTCGATGACCCGTCTGTCGACTTTCCTTTTCTCCTCGCCGAAATCAGGAGCTCAGGTCTCTCAAATGGCTGCTGATGGTATGCCTCTGCAACACTCACGTACTGAGGCATATCAGGCCATATGGGCACACCACGAAAGTCGACATCGGGTATCGCAGGAATGTTGTATGGGAGGTAGAGCTGATTTGAGAGAGTAGGCCCCTCAGTCGAGTCAGCAGCAGACGTCGCCGGACTCGTCATTGGCTGCCGATGAACCTCAGGCATACGGACCTGAGGAACGTCTGGAGCTATCTCGTCCTGAAATAACTGCCTACTGGACCTCGGAGCATCTGGCCCGAGAGGGGGACGTGAACTGCTCGACGGCCGCGCCCCCTGGAGAAGGGTCTGGTGCCGAGAACTCACAGTCCTCCGCGGCTGGGATGAATTCACAGTCCTCCGCGGCTGGGATGAATCCACACTTCTCCGCGGCTGGCTGGTGGTCCTGTCAGGCTGGCTAAGGGTCCTGTCGGAGTCTCCGGAACCGGCAGAACTTCCAGAACCCCTAGATCTGGAAGAACGACGGCCTCCGAATAACTGTCTGAGTGCATCGGCCATCTGGAGCTTGAGGCATTAATACATTAATTAATATTAAATTATATTACATTAAATAACAAATTCTAATTAATATAATAACCAATAATACTAACATATTTTAAAACATACTAACAAATTAATATTTAAATTTTAACTAATTTTAAATAATACTAACTAGTAACATAAATATAACCATTTATATAATTAAGCTACCAATTTATAGGTATAAATTATACAATTATACCTAAATTATACAATTAAAATAAATTTTAAAAAAATTACCTAAATTAACATAAATACCTAAATTAACAATTATATCTAAATTAACATAAATACCTAAATTATACAATTAAAATAATTAAAAAAAAAAAAAAAAAACTTACCGGATGAAATCGATGAGGAGGAAGAGGCCGGCCGGAGGGGAAGGAGGATGGGGCCGGAGTTTAGCAGACTGGCCGGAAAGACGAGCTCGGACGCCGGAGGAGGAGACTGGCCGGATTTGGAGGAGGTCGCAGATGAAGGCGCGGATCGGCCGGATGGAGGAGGAGGGGAAGGAGGAGGAGGAGATTTCGTCGCCGATTTGAGGAGGAGGAGGAGGAGAGCGGGTCTGCGGAGGTTTTTGAATTGCTGCTGAGGTTTACAGCGGAGGAGAAACCAGAAAAAAGGGGAAGGAGGTCGCGACTTTCTGGTTTTATAGGAGAAAGTATAGGCGACGAAATTGAAGATTTCGTCAGCTATTGTTTGAATGGCCGACGAAATTGAAGATTTCGTCGCCTATACTTTGAATGTCGTCGGCTATTCTTTAAATTTCGTCGGCTATACTTTGGAAGATCAACGGCCGTCGGATCTGAGCCATCCAACGGCGGACAATGAAAAGGCGCGGATCACAAGAGTTTAGCCGACGAAAATTATATTTCGTCGGCTAAACTATTGGTCAAACCACTAAGTCAAACCTCTAAACGCTTAGAAATGGTAATTGGACTGTCTAAATTACGTTTTTTTGTCTGACCTTCAACAGATAATAGTTTCAGATTGATGAGATGCAACTAATCGTATAAAATTTTTCCAAAATTGATTTAACGAATGTCAGGCTACCCATAGGAAAACGAAAGTAAAAAACAGTTAACCGCAACATTCGGCACACAGATTTTATCGGAATCTTGTAATTTTTCAACCGTAGACGTATTTCATTATTTCAGTCATATCTTATTTCACAACGTTTTTGCATTTGAAGAGTCTACGTATAGTTACTATTTGAAACTATACATTCACTCAAACACTTGGTAAACAAGTTAAGGAACATTAGAGCATATGTTCTTATTTTGAATCTAAAAGTTTAGAAAATCTATTCCAACCGTCACATATCACTGTTAAGATTAAATACATGTATGGAAAAAAATCCAACTTCAGCTGACAACGTTAAAGGCTCGATCGGAACGGTAAACCGGGTGAGTCAAACCTCTAAACGCTTAGAAATGGTAATTAGACTGTCTAAATGACGTTTTTTGGCCTAACCTTCAACAGATAATAGTTTCAAATCGATGAGATGCCACTAATCGTATAAAAATTTTCCAAAATTGATTTAACGAACGTCAGGCTACCCATAGGAAAACGAAAGTAAAAAACAGTTAACCGCAACATTCGGCACACATATTTTATCGGAATCTTGTCATTTTTCAACCGTAGACGTAGTTCATTATTTCGGTCATATCTTATTTCACAACATTTTTGCATTTGAAAAGTCTACGTATAGTTACTATTTGAAACTATACATTTACTCAAACACTTAGTAAACAAGTTAAGGAACATTAGTGCATATGTTCTTATTTTGAATCTAAAAGTTTAGAAAATCTATTCCAACCGTCACATATCACTGTTAAGATTAAATACATGTATGGAAAAAAATCCAACTTCAGCTGACAACGTTAAAGGCTCGATCGGAACGGTAAACCGGGTGAGTCAAACCTCTAAACGCTTAGAAATGGTAATTGGACTGTCTAAATGACGTTTTTTTGCCTAACCTTCAATAGATAATAGTTTCAAATAGATGAGATGCAACTAATCGTATAAAAATTTTCCTCAAAATATTTACCGAAGGTAACGCTACCATTAGGGAAACGAAGGAATAAAACCTTTGACCGCATCTTTCGACACTCAGATTTTTTCAGAATCTTATCATTTTTCAACCATAGACGTATTTCATTATTTCGGTCGTATCTTATTTCACAACATTTTTGCATTTGAAGGATGAAGCAATGGTTTATCGTTAGTGATAGAAAATGGAATATGGTTATTTTCTTTTTTTTTTTCTAAATCATAGCCGACGACAGACTCGTACTCGTCGGCTATTCTTTTGTCGTTTTTTGTCTAAAATAAAATATATTTTCGAGTATAGCCGACGAAAATGACAATTTCGTTGGCCAAAATTTCAAAAGTTTTCGTCGGCTAATTTTTCAGAGAAAGGCCGACGAAAATACAAATCGTCGACTGAAATCTGAATATAGCCGACGATTTTTGTTTATACCAACGAAAAAAAAGGATCGTCGGCTATTCGTAAACTATGCCTGACGAATTTTTTTTTTTACCGACGAAAAATAAAATCGTCGGCTATTCTATGGAATTACCGACGAAAATTTTTAGTCGTCGGGCTTTTTTTTTTTTCGTAGGGAAAAACCTTTTTTCTGGTAGTGGTACGGTCCCCGACCGCACATCTGAGGCTTATAAATATAATAAAATAGAATCATAGCCTCGAAAATATATATCACCGGCATATCTCATATGCCGTAAGATAATCTCGAAAGAGAATATATATATAAAGCCTCGACATGTCTCACATGTCGTGAAATTCACAAATAGTGAAATCATAAAATCCACGGAAATCTCATTTCCGGTCTTTCAAATATAAAATACAATAACAACGATTAAATATAATTTATCAAATCATACTATTTCCGGAAATCTCATTTCCGGGTACAATATACTACTAAAATAGTAGTAAATGTATAACCCAAAACCACATTTCTTTTAAATATCAATATCATTTTAATTATATGAATTCTCATGCTTCTCAAATCATTTATTTAAAATAAACTGCATTTCATTAAAATAATTATGCATGCATTTATTTAAAATAAAAATCCACTCACAGTACGGCCGAGCGTGCCGCTATTCCTCGCTCTCATTACGTCGAGTAATTTCTCGACCTGTAACAGAGACGTAATTATAAATATTACGAAACTCGGAATTTAATCATAAACGTTAAATCTATGGACGTCCTCACTCGCACGAAATCTCCCAATGTTCTCTTTTTCAGTTATCGGTATAGGAATTACGCCTCAATACCGAAAATCTACGTCCGAAATTACTCAGGACACCCAACTTGTGTCCGATTAATCCTTTTACTAGTTATTTCGTCGTAAAACCATTTTAATTAGCTTTTAACCTTTTTACGGTAAGTCAACAATAACTTTTAATGGTCAAACAATAATTATTCTAGGTAAAACAGTAATTCTGAAAGTCAAACAGTAAATGGTTAAAATCCAATTACTATTTACCATTTACTTTTACTGTTTACCTTCACTTTTACTGTTTACTATTTACTTTTCACATTTTACCGTTTTATTTTTACCTTTTACTGTTTCACTGTTCATCATCTCCTACCTCACGCCGCTGGAACAGTGGCGTCGCCGCCACCGCCGCCGGAACAGCAGCGCCACCGCCGGCAGCACCGTCACAGGAGGCAAAACCACCTCCAATCGATCCCAAATTCACCCAACACCATCGCCACCACCTCGGGGACTCATCTCTGACGTCAAAAACAGCCCCAGCCGCCGCAAACGGCGGCCGGTACGGCGGCCCATTTTTCCCAAATCCAATTTTCTCCAAAAACCAACCAATTCAACATCAAAATACACCCAATCGACTCCAATCATCGTCCTAAACCCAATTCTAGCTTGCAAATCCACCAAAAACACCAAAATTACAACCTCCACCGAAATCCTAAAAACCCTAAAAATTTCAAATTCTAAATTCTCCTTACCTGGATCGATTTGGATCGATTCTTTTGGTGGAATTACTACACGAGTCAATGTCTCCATTTCCCCCCTAAAATCGGGCCAAGAAGTGGCCGGAGGAGGGAGTTCCGTTCGATCGGTGGCGTTCGGTCTCGGGCCTCACACGGCCGAACGGCGGCGAATCACGCCGCCACGCTGCCACAGACGCGAAGAGGAGGCCGAGCCGGTCCGAACGTGACCGGTGCGGCGGTCCAGTTCGGCCGGACGGCGGAGTTGGGCGGAGGCAGGGAGAGGGTCGGGGTCGGCCGATCGGGGGAGAGGAGAGAGAAAAGAGAGAGAAGAAAAAGAAAGAAAAGAAAAATGAAAGTTTCCCGTTCGGGAAATTTTTCATTTCTCGCTATTTATACTCGTCCAAAAATCGGACAATTTTCGATTTTACATCATAACTTTTTCGTACGAACTCCAAATTGAGCATGCTACGTGTCCATGAACTCTTCTCAACGTCTACTACCTCGTCATGAAATAAAATTCTCGGTCGAGTCAACTTATTTAAAAGTCAACTTTTAGAACTTTTGAATCGTAAAATTTAGTAAAAGTAAAAGTAAACCAGTTAAAAGATAATTCGAGGTTCGGGTCGTATCACAGCTTGCCTCTGTGAATAGATTGAATGTGAACATAACATACTTGGAAGTTTGTTAATCATGTAAGTGGCAGCAAGTACAGCATAAGACCAGAATTTCTTAGGGATATTCATATGAAACATAAGAGCTCTTGTTTTTTCAAGAATATCTCGATTCTTTCTTTCTACTAAACTATTTTGTTGAGGAGTTCCAACGCAGCTAGTTTGATGTAATATTCCACAGGAACTCAAATATTGTTTCATTTTGTTGGATAAATACTAACTGGCATTATCAGATCTTAACACTGAAATTTTTAGAGAATATTGAGTCGTGATCTATCTGTGAAAATCCTTAAACATTTCAAATAGATCACTCTTGAATTTCAAAACATAAACTCAAGTAATCCTTGTAAAATCATCAATAAAAGTTACAAAATACTTGAAACCATCAAAGGATTCCTTGACAGGTCTCCAAATATCATAGTGAACAATTTCAAAAGGGTAACTAGCTTAAGAAGAGAAAGGAAGTCTGGTAGATTTAGAGAACTGGTATACATCATAAACTGTATTATCATTACACAAATTTGTAAACAAAATAGATAAAACTTTGTCTAATGGATGAGCAAGACGTATGTGCCAGTGTTGAAGATCTTGAGGAGAGCTAGTATGAAGTGCTTTAAATGCTTGTGACTCTTTTGAAAGGTAATAGAGTCCATCTTTAAAAAATTATTCACCAATCATCCTCTTGGTGATGATATCGTAAAAAAACACTTTCCGAGGTGTAAAAATAACAAAACATTTTAACAAGGTTGTAATATGTCCAACATATAAGAGTTGAAATGGAAATGATGGCACAAACAAAGGATCAGACATGACTGTTTTTGATAAAATTCTAATTTTTCCTTTCCCATATATAATGGCACCTCTTCCATTAGCAACAGAAACACTAAAGGACATGGTTTTAAAATCAAAAAGACATGACAAATTGTTTGTCATGTGATCAGTAGCACCTCAGTCTATTATCCAACAATCATGATTTTTGGTAAAGTCTACAGCTGTAATAAAGGCTTGAATGATACCTGGAATATCAGTTGCTTTGACATGATCTGAATCAGCTAAGAACTCTCCAAACTTTCCTAGGAGAGCAGTGTGATTGTCAGAGCTGCCTTCATTGTTCATTTGCCTCTGATGCATATACATGAAAAATTCATTGATTAGTGCAACAGGATTTGCAGTGAGGTATGGAGTTATGGATGTGGAGGCACCAAACACATTTGTTTTGAAATTATCGCTAGCATGTAACCTAACATCATTCTTCATCTCTCGATCTCTTTTGAATATATTTAGCCATGAGTTCAGGATGAATGATCTAGTAAGTATCTATAATGTGAGTGGTGGAGTTGCAATGACTACATCTCACATAAGCCTTATTTCCTTTAAAGCTTCTCCCTTCAGATGACTTGTAGCTTGAGGCACATGCTCTAGCTTCTAGAATGTTGTTTTTAACCTCCAAATTCATTACCTTCTTTCTCATTTCTTCTATTTGAATAGTAGCACATACAGTAGTGAAGGAGGGGAGAGCTGTGTTGACAGTAGCCACAGAGGTGCTACACAGGCCCACAGACCCACAACTAGCATGCCCGGGGCCGGACCGAGGCCCGGAGCAGGATCCCCAGCACCCGGACTCGAGGCCCAGCGGTCTAACTTATGACTGGGGGCTCGGGAGGCGGGGACACCAGCCTGCCGAACAGGTCACCTTTGCTGCCCCTTTGCGTACGAACAGAAGGGAACCAGTCCCACATCGAAGAGTAAGACCAGACCTCACGATCGACCACCTATATAAGGGCATCAACTACCCTCATTAATAGGTAACTCAACTCTCCCACTACTTATCATTCCCGTTTAAGTTATCTATTTGCTCCAACGGTACTAACTTAGGCATCGGAGAGGAGAAGACCGGCCCGCCCGGTATTCCCCTTAGTTAGCAAGGTTCGCAGGATGAAATCACATCAAGATCCACAGGTTTCCCGCAGGCCTACGGGTTTGTGCAGAAACAATTGGCACCGTCTGTGGGAACAGATTTGATCCACGAAAAGTTGCGTTGCTCTACCGGAGGGTAGAACCCGATCGATCCTTTGAAAGAAAGTTTGAAAGCAAATCCACAATCCGGACGCCATGGAGGGAAGGAAGGTGAAAGCTGACATGAGAGGGCTGAAAGAGCAAGTCCGGGCCCCTGACCGGGCCCAAAACCCTAAAACTGAGGTCAACGCGAGGTTTGTCCCTTCTCCCGACCGGGACGGAACCCTCGATCGCCGGGGCTCAAACGACCCTGACCAATACGATGAGGGGGGGGGGGGGGGGAGGGGGTGGATAAAAAAGATGAAGGCAGAAGTCGCGCGATTGCGAGAGGAGGGCAATCGAGACTGACTAAGGGCGGATGCCCGGTGTTTCTGCCTAAACCCGGGGGTCTAGTAGATACTTGATGAATCCAACTCGATCTCCTGCAATCCTGCTTACTAAAGGGAATACCGGGCGGGCCGGCCTTCACCTCTCCGATGCCTAAGTTAGTATAGTTGGAATGTATGTAACTAAGGCACGTATGTAAGCAGGGAGAGAGACAAGTTACCTCATAAAGAAAGTAGTTGGGGCCCATATATAGGTGGTTGGGGGTAAGGGCTGGCCTTACTCTTCGATGTGGGACTGGTTCCCTTCTGTTTATACTTTCTGGTGTCTTCTTAGGCAGGCTGGCGCCCCCGGCCCCTGGGTCCCTGGAGGCAGGACAGAGTGCCAGGCCCCGAGGCCGGGTGCTGGTGATCCGGTCCCGACCCTTGGGTCGGGCCCTGGTGCCTTTGCTGCGGGTCTGTGGGCCTGCTGTAGCCTCTCTGGCTACTGTCAACACCCGGTACCAAGAGTTGAAAGTGGTAAACATCGCCCTATTGGCGGCCCTGGAGAAAGGACACCGGCAGAACACCTCTCGGGCGGCAGCACGGCCTGTAAATAAAGGTGACGAGTTCCCGCACCTAGAAGTGGGATAGCCTACGGGGAGGAGAAAGATTGCGCATTTGCCCACGTCACTCTTTCCGGAAGCTCTGAGGAATTCCGGGCTGGTTGAGCCCCCATACCGAACGAATTTGGCATCGGGCGAGCAGGACAGCTCCACGGCAAGGACACTTCAAATGCACTCCACCTCAGTGTCAGATATAAAGGACAGTGCGACCGCAGGACAGTGCGCGATTCAACGAACACACTGGACCTTTTCCACACCTGGTTAGGGAATCCGGAAGATCTGGTAACCAAAAGTCCCTGAAACTGACATACTAAGGAACGAGCTGCCCATACCAACACCTGGACAGTTTTAAGTCACAAACGGGCACAAAGGGTTGCTCAGATGCCACGTGCTGTAATGTGTTCCAAAAGACGCTCTCGGGGGAGGCATTGGGCTGGTTCTACGAGCTGCCAGTAAACTCGGTGGAAACGTTCGGACAACTTGCTGATAAGTTTGTCGGCCAATTCGTCCTCAGAGCCAAGGTGCCCAAACGTCGACGGTCCTTTTCGATTGCATGCAGACGGACCACGAACCACTGCGCGCGTTCGTTAACTGGTGGAAGATCGCCACGGCCGGGGTCAGAAACTTGAATAAAAGGATCGCTGAGATGGCATTCAAGCAAGGGTTAAGGCCCGGAGACCTCTCGTACGCCCTGCGAGTAAAGGAGCCGCCGGGGTATGACCAGCTGATGGCCGTGGCCGTCAGGCACGCCCAAGCGGAACATGAGACGTATGGGGATAAGATCCCCAAGCGAAAGTCGGACGACCTATTACCAACACCCTCCAATGAAAACAAGGCCGGGCGACAGGATCGCAATCGTACGCCTACGACCGGTAAGAAAGCCGAAGTGTGGGAGGATCGGCGACCCCGCCGGAGCGGCAACGGGAGTTCATGGGCAGGTGGAAGACCACCGCCTTTGCGACCGGCACAGCCCATGACAGCGGCGCCAGCGGAGCGACAACCGCGGGCCCTGGCCGTAATGCCCACATGGCGGCAAGAGAGGACCCTGGCCATTATGCCAGCGGAAAAACCCGATGACCCAACCCTCCGGACTAACGACCACCGACCCCAGAGAACGGTCGTGGATGGCCGAGTCCGGACAGATGATCTGCAAAGGGATAGGCAGGGTGCCCGAAAAGTAGGAAGCATACGCACCCGAGTCCCCGGGGGGATCGAGGTGCATGAAAGCATAAATATGATACATGGTGGGGACCACATTGATCGACTCACCAGGAGCTCGAAGAAGCGGTGCCTAAGGTTGATCCGGGGAAAGGAAGTATATGCCTTTGGGGGAGGAAGCGGCCAGGCCGCTAAAACCAGATGGAACTCGGTCACGTTCTATAAGGAAGAAGAGCCGGAGGATCTGATCCAACCGCACAACGATCCCTTCCTCATTACGGTCCAAATAGACCACTGGATAACCAGCCGCATGTTAATCGACACCGGGGCTTCTGTCAATGTGATGTTCCGAGAAGCATTCAAGGGGCTGCACCGGGAGAGGGGCAAGTTATCCCAGGATAACGAGCCGCTGATAAGCTTCTCCGGCGAGGTGGTCCAGCCTTTGGGATCGGATTACCTGTCGCTGATCTTCGGCGAGGGAGACAGAACGAGGAAGGAACACCTGGAGTTCATTATAGTGGATTGCATGTCCTCATACAACGGCATAATCGGTCGGCCAGGACTATGGAGGCTGAAAACATTCATAGCCTACCACATGTTGATGTTAAAAATGCCTTCACCCGCCGACGTCATCACCATACGCGGGGATCAGAAGATCGCCTGTAGGTATTATGCGGAGGCCCTAGCCTATGGGAGAAAGCGGGCCGAGGTCTTCACGGCTACTCAACAAGCGTCAGTACCAGATCCGAGTATTGACCCCTGTGATGACACCGACTCCGACGACGAGAAGCCAAAACGCCCGTCGGCTATGGAAGAAACCGAAGCAATCTCCATTTCGGAGGATCACCAGGAACGAAAAGTGGTGATAGGAACGAAGCTCGCCCCGGATGTCAGGCAAGATCTCATCACCTTTCTCTGGGAGAACAGTTCAGTGGTCGCATGGTCCTACGAGGACATGTTGGGCATATCCCCAGGAATAGCCGTCCACCGGCTAAATACGTTGCCCAATGTTCCCCCAGTAAGGTAGAAGAGGAGGTCCTTCAGCCCGGCGAAGTATGAGGCGATCAGAGAGGAAGTGCAGAAACTGAGATGCATGGATTTCATTCGGGAAGTTCAGTATCCCTGCTGGCTCGCCAACGTGGTTATGGTCCCAAAGAAGGAAACCGACCAGTGGCGCATGTGCGTTGATTTCACCAACCTAAACCGGGTGTGCTCAAAAGACAGCTTCCCGCTCCCCCGAATAGACCAGCTTATAGACTCCACATCCGATTTTAAACTACTCAGCTTCATGGATGCCTAGGCCGGATACAATCAGATAAGGATGAGCCCGGACGATGAAGAGCACACCTCGTTCACAACTGACCGAGGGACCTACTGCTACAAGAGGATGCCGTACGGTCTAAAGAACGTCGGGGTCACATATCAACGGGTGGTAAACCGCATGTTGGAACAGGAGATGGGTAAAACGGTGGAAGTGTACGTGGATGACATGCTGGTCAAAAGCTTGACAGCAGGAGCCCATGTCCGAGACTTGGCAGTAGTCGTCGGTAAGATGCTCAAGTTTGGGATGCGCCTGAACCCGAAGAAGTGTATTTTCGGGATTTCGGAGGGCCTGTTCCTAGGCCACATTATCGGCCAGCGGGGGATAGAAGCTAACCCGCTGAAGGTCCAAGCCATCCTAGACATGGAGACACCAGGGGAAAGAAACCAGGTCCAGACGCTGACCGGCCGACTAGCCGCCTTGGCCAGATTTATCTCCCGCCTGACAGATAAGTGTGCCCCGTTCTTTAAACTGCTCAAGGCACAGCAGTTCAAGAAAATTCACTGGACAGCGGAGCACGAGGCGGCGTTCCAATCCATTAAGACATACATGTATGCAGTACCTCTCCTATCCAAACCAGTACCGGGGGAGATGCTATACCTCTACATAGCCGCATCAGAAACAGCCATCTCTGCGGCTCTCGTTAGGAAAGAAGGTACGCTCGACCTCCCGGTATACTACGCAGGAAAGGGACTTACCGGAGCCGAAAGCCGATACCCTGACATCGAAAAATTGGCTCTTGCCCTGATCGTCAGCGCCAGGAAGCTCCAACACTATTTCCAAGCTCACTCCATCACCTTGTATACCAATCACCCTCTACGGCAGATCCTGCAAAGACCGGAGACTAGCGGCAGGCTGGTACGTTGGGCAGTCGAGTTGGGAGAGTTCGATATAACTTATGCCCCGCGAATGGCCATCAAGGGCCAGGCCGCTGCGGATTTCATATGCGAACTCACCCCGATGGCAGTAGAAGCGCATTCCGGCCGGTCCGAGGGCACCGGAACAGCTAAAGCCATAAAAGTCGAACCAGGCCTCCCCAGCGGTTGGAAGCTTTATGTGGACGGCTCTGTAACGAGTAAGCGGAGTGGAGCCGACATCATGCTAACCGCACCCGATGGCCAATCATACGAGTATGCCCTGCAGTTCCTTTTCAATACTTCCAACAACGCTGCTGAATATGAGGCCCTCATAGCCGGCCTGCAGCTCGCCAAGGAAATGGGGATCCCATCCATGGAAGTATACAGCGACTCGAGCCTGGTGGTAAACCAAATGAACGGGCTGTTCGAAGTCAAGGAACCCCAGTTGGCCTCCTACCAGGCGTTGGCCAAAACTCTGATTGAGCCATTCCAGGGTGCAACTATTCGGCATGTACCCCGGGAGGCAAATAGGCATGCGGACGCCCTAGCAAGGTTGGCGACTGGAAACTACCCACCAGAGTACCGCAGAGCTAAGATCGAAACCCTCCAGAAGCCGAGCATAAGCAAGACCATCTCCGAGATATTTGCGGTAGAGGAGGCACCTTTGAGCTGGATGGATCCGATAATTAAATACATGGTTGACAAAACCAGCCCCCAGGATAAAGTAGAGGCTAGGAGGCTACACCTCCGGTGTGCCAGGTACAGCCTCCTCGGCGGCAAGTTGTACCGAAGAGGGCACAACTTCCCCCATCTAAAATGTGTAACGAAAGAGGCGGGAGAGGCCATCATGCAAGAAATCCATGAAGGAGTGTGCGGTAACCATTCTGGTGCCCGATCCCTGTCTCATAAGTCTCTACGGGCCGGATACTTTTGGCCAGACATGGCAGCAGTGTTGAGAAAAATATCGGGCGGCTGCCATAAGTGCCACATGTATGCCACTACACCTCATGCTCTGGCAATCGCGTTATCAATTCTGTTGGCGCCATGGCCTTTCGCACAGTGGGGGCTAGATATTATCGGCCCTTTCCCAACAGCTGTAGGACAATACAAGTACACCATTGTAGCCGTTGACTATCAGACAAAGTGGGTCGAGGCGGAGCCCCTAGTCAAGATTACCGAGGAACGGGTAAAAAAGTTCCTGTGGAAGAACATCTACTGCCGGTTCGGGGTGCCGCAGACCATAGTTACGGATAACGGGACACAGTTCAACAATACTGATCTCATCCAGTACACGGCCTCTATGGGGACCCGGATGTTGTTCGCCTCAGTAGCGCACCCGCAAACCAACGACCAGGTTGAAGGGGTCAACAAGATCATCAAAAGTCTCCTCAAGAAGAAGTTAGATGACAAAAAAGGGTTGTGGGCTGAGGAACTCTCGGCGGTTCTATGGGCAATCCGTACGACAACAACTGAAGCAACAGGGGAGACCCCGTTCTGTATGCCATTCGGGAGCGAAGCGGTACTCCCCGTAGAGACCGACATGCCCAGCGGCAGGGTAGAGAATTATGACGTTGAAACAAACGCCAATGGGATACGGCTCAACCTGGATCTCATTGAGGAGCGGCGCGACCAAGCGCATATGTGAAACCAAACATACAAGCAACGGGTCGCTCGATACTATGACAGAAAGGTCCGGGAAAGGAAGTTGCAAGTAGGGGATTGGGTGATGAAGAAAGTTCAGAAAAAGCCGCTGGCCTTAGAGCCAACGTGGGAAGGGCCCTATCAAATCACCGCAGCTGCAGGCCAGGTGACATTCCACATCAAAGACACTGAAGGCATCTACTCCACCCGCCCATGGAATATTCAGCATCTACGGTTCTACCCTAAGTGAGGTCACTACCTTAAAAATGGACAGTGTTGTATTTAGTACCAACGTTGCAACACAGATAGTTACTGGTTACAAAGTAAACTACAGCTAGTTACAAAGTAAATACATATGCCAAGTATCTGCCGCTGCTACCCCTTTTTTAAACCGTTAATTAGCGCCACCGGAGCCCCTAATCCCTG
Organism: Potentilla sterilis; assembly: GCA_963682095.1. Taxonomy (NCBI): domain Eukaryota; kingdom Viridiplantae; phylum Streptophyta; class Magnoliopsida; order Rosales; family Rosaceae; genus Potentilla; species Potentilla sterilis. The sequence continues at coordinate 19,198,891 of OY821762.1, read as the reverse complement.
ACCCACCAGCCTTGAGAGACCGCTCTTGCTCCAACTTCTCGGCCAAGGCTACCTCAGCCTCCATCCGCTCGGCATCAAGCCACCCTTTCTCCCTCCACTCCAGATACGCATCATTTATACCCTTTGCACGAGCGGTCTCCAGCATCTCTGCAAGTTCCACCGAGTCCCGAAAATCGTCAATAGCTTTATCAGCGGCTTCTGTAAGTTGGGATTCTACAAGCTTCTCCCCTCCCTTTAGGACTGCTGTTACTTGGGTCCGTAGCTCCAAATTCTTCGCTTCCAAGACCGTGACCCTCCCAGAAGCCTCGACACACTGGGCTTCCAGCACGGTTGCCCGCCCCCCAGCTTCCTTCAGTTTCACTTCCAATTCCATAATCCTCTCTTCCCGAGTGACCGCCAGTCTATCGGCCTCCTCCCTCTCCTGCTCAAGCTTAACCTCCATCAATGACAGCTGCATGGTGAGGTCCTCCACCTGCTTCTCCAGGACCGGAGCCCCCTCACTAGGCTCAGCGGCGTAAAGGCTGTGAACCAGCTGGTACAAGTACACAAAAGAAGAACGTCAGCTCGTAAAACAAGAAGGGAGAGGGAGCACAGAAGAACCTCAGTTTCACACAGGTACGCGATCAGACTTACCCAAAGACCCAATTCCACAGGCTTCTTCCTGCTCTTACCCGACCGCACATCCCCGGGGGCTCCCCGGTCAAGTCCCAAGGCCTCGATGGTAGAAACCACAAATCTACCAAAACCACCATCACCAGAGCCGCGATCAGCTTCCGATTCACCAGTTTCCTTACTCCTTCGGCCACCAGTTTCCTCCGCCAGAACCAATGCTGACCCCCCCCCCCCCGGTCGAGCTTGACGCCCCGGTATCAAACATCCTATCTCTTTTTGCCGGAGCCTCCCCAAGACCGCTTCTGCGGTACCGAGTCATATCCGCTGTCTCTCTCTCCCGTGGGGCTCATGCCCCCACAGGCCGCACTAGAGGTTCCGGACCTGGTGAGCCCACCGGTCCTACATCCCGAATAATAAGCGGGGCATTCTCCTCACCGCCCGGTCGCCGACCGTAGTGGGAATCCGGAAACATGAGCGGCACAGGATTACTATGCACCGTCCTCTCTAGGGTGTCAGGATCTACAACAGTTTTCGAGGGCATCTCCCCCATCTCCATCAACCTCTGGGCCACAAGTTCGTCATCCGCCTCGATGGTCTCCTCGCTCCGAACAGCGAGCCAGGGGCATTAGCTGCAAATCAATAAACGGAACGGTTAGAATAAAATATGACAGCACAAAACAACAGTGCAAGGCACCTTACCAAGTTTTTTCCCCCTCTCGCATATCTGCAACACATTCCACCGGATGAAATTGTAAGAGCTCCGGCCTAGATTATCCTAGCAAACGAAAAGCCAGGCTATCCATTGCCTCTCCAAGTCAACCAACCGGTATGACTGATCCCCGATAGCTTGATAAGCCCCGGGCACCCGGAAGCTCCTCGAACTATGCTGCCACCTACCCCCGGCCATCACAACCTATCTCCTTCACACATTCGAAACCGATGACGGCAGATGAGTGATGGGAGGATCGAAGTCCCTCGCGGCAAAATTTACACAGCCGGTGGCCTGGGCCTTTTTGCAGTAGAGAATCTTATACAGCGCTCGGAACTCATTTATCGTGGGCCAGTCCATGTTGCTAAGACTGAACAAGCACCCGAGACCAAGTAACTGCCTCCACTGGTTGCTAGGAAGCTGGGCGGGGGAGATGTTTATCAGGCTCAGCACGTATTGGACAAACTTAGGCTGCGACAGAGATAGCCCATGCCGAAATTGATCCTAAAAAACGGCAACCCAACCTTCCTCCGGGTTGCAAGCCAGTTCCCCGGGATGCAGACCCCGGAGCTTACAGGAGGAGTCAATGCCCCACTTCACCCGAAAATCCCTTATCTCGCCAGCAGTCATGCTCCTGGTCGGCTCGTCACAAAAAAATCACCTTGTCGCCATCCAACAGCCAGTGCCTCACGGGCCCTCCCATCGACACACGGCCGGCACCGACAGGACTGGCTAACCTCTCAGACTCCATAAACCTAAGAACAGAATTTACCCTACGCACAGTTAGCTGTTGACGGGAACGGACAAAACACCTAGCAAGATAACAACACAGACAGACGAGGAGCCAAGCTTCAACAAAGTACGACAGGAAGAGAGGAGGGGGTGCGAAGCATCTTATAGGCAGCAAAACTACACCTTGTTGATAATTAGGGCACTCAAAAGGGAGAGGCAACCCCAGCTGCAGATTCCCTCCATCTCAGACCACTCCCTACTGACACGTGTCCCAGCATCGATAAAGTTCCCACGCCATCATAACTTATGGGAATGACGGGCTCTCTCCTTCAATGCATGTCAGCCACTTGTCCCGCCTACAAGCGGCAGTTAAGGGAGATAGGGCGAGAACCGAGGCGTCCAGCCCCCCCACTTCCCCAAGAGCCAACCTCAAATCAAGGAAAAGCATTCCATCAGTCATGGAACATTCCACCGGTTCACAGGCATTCCATCGGTTATGTAGCATTCCACTGGATCCAAGGCACTCCATCGGTCTAGTCACTTTCCTTCGCGCCTACGGGCACGGACAAGCCAACAACAACTCCAGGCTTCAAACACATGGGCTTTATAAACCCGGGAGAGTTTACCTCTAACACATGCAAACTCTTCCAGCAGGCTAGAAACCCTGCATCACACTAAGCTGTGAAAAATATGGGGATCCATGGCGAGACTTGTTATCTCCACGCCACCCCACCAGGCAGATTGTTTCTCTAACACAGAACAAGTCTCCCCGCAGGCTAGAAACCCTGCACAGCCTCACGCTTATTCCAACACAAGCTGAGAAGAACTAGCGGATGTTGACCGGTGCTTAAACATGGCCGCAACACCCTATCGGTGGACCTGTTGGCTTGTACCCATCAGGCCTTCCCGCAGGCACGCAACCCTGCACAATACCCCACGCTTACTCCAACACAAGCTGGGACGAATCAGCGGGTGTGGATTGATGCCATGACATGGCCTAAACACCCCACCGGGCTACTCCCCGGCCTGTTCCACCGTTGGCAGCAATTTTTCACTGGAGGACTCGTCCCAACATGGCACTCCACCGGTCGAGTCCTTACACTCCATATTCATCGCATGGCGGATTTCAACGCCACATCATCATCCCATGCACTCGTCTGGGTTTCACCCCGCTCCATATTCATCGCATGACGGATTTCAACGCCACATCATCATGCCATGCACTCGTCCGGGTTTCACCCCGTTCCATACTCATGGCATGGAAAGACTTCAGTACAACACCATCATTATTACAAACACATACTCATAACTGCCACACGTCATCACTAATAGGTACTCACATCACCAAGCACCATCATAACAGCCCTTCTGCTCGAACGCCCGGCCAAGCCCAATCTTCAATACGGACTTGGGAGACTAGGCACCGTTGGGTCACCGGGCACCGTTGGGTCGGTAACCCTGCGGGTCTGCGGGACACGAGCGAGACATATTAAGTCCCCATTCAAGATTGCACTTGACCGGGAACTTGGGGGACTTGTTGACAGTAGCCACAGAGGGGCTACACAGGCCTTAGCTGCCCCTTTGCGTACGAACAGAAGGGAACCAGTCTCACATCAAAGAGTAAGACCAGACCTAACGATCGACCACCTAAGGCCTGTGTAGCCCCTCTGTGGCTACTGTCAACAAGTCCCCCAAGTTCCCGGTCAAGTGCAATCTTGAATGGGGACTTAATATGTCTCGCTCCTGTCCCGCAGACCCGCAGGGTTACCGACCCAACAGTGCCTGGTGACCCAACGGTGCCTAGTCCCCCAAGTCCGTATTGAAGATTGGGCTTGGCCGGGTGTTCGAGCAGAATGGCTGTTATGATGGTGCGTGGTGATATGAGTACCTATTAGTGATGACGTGTGGCAGTTATGAGTATGTGTTTGTAATAATGATGGTGTTGTGCTGAAGTCTTGCCATGCCATGAGTGTGGAACCAGGTGAAACCCGGACGAGTACATGGGATGATGATGTGGTGTTGAAATTCGCCATGCAATGAATATGGAGCGAGGTGAAACCCGGACGAGTGCAAGGGATGATGTGGCGTTGAAATCCGCCATGCGATGAATATGGAGCGGGGTGAAACCCGGGCGAGTGCATGAGATGATGATGTGGCATTGAAATCCGCCATGCGATGAATATGGAGCGGGGTGAAACCCGGATGAGTGCATGGGATGATGATGTGGCGTTGAAATCCACCATGCGGTGAATATGGAGCGTAAGGACTCGACCGGTGGAGTGTCATATTGGGACGAGTCCCCCAGTGAAAAATTACTGCCAACGGTGGAACAGGCCGGGGAGTAGCCCGGTGGGGTGTTTAGGCCATGTCATGGCACCAATCCACACCCGCTGATTCGTCTCAACTTGTGTTGGAGTAAGCGTGGGGTATTGTGCAGGGTTGCGAGCCTGCGGGAAGGCCTGATGGGTGCAACCCAACAGGTCCACCGATGGGGTGTTGCGGCCATGTTTAAGCACCGGTCAACATCCGCTAGTTCTTCTCAGCTTGTGTTGGAATAAGCGTGAGGCTGTGCAGGGTTTCTAGCCTGCGGGGAGACTTGTTCTGTGTTAGAGAAACAATTTGTCTGGTGGGGTGGCGTGCAGATAACAAGTCTCGCCATGGATCCCCATATTTTTCAGAGCTTAGTGTGATGCAGGCTTTCTAGTCTGCTAAAAGAGTTTGCATGTGTTAGAGGTAAACTCTCCCGGGTTTATAAAGCCCATGTGTTTGAAGCCTTGAGTTGTTGCTGGCTTGTCCGTGCCCGTAGACGCGAAGGAAAGTGACTAGACCAATGGAGTGCCTTGGATCCAATGGAATGCTACATAACCGATGGAATTCCTGCGAACCGGTGGAATGCCTATGAACCGGTGGAATGTTCCATGACCGATGGAATGCTTTTCCTTGATTTGAGGTTGGCTCTTGGGGAAGTGGGGGATGGTTCGTAACCCCTCGGTTCTCTCCCCTATCTCCCTTAACTGCTGCTTGTAGGCGGGGCAGGTGGCTGACATGCATTGAAGGAGAAAGCTCATCAGTCCCATCAGCTATGATGGCGTGGGGATTTTATCAATGCTGGGACACGTGTCAGTAGGGAGCGATCTGAGATGGAGTGTTCGGATTCGCAGGCGTTTGACTTGCCCAGATTGAGTATTTTGGGGGGATTACAGGGGTGCCTAGGGCATCGGACCCGTCTATAAAAATGCCTCATTTGTCTTCATTGTTTGTTGTTTTTGCTCTTGGCTCAGAGAGAAGAAGAGAAGGTTGGAGAGGAATCCGGCGAAAGTTCTGTGAAGGTACCCTCGAGCTATCCGTGCTTCAGGCGTTCTGGTTCTTACCCACGATTGCTCGGTGTTTTTCCAGGACTGACTTTCCTCGGTTGTGCATAGTAATCGGTAAGTTTCGCCTTCTTTACTTTTTTTTTTTCTTTGTTGGTTGGTGTTTTGCGGGGAGGGGGGGGGGCTCTATCTCAACGGGTGAGTTGTTTTGAGCGGGGAATCTACGGCAGATTTGGGGAGCAGCCGCAGAGAGCGCTGTTTTAGCTTGTCGCTGACCAGCGGTGGGGTTTTGTTTTCCTCCCCCTAGGTTAATGGCTTCTGGGAGCTCTGCTGGGACTTCCGAATCGGCCGACAGACGTCCTGTGGTGGACGATGAGGAGAGGTTGGAAGATTGGCTTGCTTCGGTTTCCCCGGAGTCCGAAGCCGCTGCCCACTCCCGGGGGGAGGTCTCCTTGTCCGGGTCTCTGGGGCATGAGAGCATCCCGCACGGGGTACCCTTTCCTGGTACTTCGCCCGTGAGTTACACTATCGGGAATGGGGAATGGGCTGTTGTGTGTGATGAACCGGAGGGTACCATGAGCTCAGTGGAGGTTGCCGCCTTCCGGGAGACGTGGAGCATCCCGAATGAGGTGAAATTACGGCCACTGAATCCCGGGGAATCGGGCTGTAACCCGGAGGAGGGTTGGGTTGCTGTTCATGGAGACCAATTCCGTCATGGGTTCTCCCTTCCGCTGCCAGACTTTGTGCAGTACATGCTCAGCGCTCTGCACGTGTCTCCTGCGCAGCTTCCCGGAAACCAGTAGAGGCAGCTGCTGAGCCTTGGTTGTCTGTACGAGCTGTCCGGGATGAGCATGCCGACGGTGAACGAGTTTCGAGCGTTGTACAAATTGTCTTTCTCGAAAAAGAAAGGGTGTCGGGATTGTCTCACCTTTAGCGCCCGATACTTTCAGCCTATCATCACCCACCTGCCTTCCTGGGTGGACAATAACTGGAGGAAGAAGGTGGTGATGGCAGGTGGGAAGTGGCAGAAAAGGAGGAGGATGTACCGGGTTCCTAGTGCCTTCCAGCCCCTTGGTGATCAATCGTACGTACTGTCCGAGTTGGAGCGGGATAGGATTGCCACGATATTCGGGTGCTGGGACGGTCTTGAGCAAAGCTCCTACAACTTCATACGGCGGGAGGTGTTGGAGTACTGCTGTCTCGGGCGGGATCCTGGTGTGTAGCAGGGTTTTAGTAGTGACGTTCCCGCTGACTGAGTTGATACTAACCCTTTGTTTGTTCTGTAGGTGCATCTTCCCGGACGGTCATCAAGCCCGGTAATACACTATCCATGGACGGTGATGACCTTATCTTGAGGTTGAAGGAGAAGGGGGAGGCCGTTTCGCGGACCTCGGTGGATCGGGAGTCTGGCCGGCATACAGTCCATGCCGAACCGATGGCCTTGGATCTTGCGGATGACGCCTACATCTTGAGGCGTGTGAAGACTCGTGCCGCAGCACCCCTCTGCGGGACTCGGAAAGGGTAAGACCATTGGAGGGCCACCAAAGGTTCCTGGTGGGACGGATAGGATTCCGTATCGACCGGGATCGGTCCCGCTCGTCACCAGGGTCTCCTTGACTGGCGCACAATCTTCTTCACCGGGTGACCTAGGTGAGAAGAGGCGGAGGATCATGGACGTCCCGCCCTCCGCGTTGGTGACGCTGACCGGCCGGTCGTCTGGTGAGAACTTGGCGAAACGGCTCAAGTTTACCAGTGGTGTGACAAGTCCAGCTAGGGACAGAGCCTCTGCTGCTTCAAGTTCTGCCGGTCAGCCGAGTAGCCACTCTCCGGTGGAGGAACAGAGGAGGGGAGGTCCGGAGAGTCCCTTCGTCCGGAACCTGGTGGAGGATGTGGCTGGCCTTGGTCTGGATAGGCCTGGGGTCGCTGGAGCCCTGTCAGGGGAGAATCGCTAGAAGAGCAAGGAGTTGGTCCTCCTGGTAAGAATTGTTTAGTGCTACGGTACCGCTCATAAAACTTCTGTAGGGTTTCGTTATTTTTTGTTGTTGTTTAATCGGCTCCCTGTCGTTCTGTAGCTGTTGTACAATCTGTACCAGCCGGACCCGAGTGAGGAGCTGCCGGAATTGAAGAGGCAGGTGGCCGTTCTGACCGGAACCCATGAGCGCCTGGAGGCTGAGAAGTCCAGGCTTGAGCGGGAGAAGGTCAGACTGGAGGAGAGGGCCAAGAGGCAGGTGGCCAAGCCAGAAGGCCAGGTCTGGAGCCTCGAGGAGGAGAAGGAGCGGGCTGAGGAGGAGAGAACCGAGCTAGAGGCCAAAGTGGATGAGCTACAGGTGGAAGTTGCCGCTGTACGTGCCGCCACCGCCTCTGCGGCTGGAGAAGAAGACCCAAAGCTTTTCCAGCGGGTTATCCAGAAATATCACGATAGTGATCAGTTTCTCGAGCTCCTGGAGAAGGCTAGGGAGTCTGGTATCACTGATGCCTACGTGGAGTGGGAAGAGAAGGGATACTTGATCACCTTGCAAATGCCGAAGGCGCGGGCCGATGATGATGCTGATGGGCAGCCGGCAGAGGAGGAGCAGCCAGAAGGGGAAGACGGACTTCAGCCATCTGAACCCATTAGAGGGGATGCGGCGGTTCCATCTGAGTAAGCCGGTGGACAAGCTAGGCCCGCTGGGGAGGAAGACGTGGCTCCTTAGGATTTTTGTTTGCCGTCTTTCTTTTTTGTAAATCTGCTGGAACGGGTTTTTTTTTTTTGTTGCCTGCCTTTGGACATATATTTTAGTACCGGTGGTTTGCCTTGGATTTCGTTCAAAATAGTTGGCATACATATTTTGCAATGTTACATCGGCTGAACCGTTGGAATGCCAGGCTAATTGTATTTGAAAATTTAGCACTTAACCCTTCACTGGGTCCGGGCGTGCTTACCAGCCCTGGTCCTGATCTACCCTTCTTTCTCCTAGGTACCGTTGAAGTTGACCGCTGCTAACTAATCCCTCCACCGCTGTCTTGAGGGCGATGCAATTGTTTGTCTTATGGGTAGCTTCGTCGTGGTAGGAGCAGTATTTGCACGCCGGGCGGCATGGACCTACCAACTAGCACGTCGGCACCCCGGCAATCACACGCTTCATTCGAGGATGAAGTCATGACCCCGACCGCACGGGCACTACAAGTACTCACCGACTCCGTGTCAGATCTAAAGACCCAAATGAAGGCCAGCGAGAGAAGGGCAGCACGGCCGTTGGAAGGCGCGCGCTTCAACGAACGCACGGGCCCCTTTTCGCACAGGGTCCTGGAATCCGGAAGATCTGGTAACCAAAAATATCTGAAGCTGACATACTCAGGAGCCGGCTGCCCCTACCAACACTTGGATAGCTTCCGGTCCCAAACATGAGCCAAGGGCTACTCCGATGCTGTGTGTTGCAACATCTTCCAGGAAACCCTGTCCGGAGAGGCGCTTAGCTGGTTCTATGAGCTCCCGGCAAACTCCATTGAGGCATTTGAGCAACTGGCCGATCGGTTTGTCGGCCGCTTCATCCTTCTGGTCGAAAGAGCCCGGACATCGACGGTCCTCTTCAATTGTAGGCAGGCACACGACGAGGAGCTAAGGACGTTCGTTAACCGCTGGCAAACGGCGACGGCTGGGGTTCGGAACCTAGACAAGGGCATCGCCTAGATGGCGTTCAAACAGGGACTCCGGCCAGGGAAATTTTCCTATGCCGTATGGGTAGAACTCCCGCAGGGGTATGATGAGCTAATGGTGATGGCCATCAGGCACGCTCAGGCGAACCACGAAACATATGGGCATCACCTGCTGAAGAGGAAGCGGGAGGAGTACCTTCCGGCCCCCCGAGAAAACAAGGCCAGCCAGCGGGGCGAGAACCGAGGCACCCAACCAAACAGACTCAACAGAAATTGGGAGAACCAACCGCAGCAGAAACTCTATCCTGACAAACCCCAGGGCGAGCACAGGCCCGCGCAGTACCGACAAAAACGCCCCTGGCGATCATGCCAGCGGAACGTCAAGAAGTCTACACCACTCTAACGGCAGGCTGGTGTCCCCGGCTCCCGGGCCCCCAGTCATAAGTTAGACTGCTGGGCCTCGGGTCAGGGTGCTGGGGATCCTGCTCCGAGCCTCGGTCCGGCCCCAGGTGTTGACAGTAGCCACAGAGGGGCTACCCAGGCCCCCAGCCCCGCTGCCAAGAGTCCCGGTGTCACCGAGCGGTCAAAATCATCCAACGGGGCATCTTCAAGGCAGTCCACCAGGAAACAGGTAATGAGCCCATCTTACTTGAGGAGTTGGGGGACTCGTGGGGGTGGCGCCCGGTAAGGTCACTCGGTCGTCACCCACGCTTGGCGATACATGATGATAACTCCCCAAGTAAGATTGCCTCTTAATCGGGAACTTGGGAGACTTGTTAGTGATATATATGGTGCACCGCCAAGCACATCCGGCGACCTCATAGACCGTGCAACCGGCGCCATAGGTCCTACTTCCGGCATACATCGGGTAGACCAGCACCCCGACTACATCTCCATTGTTCCACATCACCGGAACCGCACTCGGAAGCCGTGTCACCGGGCTCCTGAAATAGCTTCGTGAGTAGGAAAAGTGGGTTTGCATCCCACATTGGAAACATTATAAAGGAGGGAGCCTTCCTTCCTTGTAAATAGAAGCCCCCCCCCCCCCCCCACCCCCCCCCCCCCCCTTAGATATGGATTAAGTTGGTTCCAAGGCATTCCACCCTTGTAACACCGATGGCTTATTAGCCGGCTATAGTATATTCTAAGTGGACGTAGTCATGCCTACCGATGGCATGGCGAACCACTATAAACTTTCGTGTCAACCTTTATTATTGTGCTTCTGTCAGGCCTACGGGTTTGAACAGAAACAATTGTAGCCACAGAGGGGCTACACAGGCCCACAGACCCGCAGCTAGCATGCCCGGGGCCGGACCGAGGCCCGGAGCAGGATCCCCAGCACTCGGACCCGAGGCCCAGCAGTCTAACTTATGACTGGGGGCCCAGGAGCCGGGGACACCAGCCTGCCGAACATGTCACATTGGCTGCCCCTTTGCGTACGAACAGAAGGGAACCAGTCCCACATCGAAGAGTAAGACCAGACCTCACGATCGACCACCTATATAAGGGCCTCAACTACCCTCATTAATAGGTAACTCAACTCTCCCACTACTTATCATTCTCGCTTAAGTTATCTATTTGCTCCAACGGTACTAACTTAGTCATCGGAGAGGAGAAGACCGGCCCGCCCGGTATTCCCCTTAGTTAGTAGGGTTCGCAGGAGGAAATCACATCAAGATCCACCGGTTTCCCGCAGGCCTACGGGTTTGTGCAGAAACAAGCTGAATTCATCAGAATAATGCTTCTCAGATCTTCAGACTCAGGGTTTAAGCTAGCAAGAAGCTGGAATATCTTGTCCTCCTCCACACGTTTGAGAAGTATAGTAGCATCAGTGGTGTGAGGCTTGTAGAGGTTCAACTTATTCCACTTGTTGGTGAGAGCTCCAAGATGCTTGAATAATGACTTCTCTTCTTGTTGTAGTTCAGAGATTTCTCTCTTTAACTAAAACACTCTTGCAACATTGTTCTGATGTCCATATATTTCATTCAGATTCGTCCATAGGTAGGCAGAAGTGTCTGAGTAGCTAGATATTTCTACAAATTGTGGCTCCATTGAGTTGAGAAGCTATGCCATGACCAACCTATCCATGCACAGCCAGGTCTCATAGCCTTCAAATAATGGAGCAGGCATCTGAGTGGCTCCATTGACAAATCTCAGCATCAATTTTCCTCCAAAAGCAAGAGAAACAATTCTTGACCATGAGAGATAGTTGAACTCATTTAACAGAGTTGAACTGCTGCGATGACTGGTATTGTTCTCTGATTCAGATGAAGTAACATCGGATATGGAAATGACTTCCCGGGATGAAACTTCAGATTCAGTCATGATCACACTGAATCAGATGTTTCAATAGGGATACCCAAAAAGTAATAGAGACAGGAAATTAATTTTCCGACTCTGATACCATAAAGAATTTATGAACAAGAATTAGAACAAGAAGAACACACATGATTTGTGGGAATTTTCCACTTGATTTCTTGATGAACTTTACAACTATATATGTGTGTGTGTTTACAAAACCAAAAAAAGAAACAATATTGAATGTCTAAGATACAGAGAAAGAAAGATTGATGGCTGCAGCACATGGATGTATCACTGTGACAAGGACACCATAGGACAGCCTTGAGACCACCAAGAAACACCATACTGCTGATTTTGAACAGACAGCATTGCCATAAAACCAGGAAGCCAAAACCAACTAGTTCCAACTAGTTCAACTTGAACTAATTCAGTTTGAGTAATACTAGTAACTTCAACAACTCTGACATCATAGATGAACCGCTCAATTTTGTTTGGATATGGGTGAAGATAACAAACCTGTCGGCTGCTCTCACGACGGCGGCCACGGCTCAACTGGTCGGAGAGACCATTAGTTATGTGTTTCAAGTGGATACTCCGGGGTTGGATCGTGCTATAGCTAGGGTTCGGTTAACCCTACCACTGCATGCACGACCTGGTTCGTCTGGATCGGCGCCTCCGCATCTCGCCAGTGGATGTGATTACTTAGCCTCCGCATTTAGGACTAATACTTAGCCGGCCCTGGTGCCGGCCCTGGTGCCGGCTCTTTTCTCACCACTGTCCTCCCTAAAGAGAAGAGAAAGGTCCAGATTCGGGAACATGAAGCCTTCAATTCCCTTACCAAAGTCTATTGCAGCCGATGTCGACGTGATGATGCAGACGGTAAAACGGAAAAGAAGAGTAGGCATGGGATAACCCTAGGGTTGGGTAACCTAACTCCAATAAAGCTGGGCTGAAGGCCACTGCAACCGGTTTCTTAGGTATCAAGAAAACCGACAAATCCCTTTCAAGTATGCCGACCTCGAGGAAGTCATACTGGAAAACCGACAACGTAGTGGAAGCTTAACACGGAAGCGCAGGCGGAGCTCCAACTAACAATCGCAGAACTGATAGCATTAGCGAAACCCGGGTTGAATTCTACAGGTGTTGAGCGAGACATGGACTGGGATTCGGGTCAAACCGATGCTGATGAAGGCATCATCAACGAGACAGGCAGCGAGTAGTTTTCCTACCCCCACCAGGAAATATCTTTCTTAACCCTAATTGGCAAACATTTTTTATGAAAGGTACACCTTAAATGGTCCGTAGGCCTGATTCAAAATCCAAAGTTTTTTTCGATTCGGGTTAAGAAGTTACATTTATGCTTTGAGGTTTAGTATCGTCCGTTTTTATTTTGGACTCTTTTGAACATTGGTATGGAATAAGCACCTTCATGTGCATTTATTTTTACTGTTAGTAGCTAGTATCTTGCAGATGACATGTCATCTCATTTGATTGATCCTCTGATTGCTATGATTTCTATTAATACACTTGTCTCCTTTCCTTTAAAAAAAAAAATTATTAGTTACCTGGTTTGGTTTTAGTTTGCATATTGAGGTGAGTTGACTTTTAAATTTGTTGACGTTAATCCTTATAAACTCATAGGTAATTAAGGTCTTTATTTTTCATGTGAGATTTTAGCAGTATAAATGCATGGAAAATTTTTGAACCATATACGTAAACAATATTGACGTCAAGTCCATGTGGCTACAGTACGTGACTAAGTAACCTGGCTCCGTAATGGCTAGCATTTTTCTTTCCTCCTCTATCTGAAACATGGAAGCAACGAGTAAGTAAAACATGAAAAAGAAATAAATAATGAAAATGTTCGCATTCTTATTTGTCAAGGCATTTGAGCCTTAATTAACTAACTAGCATCATGTAGTTAATTTGCTGATGAATTGGGTTGATTAGTTAGTCATTAAGCTCATTATATATATAATTGCCAAAAAATTGCAAGGCAGATCGATGCAGGTCTCTGTTTAACCTTGCAGACAAAACAGTGCATGATACACAAAACGGTAGTTCACATTTCATTCCCAATGATCTTGTTTAATCAAATTGTCAATATATCTTACACGTACTGTCATATGCTTCGCATAATATCCACTCTTTATAGTTAATAGTTCAATTGATTACAGTATGAACTGCTTTGTGACACTTTCTACATGCATATATTCCTCAGTCTTCCTCAAAATATTATCCAAAACAAAGTAAAAAAGAATGTGATTGAGGACAATTTGCAGTAAGAGATATCTTATATTAAACAAAAATAGTAATTATAGTCCCTAACCAAAAGAAATATCATACGTAGTTACGTGCTCCCAATTCCCAAACCAAAAATTATATCCCGCATACTAGGCTAAAATATGTCTTCCGCGATGGTTTGCAGAGCAGGACTCCAAGAACGATGGCGCCTATGCTTTTTCCGCAGCTGATTTAGCCGCTCCTCTATGAACGAAAATGCTTCTTCATCCTCCTCATCATCAGCATCACTGTCATCGTTTTTGTGGTTAATATTGTTATTATTCCTCATGAGTTTGAAAACTCGCTCCAAATCTTCCTTTTTCACAAGAATCTTCATCCTCACCACCCCATTGTCTTCCTGCAGAGAGGTCGACTGGGAAAGTACATTGAGGCCCTCCTGGCTGCTCACCCTTGAAATGGAGGCAGCCCTCGTTAGTAGATTGTTCCTAATGCTCTTGTTCTTTTGATGAATGCGAGCTGACCTGAAATGCCGGAAAATTGCTTTCTTTAATGACGCCCTTCGGCTTCGCTTTCCTTCTGCAGATGATGATGATGATGACTTGATCACTTCCATCCCAAGTACTTAACTTCCAAGTAGTATAGTATCTCTGTTTCACTGTTTGTGTGTGCAACTTTAAGCTTTGAAGTTCGATTTGTACCAATTGATGAGAAATCCATACTTTTGTAGAGCTTTATATAGGAATCATCAGTGTGGGTTTTCTTCATCGATCTAGGTTGCAACTGAAAGCTGTACGTTTTAAAATTCAATCCAAATGCTGTCATGCATTTGACCTTGTTACGAAGATTCTCTGATTGAATACCAATAAAACTATCTAGCTAGCTTAATCATATATTATTGTTCAACTGATTTGTTGTCAATAGGGATCAGAATGTTTCTGATGAAGTTTGAATTAACAAATGAACTAAACCTAATTTGTTGAGAAGAACCGCTTTTATTTGCAAGTTGACAGCAATTGCACTATTAATTAGTTGATTTCGAGCCAAACAGATGCGATATATTTTTATAATTTTCATACTGAAAAGTACTTAATTATATGCAATCAGAATTCATGTACTAATCGTTGTATTATATCAACACATAGCAGGGAGCTTATGAAAAGGACACCCGTATACACATTGCGGAATCCTTCTTTTCCTTTGCAGGTTTAGATTAACTATTTTTCGCGGGTATATATAGTAGGATTAGTGGGTAATGGCATTTTGTACTTTTATTATGGGTCATTGCCGCCAGGGGATTAAGACACTTGGATGAATGTCCAATACTGTATATAATAACGTCTGTTGACGTTAGGGTCGAGTGTAGAGATTGTTAATTAGGTAAACGGACCATTCTTTACGATTACATTCAAACAATTATAAGTAGCAACATTGAGTTTACCTGAAATACGGTGTGGTAAACAGGTAGGCATTGGACCATTTTTTTTATGAAGAGAATCTATACGAATAATGAATAATGTTAGATGAACCACATTTTGGCGTCTCACTTAGAGTCAATCTTATATGTCAACATATGTGGTATGTACATGACATGTTACAACTTAATTAATGTGTTTCATTACATAACGTGGTTGTGCCACATAAACTGATACATAAATTGGGTTTTAGGTGAGATATCAAAAGGTAGTTCACTTAGCATTGCTCAATCTATCTGTATATCTATATATGGTATGAGGGGTGTGTAGCATACTATATATATTCAACATTAATTCGATAAATGGTTTTCTTTAATGAAAAATGTCAAAGGTAAGTTTGGTTGAACTCCAAGCTTATGAGCTGTACGTGTGTTTAGCCAGTCTTTCTAATCATTATTCTCAACAAACAATTATACGTTTCCAGGCTATTTAGAGAATAATCTCAACCACAACAACCACCAGCCAAGAGTCATTGGTTGCAGACACACTTCAACACCAATTCGATATCTTTGCAATCAGTTAAGCCAGCTGAGTTTTGACCTTTTTGTGGTGTCCAGACACTCTTTATTATCGTGACCACAAATTTTCATGACTAACAAGTACTTAACTAAGGCAGCATTAAGCAGAGAGGTTGGTGCTTGTGATAATCTAAAATGTATGATGAACGACATTACGTACCATCAGTGGCTCTGGAAGTTTGGAGAACACGAGAGAGTTCAGGCGTTCAGCCTTTGGTTTTTAGGGTTGTTGACGATGTCTACGTACTTGTCATCACCTGCTGACACTTTGTGATTTAATATCATTAATCTTAGGCTAAAAATAAATTAAGAACAATTAATATAATGCTCTAAATCAATAGGAAGCCTCAAATAGACGTAGATCATCAGGAAAACAAAAGGCTTCAGGAATTAGGACAGAAGTGTTGTATGTAGATCTGTATATATATCTACACACACACATATAACTGAACTTTCATCGATGATGTTAATTTTTTTTAGCATGAGTCCAATAATCTAAATCACTTATGATCGGCTTGGGACTTCAGAAGATGGGACCAAACTCTGCTTGCTAATTAAGCAAGGTTAGCGATTGGCGATCGAATACGTACTCCAATCACCGGACTCGTTGATAGCCGGATTTTATACATTAATACGTACAAAGCTAAGTACTTCCCGTCTTGTGGCCGGGTTTCTGGATGCGGAACTAACGAAAGGAGCGAGCATCTTATGCATGGAGAAACCCTATATCACAAACGGTAGATCACACCTTTCTGTGGCACTATGACATGAATTAAGTTTATGAATGACCTTTCTTTTTGCTGCATTCTTGCATGGGAACTGCAGAATTAATGGAAGAATCGAATAGAGCAATAGCTTCAGAATTCTTATATGACGGGTTAGTAAACTTCAATCGACATTTGGAAGTTAATTAGGGGAGCCAAAATTCCACCTAAGGTGTGCATGTCTTCATTTCGAAGCTCATGAAGGGCATATTTCCACCTAAACATGCGTGCACTCTCAAAAGGTTAGTCTCCCCGACCTCAACTGTGTTTTTGTTTCGATCAGTCGACTATTGGTGAGTTTTGGAAGAAACTGGGGCTCTGAGAGCCTGAGTTGGACAAGTGTCAAGTGGTTATAGGGTAATATGAGTGAGGTAAGCTTGTGGACAAGTCTCTGTTAAGTTTAGAGGAGCAGAAACTCATGTGCCTCAGTAAATTTTTGCACGGTGAATTTAGAAAAGAACTGTGTAGGAGAAGTTTGTTGACTTTGATTGTAAATAGAGAATCGAGGAGGAACTCGCTGAGATGAAAGCCAACAAGATGGATCGATCTCAACCTTTAGATGGAAGCCGACGACGAGATCCTATCCCCAGCTCCGCCTCAATCCAATCCCAAATTGCAAACCCTACCTCCCAATTCAAATAGGGATTAAAGTGGGCAGAAGCACAGGTTTTCTTTCTCATGCCCAAAACCAAGGGACGGTGGTCGCCTTTACCCCAAATTCAAACCTTGTCGTCGACTAGAAGCGAAGAGTGAAACAACCCACAAGAAATACCCACCTCAAAAGACAAAATTAAATCGAAGCAATACTATTCCACCACATTTACATTACCAAATGTCTCTCTGTCTTTCAACAATCTGATCGAACCCTTTGAACCCATCTCTCCGACACGTTTGTTTGATCTCTCGATCATCACTCTCACTCTCCTCACCAACAGTTTCCAGGGACCATTTTGGTTAAAGTTTCAAGCTTTGAAAGAACAACAAGTGTGACTCAAGAACCAAGTTTGGGACTGCAACTTGGACCCTTCAAGTTCCCAGCTTTCTCTTCCACTCGCAAAGTGATGGAAGATATTAGATCTTGTTCGCTTTTGACTTCGGGGCATGCTTCTCGGGTGGTGTTCAATTTTAAGATGACTCTAGGTCTAGGATATAGAAATGAAAATGCCCCTTGCATTCTGTTGTGGTCTGCGCGTGTGAACGGTTAGCCATAATTTCACCAAAGCGTCTATTTCAAAAAAGACAAGAGTAACGCCGTTAGAGATAACGAGTTGGGCTCGATCATTTCAGACGTTTCCCAATCTGTTATTGTACCTGTGTTTAGAGGTTGAAATATCAACGTGTTTGTGGGTTTGAAAGCAATCACCGGTGTGCATTTGTTATGGCCCTTTGAGTCGACATGGGATGTGCTTGGCGGCCATAGCTAGCTCGTTTATTATTTCCGACATGCTTCTAATTCACTCTTCAGCCATATACACCTTGAGGCAGAATTGAAGCATGTAGGGCAAGTTTACTTTTAGCAATTCACGACTGCCATTATTGAGTATCGATGTGACTGCTCCTTTGTTGCTGCTGCCGCTGCAGCCTGCAGGGCGAGTTTACTTTTAGCAATTCATCACCTATACAGCTTAGTTTGGCAGTTATGTAAATTCGAAATTGGACCATTTGGACGTATTATCGGTGGTTGTAATTAAGTCGTCTTGTCCGATATGTTTTCACTTATTTCATAGAGAAAGATATTTGTGCAGAGCAATTAGACGTAGAGGAGAGATATATGTGTGCTGCGGATCGAATTCTTAAGAAAACTCCATCATAATATTCTTTTTTTTTTCTTTTTTTTTCTCTAACCGACATAATATTCTCTTGACAATGAGAAAAGTGTGATTAAGAATTAAATAAAAACTAAGTTTGGTAGTGCACCTTACTTAATATTCATATACACCATACACGTATTGTTAAATCAACTTAATTAATTCAACAATGTAATGCGTATATAAATATTAATTGATTCGACATATGAATATAGTATACACGCATTGTTGAATCAAATTGAATCGAATTGTTCTAGTTAGGCAAGGACATAAATTAAATTTTGATGATTCAGTTAGGCAAGTGTCACGCCCCGATTCCGGCTTCAGTGGGGTTTAGGCACCCGACGCTGATTCCGAGGTATGATCGAGTGTCATAAAGCGGAATGTAAATAAAAAATAAAAACACTTCTTTTTAGGCTCTTCACTCTAGGCTCGTCCTACACTTCGACTCAACAAATACTAAACACTTCTCTGCAAAATAGCAAGTAAATGGGTAGGTGAGCAAAACCAAGCGTTCAGTGAGTTTCTTATGTAATATGTCAGCAAAGCCATACCATTTTACATACACTACAAAATACGTATATCATATATTTCACGTCTACCACAATACAATTAGTCATATCGCACAATCTCTTCTTATTAGGCACCCTTCAATTTAGTGATCTTTTACGGGCACCTAATGGCCTTCATGCCATATACAACTGTGTGTCACATCTTTAATTCGGCATAACTCAATCAAGAAGTTCTCATGTTCTATGACTTTCAAACAATGGATCCAACACCATAATATATATAATCTCCACATATTTCGCAAATAGACATGTTTCACTTGAAAATATAGAGATATTTCATAAATAGATTAAAATCATATTTTTTGACTATTTTAAAAGCATATGAGAATATTTGAAACACATTACATAAACCACTCACGCCGACGAATCGAATCGACATCTAGATTGTAAAACGAGCAACTTAGAACGAGCCTTTTAGAAATCACCGTTGGATCTAATTTCAACTATCATAGATATAAAGATCGCATTAATACGAATTTGTAGCAGCTCGCGGCTTCAAAATCAGAGCTACGGATAAAAAATTATGATCCGCGGAAGTTTCATGACAAATCTAATAAAATAGTAAAATGTAGAGAGTGAAAGATGAGACAGAGACAAACGGGAGAGAAATAAGGGATGATCCCTCTATTTATAGACCCAATGAGACACGTGTCAGCTAAAGATTGGTTCTCGTAGTACCGCGTGTCGCCACACTACAATCTCACACCCTCACATGCCACAAAGTGACACATGTTAGCTGATTAAAGTCTGATAATGACGAATCAGGCCACATGAGTGACGTCAGCGTCAGTTGGTCTCTTTTCTCAACGCCACATGTCGTTCTCTCAGTTAATCTGAGCTCGCCACGTTACTCTAAAAATAGAATTTTGACCGATCTTTGAAAAATCGCTACAAATAGCTCGATCGCTCAGAAAATTCAACCAAAAATGTGAGTATATTATCAAATTCTTATGAAAACTCCATCACAGTATTTACTGTACATATATATACGATTTAACATATCATCGATTCAACAGTACGTGTATATATACAATTCAACATTTCTAGTGCACCTCGATGATCAATGATGAGTCAATTTACACTTGAGAAGAAGCTAGAAGCAATTATATACACCATTACATGCATGTTTGCTCTTTTCTGTGACAGGTCGTATCAAAGTTGAAAATTAACACCCCACCATTTCCACGTACACCCCCACACTTCCACTCTGTCTCTCTCCCTGTCTCTCTCCCTCTCGAGGTAGCCAACAAACCGGGAGAGAAAGCAAAAGCAAAAGCCAAAGCCATAGTCCCCTACGTTCAAATCAATAAATCCTCTCGCATAATATCTATCTTTACGTTTCATATATATATTGCAGAGAGACGTTATTCAAGACTGGTTGAATTGTGCGTTTGCATAACCTTGATCAGTATATTATGGAGGAGGATAGTCATGAGTGCAGATTGAATTGTGGAGGTGCAGAGATGAAAGGGATGATAATGGAGAAGAGAGAGTTGAGACACCTTTTCGTGACCGTGTTCCTCTCTTCGTTTTCGATTTTCTTGGTGTTTCCGGCCATGACCGACGTCACTATCGCGGCGGTTTGCCCCGGCCCCGAAAGCTGCTCTCTTGCCATTTACCTCACTGGGTTTCAACAAGCGGTACGTACCTGCAGTCTCAAGTTTTCATCTCTTAATTCAATTTTTTTTAATCAAGAGGGAGTTCATCTTTCATTTCTCTTATTTGATTAATTAATGGTAAATTTACCTTTCTGCTGATGATTCCATACATACACTGTCCAAACAAAACTTTACCTAACAAAAATAAACAAACAATTTTCTAGCTAGCCGGCCCTCTAAAGATTTGATTCGACTTTTGATTTTGATTAATTCAACTAGCAAGTACAATAATACATTAACATTTTCCATCTTCTCCCCATCTAATAAATTTTTCTCTTTGTGATCTGAAATAAGAAAGCTCCATTATAACTTAAAGAGCTAGAGAACGAGCAAATTAAAATATAAGCAATTAATTGTAATTTAATATAGATAATTAGTTAATCAGTGGACTGTAATTCACTTCCTCTCTCCTCAAATAAATCTGGGAGTAACGATTTCTCTTATTTAAGAGCAGAAATCATCAAAAAGAAGAGGGCTTCTTCTCACAAATTTATAATAACAGTTCAAAAGGATGTTCACTTACAAGGAAACCTCTACGCAAGGGTGTTTGAATTTTTGTCAGAAAAAGAAGTACCTTCTTGTTTCAGAGGTTGAAAACTAGTAGTAATGTTTTTCATGCTTGGATAATCAAGTTCTCAGAGTTGAATTCATGAACTCCTACTACGTACGTAGTAGAACGTACTACAGTCGAACACTCTAATTTCTTTATAAGGGGTTATTTATGTAAGTCACTAAAATTAATGTCGACTTTCCCTAAAATATAATAAAACTTTCATAACTTAATTGCCATCCTTTCCTTAAAAATTTCATAAGGTCGACCTACATACCTACCAAATGTTATATCCATGTCGACCATGCGTTCATTCCCCTCATATCCCAACATTCTATATAATCTGTGACTTTTATCGATCTTAAACGTGAGGCCTCTAAAAGTACTCCTATCCTTCATTCTCCTAGCTAGCAACCAAACAAATCTGTCGAGGTTTACGTTCCAAGTTACTCTTATGGTCACTATCGTAGATAAGCAATAAAGACGTCTTTGTACATTCATAAATTGATGTTTTTTGTTTTGGCTGCAGTTCATAAACTGATGCTGTTGGGTTGAAAATTATGTAACCATCCGATTACAAATTAATTATGAGCATTATGTTTGTGATATGCAGATCATAGGGATGGGAACGGTGGTGATGAATCCGGTAATTGGGAACCTGTCGGACCTCTATGGGAGGAAGGCTTTGCTTACATTCCCATTGACACTATCCATTATCCCTCTAGGTACTTTTGCTTGCTTGATTTCCTTTTGCTTATTGATTACATTGCCTCTTGGTTGGTGCATGCTAGTCTACAGTTTCTACTTCTGCATGCTTTTGCCTGTTCGAATGTCCAATACATAATCAAATAAAGCTTTAGAGCTGACCCTCACACTATATGATCAAGCATATTGCAATCTTGTTACTTGTAACTATATATGAAAAAGAAAACAAAACAAAAATGTCCTGTATAACTGAGCTACTACATTACTCCAGCATATGTACTCGTCCTTTTCCAGAACAGCTGAAGTATGCCATGCCAATTTGTAGCTCTTCCAAATTAAACCTAATTATGTATGAGATTTGGGAATCGACGTACATATCACCGACTGCAAATTTTCCATTGATATTCTGATCAACTGCTTCTAGGATCACGAATTATTCACTTTAATGCACATGCATGAGAAGGGTGTTTGGATTAGTATCCATGTCTGATCACATATTGGTTCATTTTTTAATTTCATCCATACCACTAAATGTTTACATTCAGGGCCGGAGGTAAGTATGGGCCTGAGGGTGGCATGGCACCCCTCAAGATTATGGCAATATATGTATTCTTATATGAAACTTAATTTTGTTGAATTGATCCCAAACTTGACAATTTCCCTTATGATGGCACCCCAACGTTTCAGCAGCTAGAGGGTAGTATTCCAACTAATTGTACATTTATTAGATTTATTGCTTTCACATAAAAAGTAATTATAATTTTTTAAAGAAATTAGTTAACAGATTGAAACTTTCACAAAACTTTGTTAAAGAAAAAAATCGTCATCCACTCACAAACTCTTTGATTATGAGAATTTTCTTCAGTACCCTCGTGTATATGTTGATACCCTTATTTACAAATTTGACGATAAATTTTATTGTCATTGTAGTTAATAGAGTAATTATTTGGATAATTGTAGTTCTGTTAGTTGTAATTACTTTCCCAATGACATATTTAATTATACGTTTATAAACAAATGGTTGTCAATGTGGTAAATTGGTTTAATTATATGTAAATATATAACACATATGTTGTAAATTTATTGTCAATGTTGTTAATTTAGTGTAGAAAAATCGTTAATTTTGTTCAGTTAGTTGTAAATTAAGGTATGGTATACATTAAAGTACTGTCAACGACCCCTTATGAGAATTTTCTTCAGTACCCTCATGTATATGATACCCTCATTTACAAAATTGACGACAAATTTTATTGTCATTGTAGCTAATAGAGTGATTATTTGGATAATTGTAGTTCTGTTAGTTATAATTACTTCAATGAAATCAACATAGACTTGATTTAATTAAAAATGAAATTGTTAGAAGAATTCATCATAGATTGATTATTGATGACTTTTGTAATATGCACGAGCGACTACTCCTTTTTTATATATAATTCAGTTAAAAATAATTATTATTCAATATTTCATTATTGATTTTTTTTCTTTTCAATATTCTTATATTGCCTTCCACATTTATAATTCCTGGCTCCGCCCATTTTTACAGTAACAAAAATATTTTGGGGCCTTATTAAGGCCTAAGAATTTTGGCCTTAATCCTACGTGGCGTGTCACCTCATCAAAACACATCATCAATATCAAAAACCTTGTTATGTTATATTTGGGTTAAAATACAATCTTATCCTTTCAAATCCAATGACTCTAGATTATTGTCATTTTTCAAAAAGAAAAATAATTTTAAGAAAAGAAAAATATTTTTCAAGCTATTTTTTTATTACACTCGTTTTAAAATTTAAACACCAAATATAATGATTTTTTTAATTATAATTATTCGAAAATATAAATTTAAGTGAATATACATATATATATATATATATATATATACACACACCACTACCAGATCTGAGGGAATAGCCGACGAAAAAAATTTCGTCGGCTATGCCAATTTTTCTTCGGCTATACCTTTTACCGACGAAATTTTCGTCGGCTATAAGTCGTCGGGAAAACCCCGTCGGTAATACAATGGCCGACGAAAAAAACCAATTCGTCGGCTATAGTAGAGTATGGCCGACGAATTTACCGACGAAAATATTTTTTGTCGGCCAAACCTGGGAGAAATTGCCGACGATTTTCGTCGGGTATTTTCGAGTATGGCCGACGAAATTCATTAAGTATAGCCGACGAATTCATAAATTTTCGTCGGCTATTTCTTCGAAATATATTACTATTTTAATAGGTATTAATTAGTTATAGCCGACGAAATAATGCACTTTTCGTCGGCTATAAGTTGTATAGCCGACGAAAATTGGTAAAATTCGTCGGCTATAGAGATTATAGCCGACGAAATAATGCCAAAATCGTCGGCTATAACTGCATTTTGGGCAAAAAAAAAATACCGGATCGGAGGAGGGGAAGGAGGAGGAGAAGGAGGAGGCCGGAGGAGGAGGAGGAGGCCGGAGGAGGGGAAGGAGGAGGCCGGAAGAGGGGGGGGGAAGGAGGAGAGAAAAAAGGCGGGAGGAATCGATTTAAAAGATTTAGAAGGAGAATAGCCGACGATTTAAAAGATTTCGTCGGCTATACTTAGAGAATAGCCGACGATTTAAAAGATTTCGTCGGCTATACTTTGGAAGATCAACAGCCGTCGGATCTGAGCCATCCAACTGCGGATAATAAAAAGGCGCGGATCAAGAGTTTAGCCGACGAAATATAATTTTCGTCGGCTAAACTTAGAGAATAGCCGACGATTTACAATGTTTCGTCGGCTATTCTATGAAAACATACTAAACTGCCGTTTTGAGGCCCTAAACGAACTCGAAAGCCCGAAAAAGCCCACACATCGTGGCAAAGCAACGAGTTTGATTCCTGGCGTCGTTCCCTTTCCGGAATGGTATCACAATCATCATTCGGACGCCGGACGTCAAATCTGCAGTAAACCGGGTTTTGACTTATTTCATTATTTCAGCACACGGATTTTATCGGAATCTTGTTATTTTTCAACCGTAGACGTATTTCATTATTTCGGTCATATCTTATTTGACGACATATTTGCATTTGAAGAGTGTACGTATAGTAACTATTTGAAACTATACATTCACTTAAACACTTAGTAAACAAGTTAAGGAACATTAGTGCATATGTTCCGATTTTGAATCTAAAAGTTTGGAAAATCTATTCCAACCGTCAGATATCACCGTTAAGATTAAATACATGTATGAAAAAAAATCCAACTACATCTGACAACGTTAAAGGCTCGATCGGGACGGTCAACCGGGTGAGTCAACCCTTTAAACGCTTAGAAATGGTAATTGGCCTGTCTAAATGACGTTTTTTTGCCTGACCTTCAGCAGATAATAGTTTCAAATCGATGAGACGCAACTAATCGTATAAAAATTTTCCTCAAAATATTTATCGACCGTCAGGCTACCCATAGGAAAACGGAAGTAAAAAACAGTTAACCGCAACATTCGGCACACAGATTTTGTCGGAATCTTGTCATTTTTCAACCGTAGACGTATTTCATTATTTCGGTCATATCTTATTTCACGACACATTTGCATTTGAAGGACGAAGCAATGGTTTGTCGATAGTGATAGAAAATGGAAGTTGTTCTTTTTTTTTTGTTTTTTTTAATCATAGCCGACGAAATCAAACCTAGTACTCGTCGGCCATACTTCCAAAAATTTTCGTCGGCTAAAGTTTCAGAGAAAGGCCGACGAAAATTCAAATCGTCGACTAAAATATGAATATAGCCGACGATTTTTTTTTTTACCAACGAAAAAAAAAATCGTCGGCCATTCTAGGGGAATAGCCGACGATTTTTTTTTTTAGCGACGAAAATTTTATTTCGTCAGCCGTTTTTTTTTTTATTTCGTCGGGAAAAGCCTTTTTTCTGGTAGTGCACACACACATATATATATATATATATACATATATACACACATATATAAATTTAAGTTTTGACTTTTATGATTAACCTAATTTACAGATGGTAATATAAATATATGGGAAATATTTGAATATTGTCTTAATACAAAGCAGTAATTACGATGACTAAAAAAAGTAATAATTATGAAATATAATTTACTCATAACTACCTAATTAATAGTCATTGTAAATTGGGCAACAATTACAACTAAATTATGTTTTATTTTAGATGATTTTGTTACCTTTTTTGGGTTGACTACATGAAATTTATTTCTTGACACAATTACGATATTTGACATTAAAACATTCTATCTTTGTGAATCAAATTCAATGTTAAATTTTTTTTGACTCTTAATCAAAATTTAGATTTAGAATTATATATTTATATATATACATATCCATCGAATTTTAGAAAAATAAAAGTAGATAAAATAAATTTGTATCGAATTTTTTAGAAAAATTTTATATATATATATATATGAAGTTTATTTGGACATTGATATAGTGTGTTGAAATTATTTTTTTTGAAATGGTATTATTTTTTTAAAATAGTATATGTGTGTATGTGTGTACGTGTGTGTGTGTGTGTATATATATATATATATATATATATATGTATATTCACTTAAATTTATATTTTTAAATAATTATAATTTAAAAAATTATATTTGGTGTTTAAATTTAAAAACGAGTGTAATAAAAAATGGCTTGAAAAATATTTTTCTTTTCTTAAAATTATTTTTATTTTTGAAAAATGACAAAATAATCTATAGCCATTGGATTTGAAAGGACAAGATTGTATTTTAACCCTAATATGACATAACAAGGTTTTTGATATTGATGATGTGTCTTGATGAGGTGGCACGCCACGTAGGATTAAGGCAAAAAATTTTAGGCCTTATTAAGCCCCCTATCACTACTCTTTACAGTAATATGTTTAATTTGTATCTCTTATTACGTGAATTTTCTTTTCTCTTGCAGCAATATTGGCATATAGCCGGGAGACCAACTTCTTCTATGCTTTCTATGTGCTGAGGACCCTAACTGCTATGACATGTGAAGGCAGCGTCAACTGCCTCGCCCTCGCTTATGTGGTATGTCCTTTCGCAACACCACGAACCTTTAAGACCTACAGAACCTACCTTCGGAATTTGAGTCGCATTACAATGTACAATGTCATGGCATTCTGCATCCACTGTCAACCATATATCCAACTTATTTTCTTACTTTCAGGCGGACAACATTCCAGAGAAAGAGAGAGTGGCTACGTTTGGAATTCTATCGGGATTTACCTCCGCATCATTTGTGTGTGGAACTTTAGTAGCTCGGTTCCTCCCCGCTTCGTTAACATTTCAGGTTTATATTTGCTCTCTACCTATGCACCAACCCTTAATTTCTTTAATGAAATCAACATCTAGCTTTTATGTACTACATGTAATTCTAGCATTCTTTTTATACATATATGGTGGTTAGGTTGCTGCCTTGGTATCAATGCTGGCAGCAGTTTACATGAGAATTTTCCTCAAAGATATCAGGCTATCAGATCATGGGGATAGTACTTTGAGGCAGCCTATCTTGAAGGAATCAGAACCAGTAGTAGAGGGTATTACAGATGATGATTACATTCCGAAAACAAAAATTGAATTTAAGATGATGCCTTCTCCTGGGGATCTTTTACGCTTACTCAGGAGTAGGTAAGAGTTTGAACTTTGTATAGTAGTAAAGCGTAAGCTGTAACATCTGGATAGTTCAGATTTAGCAATTACCGGCCTTAATGGTTTCATGTGTAAGGAACTGTTTGTTCACTTACCCTCTATAGTCTCTAGTTGAGTAAAACCCTATATTTGTTGCAGTAAGACCCTGTCACAAGCTGGTATTATTACCTTCTTCCAGAGTCTATCAGATGGTGGAATGCAAGTTACGGTCCTGGTACGTTTTTACCTTAATTACCAAAGTTCGTCATTTCATCTTTTCAATTTGCTTATTTAATCAAGATCCATGTAATCCCATATAATTGACTGTGAATCTCTAAACCATGCAGTATTTCCTTAAGGCTCGGTTTCAGTTCGACAAAAATCAGTTTGCTGATATACTGCTGCTTGTGGGGATAGCAGGAGCCATATCACAGGCTAGCTACACCTAAAACTTGTGTTGCTGCACACATAAACACATTTCTCTTCCGCTTCCCCCACATTGAATTCTCTTAGTACTTACTGATTTGCTAATCATTTTGGCTCATATGCAGATGATTTTGCTGCCCTTGTTGGCACCTAAAATCGGAGAGGTAAAGATACTGTCAACTGGGCTCTTAATGAACTGTATCGGTGTAAGCGCTTAGCTTCAACTCTTCTCCCTTTACCAGATTCACCTTTCTAATTTCTTGCATCATTACTTGTTCTTTCTTTTTTTTCGTTTTTTTGAAATTAGTATTGCTTAACCATGTCTGATTTTCCCAACTATGCAGATATGTCTAAACTGTGGCGCATGGTCACCTTGGGTAATCTTCGGTCTTTGCACACTCGCAACATCCTTAAACACATTACACATGTTTGTTTTACTACATCTTTCCTCACATACCAAGTATTCTTTCTTGTACTGATTTTTCAATGCTGCAGGTTCCTTATGCAGCTACCGTGTTTACGGCTTTTGGCTTATCAGCGCAACCAACTGTAGGTTTTTTTTTTCTTCTTCTGTATCCTTGTTAAAAAGCTCTGTTCTGTTGGTTAAATGACTTGCTGACAGTAAACTTTTGTGGCTGACAGATTCGCAGCATTGCATCGAAACAAGTTGGACCAAATGAGCAGGTAGTTCTACTGAATAGGAGATCAGTTTTTATGATAAGAAAATATCTGCTCATTGTATCTTAATTACTTTGTGTTATTATTCAATTCAACTGAGGATGTAAAACTGGTATCAGGGAAAGGCTCAAGGATGCATTGCAGGCATAAGTTCCTTTGCCAACATTATTTCTCCATTAGTTTTCAGTCCTTTGACAGGTACATATTGATCTTTTTAATCTGTTCTTTCTCCTCTGGGAAGTAAATGTCTTCGTTTGACAAGTTTTCCTATTGTACAGCTTTATTTTTGTCTGAAGATGCACCGTTCAATTTCCCGGGCTTCAGTATTATGTGCCTTGGACTTTTAACGGTAAGAATGAACTAATGGCACAATTAAGACACAAATAGGTTTCAGAAATAAAATTGAACATATGAAATTCATATTATGAAGCATTTAGAATTCGCTGAGTCCAAACACTATGAACAGTAGATAAAACACATTTACCTGTTATGTATAAACTGCTTGACATATAACACTTCTGTGTGCAGGTCATCGCCTTAATTCAGAGTACTATGATAAGGGCTTCTCCTCCTTTTTCAAGTCACAGTTTAGCCTAGCATTAAAATCTTTTACCTACAGTTTCATCTGATGGAACTCTGTAACCAAATAGTGAAGGAACCACAGATATGTTAAGCTATTCAGAAAGTATATTATTGTATACGTAGAAGAAACTGGAAAGACAGAGAAAGAGAAAGCCAATATGTTATTTAGGAAACATATTTTAGAATTTCTACATATGGGAGAGCTCATAACCAGCAGACTCTCAAAGCTACTGGTGTATTTTGCACTACTCTCTATAACATGGTAATTGCATATGTGTTGATTAGTGAAATTAATTTGCACCATTTCTTGTGATACTATATGATTATTTTGGATGATCTATTATCCAATGTTGCTCGCTATAATTTTGCTGCACACGAACGCGAAGCAGGGGCATATTATGTGCAAACTAGTTTAGTAACAAAATGGTAGAAACTAGCTCGACCCTAGAATGAAATAACAACTGGGCAACTCTCTCGATAGGTATTCTGGAACTTCTTAATTAGAGGCAACTAAATTCATGGTTTAGACGAACATAATAGTGCAGATGGCTATTGTCCTCACCAGCATGCATACATGCAACTACATCAATCAAAAGTAAGGCAGCGGCCAAATACTGAAGTTCTTTCATTCAGAAATGCACCAAAAGAGTCTCATTCACCATTTTACTAAGAGTGATGAATATGTGAAAAAGCATTCAAATTCAGGCATTGGACTCAATTTGCATTGTTAAAGATTTAGAACCATCACTTAACAATATACATAAAGCTCCAAATAAGAATTATTTGTAATAAGCTTTTTTGCCATTCAAATATCTCTTACTAGGCTGTAAATAACCCAGATATGCCAATGCTGGATATTAAAATGTAACCAGATAGTGACATATACAAGACAACTATGCTAAATATCCCAATACATCAGTGAAGAATATACATACGCAAACTGTGGTCCATCCACCTCACTGGAAGGGAAATATTTCATCATCATCATCATCTTCTTCCACACCCAGATATTTGAAGTTAACAGCATCCCATCCGTTACCTTTGTAATCAAAGCCTGGACTCACATAGCACTTCATCTCATGAAACAGGTTCAAATTATCCACGAGCTTATGAAAGGCATTGCATCCACAACACTACAAAACAAGAAAGCAAACATGCAGTCATTACAAAACTGTTAACTGCCTTTAGTCTACTGCACCCATCAAATTACTTTCAAAGCTAATTTTAACAAAAATGATCAAATTCCAGAAATACTTATGTACATCATCGGCCAAAGATGCCAAGTAAAGTATTAGTGACTGCTCAAAATTTAAGACTCGCTTCCCAATTACATTGTAAGACATTCTTCCTAGTTATTTTCTCTTTCCTTATTTCCCAATTGAAGTCATACTGTAAGAATTTCCTTATTGAGCTATGTTTACATCGCAAGTTACCTGCACAAAGACGGTGCCATCAGTGAATGCATGAGGATTGATTGCCCGAGTTGTCCGCTGCCCACAAATGTTGCAAGTGAAAGCTACAAGCATTCTACGGCGAGGCGACTTAGTAAAGAGAGACCAAGGAAAAGTGGAGACATTCTCAGTGCTTGATTGGAAGCCAATCCCAGCAGGAGCAGGAGGCCCTTCCATCCCGGAACCTGTAGTCCACCCTCTTCCTGTCGCAGCACCCATCACCAATCCCATTGCCACGTCCTAACAACATATCCGTAACGAACATAACATCATTCAACACAACATTACATTACTGTCAGGTAGCCGTAACCGAAGCCAATCTATTGCATTTTTGGCAAAGCTTGCAGAAACAAATCACATCCAAATCAATAAAATACAAAGATATCCACAACTAAATCCAAGGATTGAAAAGAAATGATTTCCAATTCATTAAAAAGTTAAGATCGCTAGAAAACATACAAAAATCAACTGACTTATTGGAGAACAAATACATTCCTCTTTCCTTGTAATACAACTTTAATTGTATATATTGTCAAAATTTCCTTGAAGCAATTAACCTATCAATCTTTGAAACCTTAAACTCCAAAAGCAGCAGTGAAATTTAACCATTTATTAATTACGGAGATACAAGAACAAAATCAAACAGCTACTTAATGATATCTTTCGAGTACCTTACAGAGTGGGGAAAGAGAAAAGTGGCGATTACTGAGAACCGGAAGGTTGTTGATATCTTTGGAATCCGACTGAGGAGGATTGGAGCCATTTTCATTTCCTGAAATAAAAAATAAAATTGAAAGCTTTTAAAAATAAAAATGGAATTAGTGAAAAAGCATGAATGTTGATGTCGTCACCTTTGGAAGCGAGAGGGAGGTGGAAGGGTCTGGAGGAGACGGATTTACGGGGAGAGAAGACGGAGAAGGGTGAAGAAGTCGATGAGGAGGTCGTTAGGGTTTCCATGGTCTGCAATTGATTTTGATCACAATCAATCAGACGAGTCAGCGCGATTGATAAAGTCGTTTCAGAGAGAAGCTAGTAGTGGATTGGATTGGATTTCGAGGTAACCCAATTCGGATGTAACCCAACTCAAACCATTGCCAATTATCTTTAAACCACCAATAATTGTTACCTAGGTAGGCATTTATAATTTCCGTGAGAGAGAGAGAGAGAGAGAGAGAGAGAGAGCAGGGTTTTTTTTATGTACATAGCAGCAGTAATAATCTATCTTACAACACCAGAGCCACTGACGGACCATGTGAAAATATTCGAACGTAAGACACCCGACCCGAGTCACCAACAAACTCATCGATGCCAACATCGACCCACTGCAAAGATCATAATCAATATCCAGGATCTCATCCCAACCACATCTGCCTCAACAGTAGCGTCCAGCCAAGAACCAACATCATCGACCAAGTCTCCTGTCATTCTGCCCGGAAGCTAGAATACTCCCTGCAGCCAAGGAAAAGCCCTAGAAAACCACCACCTGTTGCGGCAACACCACCACAACATCGCGCAACCAGGGTCGGCACGCCTAGGGTTCAATCACGAACCTTGCAGCTAGCATTATATTTAATTATTCATTCTAAAACAAGTACAATCCCATAGGTTATGCTCACAATAAATAAGAGCACCCACAAGTAATAGAAATAACTTTAAATGTAAGTTATTGCCAGTAGAAATGAGTGTTTGCAATCCCCGTAACAAGAAGTAACACTTGATCCTAAATTATGTACAACTGCTATCAACAATTCACAGATCGCTTTCCACTTAAAAAACAAAATCTCCTTGGCTGGAGTTGCCATCTTCGTCTTCTTCATCTTCTGAAGAATCATCATTGTTGGCATCTAATGTCAGTATTAGCTCTAGATCAGCTGATGAGTTTTCCCCATTACGCTCTGGGCTCATCCTCCGCCTTTGCAATGAAAATAGTTGCAGCATCAATTCCTGAGGCGATAAGCGGTACATCCAGCCTCTAGCCTTGGGTTTCTGCTGAACAGAACAGTGTAAAACCATAATCATCATTAGTGCAGATCATAACCATCAAGAAAACTATCAGGATTGTTAGCATCATCATCTTCACAGTTTCTGCCACTTTCGTTCTCAACAGTGTCACCATCAGCACCATCATCATCCTCATCCTCATCATCACTATCATCGTCATCTTCGTCCTGATCATCACTATCACCGTCATCCTCTTCCTCGTCATCTTCATCATTATCGTTATTGTCATCGTCATCAAACATATAGTCGCCAAAAGAATATTCCTCATCATCGTCCTCATCACCAATAGTGTACCATATTAATCGGTCAGGTATCGAGACCTTTACCAAACAAGCAACAGCAGAGAAATTAGTTCCTCTGCTATAGCTTTCGGAATCATTATGACTGTCCTATGCATATCCACTTATCTCCCACCCATTAAGACCCCAGTACCAACATGGCATACATATAGGCGTTACTACGACTACCTAGATGAGTGAGGGTTTCGCAACCCCCTCATGCTTTCCAAATCACCTTTCTACATTATTTATAAAAGACCCATAACCACCTGAAACTCTATGCAATGTTGGGGGTGGAGAAACAAAACACGGGTCAAAGAGTCACAACACCATCTAAGCTCACAACTAGAATGTGCATGATAAGCACCATGGGAAAGCTGGATGCGCAAAATTATAAACCTTACTGAGATTATACAGATAAACGAACAGCTAAGGGAAACAAAGCATACCTGTTCAATTTTCTCAGGCAGGATAGCTCTCTCTAGAGCCTTTGGAGTCCACATCTTAATGTCACTTTCAATTCCACTGCTGGCAAGTGCCATGGTGTGAGGATGAGACTCGATACAGTTTACCACATGCTTATCTCCTTCCATGACACGAATCAACTCCCCACCCTTTTTCTTCCATATGAATATTCGTCCACAGTCAGACCCACTGACTACATACTCGCATTTCGGCCCAAAGAAGTTCACACCTTTCACTGTCTCAGAGTTCATGTGACCCTTGTAAACTTGAGGAATGGCTTTTTCATCAGTATCCATGGATGATGGAGATGCTTCGGACTCGTGATCATCACTCATTTCACTTGCATCACTACTCACAGAAATGGGAGGATTAGGTCCTAATCCCATTTCTCGTGTAAAGAGATAGATGAACTCGTCACTGTATGATACAAGAAGCTCACTTTGTTCTGAAAAGGCCAAGCCTGTAATTCCAACGTGGTCATTACCAATCAAATGTGGTGGGCAGAAGTAGTTTGTGGGTTGACCAAAATCAGATGAACCATCCCAGTTATACTTGCGGATATCAAAAAGTCGGGTATACTCATCAGAACCTGCAACTGCAAAGAGATTCGGATTCCTTGGGTCAAGTGCAATTGCATTTAGCTTGACAATTGGCGAGTATCTTCTACCATCAAGCATTTGGCATGTGAAAAGTTCTGTGGGAGCCCCAGTTCTGAGATCAACCTGTAAATAACCCAGTCACGTTGCTATGAAATCCCATTAAACAAATAACAAAGCCAACGACTGAATTTGGAAAGTAAAAACTCAAACAGCACAATGCATTATGACCAGCATGCATCACTGTCTTCTCCATGAAACACCTGACCAGCCTTCAGATTTTTAAGATTTTGGGGTCGCAAAACCCCAAAATTTAAAGGAAGGGATAACCAGATAGTAAATCATCCCTCAAACTTCAAAGCTTTGGCAAAAGAGTATTGAATGGAAGGTTTCATTTTTCCAAGTACAATTACAGTTTTTTTAGGCTTGTTCAGTGTATGATACTAATCTACATAAAAAAAAGTAAAAGATAAAAATATTCATGAAACACAACTAGCAAGGAAAATGGTAACTCACATGTTGCACAAGTCCATCTTCACCACAGGTATAGAAAATATGAGGGCTCCCAGGCTCAATAGCTAGCTTATGAACGCGTCCACCATGTTTGCCCAACATTGAACTTTTCACTGTTCCTTGTTCAGAAATCTGAGTGTGTCTCACCTAAAATTGATTAACCTATTCATTAAATAATTTCAAAACAAAAATAAATAAATTTTAGAAAATAGAGGAACTTTAAGTACCTGAAGGATAAAACTAAAACACATGAAGTACCTAGTAAATAAAACTAAATGTAGCCTGCCATCTGTACAAATTATAAATTTTGCTTCATGAATCATGTAAAGAGACACAATGGTGATTATTACTCCATGGTTTTACATATGAATCATTGAGATAAATCCGAGATGGCATTTTCATGTACATACCTGCCCATCAGCAGCACAAGTGACAATGCTTTGATCATCACTATAAGGCATGAACTTTGCCTGGAAAACATTGTTACTATGACCGGAATGGAACGACAACTTAACCTTCCCAGTTTCCCAATTCCATAGTATAAGGCGCTGGTCATCAGAACCCGAAACCAAAATATCACCGTCTGCATTGAAGCTTACAGTGTTGACACATCCACTATGCTTGTTCAGCTTCCGGTGGATATCGAGCCGAAGCACGAGATCCTGATTCAAAACATTAAGTGGCCAACAATTTTAATTAAACCCCTTAATGTAAAACAACACCAATTAATTTAATGACAGAGTCCATTAATCCAAATTACGACAGCCCAGTACATCAAATCGATCGAAATTCAATCACATATCATACATAACAAGATTCCGACAAAAACAAGAGAGAAAGAGATATGACCTCGGAGCCACCGAGGCGGTGGGCGAAGTTTCGGGGAGAGAGCTGGCCGAGCTGAAGCTGCCAAACATTGACGACAGCCTTGTCGGTGGTCTTTTCGAGTTTCTTATTCATAATCAACGGCGGCGATGAACGGAGTCCTGAGAATAAAAAGTGAAGACAAGTATGGTTCGGAAGGGAGAGATGGCTAATCTGATCGCATTTGTTTCGCACCAACAAGCCTCTCTGTCTCTGTCTCTGTCTCTGTCCAACTCTCTTGACTAAACTCTCCCTCTGTCTCTCCTTTTCTTTCTCCACGGCTCTCCACGTACCTCAAAGGGCTGTGATAAAAAAAATTTAATACAGCTTTTACTAGAACGACACGCCGTGACTCACGTACAAATAAATAACTAACAAATAAGGAAACAATAAATACATAATTACCAATAACTACAATTTAGTGTTAATATTTACTAATAGCAAATTCTAATTTTTTTATACCATGCACTCCCAAAATTAACAGTAATAAAAATCAGTCAATCCAAACATGAAACATAACTACCCCTAAAAACGTCAAAAATCACAACAATGTCATCATATATATATACTATCATTTTCAGTCTGTGTAACCCTAATCTAGAGGGATAGGGGCAGAGGGCGGAGAGAGGCGCGAGGCTGGAGCTAGGCACGAGTCGGAGCTAGGCACGAGGCCGAAGCGACCTTTTGCTCTCTCATACTCGAAGGAGGCTCCGCTCCGATCTGCAACTCCACTCCTCCAAATCCTAATTTCCAATCAGAGATGACGTCACCACCAGCCGGAAGAAGAAGTCCGTCGTCGAAGCCTCCTATCAGCTGTGCACTCTCGCTCCTTGGAAACAAGAGGTAGTGTCCTCCTCTCCTGTTATTTCATCTTCCATCTCCTCCTCTCTGGTCGAGCTTCTCCGGTGTGGCAGCGAGGTCACGGAGCTTCTTGGATAGGCGGAGGGTGTGTTGAAGGAGGGTGTGGTGAAGGAGCTCGAAGATGGAGTGGTGGTTGGAGAGCTGGAGAGTGAGGGCGGTGATGGATCGAAGCGAGTCGGAGAGCTCGGATCGGGTGACAAGAGTCTTGCCGACCTGCTTGATGTTAAAGATTGAAGGAGCCAGGGGGGACCGAGGCGCGAGGGGGGAGCCTGGGGGGGGACTGAGGCGTGACGGCGGAGCCAGGGGGGACCGAGCCGCGACGGCAGATCGAGGAGCGACGGCCAAGCCAGGGGGGACCAAGGCGCGCGACGGCAGACTCCTCTCACTCTCTC
This sequence comes from Potentilla sterilis, assembly GCA_963682095.1. Lineage (NCBI taxonomy): Eukaryota > Viridiplantae > Streptophyta > Magnoliopsida > Rosales > Rosaceae > Potentilla > Potentilla sterilis. The sequence continues at coordinate 19,162,577 of OY821762.1, read as the reverse complement.
TCTCTCTCTCTCTCTCTCTCTCTCTCTCTCTCTCTCTCTCTCTCTCTCTCTCTCTCTCTCTCTCTCTCTCTCTCTCTCTCTCTCTCTCTCTCTCTCTTGGAGTTTTTGCTTTGTGTATTGGTTATGGTTGAGATCTGATTTTTTATTACTGAGGCTCAGTGGTATTGAAGCGCAGCGGAGGACTCTCTCTCTCTCTCTCTGTTAGAGTTTTTGCTTTGTGTGTTGGTTATGGTTGAGATCTGATTTTTTATTACTGAGGCTCAGTGGTATTGAAGCGCAGCGGAGGACGGAAGAGCTTCTGAGGCTCAGTGGTATTAAAGCGCGGCGGAGGACGGCAGAGCTTTGAGGCTCAGTGGTATTGAAGCGCAACGGAGGACAGCTGAGGACAGCAGAGCTTATGAGACTTAGTAGTATTAGGTTGATATTTGAGGTTCAGTAACATTAGAGATACACAGTTTGGATTTTTTTTTTTTTGCCTCAACGAGGGTAATTTTATAATTTATAAGTTAACAGATTCTATTAATTTTGGATGAAAACTTACTGATGGTAATTTTGAAAACCAATCTTACCATTGGTAAATATGAACACCAAATTGTAGTTAATGGTAAAAAAACCAACAATAAAAAATTAGAAAATTTAAGGAAAAATGTAAAAAGAATTCATAAAACACCATAATAAATTACATAATTTGACATAAGCTTTTAATTATTAACAAATTACAAAAAAGTGCATGACAATAATTTATTTAACATAGAACAAATTAGGACAAAAATTTATAAATCAGTACCATATGCATGACAAACTGCCACATGTTATCAACTAATTTACTATTTTACCCTTAATATTTACAAGCATGTCTTTAGTCCCAGTTGCTGCAATTGTCTATTGCAAAGCTAGCTGCTATTGTCTATTGTAAATCTAATTGCTACTGTTGATTGATCGTGAATATAGCTGCTATTGTCGATCGTGAATGTAGCTGCTACTGCCGGCAATATAGCTGCTACTATCGATTGGGAAATCGTTGCTACTGTTGACTAGGAATGTTCTGCTACTGCTGACTATATAGTTGCTACTGTCGATTGGGAAGTCGTTGCTACTGTCGAGTGGGAAGCTTCTGCCACTGCTGATTTGGAAGATGCTGCTACTACTGACTAGGAAGTTATTGCTAGTCTGCTACTGTTGTTTGGGAAGTGGCATGGCTGCTACTAGCGACTACGACTGAGAAGTTTTTGTTATTACTATTTTCATCCCTGCTACTGTAACTATTTATATATGTGTTTTGTCACCTTCTTACAACCTTACCAATCATAAGGCTGTTATTGTGGATAGAGAAGCTAACTGCTACTGTGGATAGAGAAACTAGTTGCTACAATCGATAGAGAAACTAAATGCTACTGTCGATAGATAAACTATATGCTATTGTCGATAGATAAACTAGATGTTATTGTCGACTGTGAACTTAGATGTCGTTGCCGATCTTAAATATCGCTGCTACTGCCAACCCTGAGGCAAGCTGCTACTGTCAACCCTACTAACCTGCTACTGTGGTCGTGTCGGTTCAAATTCGAAAATTTAAAATTTCTCAAAATATATGCAATATTGTACTCACCATGAGATGAAAAACAATTTTGTAGTGTAAATCTTCTCCAAATTGTAGACGGTTCGGCCAGAAAACTTAAAATTGCCGGAAATAACTTTAAAATGAGGAGAGAGAAACTTGTCAGTTAGTAGAGTGGTAGCATTGTAATTTTGGTAAAAATCAGTGACATTTTAGGCATTTCAGCCTCAATTATTCAATCAGTTTTAGGTCCACTCGATTTTGGACCAGATTTATGTTATTTTTTGTTTAAAAATTATTAAAAATGAGTTATTTGTGTTTATAAATTTAGTCGGGTGCTACTCTGTAATTTAATAAAAAAATGAGAAATGCGCATATACTAAGTTATCGGCTATTGTTTTTCACCGGTGTTTTTTTAGTATAGAAACAACGTCTTCAATCTTGCCTGTGAGCTCCTAGAACCACTCTTTGTGCACTTTGTCCTACTGCCCTAGCTAATTTATGTGCTGCTTCTTGGAGTACTTGTCTTAAGTCTTAACCAACATACATATATCTTTTCTCACTATTACCGAATACCGATTATTCTCAATTTTGGTGCAAAACATATTTGGTTATGATGCTGAGAGATGTATCAAAGGTCATGATTGAAGGTCTTATTTCCTCTCCACTGAATACCCTGTTACTGCGTACTATAATTGCCTGTACATATATTACCTTTAAAATGATAATATTTCAAAGTCATTGAAGGTCTTATGTCCTTCATCAGCATCATACATGTCTTTGCCTCAAACTACATCAAAAATATCATCCCACTTCCTCCAAAAGGTCTGTCGCAGTTATATCCTTCTCGAACTTGCAATCTCTGGTTGTCATAGACTCCATCCATGGCTTACAAATCTTTGCTGAGGTTGTTCCACAAGACATTATTATATCAAAATCTTTCTGTATCATCAAAAAATTATACAATCACAATCGTCAGGAAAGACAACCGGAAGATGGAAGATATAAAGGAAAACAATGCGATAACTCCATGCACTTTTGGAGTCCCATTATGGGAAAATTTGTACAGGTAAAAATAAGGGAAAATGTCCATTTCGTGCTAATTTGGCCCCCTGATTGCCCATTCAAATGACCATCTTAATTTTCTCCCCTATTGAACATAAGGTTACAACTCTATTGCCCATTTGAACAAATCTTTTTCAACCTTAGTAAAATTTTAATTTTTTTTTTTTGTCTTTCTGTCTTATCTAACATATTTTTGAATTATAATGTGCTGAGAAAGTGGAAGATAAAAAAAACTTTGCCGAAAGGTCACCCAACTCCGCCGGCCTCCCATGGCTGGTCACCGGAGCCGCCGGATTCCTGTCACCAAATTTTTTTCGCCAGAATTTTTTTTTTTTGCCCAATATTTTTTTTTTTTTTTATAATCAGATTTTTTTTAGGATTACTGACCTCAAATAATCAGATTTTTTCACAGGAATTTTTTTTTCTTTTGCCGGATTTTTTTTTTCAATATTACTTTAGTCGCCGGATTCCAGTCACTTGACTCAAGTTACTGAGGGTCAATAATGAGGGTCGGTAATGAGGGTCAGTAATGTGATTACTGGGGGTCAATAATGTGATTAGTGATCAGTGTCTTTAATGTGATTACTGGGAGTCAGTAATTTGTTACTGACCTACAGTAATCAGGTTACCGATTCTATATTTTCCAGTAACCATGTTACTGACCCCGTTACTGACCCCCAGTAATCGATTACTGACCCCCAGTAATCAGATTACAGATTCCATATTTTCCAGTAACTAGATTACTGACCCCCAGTAAATCAATTACTGACCTCCAATAATAGTATTACTGACCCCAGTAATAGTATTCCCAATTCAATCAAAACCCTAATGTTGGAGGAGGAGGACCCGCTGCCAATAGTATTACTGACCCACAGTAATCAGATTACAGATTCCATATTTTCCAGTAACTAGATTACTGACCCCCAGTAATAGTATTCCCAATTCGATCAAAACCCTAATGTTGGAGGAGGAGGACCCGCCGCCAATAGTATTACAACCCAAAAAAAACCTCAATCTTCTTCACCTGAAACCCAAAACCAGCAGAACCAAAAACCAAGATGGAATAAATGAAGTGTCGTCCCAATCATCAAGAAACCCCAAACTAAGATGGGTTTTTGTTCGAATCCCCTCGCTTGAATATTGATCCACCGGCGACGGATCTCTGCGGCTCGCACAGGTTTTCAATGTCACTCAGATCGTTCCTCGTCGTCAGATCTACAACTTGGTCTCGGTGTTGATGGTCGTGACTTTTGTCGTCGACGGTGGTGCCGAGAGAGGTGAGGTCTGGTGTGGTGGTTAGAAAGGAGGAGGGGAATAAGGATATTAGGGTTTAGTATAGGGTAATTAGGTATTTTTGACAAGATTCATTGGAATAGGTATGTAACATTGGAATTGGCAAATTTTTCACCCTTTTTGTGCAAATGGTCTTTTTCCCTAAAAATAAAGATTTAGATAGACTTGTGTGGTATTTGGTAAAAGGAAGATATCATGAATTATTACGTTTACATAAACACACAGGATTTAACAGAGGAAGCTCTCTTTTAAGAATTTAGTTGATGGTTTATGAGTCATGAATTAGTTTTTTTTGTTTTACTTTTGGTAATTATCCAACAGTGCTGATTTGTTCTTTCCCAAATGGAGAATTCTCAGTTGTCATAAACTGATTAAACTGACTTCTTAAGTTTCGATTACTATTCAGCCCTACATGAAGAGCTTTCTAAGTGGTTCTGAAATGCTGGTGCAAACTCCTTCTTGATGGTGAAAATAACTCTAACCTATCAAACCTAGAGCGCAAGGATGTTTGGTTACTAGTCCAGAATAGTAGGAGCTCTACATTTTTCTTCTGGTCCAAACAGAACCATCTGAATCAATGGTGCAAGTTCTGGTAGACCCTTTCTGAGAGACAAACTGCTTAAAGAGAACCCTGGCACTAGCTAACAGTTAAACCTCTTAATACCTTAGAGTTAATATATATATATATATATATATATATATATATATATATATATAGTTTAACATCGATAAATGAATGTTTGATAAATTAATAACCTCAATTAAGTAATAACGTTCTCCGGTCCTGACTCGGGACCAGTGTATATTACTAGGATTCTCGCTAAATTCATAAGATAATAATTTGTTTGGACTCCCTTTAGGTCCCAGTAAATATATAAAGTAATAATTAAAAAAACAACATTTTAGAAAAAGGGACCATCTAGCTTTGTAAATTAGAAAAAAAAGCCCCATGTTTTTCACTTCATAAAAAAAGACATGTTTTTAATATTTTTATCATAACAAACTCCATTTAATTTTACTAAATTATAAAAAAGGCTGTTTTTAGTTTTATTACTGACTATAATACCCTTTTCTTGTTATTTTTTCTTAACATAATCCAATCATAGTAGTATTTCTCTCTAATTCAAAAATCTCTCTCTGTCAAAAATTCAAAACTCTCTCTCCTCTCTCTCTCTCTCTCTCTCTCGTCCTCACCAACTCCACCTCGCCACTCAACGCCCTCGCCAGCCAGTACTTCGGCCTCTTCGCTAACGCCACCGTCCCCGTCGTCGCGCTGTTCCTCGCCGTCGAGTTCGACTCCGACAGCAACCTCGAGTTTAACAACCCCGACGGAAACCACATCGGAATCAACCTCAACAACATCGAGTCCGCCGCACCACCTCCGCCGGGTACTACAACTCTAGCGGTGTAGCTACCTCCAGAGTCTCCTCCGTCCCGCCGTCATCAAGTAAGCCTCAAATTTTCTTAGAATTGAATATGAAATTGAAACAATAGCTCTGATTTTGCTTCGGTTTTTTAAATCAAACAGAGAATTAGAGCTAGGTCGTCACCGCTCAGAAATCCACCGGAGGTGCCGAGGAAGCAGTTGGGGACCAAGGCAGCCCAGAAGTGAAGCTATTAGAGGATGCATGTGTAAGTGCTGGTTTCAAACTTGAACCAATTAAAGTTATTCCCTCTCTTCTAAATGAGGTTGATCTTCAAACCCTTTCACAATAAGTATTTGCATCAATTCCAATTTAGTTATTATGCATACATAAAATTTCCGACCCCTCCCTCCAATCGCTTGTCCCATTGATTGTATTTGTAAAGTAGAACCTTCAGTTTGTTGATGCGTGTTATTAATAAAATGGAAGGACTTCAATTTGATTAGATGCTGTCAGCTTGAACCCGCTCGATCTGCCTATACATACAAAAAGTGAAAAGCTAAACACTTTACTGTGTGGGAAGTATAAAACTTTGTGTGGGTGTTTGAATTATCTGCTTCGTATTGCCTGTGCATGTTGATTAATAAATAGGTTGACTCGTATTGGAAAGGTGACATGCTCTATATTACAGTTTGTTTTACTTCTTGAAATAAAATCGATTATGTTATAGATTGAGCATGTTTCCCTTTAACAAGTATAAAGAGAACATTGATCCGACCAATTTGTGAAACCTATAATCCATATCAAAACATTGTTATAAGTATATTTACAGCGACCTTGTATCTAACAACAGATTCCTACTTTTAGATTTAAGAGTGGATCTTGTCCAGTGTCTGTACATATCTTCATAACTGTATCCAGTGTCTGTACATATCTTCATAACTGTATCCAGTGTCTGTACATATCTTCATAGTGTCTGTCCATTGTTATAATTCTTTTGTTGGTTCCTGACTTTGATTGTAAAACAGACTTAGGTGTTGAGAGGGGTGTCCGGCTGGAAGGTTTGACAGAGCAACAGATCTCAAAAGCACTCCAGGACCTTGTGAAAGTGGGGGAGTCTCTTAAAACCTGATGGGATGATTGTTTGGAATGAAATAAGATGTTGTATCTTCATGGGAAAAATCCTTCCTACATCCTCATTTTTTTAGATCAGTTGTCTAAGATGATTATTTGGGTACTGAGCAATGTTTTCTTCTATAGTTTGAATAAGACATGTGCTTTTCTGTTCCATCAAGTGTTTAGACGGCGAATGGAAGTAATTGTGTGTTTGTTATATACTTCCATAATTTGGTGCTTGGGGGAATGCTCGATGTTCAACATGGAGACTTTGCAAGTTATGAAATATGCAAGTTCCCTTAGGTTTGATAACATTAAAATCAGAGAATTGTGTAGGAACATTTTTCTGTGAAGGACCCCATATTTTTCTCTTTTGCTTAAAATATAGTTAGTAAAATAGTTACCGAAAATGTTACTTTGATATTTACGCTGCCGTGGTGCGGTGCAGCGGCACGCTGCATTGTGTCTTGTATTTTTTATTGTTAGTTCAGTTGTTTTCGATTTTTAAGCTCTTACTTTTTTATCCTGTATTTTTATTATTTTTCATAGTTACTGTGATAGGTATTTGGATAGTTCACACCTTTTGAACAAACAAGAACTGTTATTTTGATAGTTACTAACATAGTTACTAGCATAGTTAGTCAGATAGTTACTAAAGTTAGTTAGTTAGTAAGATAGTTACGAAGATGATAATTAATTAGATAGTTAGTAAGATAGTTGCAAAAAATGTTACTTTAATATTTACGCTGCCGTGGGGCGGTGCAGCGGCACGCTGCATTGTGTTCTGCATTTTTCATTCTTGGTTCAGTTGCTTTCGATTTTAAACTCTTACTTTTCTTTCCTGCATTTTTATTTTTATTTTTCATAGTTACTTAGATAGATAGTAAGATAGTTACTAAGATGATGGTTACTTAGATAGTTAGTAAGATGATAGTTACTTAGATAGTTAGTACAATAGTTAGTAAGATAGTTACTAATATGATAGTTACTTCAGTAGTTACTTGAATAGTTATTAACTATACTATCTAAGATGATAGTTACTTAGATAGTTAGTAAGATCGTTAGTAAGTTGATTACTTAGATAGTTAGTAAGATAGTTACTAAGTTGATAGTTACTGGTTGGATAGTTATTTAGGTAGTTACTCCGATAGTTACTTCGGTAGTTACTCCGGTAGTTACTTAGATAGTTATTTCCGTGGTTACTTAGATAGTTACTTCGGTAGTTACTTAGATAGTTACTTCGGTAATTACTTTAATAGTTACTTTGATAGTTACTTGTTACTGGGTGATAGTTACTTGTATAGTTACTTATTACTTCGATATTTAGTAAGATAATTATTAAGATGATAGTTAGTATGATAGTTACTAATATAATAGTTACTTAGATAGTTACTAAGTAAAATAGTTAGTAAAATAGTTACTAAGATAATAAGATAGTAAAATAGTTAGTAAAATAGTTACTAAGATAATAAGATAGTAAAATAGTTACTAACTATCTTAGTAACTATCATCTGAGTAAACTATTTTGTGTAACTATGTTAGTAACTATTTTAATAACTATCAATTTTGTAATTATATGTGTAACTACTTTAGTAACTATCTTAGTAACTATCATCTTTGTACCTATTATGTGCAACTACCGTAGTAACTATTATTTAAGTAAACTATTATGTGTAACTATGTTAGTAATTATCTTAGTAACTAGCAATTTTGTAACTATCTGTGTAACTACGTACCTTAGTAACTATCATCCTTGTACATATTATGTGTAACTATGTTAGTAACTATCTCGGTAACTATCAATTTTTGTAATTATTTGTTAGTAACTATCATCTGATTAAACTATTCTGTATAACTAACTTAGTAACTATCTTTTTGAGTAACTATCATCTGATTAATTATCTTGGTAACTACTAACTATTTTTAGTAACTATTAATTTTGTAACTATATGTGTAACTACCTTAGTAATTATCTTAGTAACTATCAATTTTCTAACTATCTGTGTAACTACTTTAGTAACTATTTTAGAAACTATCATATGAGTAAACTATTATGTGTAACTATCAATTTTGTAACTATATGTGTAACTATCTTAGTAACTATGTTAGTAACTATCATCATCGAACTTATCTTAATAACTATCTCAGTAACTATCATCTAAGTAAACTATTTTGTGTAACTACATTAGTAACTATCAAAGGAACTATCTGAGTAACTATCAAAATAACTATCGAACTAACTATCTGAGTAACTATCAACTTAATAACTATCTTACTAATTATCGTACCAACTATTTAAGTAACTATCATCTTACTAACTATCTAAGTAACTATCATCTTAGTAACTATCTGAGTAACTTTGAGTAACTATCTGAGTGACAATCTCAGTAACTATCAGAGTAACTATCCAAGTCACAAGTAACTATTGAAGTAACTATCAAAATAACTATCTGAGTAACTATCTAAGTAACAGTTCTTATTTCTCTAAAACTAAGACTTATATAAGTAACTATCTGAGTAACTTGATAAGTAATGATACTGGTTTTCCCAATATAGTAACTATCACAAGTAACTATCAAGGTAAAAATGCATGACAAAATGCAGCGTGCCGCTGCACTGCACCACATCAACATAAAAAAATAAATGTAACCGTTATCCTAAATTTGAATGTAACTTAACAAGTAGCTGATTCAATATTAATACAACCAACGAACAATCAATGTATCTTTCAAAGACATTGTTAAGTAAGCATGGCGGTAATTGTAAAATAACAGCTTTATATGTTGCTACACAAAAAATAAAGAAAGTAGCTATTGTTGTAACTACCTAAATAGCTATATACAGAACTATATAATTTCTCAAGTACTGCCTGAAAGATGCCATCTTCACCCCAACAAACGTGATCTGATTCGGCTTCACTTCCCCAACCCTTCAGGCCCAGCCATTTCTTTTTTGTCTTTAAACCTCCTGCGAGTGATACTTGACAAAATTAGATCATTTCAATTGTTAGAATATTAAATGTATCAATTGAAATGGCTGAAAGTACAATTTATCATTAGACAAGCAGCATATGCACGTTTCCACCAAAATAGAAAGCAAAGAAGCTAATTAAATTGTGTTTGACCAACCTTATCATGCATCTGTGCAGGCATAAGCATTCTAATGATGACCAAAACCCCACAATTTTTCTTAAACTATTATGTTTGGTTGAAACAAGAGACAATCAAATTGCAGATCTATATTTTGGCAGTCTCCCAACCGTAACAAGTCTTAGTGATAGCAAGAATCAAACTGACAGTTAAGTTGAAATAATGACCTACACAATTAACATAATAACTCTAACATGAATATAGTCATAAACCACAATGCTCTGCTCGTTATCAGTCTTTGGTGGCAAAATCTGGAACTTGATCACAGCAATTTTGGCCTTCTCCATCCTCGTCGGACTGCCATCGAAATCCACATCCTTGATCAAGAAAGAAACCTACTATCGATCCCAACACAATACAATTCCACTTCAAAATTTCACTAATTTCAAAACTCCGCAACTATCTAACTTCACCCATATTATTCATATTATTCAAGCCAATCAACAGAATACAATGTACTACCAAACAATAGAGCAGATGCATACAACTAACATACGATTTAGAAAATTGATAGATACAGACGACAATGCATATAAATATAATTGATACATACCTCCCAAGTCTTCTTCTTCATCAAGAGGAAAGTCCAACCATGCCTTTTGGTTCTGAACCAATTGTTGTTGTTGCAAACTGGGTAGGTTGGTTTTGGTCTCCTTGTAATCATGGAAGCCCATGCCCAGATTCTTCGGCCTCGACAATGGGGTCGAGCATTCCCTGTTCGTTTTTCCCGAGACCGCCTCATTTGTAGCCCATGTTGTTCATCATTTGCATCCCGATTCCGGCAGTGAGACCAAGGCCATCGACGTTGCCGTCCTCCTGCCTCCTGCGTTTTCTAACATCATGCACATTGTGTGAGTTGCGATTTTCGAACAGGGAATGACGAAATCCAAATGTGAATCCAGCTTCTTCAAAATTGGATTTTCGAACTAAATTCCAGCAACCTGAGTGAAATCCAAAGCCCACACTTCAATTCTTTACGAACCAATACAATAATGGAGTTTCAATTTGTAGGTTACCAAAAATTGATTGATTTAATCATCATCATCTTAATCATCATCATCATCATCAAAGCAATGAAACCAAGCACAGTGCTGAAACGGGATCATAAAAGCACTGTTTGAAGCACTGAACCTAAAATCAGAGAAAAAACAGCATTACCACGCCAAAGGAAAGCAAAGACCAAGAGTTGACCAAGCAGTGGTGGCGGTGCTGGCGAGGACGCCGATGCGGTGCTGAGCAACGTGGAGGGCGACGATCCGGTACCGATCGTGATCACCAATTCCTCGCCAGAGAAAATCTCTGCCGACCGATTCCGGGAGCTCCTGCCGAGCTAGATCGCGAGCGGCAGGCGCGTGAGGCGGTGGAGAGTTCGAAATCGGACCCGCAGGTCCAGTTCGGCCGCCTCAAGGCCTTAGTGCACGAGGCGATTAAGAAGCGCGACGAGTGGGGGCGACAGAGAGACGAGGCCGTGAGAGAAAAGGAGGAGCTTTCCAGAACCGTTCGACTTCGTTCGCTGAAATCGGCGACGATGACCGGAGTCTAGTCGTTCTTCTCGAGAACACCACCGAAGCTCGACTGCAACGCCATCTGGACCTAAACGCAGAGCTTGGAGGCGGCTTCGACGACGTCGATGGCGGCTTCTAGCTCTCTATAGTGCTTGGCGGTCTCGGCGGCGAAGGGCTGGGGTGGAGAGAGAGAAATAATTTTTTTTTCTTTTAATTAAAATGTATTAAAGTAGAGAATCAGTGGCATGTTTGTAATTTATTGATATTTTGATGGCAGAGGTTTAATAGTGCCCTTTTTTATGATTAATTAAATATTTAGGCTTTTTTTATAATTTTAGACTTTCAAATGCCCTTTTTTATAAATAGCCCTTAAAAAAATTAATAATTAAAAATATCACAAAAAATACTAATAATAGATGAACTACATAAAAATTTGGTAAATGAAATTTATCGTACAAATCAAAGAAATCTTAACAATTTATTATGCCTTAATTTAGTTTTTTTCCTAGTTTTTTTTGCGTATGTGAACCTAATTGAACTTCATATTTAATCATATGCACACACATGTATCAAATACGGTATAACTTTTTCTCATTTTTGTAGCAAGTTACCATTTTTGAAGTTACATAATTACATATATAGATCTCATTGCCCCACAACTGGAAAGTAAATAAATTTAATAGGATTAGGAATTCATATATAGAAATAGACAACGTAATCAAACTAAATTAAGTTATGTAATTCAAATAGAAATAACAAAAAAATTCTCTATAAAGTAATATTTATTCATTTATCGATAATATAATAACCCCTTTAAAGTAATAATTTTTCATAGAGGATATTATTCATTTATTATAGAGGTTTAACTGTATATAGTTTATTCAACATGTTTGATAACTATTAAACCAAAATGCTGGAACTTAATACTATTCATGATAGAAATCCTTACTTGAGCCATACTTTCTCCAGGCTGTATCAGTATTTTGACATTTTCGTAGTCGATTCTGCAAAGAATATGCAAAGATGAGCTGAGAAGTGATTGGCAAGAACGGTATGAATTCCAGGATTTTTCTAACACCAGCTACAGGCAACTCTAGACCCACAATCAATTTTTTCATTTAAAAAAAAATAGAATAACTGAGTAACATTTTGACATTCACTAAGGTTTTATTGAAGATTTTTCAGCAAATAAATGGTTACTCATATCAGCATTTAAGTTTAAATCCAAGCAGGAAACTAACCTGCAAGCTGCAGCCTAAGGGATGTGAAGTTACTATCAACCAACAGAAACTGAATCGTCTCATTAGCTAACACAAGGCTGCTAAGCTTTTTCACTGCAATTAGAACCGGCACAGGAGCCCAAGCTAATCACACACCTGTGAATAATATAAGGTTCTTAATGAAGTAGGCAAGCGAGGAAGACGGAAAATTCAACCTGTAGAACATTCACCCCAATGTTAACATATTCCAAAGCCTCGTTTTCAATCAATCAGATTATTACCATGTGCTAATTCTGAAAAACAAAAAGTAGCCATCTCCACGTTGTTGATTACCTCCAACCCTCTGCGGAATATTGAGCAATTTTCTAGTGAGTTAAAGGTTTGTCATCCTCAACAATGCGAAAAATTTACCCTACTGTAGGCAGCATGCTTTGTTATCTTGTTTTCATCCATCAGCGATCTCACAGCTGCTGCTTCATCCCATAGTTCGGCATCAGCATACATATTGTACAACAGTACATACGGAGCTGAGCTCTTGGGTTCAAGTCTGGTTAATGCTTCGGCTGCAACTTTTGCCAACTCTACATTGTTATGCACTCTACAAGCACCTAATAATGCTCCCCACACAGCCTTATCAGGTTCAAATGGCATACTATTGATCAAATCCTTAGCTTCCTCAAGCTGTCCATGCCGACCAATAATGTCCACAAGGGAGGCATAGTGTTCAATACGTGGCGCAATGCCAAATTCACTAATCATGGAGTTAAATTGACTCCGGCCTTCTTCAACTAATCCTGCATGACCACATGCATTTAGGATTGCAATAAATGTTATATATGTGGGTTGCGCCTTTGACCTCTTCATTGAACTAAAAAGTTCTAAAGCCTCTGCAGCATAACCATGAGATGCGTAGCCCCCAATCATTGCATTCCAGGAGATTACATCTTTGTGCTGTTTCATCTCATCAAAAATAGTTTCTGCCTCTTTGATAGCACCACATCGTGAGTACATAGTTATAAGAGAGTTGTTTATTGGCAAATCTGCGATAACTGTCTTCGTGACCAACTGATGAATCTGCATGCCAAGATGCAGATCCACTAACCCCGTACTCACACTAAGAACTGAGGATAAAGTGTGCCTATCAGGTTTCTCTCCTTCTAGTTGCATCTGAGAAAAAAGCTTAACACCCCCCATAAAGTCCTCATTTTTCTCATACCCTGCTATCATGGTGTTCCAAGAGACTAGATTCTTCTCTGGCATCCTCTCGAAAAAATCATGAGCCAATTCCATACGACCAACCTGTGCATACCCTAAGATCATTGAATTCCATGACAGTGCATCAGGATTTGGCATTCTACGAAACAGGTTGGCAGCCTCTTCCATATCAAACACATGAACATAACCGCTGATCATGGTATTCCACGAAAAGGTATCTTGTTCTATCATTTGGTCAAAAAGCTCTCTTGCAGAAACAATACTTCCCAATTTCACATAGCACATAATCATAGAATTCCATGACACAATATTCTTCTCAAACCTTCTACCGTCCTCTTTCCCCTTCTCAGAACGAAATGGTATCTGATCAAAAACCCGCCGAGCTTCTTCAACCCTTCCACTCCGACCATAACCAGCAACCAACGTATTATAAGCATGCACCAAATCTTCCACACCCTCACCCCTCTTCCCACATTCACCAACAACCCTCGCAGCCTCATCCAGCTCACCGTTCTGAATCAGCCCCGACACGAGTGCACTAACAGAAGCCCCATCCCTCTGCGGCATTTTCTCAAAAAACTCAACCGCATGCACAACATCACCATTCTGCAGAAACCCACTAACCATTGCATTCCAAGACACAACACTCTTCTCCGGCATACTGTCGAAAAGTCGCAATGCCTCACCCATCCTCCCATTCTTGGCATACCCACTGATCATTGTATTCCAAGAAACACAGTCCCTCGCCGGCATCTGATCAAACAGGCTCCTCCCCTCCTCAACGTATCTACTTCCTCGGCACGATACGTATCCGGATATCATCAAATTCCAGGACACGACATCTCTCTCAGGCATTTCGTCGAACAGCTTCCGGGCCTTGGCCATTTCTCGGCGTTTTACATACCCAGTAATCATTGAATTCCAGGTTACAATATTACGTTGCTTCATCTTGTCAAATGCTTCTCTAGCTTTCTCTATCTGACCAGTTCGGATCAAATGGGATATCATTTTGTTTAGTGAGAAAAAGTCTACGTCTTTGGCATTGCTGGGACAATTGGGTTTGGATATTGAGGCGAAACAAGAGTACTGTAGGGATGCGTGATTGGATATTGGAATGGTGAGTAGACGAAGAAGAAGACGAGGTTGGGGAATGAGTTTATATATGAAACCATTTGCATTGCCCAGAATCATAATGCTTTCTCTCAATGACCAGGCTGGTCAAGATTTATGAAAAGTGAGGAATATAGAGGGTATGTTTTGTGCGGCTGGGCTTTACAGAAAAGCTGGTTTCTGCTTATTTTTTAAAAATAAGCTGCTGAAAAGTAAATTGGCTGAGTGTTTGGTAAACTAGCTTTTTTTAAGTGCTGTTAGTGGAAAACACATTGGCAAAGTGTTTGGTAAACTGAAAGCTGGCTTGTGTTTTTTGTCTGTAAATGACCAATTTGAACATGAAAGAAATTTTAACTTTAATTGAATGATAATACCTATTAATTTTAAATTTTATGACTAATTGAATCTTTATTATATTTATATGAAATTATTTCTAAATATAATTAATTACTAATCATTATGATGAAATCATAATTTTAAATTATATGTTTTGCAAATAACCATTGAGTTGACTACAAAATGATACATTAACCAGCATTACGAGCACTCATCAAGCTTTGAGTAATGTTATTTCTTATTCTTTAAATTTCTTGTACACCACCATGAGCATGATGTTCTTATTGCGCATCATCATCCATCTCTATGTCACGTGCCATGTCATCGAGTCTTTCTTAAATACGGACAAAATGTGTATCCTGATTTCCATACCTCCATATATAATTATGAAGTGTCATAGTTGCAATTACGATCTTCACTTACCTTGAAAATGAATAACCTTGCATATTCATTAAAATCTTCCATTTTTTTTTCAAACTCCAAATGTGCTTTCTATAACGCCTCTAGAGTTCATTCAGGCTTGTACCCTTGTATCCTAAAGTTGTGCCCAATATCAGTAGGACAGTAGCTTACACAGGGCAAAACAAACACTTCGCTTTCACTGGTTTGCTTATTCAGACTTGATCACAATCAAATCGCTTAAAATCAAAGGATGCATTGGCTTCTTTTGTTATCACAAACCATAAGTAACTTATTATGTTACAAATAATCAAGTACGTTTTTATAACTTCCGGAATTTTGAGTGCCAATTTTGGCAAGTTTACTTTTGTTTTCTCATGTAGGACATAGAAGGAAAAGCATTGGGAGATAACTTTCATGTCAGAAAACATAAGAGTTCAAGCTAAGCATCATCTCTGAACATGAACTCTAGCTGCTCGTATCATTGCCTGATCACATTTATAGGTACAGAAAAGAAAGCAATACTAAATCAGCAGATGCATTCACTTATGGAGTCTT
This sequence comes from Potentilla sterilis, assembly GCA_963682095.1. Lineage (NCBI taxonomy): Eukaryota > Viridiplantae > Streptophyta > Magnoliopsida > Rosales > Rosaceae > Potentilla > Potentilla sterilis. Next base: position 19,146,689 of record OY821762.1, on the reverse strand, counting down.
GTCCTTGGCATGTTGCTTGACCATTCAATTGGTCATTTGAAGCACCCGAAACCTCATTGAAAGGATTAGAAACCAGAGAAGCAAGAGAGGGTGATTTGATATTCCGTGCTGCTCCAACAGGCAGCCTTTCAGCCATGTCCTTCAACTGATCAACAAATGCAAAACACAAAGAATCATTAACAAGAGAGCGATGAGATTCCGTGCTAAAGTACTTAGTGAGCTTGACTTAATTTTGAGAAGAAACTAAAATTTACATTTCAACCAGTATAGACAAGCAGTCCAGAACAAATAGGGTACTATGTTTTATGGAAACTGTAATACCACTTGATGCATGTCACAGCACATCATTTACTGGGGAGATTGAACTTGAGGCATATCCTATATGTGAAATGCGTTGACGCATGTTTGTTATGAGGCAGAAAAAGTTTGATATTTAACAAAGAGTATCATGAATATCATACATAAACCAATGTCAATGCAAACTAATAAATCAGACTGAGGCATCTACATTCAATGGAATTACATTTTTCAAGAGCTAGCAGAACTTGCAGAGAAAGGACCCAATAAAAATTAATCTAAATTAATGTTTGCCACAATGGTTGATCTTTACTCTGATATATAACTATATAAGTCATAATCAAAATTAAGATGTAAGGGCCTAGCTTAGCCAAATGGCCTCATTACTCATTACTAATCCAACTGTCTATGCCTAGAATTTACAGAATATTCACAAGAGTTTCAAGATTTCTAGACTTATCTCATCACAAGCCGAAAAATAGCAGTACTAACAACAGGTGCATAGAGAGCAGGAAGAATTAAGTAGAACATACAGATTTCAAGTGGCTACCATAAAAGTATAATGGGGAAAACAATATTCCATACAATATCTATCGAGCAATATTTTCATCTCAAAGAAAACACCCTCCATGGACAACAATTAGCAGATAAAAGCTTCACATGATAAACATGGACAATAGCAATAACCTCTCAAACATCAAATTGCCAAAAAATATCTGTACTGATGATAGATATATAGGGATTATGAAGAAGCATGGAGCACACACAGAAATCATGTGGTTACCATAAAGCTATTATTGAAAAAGCTCTCACATTATTCCTAATAACTGTCAAGAAAGTAATATCATTTTCAAAGACTTTGGCCTCCCAAAATCAATATGCACTTGACGTAACTCAATCCAGTGCAATCATCAACTTAACATTAAATGCTAGATATTGTATAATGGGAATTAGCATAAGGAAAACAATCTATTAAATATAACGAATAACTAACCTGAGATTCTCATCAACCTGCTTATCTTTTATAAGCTCCGCAACTTCCTCGATCCCATTAAGTTCCTCAAAGTCCTGAAACATATCACACATGACAATCAAAGGCCAAAAACACCAATCCTCATTCACAAACCCAACAATATCAAAACTCCACATACCATTTGATTAGCCGACGAATCCATGTCAAGCCCCAAGGCATTGATCATAAAAGGTTTTGCTCCCAGCTTGGACATGCACTCAGCAACATTCCTTGCCACCCCTCCTAATACATAGCTCACCTGGATAGACGATTACAAGAAGTATCAAGTAATCATTCAAAATTTCATGGAATAAATACCTTAAAACAAAATTTCATGTATTCACTGCTGTGGATTCCTATAAATTCATCAATTAAAAATCTAACAAAGTTGAATGGAAGTAACAATTTCCATGAGGTATCAGTCAATTTATATCCTAAAGGTATTGGAGCAGAAGAAGAACTTCTGCAATGGCTTTAATGATCCAATAAACTCGAAACTCAGATGTACCATTCAACTTACAACAAATGGCAATGCTAGATATATATATTCTCTATTTAGAAATCTCCAATACATACATAAAAATCAAAACATTAAATCAAAAAGGAAAAATTCATGAAAATACAAAGTAGTGGGGGAAGTGAATACCTTGCCAGGAGTAGTGGTTCTAGGATTTGCAGTAGAAGGAGTGGCATGAATGTTTAATACCATTCCCCCTATCACCACTGATCTGCCTCTTCATGCTTCAACCCACCATTACTACTTGATAAACCCACCTAGCAGTCACAATTTAGCAAATTCAAAGTTATTTATTTATTTATTTTAAAAGGAGGGTACTGGGAAGAGACCACAAGCAGGCTCTCAGGTATTTAACCTGATCCTTTTGTACCGAAGTCTCAGCAATCCGCGCCAAAGATGCAGCGACACCCCCCCTTCGGTCAATTGAGCACTCCGTAGAGGGTTGGACCTCCCTGCAAGGTCTTTTACATACACAAGGATCGAACCTTCGACCTTACTTAAGTAACTCAGTCTGCTTACCAACTGAGCTGGACCCTTGTGGGTAAATTCAAAGTTATTAATTGACGACCAAACAAACAGAGACTGAATGAATCAATATTGAATTTAATACCTTATGAAGGGCATGATTGGATTCAGCCTTGCGTCTCGGCCCAGCCTGAAGCCGCCTACGTTCCACCCAGCTGACCTCCAACGACGCCAACACCGCCGTCGGCTTCAATCTCGATCCGAATTCCTGTAAAGCCGACTTTTTTATGACGAACGGTCCTCAGTTTGGCTAGTTCATTTTAATGGGTACTCATCAAAGTTTCGCTTTGAAATGATAAAAAAACTTGAGAGGTAGAAAAACCTAATCAGTATGTTTTTCACAATAACATACCAATAAAATTAAAAACCTTAGTGTATTCACCTTTTAAGAGCTAATTTGGTTTTTCTAGACTTTGAAGTTTGAAGGCAGCAACCTGTCATTTTAGACACAAAAGCTGATATTTTAAAAATGACAAAATAATTCTTATCTCTTAAATTTTTTACTTAAAAACAGTTTTATTCCTCTTTTTTAAAATTAAACTAATAGATCCTTAATCTCTCATATTTCAACAATTTAGTCAATTCCGTTAAATAAATATATTATGGGCAAATTGTAAGTGTTAAAATGACCAAAATACCCCTATTGAAAATCTTTTCTATTTTTTTCAATCTCTTTTAAATTTTTTTGGGGTCAAATTAAATACCTCTCTCTATATATAATTATATAATTATATATATAAACCAAAAGTTTAACAATAATATCAAACAAAAAAAGAGTTGCAAAATATATATATATATATTTGATTTTGAACGGGGTATTTTCATCATTTTTTATATTTAACGGAATATTTTGACGGTCATGTAACGGAATGGACTAAATTGTTGAAATATAAGAATCTACAGGTTTAATTTGAAAGTAAAAGGATAAAACTATTTTTAAGTAAAGAGTTTAAGGGGTAACAAGTAATTACTCATTTAAAAACAAAATTATATCAAACTAGGCCTAAGGCATTAAACAAAAATTAGAAGACACAACCACAAAAACATAAACTTCGGCTGCAACATTCATATCTTCATGTTGATCTTCCTTAAACAAAAAAACCTGGGCGGCGACGACGAAGCCTCCCTACCCCCATTCTAGTCTCTTGTACAGCCATTTTCAAAGTCCATTCTACCTTCGGAAGGGGAAAAGAATTCCCATAGGCCCAAATCCAAAACCAGTCAGCCTAGCTAGTTGGCTTGAAAGATTCAAACCTAGATTTGAAGACACCAGGCTCTTCACGAAAACAGAGCAAAAGGGCTCCTTAACAACCTGAGCCACATCCACCCATGGTCAGTTTTGGGGGTAAATAGACATGATTTTGATCAAGATCTGTGGTTTTTAGATGGGTTTAGATTCAATCTGTTAATCCGTTTATTAAACGGATCAAATACCAATCGTTTTATAATAATGAGATATCATTTTTAATAAGAGAATTGAAATTTATAATTCTCAATTTACAATTCACACTTTCATTTTATTTTTTAAGTAATTTAAATTTTATTTTTTACTAACATGTATTTTGTCTTATTATAAAAATATTAACAAAAAAAAAAGGTAATGTGGATTACAAAATAAAGAGCGTAAATTTCAGCTCGAATATTCTAAAAATAATTAAATTATTTAAAAAATTTCAAAAATGAACTAAAAATATCGATATACGACTATAAACTAGATTTAAAGGGTTCTTATCTACGTTTTATAAAATATAATTCAAATTTGTAAATTAGAGAATCTGTTAAAAGTTGGAGAAAAAATGTTTTGGACATTGATTTCCTTATTGAGAAATAGTTCACCGGCCTAATAACATTACCGACTTGTCATTACTAAGTCCCGTCGCTTGCTACGCTGTCGGCAGTGCACAGCTATCATTTTCAGTAGCATTGCCATGGCGCCATCCTCCCCAACACTCAAAACCCTCACTCCAAATCCAATGCGCTCTTACCAAACAAGGCCAACGCTTTCTGACCAAGCTCGCAGCCAATGCCAACGACCCATCCGTCGTCAACAAGTTAATCTCCAATTTCCTGTCGAGCTCCCCCAAGTCCACTGCTCTCACCACTCTCTCTTATCTCCTCTCTCCCCACACCACCCACCCTCACCTCTCTTCCCTCGCCTTCCCCTTAAGTCAAACTCAAACTCAACTCAACTCAACTCCTCTACACATTTCCCAATTGGGTTTGTTTTTTACTAGTGAGTTCGACTAAGTTTTCGATTTGGGTTCTTGCAGATGTATACGAAAATCACGGAGGCGTCTTGGTTTGAGTGGAACCCAAAGCTGGTAGCTTCACTTGTTGCGTTGCTTGATAAACAAGGACTAGAGAGCCAATCAGAAGCGTTAATCTCGGAGACCATTTTGAAGTTGGGCAATAAAGAGCGTGAGCTTGCTCAGTTTCATTGCCAGTTGGTGGAGTCACACTCGAAGATGAGCTCAAAGCCTGGGTTCGATAAGGCATGTAGTTATCTCTATCAGCTTCTTCAGAATTCTAATTCTGTTTATGTGAAACGCCGAGCTATCGAATCGATGGTTGGAGGTTTGTGTAACATGGATTGGCCTGGCGAAGCGGACGAGTTGATTGAGGAGATGAAGGGTAAGGGAATGAAGGTGTCAGTTTTCGAGTTCAGGTCTGTGGTTTATGGCTATGGAAGGTTAGGAATGTTCAAAGAAATGCTGAAGGTTGTGGATCAAATGGAGAAGCAAGGGTTTGGGGATGATACTATTTGCTGTAATATGGTTCTTTCATCATATGGAGCACATAATGAGCTGGCTGCGATGGCAATGTGGCTACGGAAAATGAAGGAATTGAGTATTCCTTTCTCGATTAGGACTTACAATTCGGTGTTGAATTCGTGCCCGACGATCATGGCAATGCTGCAGGAGCCAAAAGCTGTTCCGTGTTCGGTTGGAGAACTGACTGGGATTTTGGACGGTGATGAGGCTTTGGTGGTGAAGGAGCTGGTTGGATCGGCAGTTGTGGATGAGACGATGGTGTGGGATTCTGCAGAGGCCAAGTTGGATTTGCATGGCATGCATTTGGGTTCTGCTTACTTGGTACTGCTGGAGTGGTTTGAGGCAATGCGACACAGGTTTAAGTTTGCAGCGTGTGTGGTTCCGGCAGAGGTTGTCATTGTTTGTGGATTGGGAAAGCATAGCAGTGTTAGAGTTGAATCCCCGGTTAAATATCTGGTGAAAGAGATGATGCACCGAATGGAAAGTCCGATGAGAATCGACAGGAAGAACGTCGGGTGTTTCATTGGCAAGGGAAGAGCTGTGAAGGACTGGTGTTGTTAACCTGTTGGATAGAATAGGCAGCTTTCCAAGTCAAACATTTTGAAAACCACAGTAATATACCACCTCTTTGCAATAGGTTGTTTTACAGGTCCTATAGAAACTCTTTCTGGTGGTGAAGTCTGGACTCTTAAGACACCGTATGCATAGTTTAAAGTTCATATGCAGTTACACCTCCCTCAAATGTTTAACGTAGATGATATTTATGCCGTTGTCCCGTGTATATACAATAAAATCCTAGCAGCATAAGAGACAACATCAATATAAATCAAAGAGACATCAAATGGGCAGAACCTATACTATTTTGGAACTCTTGCACTCAGCACTACTTGAAATGGTTGCTTACTCTTGGTTGCTCGACATACAATCTGTCGCATTGAGGGATTGTGACATTGTTGATATTCAAGGACAAAGGTGTACCACCTCTGGCAGTCTGGCCTCTTTTGATAGCAGTAAACACACTACCCACAAGTTTCACACTACACTGTTTAATAAGGTCTGGGATTGTTGAGTTAGCTTGCCATTTGAATCCAGCCAGTAGCCTGCACGAACATTACATAAAGACATTTTCATCACCCAAGATCAGCATAGCAGAAGAGATATCAAAACTAATTTCCTGACAACAGACCTATGAGACCACTCAAACAGAATCACGAGAAATACAGTGAAACCAATAGTTACATGTTTACCAAAGCAAAACTGCCATCATAGATGTGACTAGAGCAATCCAAAAGTACAAGTCCTGACAATTGGGCAGGAAACTTTAAATAAATAAAAAGAAAAAACAAAATTAAAAAATTCAAGTTTGCATTGTGTGGAGAAAGCCACGGTCCACCAAAAATAGAAACAGCTGCCAATATGATAGAAAATTGCAATAATAAATCAAATTATGTTTAACATAGGCTGTTTCTCAAGACTTCAAAACTAGAGATAGTATTCCCACTACTATTAGGCTTTAATGAACATGGAAGGTTTTCCTTTCCATTTGTGTAGACACCCTAATCGATGCTTTAAATAATATCCAGTAATAATTAATTTTTTATTGGAAGATCAAAAGCATATCAACAATAAATCATGATCCATAGATCATCAACCGTAGTTCCTCCATCGAATGTGCTATAGACGAAAAGTCCACATGTTGGCCTAAATATATTTCAGGCTAAACACAACAGGGCGGGGAACACAACAATATGATTTACTTTCTTCACAATTCAGTATCAGTAGTTCAATACAAAAGAAAACAGCATAGGAATAAAGGCCGCTTCAGTCGATGAATACATAAAAGAGCATACCTGAACCAAATTCAGCACAAGCCTGACTTCTAAATAATCCTTGAAGCCAAACACAAATACATAGATGGTCTTGTTTTCTGTGAGGCTGCTTCCGGAAACACTTGATGTCCCTGGTACCTCACCTTTGAGAGATGGAGGCAAAAAATACGTTGATTCAACTCTAGGACGGGCAAAATCTAAATGAGATCAAAACCATGGCATCCACCAGATATACATCTTTCCGAGATTTTTGTGCGAGACTGCCTCAGCTATTAATCGGCGAGCCTGACCTTCTACAGCCAAAGGCAAAGATGGTGCTGCTCCAACACCGACAACTACTCCTTGCAACCTTGCCTCAATATTACTGATGGCTAGCTGTGAAGATCATAAAGAACACTATTTAGTGGTTTCTTTAAAAAAAAAAAAAAAAAAAAACACTTACTAAGACCTTAAGATTGAAAGTTCCAAAGAGTTGGTTCTAAACTTTCTACTCAGAGAATTTGAGATCTAGCTCAATTCAATATTAATGATATTACAAATTATCAGTTACGTCTAAATGCATTAGCATCGGTACTGCTAATATAGAACTTCAACCCTTCGAATACCTTATTCATAAGGAGCATATTTGTTATTTCGTAAGTTGCCACCGGAAACACCAGTGGCCGCCAACTACTGCTACTACTACAATCGACATTTTGGACACTTCAACCATTATTTTGAAAAGCCAAATTGCTTCTTATAGGAAATAATAATCATTGTCCGTTTGACCTTTATGTAATAAACATAGTAGTGAAGAGTCAAAACCATGATAAAAATATAGTCAAACCTGCGCGTGTGGATTCTGAACTTCTATTCCACTAGACTTGTGCGATTTTGTCCATTCTACAAGAGGATCATGGACAAAAGTCTCAAGAACACTCATCAATGTCTCCCGATGCATCCTCAGTACTGAAAGTGTGATTTCGCAGATCCTCAAAAAGATTCCCTCATAACCAGTGATGCCCAAGCCATCAATCATATTCTGCCAGTTCCATAACAAACTTAATGAAAATTAAAAACCATGTGGTAAAAGAAAAGAATATAATAATTTCGTATAGATCCATAGCTATATAGTATTAAAATATACTCTAGTTCATTGAAAGACATGCATCCTATATAATTTTGACTTGCTTCTCTCACCTGAGTCAATCTGAAAGGCACCAGCTCAGGCTTCTCCAACTGCAAGCCTTTGTCAAATAAGCAACTGAAATCAACATGAACACAATCACCTGTTGTAGAATCAAACAGAATGTTTTCCCCGTGTCGGTCACCAAGCCCCACAATATGTCCAACCATGGACCACACTGCAGTAGTGTGTGCATAAGCAATCCGAGCCCTAAACCAAGCAGCTGGCTCAGAAAAAGTGGTCAGGAACCACTTGTGGAAAACTGGAGGGAACATTGGAAGAATTTTGTCCTTCAACATCTCATCTTCTGGTAGTTTACCCTTGCATTGATCATATATGCGCTTGATCTTTGGATTTGTATCTCTATCAAAGTTTCCACAGTTCATATATATGTCTTGAAGTATCTGTCGAAGTCCACGTGTGTGGGGCACCCATTCTATCATGCCACAGTCCTCTGTCAAAGGAATGACTGCAAAGGTGCGAATGTAGAGCTTCCGCCGACGGCTTGCTGGGTATTTAGACAGCAACCGGTTTATCATTGCTGTGAACTCCATCATCCGTGCATCTTTCCTGAGGTCATCCTTGGGTTTGCAGAGGAACGGACGTTCAATGCCGTCACTGCCCAATAAAACAATCTAAAATGCCAAAAGAAAAAAAGATTTATTACAAAGATGATGTGCCATGTAGCATCAAGAACACTTACAAGATATAAAGAAGAGAAGAGACCAACAATTTAGATAACTCGCTCAAACTCTCCTCTATGTTTATAACTTTGGGCTTCTGCCCAGGCTTATTCGGATACAAATGGAGTCGTAACTTGGCCCATCCAATCTATTTGGAATTGAATTCCATGTAATCATGAGTGAGAATTGCTATTCTAATATCATTTCGGAAACATGGGGGATTAAATCACTAGTTAATGATTAAAACCGTCATTCCATACACATTTGAAAGGAAAAATCCACATCGGTAATTTTGTGATACGATTCCTCCGGGATTTCAGCATACCACAGGTTATATATGTCAGGGATTTCGGCATGCCACAGATTATATATAAGTCAAATGTGGACAGAAAAATATGACAGGATATAAGTTCAGAACATGTTAGGTGACTTGAAAATCCAGAAGAACTTACTTTCTTAGGTCGCTGAAGGGAAGAAAGAATCTCAGCCTCATCACGTATTCCTGATATGGTAGGAAGATCAGTTGCAGAAAAGATATCAGACTTAAGTGAGTCAGTGAGTTTCCCATCGCATGTCGGTAGGCTAACAGTTAGAGATTGCTGAATTGGCATGATAATTCCCAGCGGCATCATCCTCTTTAAGAGACTAAATTCAGTGGAGATATTGATTGTTTTCGCCTTTGTCTGACAAGCATGGAAGCACAACTTGATAAAATGATCAATCATACTGGCAAACTGAACAAACAGATTGCTTCCACTAGTTCCATGGATGAACCCTTTCCGTGCCTCTTGTAAAATTTCAGCTGCTGCCTCCCTCCTGGATGGGATAGTGGATTTTGAAACCGCTGCCATAATCCACAAGGCCTGTTGTGGGTATTGCCGAAGAACTAATGTGATGATGCTTTTAACCACTTCAACTACTTCCTTATTCTGGTGGCAGATTCTTGAAACCAGCTGTGGCAGTACGGTTAGCCACTGATATGTTGGCAAGTCTGACAAACATCCTCGCATGCATCTCGTCACCTGCCAATATAAGAATAAGAGATTATAGAGAGGAATAACAGAATGAAAGAAGCAGACATTAATTAGCAAAAGAACTCGAGTTCAGCTTCAATATATGATTGTTACCATCCCGTGGACATTTTGTAAATCCATACTGGACGATGTGCGTTTCCTTTCATACATAGTCCCAAAGTCAAACCATAGGGTCAACAACCTTGGAAGTGCTTGAAAGAGATTCTTGTGGCCCCGATGAAGCCCTTTTGCATAGAATATCAGTATATCAGGCACATATGCCCACCAAGCCTTCTCTTTGTTTACTTTTGAAGAACCAATATTAGCACTATTTGATGGCAGTTTCTTAGGACCCAGTTCAATATTTTCTTCCTGACGCTTCCTGGCATCAGCTAGCACTTCCTCATAATATTTAGCCAAGTAAAAATATCCTTTCTCCCACTTGGGCTGCAGTTCCCTCACCCTCCTATATAGACTTATGACATCTTCTTTCTGCTTCTGCCCAGTGTAATGGATCCACCTAGAATAGAGGAGAAGTGTCCTCGCAATATCTCGATTTTCATTCCAAGCTTGAGTATTATTAACTAAAGGGGGCAGGTTCTGCGGAACCAGTGACAGACTAGTAATTGATGAAATTGCAGCAGCGCCTACAACCCCTTCAGGCATGTTCAAGAGAGATTGTTGCAACTGTGCAATTGCACCATCTGATCTCCTGGTGCTCCATAGAAGTTTAGCCTTCTCCATGTGAACATTAGGTGCATTGGTAACTTGGGCTTCTAGAATGGCCTGATTTGCTGTCTCATAATGACCAGCCATGCGACAGAGCTTTGCATATTGAAGCCAGCAGTTCCCAACGTGAGCATCCAGACCACTGTTAGCAAAGACCATTCTTCGGAAAGCCAAAAGTGGCTCTCTTGCCCAGAGTGATGGCTGAGTAAATCTGAGACGGTTTTCCCAATTCTCCATCACTTTTGAGAATTTAGGATCATCCAATCCAAATGATTTCTCTAAGAAAGATGCATCACCAAGAAGAGTATAAAAATCCTCAAGCTCTCGTAGCAGGTGAAGTTTCACGACAAAAGGGTAAGCACGCACATAAGAATCCATGCCTGCAGCGGAAAGGGGAGCAATTAGAGCTTGCTTGGAGAGGGCAATTTTTTCTTCAACTGAGAACTGATCCTTAGTAATCATTGCCTGCAGAATTTTCGCAACATCCATATCAAATGAGGCATTACTTTCAGAACTGCTACAAAGTAAACCTTCTCCATCTGCCCCACTAAGGTACTCATCCATCAAATCCCACCGGCCAAGTCTCCATGCTGCCTGCACACCTTGCATGCACCATGTTTTCTTGTATTGGGGAATCCTACACATTAAACCATCCACATGAGTAACCATAGCCTGAAGGTGACACATGTTTAATAAACAGTTAAGCACATCAGACTGCTTTTGAACTGATGTCGGTTCCATCTGCAAAGCTTGTTCACAAGAAGTTAAAACCTCTGCCCAGTTTCCAGCTTTTTTGTTTATCAAGAGCTGGTCTTGTAATTCCAAAGATTTACGTAAAAATGCAAATCCAGAAAGACCATCAGGCTCATCCAGGCAACTGTATATTTCCATCAGATATGAAACATCTGCATCACCAAATGAACCACATCGCTCAGATGCAGGATTGAAAGAACCTGACTTGCCCCTCACGTACAACTCAAAATACATGAAAGATCTTGCATAAGCCTGACACCTGAAAGAGGCCCTGGCAAGGGTTTCCTTTGGAACCGCAGACAAGAGTTTGGAGACATGTTCACACTGTAGACGAAGTTGGTCCTTATTGGTAGTATACTGAGTTTGATGCCTGGTCTTGGATATTTGTTGCTTAGATGCTAATAATTGAACAGAACGGAATAGTTCTTGTCTAACGTCATCCACCCATTGACCGAGATTATCAAGGAGAATGAACACAGCTTGAATGCAAACTTCATTTTTCCCACCACTGACTCCATGCACTGCATCCTCACTGTTATGAGATGCAGCAACATCAAGAACATATAAAATTTCTTCTGTTATACCATCGCGTGCCTCCTCCGTTCCATGACAGACAGCGTTAAGAACTAAGTATGGAAGCAGATAAATTGCTGTTTGCATATCCTGGCGCACTATGCCTCGACAAGCATTGAAAATTCTTGCACGAGAACCAGTAACATGTGCAGTCAGCTTTCTTATCCAGAAGAATATCCATCTTCTGAATGACATAGATGGACGGTAAATTGGGCCAACAAATGTAGGATCAGCAACATTAGGAAGTTGAAATCTAGAGGACAAGAATGGGGCAATTATTTCCTTGACATAATCGGAAAACCGGTCCCATAATCTCTGACCCCTTCTAGTCATCTCATTTCCAGATGCAGAACTCAGCAGAGGCTCTTTATCCTTTGGAGCCGACATAGAAGCAGCAGCATTCTCATGTAACGAGGCCTCACAACCTGCAATCTTTAGTAGTTCCTGTATGGCCACTACAGCTGAGTCTTGAATAATAGTGTCAGGTGCAGCTCTAAAAGCCCGTGCAAGTTGCTTCTGAATCAACTCATAGATAAGGTCATCATCAGAGCATTCAATCTTAAAGCGTTGGCACGAAAAGGCCTTCACTTTGGCAGGGTCAACTGCACCCAGGGCCCCAAGGCAGTCAGCACACACCAACTTCAGCCGTTGTCCAACTGCTCTCCTTGATTCTTCTGCACATCCTTTAAGTAAAGATCTGATTAAAGAGCTCAAAATTTCCATATCTGCACCAGCTTCAGCAGTTATTAGAGATGTAACCCCTTCCCGCTCCAGGTTTAGCAACTTTTTCAACTCACAAACAACCATGTATCTCACATTTAAGCTGTCATTATTCAGACCATCAACAACATCGCGCAATCGATCCCTTAAAGTCATTGACCCTCTTGCTTCTTGTATAGCCTTGTTCACTTTTGATAGAGCTGTAATACTGGGCAATGGAGGGAACTCACGAATATGCTGCTTTAGAATATCCCTGTTATTTAAAACTAGTTCTTCCAAAATTTTAACCACTTTATCCAGATGTACTGGACTTTCATCTCTCTCAAGAAAGGGAATAAGAGCGGCAAAAACTTGTGAAATGACATGTTTAGTGCTAGCCGGTGATACTTTCACCAGCTGGCCAATGAAAAAATGCAACACGGAGAGACCCTCACTCTGGAGGAGTTCTTTATCAATTGCATGCATGAGAAGAACCATTAATTTAGGCACATAAGTACTAAGATGACGACCCATCATTTTAATTAGCATCTCAATTCGTTGCAATGCTTGTTTCTGCAAAGAAAATTCTTCTGCATGGAGCATCTTTCTATCGATACTGTTTAGAAGATGGGCAAAATGATTCCTCAAAAAGTTCGGTAGATCTTCACCTTCATCCAGCACTCTAGCAACCTCCTTTATCGTCTCAGGTACTCTTGCTAACCTGTAAGCAGACACGAAATGTCAATACACAACACAACAAAATGAACAAATAACATACCAAAGGTATTGAAAAAAATGGTGTTGTGGATACCCACTCGGAGAAGCAACCAAAACATATGGAAAAGGTGCACCTTAAGCCCAGGTGGCAAATTGAACTTCATACCTTCCACTTATATCATCTGAATCACCCCCATCCAGAAAGCATATGAGTTCATCTAGGAGATTATTTAGTGCAGCAGCAAAGATTTCTCTTTTGTTCGAACCAATTTGTGTATGGTAGAACTGTACAGCAGCATCTAACTCTCGCACATCTGATCGATGGAGAGCAAAAGCTAGCACTTTGGGAACCCAAAGAACTATAAGACCTGCAACATCAGTGTGTAACCACTTGGCCAGTTCATGTAAGGTGTCAACTGCTTGATCATCATTCTGCTGAGACACCACAAGCTTTGGAAGAACTACAGGAACCATTTTCTTGACAAGTTCTTCTGTTTCAATACCAAGAACTGATTCTGCGAACTCTTGGACCATGGTTGGCCGGCTAAAGAGCCTTGAAGACAGATAGTCAAAGAGTTCATTTCGAACATGAACAACTTTCGAAAGGATTACTTGGAAGCCTCCTTTAAGATGAAAATAACAGGATTTGTGCATCACCTTTGCTGCAATCATTCTCACTGTAGTGTGTGGATTATCAAGTTGATCAACCAGCAAAAGAAGAGAAAACAAGAATAATCGACTCTGAACATCAACGGCAATCATTATTTCAGCAGTTGATTCCAAAAGAGTCTCAAAGATTTGGAGGTCTTCAGTTTCTGAAAAGGAGTTGCTGATTATGTTCAAAAATTCTTGTTCTTTACCATTACTTGACATGCCCTCATCAGGAAATAAGCAACTCAAAATTGAATCCTCAACGAATGAACTAATCTGAGTGCAGAATGCTTCTCTTATAGCCTTCTTGCTATTAATCAATATACATTTAACACATTTAATCCATTCAACTCTTGACTCCAACAGGTTCTCTATTCCCCCATGTACAAGTACTCGGCGGATATTTTTCACACAAGCCACTTGAATCTCTTCAGATGACTCATCATTAAGAAGCTCAGAATATAGAGACTGAAGCTGGAGAAAATTACAGTCCAATTCTCTGGGATTATCAGGAAGATACATGATATTCGAGTATGACTCAGTATTGTGTTGAACACTTCTATCACACTTCGAACACCAGAATCCTTGCAGTAAATCAACTGTTTGACTATGCCTCTCACTTTTCATTTGTAAAAAAAGTTTACACTGGCTTCTATTTGTATCATCTTCACTGTTATGAGATCCATAAAGACATGACAAAAAACCAAGACAAAAGGGAATGATATTCTTAACCTTCTCATGTCTCTGTCGCCCCAAGAGCCTGCAAGGGTGAGGGACAAAACATAAATTACACAATGGAAGTTTTTATCATTTTATGAGCATACAGAGCATTATGACTCGCAGTTCAATTTTAGTAGTCATTTACCCTCTGCTACTGCCTCAAGCAGTTAATTAAATAATAAAAACATTTAAAAATGTAATTTACGTAAGAGCTAAGAGAATATTTTAAAAAACTGAAATTTAATAAATAAATAACTAATCCAAGTTTCCCTCCATGTGGGCAGCATTGATAACCCCTTTAGACTCAATTATAAATTTTTAATAGAAAAGGAGTATCAAAGCTTTATTAGTTATAAATGTATCCTTCTTAGATGAGCCCTTCTCAATTACGTGTGTTACCAATACACAAAAAACGCACATACTAATCACAGATGCTACCAACATATAAAAAATTCATAAAATAGCTAACTTTGAAGTGTTTTCTTACTCAAGCCTTCTGAATACGTGAGAAAGACCACTGAGGCTAGACCACATGACAATCACGGGCATAGAAAGTATAGCTTCAATTATAACTTCGTCACATTCATCATTAAGACTCAAATCCAATACTTCAAGTTGAGTTTCAATTCTTGCGCTATGACCAAGTTTGCATGCAACTTGAAGTGAGATGCATTTTGTTTTCCACAATTGATGGCGGTCAGTAATTACATGAGAATGAGTCCATGGGAGCTTTAACAGGACATGTATAAGATCAGCATCAGCAAGCCTTCCATTCATACACTTCATGATTAAGCAATCTGCATAAGAATCAAAAGAAATAAAAAAGATTAAAGGAGTTGATTAAGAAACAAAACATATGACTAACATAAACAGCTGTTTGTAAGAACACAGAGATGAAAAATCTGCTCTGAAGCTTAGACTTGGAGTAACCCAATCAAGCAATCAGACCTTAGACCAGTCAATTGGTACAAGATTCAAGCTAATATACTTGATTTCTGAAGTAACAAGGATCTCTATTAATGACTTGTAAGATTGAATAGAAAGTATGCACAAAATTCCAGCATGCAACAGCCAAACCTCCAGAAAATGCAATAATGGTAAAAGAGCAGACTCAAGAAATTAAAAGGCGACAAATAGCAAGTATGCACAAAACTCCAGTATGCAACAGCCAAACCTCCAGAAAATGCATTGATGACAAAAGAGCAGATTCCAGACAATAAAATGTGATAAACAGCATAAATGTGAAGGAGTAATAATATTCATCCCTTTAAGTGGGAGAAACATAAAGGGCATCATAAGAGATTATCAACCTTCTTGACACAATCTAAGAACCAATATATAACATATCAGTATCTCAAAGACAAGATTTTTTAATGTAAATGAAAGTAGGTCTATGTCCTTACTTTGCAAACGCAACATGCAGTGAATTCCTTCCAGGTAGATGGAAATATCAAGTTCAACAGTACTTCCTTGCTTTGCCTACATGATGTAATTCTCATTTAGTGGAAACCAAAATGAGTATGCAAATCCAAAATTTTAAGCTAGCATACCTGTTGGCATATCCAAGGTATCCATGCATACATCTGATGAAAGATGGATAATGACAGATTGGTTTCTGGATATCTACAGAACGCAATGCAAAGAATGCTAAGAGCCGTTAAAGCGAGATCAGGTCTTAAGGAATTAGGACTGACACCAGGAGATTTCAAACATTCAGCAAAAGAAAGGAGTGATTTATGCATCCGATTCGCATAGTCTTCTTTCTCACGAGGAACTATACAAGTACGCTGCCATTCCAACTGAATATTAGAATCAGGATTGATGATTTTTTCATCAATCTTTTGGCGTTTAGTCTTGAAAGAATCCACATCCTCAATAGGTCTTTTTCCACCAGCATGTGAGTTTTCAATTGATTTATCACTTACTGAGGATAAACTCTGGCAGGCACTATCGGTAATTCTCCCTCCCACAAGATCAGGACCAAGTATAGAAATAGCTACATGTAAGCAATCTATCAATGAGAAGCAGGGTTCTGGACATGAAAGCACATAGACGAGAGATTCCGGCCTCCAGATATGAGGGGGACACATCTTCGCAATCCGTACGTATGTGTTGCACAATGCAACCTGAAAATAAAAAGATTATTAGGTCCACGGAACAAACCAATTATTGCATCTCTCATAAATTCAGAGGGTAAGAATGGCTCACAACAGTGACCAGAGAAGAAAAATACGAAAAATAGAGGGAACATTGGTATTAACCTTAAGCTCCTGGCTTCGGGTACTCCTCAATGAATGAGTAAATACATTGACTAAATGTGCAGCTGTTACCTTGACTATACCCTCAGGGCAATTAGAATGCAATACCTCTAGGCAACCACCCATGGACGAATCATAAGCCGTGTTTCTGCAGTGTGATGCCAATATAGAAATTTGATTAGAATAAAATAAGATGTAGAAATTTCACTTAAAACTCCCCAACAACGAGAAAATGAAATGTTATGAGAAAATGTGTTATGCCACCATGACTAAACAAGGTAACAATTGCCTATAACTATAAGTTCATTGACTATTTAAACCATGTTTAACAGATGACACAAAGTTTGCAACATCCATTCATATCTCATATCTGTCACAGTGTATCGTTCCCATTATTATCGATTACAAATCTGCACAGATTATAATCATTTTAACCTTAAAATCATTTATATTCAGTCTAATACACGAAATGCATGATCATGAAATTGGACCCCAAACAGCAGACACACTACGTATCCATCAAAATGTGTATAGACCCTTCTAAAACAAGATTTGTAGTTTGCGATTAAAAAAGAGGTTCTCTGGAAACTCCATGAGGCACTGAAAACTACTTTAAATGCTGCAAGTCCAATGGAAAATTATAGAGAAAGCTCACGAAAGCATCCTACAATTATATGAGAACGTGTCTTGTGGGGATGTGTGAGTATTTTATTGTAATCCAATCACTAAGGTGATAGAACGTAACCAAAATATCCCACCACAATAGTCAGCCACATATGCTAGGGATAAGAAAAGATAATGAAGAAAAAATTCAAGAACATAGTTGCTTCATCTGGAAATTCTTGGGGGTAAATTTCACTTCGCATTCATAATGAACGAGATATTTAGAGTATCCAGGGACAGACCTAAATGCAGGAGTGCCCTCATTGTTCTCGCTTAATATGGTTGATATCGACTGGATTATGTTATGATAAGGAATGACATCACATTTTATAGCAGATCCAGCGATGCGTGCAAATTCAAAAAATGCCTTGCATAAAAGTCAACTAGTTAGAAATTTTGCGGGTGGTGCTACAGAATTATAAAGTAATTCTTGTAACATCTGTTGAACACATCGCATCTCAGATATATTGCTTTCAAGTTTCATCATCATGCATCCAAGTTTCATGATAACCACAACACCAGCATAATGTAATTGCTACTCAGTTCAAAAAAAAAAAAGTAATTGCTACTCACCATGTGCAAATCAGCATCCCCATAACAAAACAGGGACCCTACAGCCATAACAAATGGCATATTGATGAGTCCATCAACATATAGAGTTCCTTCAGTTAAGCATTTTCCAATAAGCTTAATCATCCAAGTTGCAAAAGGTTGCCACCTTGTTTTGCCAGTAAGGTTAATCAAGACCCCAGTGCCGTCAACAGGTTTGATACTTTGTGGGAGATCTCCAAGATGTGAAGGATCATCTAAAATTGCGTTAAAGGACTCGCAGAAACACTTTAAAGTCACTCTAGTTGATTCTGTAAAACTTGATTTGTCTGCATTGACTGATGCAACACACAAAAGATCTGAATAAAGACAAACATATATTAGCTTTCTTGTAAGTGTATATACATCAACGAGGCATATGTCCAGTTCAACTAAGCTTTACATATCATAAACAATGAAGCCTTGTAATATAATTCAAAAAACCACCAACTATCTTATTGCAAATCTTCATGTCCTCCTCACCTTGAACAACAAGCATGCAATCCATGAAAAACTGACGATATGCATCCTGAGCTCCACTACGAAGCAAGCTCAAAAGCGGTCCAAGCGTGTCGAATATCACTCCATGCCTAGACCTGAACAAGCACCTATTAGTACAAAACTAACAAAATCCATAGCAATATCCACAATCACAGACACTTTGTTCAATTCTTCCAAAGCTTTAAAGAAAATTAACCAAATACATTTTCACAGTGAATCAAAAAACAAAAGGAAGCCTGAAAATCAACAGTGACAGTTCTGAAACCCTTACCGGAACACCGGCTCTGCAAAGAAGGCCAGAATTCGACCAAGCATAGGGAGAATCGCGCTGGCCTTTCCATGGTAAAAGACGCCGGGAAAATGTTTCGCCGTGTAACCGATCAGCCTCAGTATAGCTATCACTTCTCTCTCGCTCGCTGCAACCAAACCAAAATTAAACTTACTGAGATTTAAACTAGGGTTAGGGTTTAGAGAGCGGGGACTTTACCAGTGGGAGAGGGGACGACGTGAGCTTGAACAAGGTTGGGAAGGACGGCGCGGAATCGAGTCTCCAAAGCGACGTCGTGTGCGTTGTTGGGAGGAGTGGAGGACGCGGCGGCAATACGTTCTCGGAGCTCGTGGATGAGGCTGCTCAGGTTGGCCATTCTCTCATGCTCTCTCTGTGTTTTCTCTTCCCTCCCAATTTTCCAAGTCAAGTGCAGTCTGTCAGTGCCCAGCACCTTACGAACCGCGCTTTCTATTTGGGCCTACTCGTTTCTCGGGTCTACCCGGGTTACAACCCAAAACCAAACAATTATAATGTATTTCAAGAAACAAAAAATTATGAGAGTCGGCGTCACATTTCTATTTGCTTCTCAAACTTAACTATAAGGTATTCTAAAAACAAAAACAAAACAAAAAACAAAAAACTATGTGGTAGTTTCTCTAATTGATGCCAACTATAAGGTTAAGGGGGTTTGATTGTGACACAACATAAATATTTAGATTGTATCGACTAAAATTGAAATTTTTAATGAGATTGAAAAGAATATGGGCAATGTATTACATGTTTAGAGTATATTGATACTTGGACGTATTAATAATATGGTGGTCATTATAATTTAATAGTTGAGATTAATATCAATATAACTAAGTACCATAATTTTTTTAAGAAATGGGGAGTGAAGAAGAATCCCTCCCATTAGGTGCGAATTGAGTAATTTAGTTCAATATTGTTCAAGGAGAAAAGATAATAGGGAGAATTGTATGTTTATTGATTGATAGAGAGGCATTTATATAGGCATTACAATAAGTATCCCGATAAATCAGGGATTCATTATCTATTACAGAATCAACTATACTAGTCTAATTAGGTCAAGACACATCCAGGAAGTTACGGAAATAACCTTTCTACAACACTCCCCCTTGTGTCGAGCGCCTAATGTCTTCATAGTGCTTACCATGTTGCCTCACTAAAACCTTGCCAGCAAAACAAAAACCTCTTGGGTAAAAATAAAATGCATGGACGAAGGGAAAAGAGCACAACACACCAACACTACACTTATGAATAACATGTGATATAGACTCCCCCTGAAGTCTAACAAACTTAGAGCTCTGATGTATGGCGCATGCCTAGACTCTTCACATGTTTCACATGCATAGATTTTCCCAAAGACTTGGTAAACAAATCTGCAACATTTGCGTCTGAACTCACTTGATTAACTTGGATGTTCAGGAATTTCTGTTGTTGCACATTGTAAAAGAACTTTGGCGATATATGCTTAGTGTTATCACCTTTGATAAAACCAAACTTCATCTGCTCAATGCAGGCAGCATTATCTGCATAGATACATGTAGGTTTATCGGTGGTAGACACTAGTCCACACGAATCACTGACCTAACTGACCTTAGCCAGACACATTCTCTAACAGCCTCATGGAAGGCAATGATCTCTGCGTGATTCGATGAAGTAGCAACCAAAGTTTTCTTGGTTGATCTCCAGGATATCGTTGTATTTCTCATGGTAAAAACATAACCAGTTTGAGAACGAGCACGATGCGGGTCAGAGAGATACCCAGCATCTGCAAAACCAACTAACACGTTGTTGGGAGTCTTTGAGTAAGGGAGACGTCCAGAGAAGGGCACATTTGAATGGCCGGACGCGTCGCCATCATCATCCTCCACGCCGCCGGCGACAGCAACAGTACCACTGCGTACGATGGCACTGTCGAGGCGGCCGAAAATGTTGATGTGAGGAGGGTGATTGGCGGGATTTTCTCTTTTTGTGCTGAAGGGATAGAACAGTCCTAAGTCAATGGAACCTTTTAAGTAACGAAACAAATGCTTGATACCGTTCCAATGACGATGCGTAGGGGCTGAGCTAAATCTAGCTAGTAAGTTCACAGCGAAAGCAATGTCTGGTCTAGTGCACTGTGCCAAATACAAAAGTGCCCCAATCACACTTAAGTATGGGTACTCAGCACCAAGAATCTCTTCTTCATCCTCTTTGGGACGGAATGGATCCTTGTTTATGTCCAGACTACGAATGATCATGGGAGTAGATAACGGCGTACATGTATCCATGTTGAAACGCCTGAGCATCTTCTGCATATAAGCAGACTGGTGAACCAGAATACTCTTGGTTCTATGCTCTAACTCAAGTCCTAAACAGAACTTAGTCTTCCCAAAATCCTTCATCTCAAACTCAGATTTCAAGAATGAAACTGTCTCTTCAATCTCACTTGAAGTACCAATGACATTCATGTCATCAACATAGACAGCTACAATAGCAAATCCAGAGTCGGTTTTTCTAATGAACACGCATGGGCATAACTCATCGTTCTTGTAACCCCTCTAAATCAAGTATTCACGTAGGCGATTGTACCACATCCTTCCGGATTGTTTAAGTCCATAGAGTGAACGTTGCAGCTTAACTGCATAAGCACTCCATGGTTTAGAGTCTTTTGATTCGGGCACATGAATTCCTTCAGGAACTCTCATGTAGATATCGGTATCTAGATCCCCATATAGATATGTTGTAACTACATCCATTAGTTGCATACTCAGTTTTTCGGACACTACTAAACTGATCAAGTAGCGGAAAGTAATGATGTCCATTACGGGAGAATACGTCTCCTCGTAGTCAATACCAGGACGCTGTGAGAAGCCTTGCGCCACGAGTCTTGCCTTATATCGTAATATCTCATGCTTCTCATTGCACTTACGAACAAAGACCCACTTATGTCCGACAGGTTTAATGCCTTTAGGGATCAATTCAACAGATCCAAAGACTTGTCTTTTATCTAATGAGTCAAGTTCTGCCTGTATTGCTTCTTTCCACTTCGGCCAATCTGCTCTTTGTTGACATTCAGTCACTGAACGTGGTTCAACTTCGTCGTCATGGATGATCTCTTGTGCGACAGAATAAGCATATATATCATCGACGTGTGTGGAGGATCTATCTAATAAGAGACACACGTTATTCAAACTGAGCGAGATTTCTTTGTTCTCTAGAATAAACATTGGTTCTGTGTCATCCCACAGAAAAGATTCAGTTGACTCATGGATATAACTATAGTCAGAGACAATCTCATGCGATGGATTCGCATCGTCGATGATGAGTGGATTTTGTGTCTTCGCTCGCTTCTTTCGAGGGTTTTTATCTCGAGAATTCTTCGGTCTCCCCCTCTTTCTGGTGGGAGCCGAGGCCGAAGCTGCTGCCCCTTCAAAGTCCATCAGGGCACCGTTGCGATCCGATTCAGCAACAGCGACGATCGTGCGCCGTTGCCGGCGTCACCCTCACCTGAGGATATGCCGACAACACTAGGTCTTAAGGCAGCCGAACCGGTCCCGTAATTCGGGACCTCCAACCTTGCCGGTACGTTTGCAACAGGTACGTGTGATCTTGTCACTTTCGCAATATCAGTGAAAGCGTCGAGCATCGATTCCGCGACTTTCTGAAGATCGATAATGCGTTGCACTTCAAGCTCACTTTGAGCAGTGCGAGGATCATGAAGAGACAAATCGTTGGGGGCACACCATGTCAATTTCTGACGTTCGTTCGGAATGAGCGCATTCCTATCTCCCCCTAACGGCGGGAAGTGTGTCTCTTCAAAGTGACAGTCTGCGAATCGCGCAATAAATAGATCACCGGTGGTTGGTTCTAAGTAGTGGATTATCGTTGGCGAATCATAGCCAACATAGATGCCTAAACGTCGTTGTGGACCCATTTTGATACGCAAAGGAGGCGTAATTGGCACATAAACTGAACAACCGAAAGTACGTAAGTGCGATAGATTGGGTTCAAAACCACTAAACGCATTGTTGGCAATGGGTCGAAAATGAATAAGCATCGCTGCATGCAGTATTGCATATCCCCAAGCAGAAACTGGCAAATTGGTTCCCATAACCAATGCCCTAGCCACTAGCTGGAGTCGCTGAATGGTCGCTTCTGCAAGGCCGTTTTGAGAATGAACATGAGGAATAGGGTGTTCTACTTCAATCTCAATGGACATACAATAATCATCAAATGCTTTGGAGGTAAACTTGCCAGCATTATCCATCCTAATAAATTTGATAGGATGGTCAGGGTGGTTAGCCCTTAACTTGATGATTTGAGCTAAAAGTTTGGCGAATGCAGCATTTCTTGTGGACAACAACGCGACGTGTGACCAACGCGTCGACGCCTCAACCAGCACCATAAAATACTTAAATGGGCCGCATTCTGGTTTGATTAGTCCACAAATATCACCTTGGATTCGATGTAAGAATGGTATATTATCAGTTGAAGCTCTGGCGAATGAAGGACGAGCATGCAATTTAGCAAGCGAGCAAGCCTTACAGAATGAGCGATGGGCATTGGAAATTGTCGTTGTGGCATAAGAAGACACATGTGGTGACGTCCCATGTCCCTGTGAAGGGTAGGACGGCACGACGTGCGGTGTAAAGGCTGCTTCCTCATCCACCAGGTGCGCGGCCCTGAAACCCTGTGAAGGGGGGGGGGGGGGGGGGGGGCGCGGTGGCGAGTTTGGCGTTAAGGCCACGACCTTGCAGGGAGCTTGTCTCCTGCGTACATCACGATGTTGAGTCGCGGTAAGAGGTTCTTCTAATTGCTTTTTCGACTTGAAAAATGGATGTCCATGGGAGTTCTTTAAAATCCGGATCATCATATCACGGCCAGGGTGGCCTAGTCGAGCATGCCGAAGCTTATAATCATTAGTGTCACAAAAATTATCAGTGACATCATATGATTCGAAAACACAGGCTGTAGTGAGATATAAGTCATTTTCTTCAATGCACGGCATCTTCTCTAAGATACGGCGGCGGCAGCGTTCTTGAGAAGTAATGCATAAGTATTCTTCACTATTCTCAGCATAGGTATCCAAGTGATAACCGTTGGCACGGATATCCTTAAAACTCAGCAGGGTTCGATTTGTTCTCGGCGCATAGAGAGCATCAATGACATTGATAACGGTACCATTTGGTAACATAAATTCAGCGGTTCCTCGCCCTTTGACAACCGGTGAGGTACCTATCAATGTTATCATAGATGAACGATACGGCATTAAATCCGTAAACAACTGCCTATTCCTTAGAATAGTGTGGGTAGTTCCACTATCAGCTAGACACTCAACTTCTCCACGAGACATCTACAAAGAGAAGAAAACTTGGGTTAGTTTCTCGGGAGAACAGTCTAATCACTACGCCGTAGGATAGAGAAAGAAAGGGGAATAAATCTCATCGAGTGTATCACATGGCATTTGGACATTATAACGTCGACTAAAGTCGGAAAATGCAAAGTTGAATGTTACATAACCAACTAATCATCATCAGAAACCAAAACGAAACCGAGGTTACGCACATTGTGGTGTTGAACACCTTTGGTAACTGGAATAAAACGAGGACAAGCCTCTTAGGATTGGTGTTAAAACACCTCTCGGGCTGCACACCAGCCGAAGATGTGGATGTCAAAGACACATGGTGTCGTGGCACCAGAGTGTGGCGGATGCCGAGCCTACTTCACCTTAATGGGCCGATGGCGGCCCGTTCGCCTCTTTTTTTTTTTGTTTTTTATTTTTACTTAGGGATTGAGCGTAGGTAGGATTATAAGTCCAAAATATAGAGCCTATGTGACCCAAATGTGGCGTCACAAGAACCACGTGAGTTGTTAATACACGAACCTGATTGCATAAAAACATAAAATTTCGCACAATATGGGAAAACAGAGAAATTTTATTACGTGCCAACTTGAATACATCAACTTCTAATTCCAAAATAAACAGACTAACAAGAGTCATAAAAACATGGCGAATGCCATTACAGTACTTGATAAACTAGAAAAGTCAAATACATAGACTAATCAAAATCCGGGACATCAAGAGTTTGTGGTTGCGCCTTTGGAGAATCCACATGATGAGCATAATTTGCGTCAATCATCTCGCCCTCAGCATAATTGCTTTCTTCAGACAGAAACCTCTTGTACTTCTTGTAGGCATTTAACATCTCCTTACTAGCTCGACAATCGCGATGGTAGTGTTTGGAGGAACCACACTTGTAGCACGGAGCAAATTGGGCATTCCGGTCATTGCTATGAGGTCTAGGAGGGTTTGGTACTGGGCCTAGACGTGGTCCGTGGCCGGTCCAGCCTCCCCCTGAAGGTGGTGCGGCTGCGCCACCTTCTCGCCTCCAAGTGTTGGAGCGTCATGTCACTTTGTTTCCAGCATTCTGATGTCTTCCACGTATCGAATTGTACGGGGCATTCCGGCCTTTATTTTTCTGCTTTGAAGCCTTCCCATAATGAGCCTGTGGTGTTGGAATTGGTTTTGTACCAACAGGTCTCTGGCTACTATTGAGCCTAATCTCAGAATGGCGCTCTTTTTTAGCCAATATTGCCATAAGGTTAGCGAATGTCCTGATTCTTCCTTCATCAACTGAGATTTTATATTGATGTCCAAGGACATCGTAGGCCATGGGGAATGTATTAAATGTCTTCTCCAGAAAATCTTTATCGGTTTTGATGACTCCAACCGTGCCAAGATCCGCCTGTAGACTAATCATATCCTGATTGTATTTGTCTACTTTGTCATAATCCGAGAAACAGATTTTTTCCCATTTAAGGGTGAGCTCTGGAAGAAGCATGTCATGAACATTGTTAAATCGCTGCTGGAGCGTGTCCCATAAAATTTTGGGATCTTTTACCGACAAATATTGTCGCTTCAGAGTCGGGTGGATATGGCGCCTCAAATACATGAGGGCCTGAGCCTTGGCATGGTCCCCAAAAGGGGTGGTGGCGGCTGCATCAGTGAGAAGGGCTGGAAAGCCTTTGCTTTGGAAATCAATTTCAACATCGGAAACCCATCGATGGTAGTCTTTGCCTTGAAGATCCAAGATCTCAAAATCCGGGCGTGACGGTGACGACGACTCAATTTAAACAGATACTATCAAGTATATATTGGAATTAGAAGGGATATATTCGGTCACATAAGTGATTTTTTTTTTCCGATGCAAAAGCATTATTGATGCATATACCGGCGCCATCATATCGCACCTTCAAACAGTGGCGTACTCAGACATCCACATAAGCATCTCTTTTTCTTTTAATTCCCTTTCAACGTGATTCCCCCAGAACCATCACTTAAAACTGCGACCGTAGGGGTGATGAATTCCCCATTCTAGGTCTCATCGGCGATTTAAGAATGGCCGGAATCGGAGTAGAAGAAAGGCTAATAGCGCCCGATATAATATATCTATAGTTCAAAAGCAGGAACTCTTATAAAAGTTTTACCTTTTTATCAAAGGAACGAGAGCGTAAAACTTGTTCTTCGACTCTTGTTTGGTTCTCGAGCCTCTTCCTACGCGAGTAATTTGGAGGAGCTATCTTGAAAAGTTGATGGCGAGCTAATAGGCTAGCGAGCGAGCGGGCTTGGCAAGCGAGCAGGCTGGTGAGCGAGCAGGCAGCCCGCTCGCTCTCAGGCTGGCGAGCGAGCGGGCTTGGCGAGCGAGCAGGCTGGCGAGCGAGCGGGCTTGGCGAGCGAGCAGGCTGGCGAGCGAGCGGGCTTGGCGAGCGAGCAGGCAGCCCGCTCGCTCGCAGGCTGGCGAGCGAGCGGGTTTGGCGAGCGAGCGAATTTGCAGGTGGCCGGGAAAAAGCTGTGGCCTAGGAGAGACCGAGAAGGGGGGGGGGGGGGGGGGGGGGGCGCACTGGTCCCGAGGAGGGAGGTGCGGCCGACGGAAGAGATGGAGGAGGAGGAAAAAGTTATTAGGGTTTTTCTAGGACTCAGCGAGGTCGCGTGCTGATAACGTGTTCAATGAGAAAAGATAATAGAGAGAACTGTATGTTTATTGATTGATAGAGAGGCCTTTATATAGGCATTACAATAAGTATCCCGATAAATCAGGGATTCTTTATCTATTACAGAATCAACTATACTAGTCTAATTAGGTCAAGACACATCTAGGAAGTTACGGAAATAACCTTCCTATAACAGTACCATAATTTTTTTAAGAAATGGGGAGTGAAGAAGAATCCCTCCCATTAGGTGCGAATTGATGTATGTTTCATTTTGGCATATTGCTACCACTGCTATGAGTGTTTTGTCTTCTCAAAAAAAAGTTTTGTAGTTGTTTTATTAGAGAGGAGTTTTAAATTTAATTGAAAAAGGAAATGTTATTATAGAATAGAACTATATCTAAGATTTAGAAACCAGTTCTCTGAATTGCAATGGCGAATCAAATTTTTTTTTTCCAAAATGAATCAACGAAACATTGAAAACAACATTACTTTATTTGTTGCTGTAGAATAGAGAGAAGTTCCAAATTTAGAGTAAAATGAAGTGTTAATAAAAAACTTATAGAACCAAAAACCAGTTTTTTGTTTTTCTAACTTGCATTATCATGGCCGGTACAGCTTCTGGTTTTTTATTAAAGGAAACGAACAGCTGCAACTGTTCTACTGGAAGAAGATTCAGTTGCAACAGCTAGTCATTGCGAAGGAGACAAAAAGTGAATTTAAATATGTAGATATAATTTACATACGCATTTACATAAATAAGGACATGGATATCGAGAGTAGCAACAATTCTATCTAGCAAATAGCAACAATGCCATCTGCAATATTAAACAGACATCTACTCCATTTTCTCTAGTTCAAGGTTGTAGACAACTAAATTGAGATCAATCCATCAAGCAGTGTCAATGGATATCATCCTCTCTCTTCTCTACTAAATCCTCCTGCATGAACTTTGCTCCCTTTTTTGTGGTTTTATAAGTCGCCAAGGAGCCAATGGTATCTGTGCATGCTCGTTCGGGAGGTCAGACTTCGGATTTCCTCGTTTCCTCGCTCAGGTTTTGGTTGTTGTGAAATTAGAGGGAGGCACGCCGGTGTAAGTGGGAGGCATGCCGCGGACATTTATGTCAATAGGCAGTAGACGGTACTGAATATCAAGCTCCTGGAAGATCCGTACCATCTCTTCAAGTAAAAGGGCTCTCCTTGCCCACTTTTCTCCCATGTCTTGGAAGTTCATTCTATGTGTCAGCCAGATGGCAAACCTCATCCTATTTAATTCTTCTACTTCCTTTAATATGATCATTGGTGAAGGATGCCAGTGCTCCGTTTTCTTTTCAATGTAACTGTAATTGCAACCATAGGATATAAATTGTTAACCAGACGATGAAATAAATCATAATCTGAATATAGTAACTTAAGACCTTTTCACATACCTCAACATTCTCTGCTTCATAACAGCAATCTTATCTGGCGGAGTAGTTATATGGACACAAAACTCAACAGCATCTCCGGTGTCGGGACTGCGGTAGAAGTTATTGATAGGCTTAGTCGAAAGGGTACTGTTTGGGTACACGATCTTCAGGTTGTCATACCTCAGAAAAACTGTGGTCAAGATATTCATTTCCTCTACAACCATCTGAGAGTCAATGATACAACAATTATAAACCATAGACATAAAAATGTAAAAGATTGAATTGAATGTGACACACGTAAAGATGGAAATTTACCTGAACTCCCTCAATTTCACATCGATCTCCCACATCAAAAGGGTGCATCACAAATAAAAATATGACTGCTTCAAAAACTGTCTTGCATGAGTTACCAAAAATAAATGCCACAATCACAAGCTGAGAAGTTGCATAGACGATATTGGCGCTAGTGACAATACCAAGCACAAGCAGCCATATAACTATAATAACAATGCTAACTAATACATCCACCACGCGTCGAAGTCTGTTCACCGCTGTTTTGGTGTCATTCAGTGTCAAAGCAAGCGCTCTCCTTTCTCTGACGCAATTGACCTGGACATACAAGCGCAGCATGTTAACGATAACACTAAATGTAAAGATAAGAGGAGAACCATTTTTCATCAATGTTTTGAATACAGGTTATTTCTCAAATTGGTGTTTGTGTACTTAATTCCTATTTCCTTGCCGACAATTTTTAAATTTCGAGCTAGTATGTTGGCCGACCAGCAAAGCCAAATCTTAAAACCTAACATTTCCGTCCAGTATACAGTTTGACAGTTAATGCTTACCACCCAATTTTTCAACAAAGTTTTGCTAATTCTCTTGCTCTCAGAGGCACCTTCAAAGAGACTCATGGTCTTTATAGCCACGCCTTCTTCCATGAAACGCAACAAATCCTCAAGGTTGATGTGCCTGCCAGAAAATGAATAAAATGAATTTGGTTAAACGATGGAATTCTATTAATATATTAACATAAAGCTAAAAGAAATATGTACATATTATGATAACAGTAAGAGATACAGATATGAACAAGATAACACAGTAAAGCCAAGTCAATAACACAAAACACATAAAGGGAATATATAGAAACATACTTGGAGCCAGGCCTAGCCACATTGAGAAATATTTTTTTAGCAGCAGCCTTTGCCTCAACTTCGCTTCTGATTTGAGTATCACCCTCTTCCTTAGTGGAATCCAGAATCTGCTCATCCAGTGTAGTAAGATGCCCCGTTCTCACTATATTCATGAGTCTCTTCATATTCCAAGCAGACACATTCTTTGGATTGAGCCTATGCAAGTGACCAATTGTAATTCCGAGCTCCTCTGACTTCTTGGAAAGTGGCTTCGAAAACAGGCCACTCTTCCCCACAAGCCCTCCACTTCTCCCGGAGCCATTCCCAACCGGCTTCCCAATATTCCCAGACGGGAATGCATTTGCTCTGAGGTCAGGAGGCATCGTAGCCCCAGCATTCTGTAGCTTCCTAACCTCATCAGCCAGCCTCTCTTCTTCATCCTCCCCTTTTTGTATCTCAATCCAAGGCCGCCCCGACAATGTCTGGATCACATACTGATTAAAAAGCGCATCCTGAATCCGATCAAAGTAGGATCTAACATGGAAAGACGAAGCAAGCACCTTCACAACCAGAGTCTTCCCCAACCAAATCAAACCCCCAATCAAGAGACAAAGCAACACTTTAGACACATACTCAAGGATTCTACCATTGGTTTGCTTCTCAACTTTCCTAATCAGCAAGAAATGCCAACCCATCAAAACAAGGCCTAGCCAAATACAGTTCTGAACAGCCTTCCTGATCCCATAAACAAAATACAACACCCTCTTCCTCAAAATAAAATTCCTCTCCACAAAGAACACCATAATCCTTATCATCCAACCCGAAACCAGCCTCCCACAAATCGAAACCAAAATAAGCACCTCCCATTTCCACATCTTCAGCTTCCACAGATTCTTCTCCCTCAAAAATCTTATAGAAAGCGTACAAGCCAATGCCCCAATAATCAAAACCAAACTCAGCCACTGGACCAGAGTCAGTGCATTGAAATCAGCCCTCTTGTACTCATCAGGCAAGTCCTCCTCCAAAAACGGGTCATCCTCCTCATCCTCACTTCCGCCCCGGCCCAACATCCCGGACCTCATCAGACCCGATCTCGGGACCCGACCCGGCCCATCGTCCCACCCCTCGGGAGGGTCCATCAGTCTCGACTTCGTTTTCATCCTCAGCAAATCCGATCTGTTCTGAAACGACGCCTCTCGCTTAAACGACGCATTAGACGAGCACCTGATGACGTCAGCACCGCCGTTACTCAGCCGGCTGCTCCGGCGCCGCTCCTCGTCGGCAGTGTCCCTGTGCCGCCGCCGCACCGAGTCGGACTCGGCGGCGATGTCAGGCGACGGCGGCGACTGGAACGACACCTTGAGCTCCCGCGACATCCGAGAGTTCCTCGGCGACTCCGCCACCGGCTGCAGGTCCTGCTGCCGGAGCTCGTCCATCTCCAAATCCATGTCCAGCGAAACGCCGCCGCCGGAGGCTCTCTGCTTGTGCAGGAACTGCCCTATCAGCTTCGACGGCGGATCCTCCTCCTCCGACGAGTCCTCCTCCGCCGTCTTTTCAAACTCAAATCCTCCGCCACCGCCATTGCTCCGCTCCTCCTTCCAGAAATCAATGCTCGACTCCCGCCAAATCCCGCCGCCGTGTTTGGTGCGTTCCGCCTCAGAACCGCCGGAGGTACCTTCGTCGATCTTGACGATGACCTCGCGGCGGTCTGAGGAGGAGTCGGCGGCAGCGCTCATTGCTTGGTGGTGGTGGTGTTCGTTGCGGTGATCTAACAGAATGGGGAGCTTCTCGTGGCTGGAGTCTAGTGCTTCGTTTCGCTTAGTAGTGCCGAGAGATTTAAACGATTTTCTGAGTGAGAAATCCATGGGTGACTCGACAGCTATACCAACCTGGGTGATTATAATATTATATATTATAGATTTACAATGACCGTAACGTCAGGGAAGTCGCTGGAACTTGGAATCTGAGATTTAATAAACAAGAGAGTCTGGTTTGAATGTTTTTTATTTTAGGAATTAAGGGAGGGTTTTTCTGGGAATTAGGTTGACGCGTGTACAGTGGGAGGAAGTATACAAAAAAATCGAAGCTGGAGATGAAGAGAGAGAAAGCGACTGTTAGAGAGGGAGAACGTGTTTGCGCCGACGGGTATGGGCGCATGGCTAGTAATTAAGAAAGATCGAGAATTAAAGACGACAACATGGGTTGGGCTGCTTTAACATAGGTTGGGTTTTCTTTTCTTTTTTTCAAATTCATATTATTTTATGATGCATTAGGTTATGAACCTAGATGCTTTGTTTATTTACTAATTTGCCATTTTTCGTTTCTTAACCATACTTGGCCAGCCATCTTTTTAGTCACAAAATATGAGGTATTTTTTTTTTGAATCATAAGTCAAGAAATTTATTATTTAATAAAAGCTATCTCTCATGACTTACCAACCTATACTAGGCCAAAGAGCTAAAAATACACATACATTTTCTCTCGATAAAACACAGTGAAAATTCAGTGTTTATAATACTTAAAAACAAAATTAAAGGATAACAACCAAATACTCTAAACACTGTGACTAGATTCAAAAACAATCCAATTTAGCAGGAGAAGAAGGCTGAGTCTTCTGTCCCGCCAAGGTGCTCTGGGCCATAAAGACCCAGTCTAACCAAATCCACACCTAAGTAAATGCTCAAATTAAGCTGGCACTAAACCCTAGCCCAAAAATAATATTCAGAGTCACCACCATCAATCCGGCGCCGACCACCACCGCCAAAAAACCACCCTCTTCGATTTGAAAGATATAGAGCAAGAATCCCTTCCACCACCAAAAGTCCATGATGATTCCACCTACCCACACTATAGCCATGGTAAGAAGCAATCTCGAAACGAACCGAACGCACTCACTGACACCACTAATCGCACCTACACCGCTGTCAGCCTGTAACAACCGAAGCTTGTCGCCGATCTCATCTTCAATCGGGCCTAATAGTGTCAGCCTTGCAGAGATGGATTGGAACCGAAATTCGTAGACTAACCCACCCCTAAACACTCCTTCGATCGGACCATCCATGTGTCTATTTGGGTTGATACTCAACACCATCGGACTTTCTATCGGACCATTACCAGCAATCAATCGCATCGCTGCTAGTGCAAGTCGGACAACAACTTGTCGGTGCCGTAGGTCGCCGACAATCAAATATACCTCAGCGACATACCCCGAAGGATTGAGATTCAAGCAACTAACCTCCGGTTGGCATCGACTAAATCGGCATGCAAGCTCTGCCCGATCCAGAACCTTGATTCGATCTCGCTTTGGTCTCATCGAAACTAATCTCGTCACTGTAGCTTGTCATGATGACCGGAGCTTGAAAATTAAGCAGCCTTCCTCTCCTTCCAAGATCTGAGAAGAAGAAATTGTTGTAGGATTAAACCACTCTCTGGGTTTTCAAGCAGCCGAAATAAGGCTGGATTCAATCCGCACCGAAGATGGAACAGAAACGGTGTTCCCCGAAGAAGGAGGATGGTGCAAAGGCGCCGATGATGGCGCACTCCCAAACCTAGCAGAGCTAGGGTTTTCATATTTTTTCTCCTGTGGCTTATCAGCGGTATGTACAAGCTCAAATATGAGGTACTTTGTAGTACTGTATATCTTAATTGATTTTGCAATTAAAATATGAGTTTTATAATTAAAACAAACAAACTCGATCAATTAAGACGATTAAAAATACGAGTTTGGTCGTCTTAATTGATTTTATGTTCTTTCTTTTTTGAGTTCATGATTTTTGTTTGGATTGTGTTCAGATTTCACTAAATACCCCGCTAATTTGTTACTTCTTCTTGATTAGTGTCCATGAATATAATTTAATATGTCCAACTATATAGAGTGTAGTTGTGATTTTGTCATAATGTACAAAATTTGTATCATAATAATTCACTGTACAAAAATGACCCAAGTATACAATGAGATGTTTATTAGGTTCTCAATTCTTGATGTTTATCAATTTGCATTGATAAGGACTTATTAATCATCTTTAACTTACGAAGTTTAGCCATTATACCATTCTTGATATATTCTTTTCATATGATAATACAGCTGTTGGGATTCATTCATTTAAAACTAATAAGCCAATCAATATCGGAATATGACAATGTTTCACCTCTCTAGCTAACTAAAACATCAAAGTGTGGCATAGAAACGTCATGTAAGATTGTAAGGAGTGTTCTCAAGCACTAAATCTTAAGAAACTAAAAATGTAGTGTAATCTTTGTTGATCTAGTGATGTAATTTCACATAGCAAAAAATATCTTAAAAGAATAAATCCAATTTACTTATGAACCTGAAATACATCCAACTTGAATCTATTCCAATGTTTATCCTTCAATTAAATCCAGCTTAAAAATCCCAACCATGGCATATAATCTTTTCAAGATTCACGAGAGATGTGTCGTAAAAATAGACAACACCCAGGGGTGATGTAATTCCTACACTGAGGAAGGGTATTTTAGTAAAAAGAAGTGCCGTGCCTAGAATTTCGCGCGCTAAACTCCGTGCGTCTCCGCCTCTCGCGAGATTGCGTGGCGCAATTCCATAACTACTCCATAAAAGTGGTAAAAAAACAACCAAACATTACCCGCAGTTCACCAAAACACAAAAGCGACGAATTTCCGTTCACATACGTGGCAAACGACCACTGGTTTGTTTCCTTTGCTTTCTGCCCATCATACTAACTCCGGAGCCGCAAATGCGAGGGCTACGTGTCCCCTAAATCCATGATTTAAGGTGCATGAGATTTTCTGTTTTGGAATTTACGTGTTGGGTGTGATGAGCTTGTTGGAGGTTGGATCGTGACAGTGACAGTGCCGCTAGTCGTCACAGCATTGGCCCTATAGAATGTCGTTGGGTTTTTTTATTTGATTGATCTGATGTTGTAGTGTCTGATAGGCTGCGTACAAAAAATGTAGAGAGTGTGGACTCTTGGTCTTGGACAGTGTCCGTGTCTATTGCTGCTCAAGTCAAATTGGTACCGCCAGAAAGTGAAAGCAAGTAAGAGCACAGCTGTAATAGCGTCACCATGTTAGTGGAACTGAAGAAGGATCCCATCTATCAACCACTCTGCGTTTTTAAGCAAGTTAGGTGTGTGATGTGTAAAAGTAGATTGGGTTATTGAGTTTGTGGATTTAGTTTCTAACCAGGCCCATATATGTTTGGAGGCCCAACTTAATCGTTAGGCCCATTTAATTGTGGGCAAGGATCCTCTCCTGTCCTCTCTTTTTTGCCTGATCTGACCTCCATCCCACCCACGATGGAGATGCCTTGCAGGGGGGACTGTTGTGAAATCTGGGCTGTTGGATCAGTGACCTCCTTTAGGAGCTCGGGGGAGAGGATCCTAATCCTTAATTGTGTGCACCATCTCAACCTTCTGTGACTACTCTGAAGACTGAAGAGTTGGTCAATTTGAATCAAGTGGTCATTATGGCCGATTCTCGACCTCCATTTCCTCATCATCAGATTGCAAGCTCAACTGCATAGGCTGATGTTAAACTGTTAAAGGATTTGAAATTAGTGTCGTTATATGTATAGACTTATAGTGGTCGAAGGCTTAGTTTCAATTGGAAAACCTGACACACTTCACAGTGATCTGCATTTATATTACATTTTAACTGTTACAAGATAACTCAATGTCGTTATACCTTTCATGTTTCATAAAAATCCCAGAACTCTATCCGGGCAATCAATCAACAGAACCCTCTATGGTCTACCTTCTGAATTATAAGTTGTAATTTTTTATTTTTTTTTTAAATCTGATTGAGTGTTCCAATTTTGAAGATTACCATGTCTTGAGAAGCGCAAGCAGTAGTATGTTCACTACTGGTACTAATAATGTCAAAATGTGCTGCAACATGGATGGTGGCGCTTGTTCACTGTTCAGGCTCAGGCGCACGGCGGCAACCCCATACGTGGTGTACGGACCAGACATCCATGGCGAGGTGACATGGTGGACTTAGCAGGGTGTTGGTCTTCATGATCGTGCCGCTGCCACTCGCAATATCAGAATAGGAGGCTCCACGTGCTGGCTGCGACTAATTTTTTTGCATTTGATGGCGTTGGCTTGAAGTCAAGGTTCGTTTCTGTGCTGAAGTACTGAGCCAAATGCTTAAGGATGGCATTAAAACCCAGGGGTAGGGGTACTGATAGAATGATAATGTTATTGCAGTAGGAGGGTCAAATTTATCACATTTGATAAATCATAAGATACTGCAGAACCACTTCATTCTCAAGATGGAGATATCTACTTTGGTCTTGCCTCTTCCTCAAAACAGATATATAGGAATTCATATAAACTGTGCACACAGAATGTGATCGCCCCCACCAGCCTCTTTCACCAAACTATGCCCTAACCCTAGCAAATGCCCGATCCCATGTCCAAATCAATAGCAACCGCCGATTTCTCCAACCTAAAGTTCACCGCCCAAGTCTCCGCCACATCAAAGTGAAGCCTCCCGGTCTCCGGCGAAAACGAATGAACTAAAATACCAAGCATCTGCGTGTATATCTCGGATTATATATAACCATCTTGCTCTCTTAAAGCTTCTAACACCGGCCTAAGTTACAAGTAGAGCTAGGGTTTAGGGTAACAGGTAAACAAGCTATTGACGGGGAAGCTGGAAAGGGTGCTCCATAGCTTCAAGGTAACAAACTTAAGTTGCAAAGCGCTTTGTACATGAAATCCATCCCAGATTTTGTAGCTACCTTGTCGAAATGGCTACTCTCGACAGCTCCTATTTCAATCGTCAGCGCACTTATTCTCAACAGCTCCTATCTCAATCGTCGCAGTACACCTACACCGAGCAGTCTTCTAACTCTACAAAGACATTCATAGCTCGTCGCTTTTGTATTTATTCATCATGAAATTAACACCATCACTATTATTTGGCGCCAAAAGAAAATGAATTCACACAGAAAAAGATCCTCGCATCTAAAATTTGAAAACCACGAACAAATCTGGCCCTTGATCCCGTTCAACAAATTCTACAGAACGGAGGATCTACATAACACCAACGATGAGTAGGAAAGTAAAGATACAGAAGTCTTGGGACGTACAGTTATACAATTGCCATTTTGGAAAAAAGAAAATTGAGATTCAGAACTGGTATAATTGAGAAGATTTCATAATAATGCCTTGTGAATTGTGATAACTTTCTTGGGGTTATTCCGAACTGCGGTAACCAAACTAGTTGCAGACCCTGAATTGTAGTGAAACAAAAACTCTATGGCAAATTGTCATTGTGAAGCCGTAGGAGATTTGCAAAGTTACAATGCTCAGCTAGCCCGATAACCTTACATGGTAATGTTAAGTTGCTATGAGCCTATGATATAGAATTAGACACAAGGAAACAAAAAACAATGGTCGGTTGTTAAAAAATTCACTATCAGATATGAACTAGTAAAGACAGAGATACGAGGGTGTAACACTGTACATGATATGTGAAAAATAGATGGGGAATTCCCCATGCTGTAATCCTTTGCTTTTGTTAAGATTATCTGTGTTGTAATTAGTGATGACCTCGTCTAAGGACAGACAGAAACCCTCCTGATGACTTGCGTCGTTCTTCTCCTTCATCACCAATCTGTTCAAAAGTAATCGTGTAAGTGTCATGTGAGAGCAGTTTTAAAACTTTGATCATGCTATTAAAACATGCTTTTTCAATGGCTAGAAGCCAACACAAATAGCAATGTTGTGGTCAAAACCAGATTACCTCCTTGGCTAATGGACGCAGAATCTCTATGATTTCTGAGAAATCAGGTCTTAATGCTGGATCTTGTTGCCAGCATTTCTCAAGCAACTCAGTAAGCTTTGGATGGGTTTGCTTTGGAATCGTTGGCCGTAAGCCCTGGAAATCATGAAACTCAAATGTAACTAACAGTTGCACTTTAAACTTGTCCACCACTTGTCCCTTCAGAAGGCATTGTACAGCAAATTTATCAAGAAAACTAATCCTAACGA
Organism: Potentilla sterilis; assembly: GCA_963682095.1. NCBI lineage: Eukaryota > Viridiplantae > Streptophyta > Magnoliopsida > Rosales > Rosaceae > Potentilla > Potentilla sterilis. The sequence goes on along the minus strand of OY821762.1, from coordinate 19,109,226 downwards.
CCAGAATTTCCCGGCCAGTGAAATTGACTACGCAATTTAGGAAATCAATAGTATACCTTTTGGACCACTCCAACAGCTGCTTGTAGTGGGGTCAGGTACTCATATGGAAGCTGCAAATTGAAACAGAATACAATTTTAAAAATTAGCAAAAAGAACAAAGAGCAATGGTATTAGAACTGCTTCAGCAAGCAATACCTTTCCAGTCAGCAACTCCCACAACACAATCCCAAAGCTAAAAACATCGGCTTTGTGGTCATATGGCTTGTGTTCTATAACCTTCAATGCAAAAGAACTGTTGTAAGAAAATGACTAACATAAGAAACTAATCAGAATTCAGAACTCCAACTTTCCATCATCATGAGCCTATGTAGAACTTGGTTTATGACCAATCCAAAATTGAGTGAAAGTTGGTTTATGTCAGTTGAAGAAGCCAATTATTTCTCTTCCTCTCCCTCTCCCTCTCCCAACACAAACACACACACAAGTTTTAGGGCAGGCAGTGCATACCTCTGGAGCCATCCACCTATATGTCCCAGTTTCTGCCGTCATTACTCCTGATTGAGATATGACTCTGGCAACCCCAAAATCAGCAACCTTGACAACCTGTAAGGTGAAGCACGTGTCAGGACTGTTTCTGCACAAATTACATGAAATATGCCACTGCGTTTCTTACTTCATTTTCATCCATCAAGAGATTGGCAGCTTTTAAATCCCTGTGGATTATGTTATTCTGGTGCAAGTAGGTCATTCCCTTAGAAACATCAATTGCAACCTTGAGCAAGGAAGGGAGCTTAAAAACACCCTTTTGTTTATGTAAGTAGTCATACACACTTCCACCAGACATATACTCTGCATAAATACAAATGTGCATATAAGAAAAGGCCAAAAAAAAAAACAATAAAGTGGGTACTACAATTTTTATTTGACTTACCAAAAAAGAATCATAAAATGGAACTCACCTGTTATAATACACAAGCTTGGTTGCTTGGTACATGCACCAATGAACTGCACAACATTCTTATGCCGAACTTTCCTACAAGTTTCAAAAGGCTAGTTTGTTAAACTAGCAATAGAGGAAGATTCTGGAAAGACATGATAGAAGAATTTGACCCCTCCTCCCACCCCCATCTTCATGAAAAAGACAAGGAATCACGTAGTGAATGATGTTAAAATGTTAAATACAATCACATATATATATAAAAAAAATGTTGAGTAGAGGCAAATAATATCTCAACTGAGTTCGTTTCTATTGTTCCTTAAACCACTTTGCTTTATCTACTAGAGAAAGTACAATTACAAGAAATCAACTCCTACAGATTATCGCTCTTCAAACTTCAGTTGACATTATATGGAGCCTAAATGCCTAATATCTCACTGACGAGTAAAATTTAGTCCTAGGTATTAGTGTTGAGATATAAATCACACATGGGAAAATTGGACCTAATATGTGGGTTTATAAGGGTTTGGGCTACTAATTCTATTGTCAATTGGTTTTAGATTGGAACCCCAGACTACTTTATCATGGTATCAGAGCGGGTTACCCACGTATGTGCTTTCTATCTCTCTCTATCTCCCAAGCCACACAGACTCCACGTCACCCAAATAGTTGTCTACGTGTATGGCTTAAAGTTCGCCACACGTGCGGGGACGTGTTGAGATATAAATCTCACATGGGAAAATGGGACTTAGCCTTTGGGTTTATAAGAGTTTTGGCTACTCATTCTATTGCCAATTGGTTTTGGATTGGAACCCCAGACTACTTTATCAATAAGCTCATGTGGTCCATACTTTCTGCCAAAGTACTCCGGTCCCCTGAAATGGTATTGCACATGGAGGTCATATGATTTGACATACCTCATAATAAAGACTTCTTGGGCAAAATCTTTTTGCATGTCTGAATTTACGCACTCAGGCTTGAGAACTTTTATGGCCACTTCTTGACTACAGTATGTACCTTTGTATCTGCTCAAATGCAACGGGTCAATAAATTGCCGCTCAAATGTGCATGCTTAGGTTCAGAAAGTGAACCAGATGCATAAAATATTTAGAACTTACAGATCACCGCAGGATCCAGATGCAACTTTGTTCCCAAATTTCAACTGTTTAGGATCAATTTCCCATACATCAGTCCCATCATTGGGAATACTCAGATGATTAGGTTCAGATTTAATCACTACTTGGTCATGATCGCTACCAGAAGATGATGACCGATGTATTGGCCATGGTCCCTGCTGAGACATGAGGAATATTTCAGAAGATTGCAATATCACAAGGTGGCATTACTCACTGTCACCTCCACTACTAAATATTCAATAAATGAATTAAGTATAAAAAACTCACCTCAATCTTCAAAACTTCTTTTTCCAATGCAGTCTTCAGCTGCTCTGTTTCCTGTTTCAGCATTGTTTCTGTAAATTCCGTTGCTTGTTGTAAATATGATAAAAATTGCTTGTAATGATTACTCCCCAAAAAAAAAAAAAATTAACCAAAAACCATGATTACCATGCAATGATAAATGAACAACTTCATATTTACTACAATAGACGACAGCGTGGTTTTCACTCAATTCCACACTTCACAATATGATAAATGTCTAGCAGTGATTCGATGAATAATCTAAAGACTGAATGTATGTACCTCGTAAGGCCAGCCGTCAACAACAAAGACATCCAAGGAGTAACCATCCAGTGTGGAAAATGCATGTGCTTCTTGGATATTCAGCCCAATCTCCGCAAGCAAGCAAGTCAGCTGCAAAATTTATTGCGAGAGCCATGACAATGAAAAATAAGAAAGCTATGATTGAAAGATATACTCTTCTCAAATGAATTATGTATTTTATGTGCAAGATTAGTCGAGTATTGAATGTTCATAGCTTCGCAGATTCCCAAACTCAGTAGACTTACTGTCATAAGCGTAGTATGTCTACGGAAAGAGAGATTGCAAAAATTATTTAAGGACTACTTGTTTTCTTTCAGATAAAGACCAATCAAATTACCTGACTGAGTAGTTTTGGCTTGTCATCTGTTGAGAAAGTGATTTCATGCATGGGCCTACATCATTTAAACCAAATTACGACTTACCACAATTCATAACCAATTGAAGTCGCTTTGCTTCACTAGTGTCATAAAAATTATCAATATAGAGTGCAGATGAATTTGGAAATGAAAATCTAAGTATAAAGAATAAACATATTAATTTGACGGAGACAGAATCATGCAGTACATCAGGATCTCAAAAGATCCGTTTTGGAATCCATCTCAAATAATTTCTGGATAACAAGTAATTACCCGATCTAAAAACAATCAAAAGTAAACATAATTGAAATATTATCACACTTAACTGAAGATGATTTCCTACAGCCTTTCATTTAACTGACTTAAACATAGAATAGAGGAACTAATATAGTCAAGCACATGAGTCAAACTAAAGCTCTATTTTTTTCTCTCAAAGAAAAAAATAGAAGACGAGAGTTACAATAAAATATATTCCAAGAAGACAGAAATGGCTACTTACCGACTCATCTGTGTGTTGGCATGTACAGAATGTTCATCATCTTGATCATGCGATTTATTCGATTCAAGTGCAAGGGCTTCAAGGTTGGGTGACGAGCCAAATGCTGGAGGTGGATGTATACTGGTATATGAGAAGGCATTAGTAATGCTTAACAATTATCAAGCAGTTGAATGAATATGATAATGAAAGTAAACAAAATTTAGTTTACCTTTGTCTGCTAGATAACTTTGAACTTTCGGCAGCATCTTTACCTGGAGAATCTAAATTCCCATCTGAGGTTGGATGAACCTACAGATATGATCCATAATATGTGAAACAAAGTTAAAGTATGATAAATAGGGACAAAGTATGAGAAAAATTACAGCAGACGATTAGACTTGAGACTTTTTCTGAAAGGGGACTTTATTACTTAGGTCATTTGACTTTTTAAAAGTCTACATTTCAGATGTGGTATGATCTTTCACACACAATCAAGCATACAATCCTTACTTGAATTAGTCAAGCGTAATTCCTGTGTAGGCCTCATGGAAAAAAATATCACAATGCAAGTTTTAATCATTTCATCAATCAAGTTATATTATACAACGTTGGACTCCTTACTTACAAATTTCTAACATCTTTGAATTTATCTTCAAGATAAATCCTATATCTAACTCACTACGTAATGACAACTCTGGCCTAATCCACATCCAAGTTTAAGCCTAAACAAGAAATGATTGCACTGAATCGCTGGTGAGATAACAAGATACAAGCCACACCACAGAAACTGACAAGAACAGACAGCAAGTAATAAGCATCACAAAAAGTAAATGGCAAAGGAATCTTCCATCTGGAAGTCACTGATTCGCTTAGTCAGATTACAGATAAGAACAATACATCGACTAACCTGTACAAGCCGGATTTCGATGGCTGGTCTTTGAGCAGGATCATGAGCCAAATGCAGCAATCTTTTATGCATCAGAACATCTTCTGCCCTCTCCACATTTACATCCAACGCATAACTGCAAAAGTTTCGCAACCGATGATCGTTTCAAATCCTTGAAAACTAAAATTAAACAGCTAGTGAAAATGAATACTCAACACCATAAATATCTAAATGCATGAGATGCACTGATCTAGCCCAATCAAAACTCCAGATTCAAACCGACTCCACAGTAATGTGCTTGAAATTGCTACATCAGCTAGATTCATACTCTTGTTGGCTCAAAACTAACAGAAACACACGACTGACGTGAAGAACAAGATCACTACCAAAATAAGCCAAAGCTGAAGCGATGAAATCCAAAATTCACAGAATAATCTGTAAAAATACGAAGAGATTCGAGATCAACCAGAACCTCACGCATGCACATCACATCGTCTCGTTAAAAAAATATATATATATTAAAAGAATATGAAAAATAAAAATAAAAATGAGTGCGGAAGAGAGAAAGAGAGTTAAGGTGAAAGGTAAAGGTACCGAGTGGGGAGGCGATTGAAGTGAGCCCAGAGGTTTTCGTCGAAGCCAGGGAGAAGCGCCTCGTCGTTTTCTGAATCCTTAAGGCGGCGAAGAACCTCATTGTAGACCTGAAGCTTCTGGCGGTGCTGCCGCGACTGAGACTGATGAGCAGGAGAAGACGACGAGTCGTTCAGCACTAATCTACTCCCGCAGCTCTCGTTGTCCTCCATCACCATTGAGAGAAGGAACCGCCGGCGAAAATTGGAGACGGTAAAAGATGCGAGAGAGATCGTCGTGAAAACGAAGGTCTGGGTTTTATATGGGCGACGCGGATTTCAGAGAGAGAGAGAGAGCAGGAGAGACGGTTCAAACTGACAGAGAATTATATATAAGATTTGAGAAATTAAAATATTACTAGCAGCAAATGGATTTTTTTATTTTATTTTTCTTTATATTATGTGGGATCAGCTCTGAGTTTTCGCCCGAATGTTTAACGCCGTAGTGCGCACCATTGGCGATGAATCGTGCCGATGTGGATGTTGCCCATGCTAATCCTCCTTTTTTGTGTTATTTTATTCCTATTTTTCATCATCACTTGATTTACTATGAAATTGCCCTATTTTAATGGCATTAGTCCTGAAATCCTTTCATGAGAGATCTCATCGAAGTTGTGTATGAGAGGAATATAGTGTAAATTTTATAATTGATGAAGTTTCTCATACAACATATACCCGTGTTATAATGTAACTACTACTTAGAAACTACAATAGGATTAGACATGAGATACTAACTCACTAATGTCATGATTCATTTGGGGATAGAGATGTTTCAATGTGGTTATTTATATTGAAGCTCAATATTAGCCTCACTACGTTGTAACAGATATATGACTTCACCATATTGTTTTATCTGACATCACTAACCAAAAACGAAAGTTGTGAAAAAACAGTTTCAGTTTTTTTACAAGTAAATGAAGTAATTGATACTCAAATGAGCTCGGAATACGAACCTGAACACATTAAAATTTAGTATAGGATGTTGTATCATGTGGGTATTCACGAGAATTCTATTTATGTATGTTTATTTATCAACATTAATTACTGATTTTATCGAATTTTTATTTATTCTTAAAAACGGCCAAACACCGTTAGATTAGAATAGTGGTGCACTTGTGCTCCTCTATATATTCCATACAAAGGGATATGGCGCCATCAATCTTTAATGAGGTATAATTTTCTGGATTTAAAACCATTGTTTAACATTAGGTATTGGATTTTTCTCATATGTTTCACATTTGAGTAAAGTATAAATAAATACCCGAACTTTAAAGCTCATTTCTGTTAAATACCATATTTATAAATTATTTAAAGTAAATACCCGAACTTTGAAGCTGATTTCAATTAAATACCTCATTTATAAATTATTTCAAATAAATATCCGAATTATACAAAATCATACAAAAGTTTCAACTCCGTTAGACATCCTATTAAAATAACCATTAGGTTGTCTATGAGGGGTGTTTGACTTATTAACTGGACCCGCCATCGATGGTATTTTAGACAACACAAACTTATTCCGGCTCAGTGTCTCCTATAACCCTAAACTTTCAGCCATTTTCCTCAACATTAAGTTTAAACGAAAGTACTACATTGCAAACTGTAAAATAGAAATCAACTTAATTGTATGTAAAAAAAAATTTGTACAAAAATTTCAGTTATTATGTTGCCAAAACAAATTAGCTATGTAAAAATTATTTTTTACATATAATTAAGTTGATTTCCATTTTGCAGTTTGCAATGTAATAGTTTCGTTTAAACTTAAATGTTGAGGGAAAGAGTTGAAAGTTTAGGGTTATAGGAGACACTGAGCGGGAATAAGTTTGTGTTGCTTATAATATCCTCGATACCGGATCCAGTCAATAAGTCAAACACCTCTCATAGATAAGTTAATGATTGTTTTAACAGATGTCTAACGGAGTAGAAACTTTTGTAGGATTTTATATAACTCGAGTATTTATTTGAAATAATTTATAGATAAGGTATTTAATTAAAATAAATTTTAAAATTTAAGTATTTACTTAAAATAATATATAAAAAGAGTATTTAATTAAAATAAAATTTAAAATTTAAGTATTTATTTGTATTTTATCCTTCACATTTTTGTATATTTTTGTTGCTTGAAAATCAGGTCTTAAAATTTGATTTAATTCGTGTGAGATTTCTAAAATTTAATAAATTTATTAATCCATATGAATCCGTGATGTAAAAGCCACCTCGTTGTAGGCCAATAAGACCACCTAGTCTCCACTCACAAGACCCCACAGTTTACCTAAAGCCGACACAAAAGTAGCATATTCTGTGTGCCCAGAGCTTTGGATAAGCTCGTTTCTGGAAGTCCATTTTTACCCCGCTGGGAGTCTAATAATCATCGGCCAGACCTTGTGTGGTGCCGTCAACCAACTCAGGGGTAGGCCCGGTATTTTTGGCTCCTATTTGCTTGGAGAAGGGGACCAGCTACCTTGGTAGAAATAGCCGCTAAGCACAGTGAGGGTAAAAACGTAATTTACTAATTTTTTAGATTCATAAGAAAAACGTGAGGGACAGAGAAATAAAGGGGTGATTGTTTCGGTTGATGCAGGCTTCTGAGGTGGAGGATGAACGGAACGGAGTACTAGTATAGGGACTTAAGGAGAGAGATAAGAAGCGTGACACTTTAATTAAGTGCCTCTCTTTCTGCCCTTTTTTACTTTACGTACGACATAGACGAGCTGTTGTACATTAAACTTGGATACCCATCTCTTGCTTTCAAGTAAGAATCTTAGTCCCCATCGTCGGTGGTTAGCTTTTGGGATCATCCTGCCGCTTGGCACAGGCAGTATCACCCAATAGGATCACTAGTTTTGTTGGTGTGGTAAGTTGGTTTAACATCACATGTAATTGTGCGATTTATTGAACTGTCTTTAGTGTGTATCACGACCGTCTAATTGGTATATTTTTAGTTTGTATTGGGTTTTGTTTTGACAGAGTCAATCTGTAATATTTAAGTATCATTTTACAATTCATTTTTATCGTAATCGTGAACAGCTCATATGAAATCAAGAGATTTTAATATGTATATGATAAACACAACTGTAATGAGGATAACGAGGATATAATGTGAAAGTAAACGTAGTACCGCTCTCGGTTTTGAGAAGGAAATGTAGATGTACTACACTACATCAAGATGTTAATATCAACAAGTTGATGATAATATCCGCGTCCCATAAGCTTAAACATGCAAATCGTACGTGGATGGGATTAATTAGTGCTGAATAAAATAGTTGATTTCAAAGACCAGAGACGTTGTTAGGTGCATGAGTAGCTTATTTGAACCAACAAAACTTAATCTAATCACAACACAATGTCCTCATTTAGCCTAATTAATCACGTGGGATGAGGAAACCCGGCATCGCAGCCCACGTGGCGGCGCGAGGAGTACACTAGGTCGCTGTTGACCAGAGGATCCGAATCCTCAGAGGAATAAACCGGGTTAGGGTTAGCTTCTCCATGCTGATCTGAAGCGAACGACGTGGAAGACCACGTGTTCTCCACGTGGATGACAGGAAAACTGCAAAAACGACCCTTGGAGGCACCGAAGGGTCAGAAAATGAAGAAGGAAGAAGATGAGGATTGGGAAATGGCGAGCAGTCGGCGCTCGACGAAGACTAGGATATATCGAAGTTAGATTATTGAATAGGAAATGTGGGGGAGGAAGATCAAAGTCCAAGCCATGTTTATGTTTATGGTCGAGTTTATATATAAAAGCTTATCCGATCTTCGCAACTGTTGGGGGATTTCGCTATATATATATAAAGATTTGAGTTTCTTTCATCGAAATAAAACTGAGGGAGAAGACGATAGGGTTTGGTCAGGGTCATGGGGTGGGTCCAAATGTTTGAGCTTGGAGTTGGGAACTGTCTGTATAAACCTAGCTAATAAGGGAAGGGATATCCTTCTTGTCTAGGTGGGAGATAAGATTGAAAATGAAAACCCTAGCTAGATTACAGCAATGCAGCATGCATTTTTATGCTGACAGCCTAACCCCAATGCCCTACAAATCAATTCTTATATGTAAACAGGAAACAAAAACGATACTTTTAAGAGAGCATACTTTAAGAGAGCATATTCGTGTTCTGAGTTATTTTAAAAGTTAGATGACTCATTAAACGAGTATTTTTAATTATATTTAACAAGTTTCATATGTATGTTAAACGGATTTTGATTAAATCAACGATTTACCTTGTATCATTAGAACGTAGAAGTGATGTACCAGACGATTTGTCAAACCTGTTAGATCACATTTTCTCTATCCTACTACAACAAATTTGACAGATCGATCAGTTAAACCCCATGACTGAATGTTACATTGTGGAGCATGGATTGCTGGCTGGAAAATACTACACACTCGGTGATTGTATTAACCTTCATCTATAGCTAATCCCAAAGGCACAAAACGTAATCTTCAACGTTAGATAGGAAATCAAATTAGAGTTGATCTATTTAGTCATTGAACATGTACAAGTAGCTAGGTATTTGATTAGAATTAAGGAGCCCTTAGAATTAAAAAGGCAACAATGCAAATCATGAGATTGTATTAGTTTTGTACATATTTTACGAAAAAAATTTCAAAAAAAAAGGGTGAGCAGATTCAATGAATCTAGACAGCTTTTCGAATATTCATTGAATGAGGACAACATCTTAGCTCTGCAGAAAACCGTGTTCGTCACCTCTCTGAGTTCTCATGATTTCAATCTTTCATTGTTAATTTCCGTAGTTGCCTCTAGGTTTTGCTTGTTCTTGCAGTTAATTTTGTTTGAGATGAAAACCTACAGTACAACTAATACAAGACACACTTTATAGTGCGAGTGTCATTTGTGACACATTCATGTCTCTAACGGATCTTGTATAATCTCAAAATTCGAACCACTCCATCTCCATGTACAAGGATCTTATACCAATATAGCGGTTATAGCCAAGGAATGCAAAATCGATATTTTCGCCGAAATTTCGTTGAAATTTTCGTTTTTTCATGGGATCGATATTTCGATTCAATTCTTTCAGTTTCTCGTCGAAATTTCCCGATATTTTCCGATATTTCCGATATTTCACCGATATTTCCGATATTTCCGCGAAATTTCTGATATTTTTCAGAATTTTTTTATCTTACCTTCAAAAACTAATTTTCAACAATTTAAAACACATAATTTTCAACACCTAATTTTAATTTCTAACTTACCTTCAAGAGCTGATTTTATCATACTTCTGTTTTGATAATTTCCTAATACGTTTCTTACTCGTGCATGCTTAATATTAATGTGTCTTACACTATATATTTTACTATAATGTATATTTTTGTAATATATAATCAAAATAGTAATGTGTAATCATTTTACATGATAATGTATGTAATTACAATTTTATTGACATGATTTTTCTATGATGTTCTAATAAGCTAGTTTTTTTTTTTTTTTTTATGTAGCGATTAAACGACTATATAATAGCTAGTGGCAACGGGTCAACGACTATATAATATCAATTTATGTATGGTATTAAAAAAACTTCATGTAGTTGCTTTTGTGAAATATTATGTACAAATAATGTTAAAGAGTGTGATGGTTTAGCCTCATTTTAGGTTTCAAGCATAAATTATATATATTAAATCATATTTCAATAAATATCAGCTCTATTCACATAGTAATTCATATAACATTTCAATAAATTGATATATATTTGAATTTATTAATATTTTCTTCTCACATATGATCGATAACATAGCATAAAACAACCTTAGAAAGTTTCAATACAAATTTCCATGTATTTCTTATAGTTTCCGTCGTTTTTGTCCAAATTTCTAATGGATCGATATTTTACGGATATTTCCGTCGAAATATCCGTATTTTGAAACGCCGATATTTCCTCGATATCCGATATTTTACTCCTTGGTTATAGCTAGCTACTGTAAATTTTGTGTTGCATAAGCGTCAGTCAACATCTGTCGAACCCGGCCTTAACTTTTAAAACCTAGTTAATCTGTGCTCTGCACGATAACTTAATTAGAGGCCGAAGCAGTTGGCCGGTACGTACCCTTAACCCTTCCAGTACAGATGAACTTTGAGCCTTCTTCTCTCGCCCTACCTTCCAAGAAGGGGACCCTTGTGTTTGTTTCACCCACTAACAGAAAGTGTGAGAATCGTAGAGGAGGAGAAGCCAAAACGCTCAAGCTCCCAGTGCTCTTTAATTATAACGAAGGAAGAATAGACCTCAAAAGAAGTACGACACTAATGAGCTAGTGAGAGCCTTAAACATACAATAAGCTAGTGTAAACCAACCACATTTTGTAAAAATGTAAAAAATAGTTATGCTTTCGGTTCTAACCGGAAACCATACTACGAGAAACGGCTCGGTTCGGTCGGTTTCATGAAGTCCCCAGTCTCAGTTCTATGCAAGCAAAAAAATATTTGGATCCTGCTTTTCTTGTACGTACTGGCAAAGCAATTCCTAAGTGTAAAATGCAGAGGGAAAAAAAGAAAGAAAGAAAGCAAAAATGTTTTTAAAGGAAGGATCGTATTATCATGAGATGATGATCATAATCATTCCTCATGTTGTTTAATCAGGTTCTACTTTAAGCCACACAACATGGTTGTTGGAACTCCACATCACATCTTAATCATTTCACATATCAAGCAACTAATCACGGTAGTTTCATGACTGGAATAGGATGGGGAAAACATTAGAAAGACAACTTTAATAAACAAGTGTAGTTCATGCCGGCATATTCAGCTAATGAAAATGGGGTGATACCGGCATATCCAGAGTCATACATATGGATTTTTTCTTTTTCCACTTCAATAATCTTAGCCATGCGTTATAAATTTAACAAATACGAATGAAAATAAGGAACAATTGTGTTCACTTGGCCAGTTAGAGATCAAAAAATTCATGCTCAATCATCTTTGGACGTAAATTTTACAGTGGAGAGACCTATTCTCTAGTGAACTCTGACCAAAGAATAGAAAGAAAAAAGAAGGAAGAAAACTGAAATGAGTACATTTTGATGGAATTTAGTTACCGGCAAAAACGAGTCACGTCCATGTTCCAAACGTCCCGGGGTTACTTGGAAAATTCTGTCAAAACACCTTCAAACTTTAATTACTTCAAGTACGTGCTTGCTGACAGCTCCAGATTTTATGAGTCAATACCGTAAATCAATAATATCATTATGCACAGATAGCCAAAGAAGTGGCCACCGAATATTTCGAGCCATGGTGATCTGATCATCCACTTCTGAAAAGGCCGACAGCGTTTCTTTCAGCACTAGAGGTATCAAATCTCAACTCATTGGGATATACCCTCGAGAAAGAGAACACAAGCTAAACCTGAAGAGTTTTAAGTCATTGACATCATAGAGAATCAAGTAAAAATGATGCAACAGATGCAGTACTCCAAATCCAACTTACCCACATAATCACAGGAATTCGTTGGCCAAATAACAGATTTGGAGTTTAGTACAATAAACAATCACAAGTAGTTTACAGTTACATTTATACAAAATCAAATAAACAATCACAAGCAGCATATACAGATGTTCAAAATTTTACATCAATTTTATGGAATACTCCATTGTTTCCTGCATCCACCATCTCCATCGCCACTGGTGAAGCTCACACATCTGATCATGGTCCTGCATGCAGAAAACTCTTTTCTGAAGCAAACTACTCCATTGCTTCTGCAACGTTTTCTGCCTCCGCCATCTCCTCATCGCCACTCTCATAGTCACCTTCTTGAAGCCACTGTTCAAGCTCATCCATCTCATCATAGTCATGCATATGGAAGTCGTCACCGGTATCCCACTGCTCAGCTCCCAGCTCCTCACCCTGGCACGACACATGCAAAAACGGTCTATTACGAGCTAAAGCATCTACTGTATCTCTGTTTACACAACCTGTAACCCCCAACCACCTAAGCCTTGGAAAATATGGTCTCTTCAGCCACCGAAATGAAAGTGAGGTAATGCCACCACAGTTAAACAGATCCAACAACCGCAAGCTGTTACCATGCCATCTTTCCTCGTCTACCAGCATTGAAGCTAATACTACTACCGAAGTGTCACCTATGAGTGGGCATTGTCGCATTCGTAGTTCCAACAACGGAATCCTACTTCTTGCAAGTAATAAAACTCCATTGTCAGAGAGATTCGGAAGATTTGACAGGTCCAATTCTTGCAATGCCAATTTAGAAGAGCCATCAAATAGAGCAGAGATGCATTTATCAGTCAGTTTCTTGCAGCCTCTAACAGACAATGTAATTAGTGAACTTATAACCCCTGGTCTTAAATATGACAATCCCAGATCACTGATATCAGAGCCATCCAACAATAATGTTTTCAAATTAAGAAGATTGCCTATGGCTCGGAGGGCCTCGTCCCCAAGATTTCTGCAATCTCTCAAATCAAGAACTTTTAGATCCTTGTTAGAAGCCAAATTAGTGACTGCATGGTTGGTTAAAAGAGTACACCGTCTCAAGCTAACGTGTGTTAGAGAAAGGGAAGTTGCAGAAATGTCATGAAAAACCAGATCAGTTAACTGAGTCCCATGAGCCACCCTAAGCTTGTACAGCGTGGAGCAAGAATGCAAGATTGTTTTGAAACCTGTGTCTGTAACACGACAGAAGCCACCAAGAAATATACTTTCCAAGTTTGCACACTTGTCGGCCAATAAAAGGAGCCCAAGATCATTTACTCGTTTGAAATAGGTGAAGAGAAACTCCTGGCTCCTAACCAACGATAGATGCTTCAACTTTCCATGCTGATTAATCAGTTGAAGGCCAGAATTGGTAAGGTCAAATGTAACTCTTGGTTCAATGAGGGGTGCATCTCGAAGATCCAAATGGGTCAAGGAGGCGAGACCCTTGGATATGGTACCAACCATTGTATCGGTTATGTAGTCAACAATAAGGGACAATTTTTGAATGTTGGGTAGAATGTAAGGCTGAATACGATTTGTTGACCGTGGGAATTCAAAATTTGGGCTAAGTAGTTCAGTAACCATTACAGATGAAATGTAGCCAATCTCAAGAGAAGTGAGTTTCTCTGAGGCCAAAGCCCAAACTCGAGCAAAGTCATGACGCAGCGAAAATGAGACATCAAACATCAGGACCAAAGCCTAACAAAACAATTCAGACACACATTAGACAAAAAACATCAACAGATCCTTAAATACCATACACATACTATATGGAGACATTGTAAGTGAAGAAGCATGAATTAAGCATGTAATGCTATTATGTTAAGATGAATACCAGATTGTAGACTATGCACCAATGTATCTAGATGAATATGGAGGAACCAAACGTTGTTACTCAACCATTTTGATAACCCCATTAGTTGATCCAAACACTAGTTGCAGAAGACAATTTAAGCTACATTTTGTATATGCAAAAGACAATTATGTTCCTAGTGTAGTTGAACAGAAAGATTAACCTAATTGAAAAGGGAAGCCATTATATAAACACAATGCAAGGCTAAATTTAATGGGTTATGGGGATCAACCAAGCACTACCAATTTTTATGTAAACCTCTGTTACTCAACATTTTTCTTAATGGGTTATGTTCCTAGTGTAATCGAATCAAAGGATTAAAATTTCACTGCAATTATGTTCTTAGTGTAGTTTATTAAAGTTTCCAAGTTTAGATGAAACTTCACCTTCATTTAAAAAATACCTAATCGAAATAGGGAGACCTTTTATAAACACAATGCAACACTAAACTTAATGGGTTACCAAGATCAACCAAGCACTACCAATTATTACTTAAAACCTCTGGTACTCAAAATTTTCCTTAATGTGTTATCATCATTCAATTAATCCTTACTTCTAAATGAGTGCAACCACTGAGCAACTCCTCCAAATCAGAAACATGAATAGCTCGCCCTCTTTTCTCAGCCACAGACGCCAAGCAGAGAGACCTGAATATTGGGTATTATCACATACCCAAACAACCAATAACAACAAAACTCTTCACCTTTCACCTTTCACAATCATAACCCACAACAACATATCATATCACAACAAAACCAACCAACCAACCTCAAATCACTGCACCGCGCTCCGATCTCCGACAGCAATTTGCCGCTAAAATCCGCGCAATTCAGCAGAGAGAGCTCCTGCAGGGAAGGCTGCAGCAGAATCTCGATTGCCGAATCGTCGAGCCGGCCGCAGTTCACTTTCAAACTCTTCAACCATGGGTTTGGCGGCAAGAGCGGCCTCAACAATTCCATAGAGCGAGCTGTTTCCTACATAGCATCCAACAAAACAGAACCCAACAACAACAAAATAATGTCAATTTGAGAAGGGGGAAATGGGAATGGAAGATTGAAGGACTTACGAGGAGGTGGAAGGAGGGGAGGAAGGAGAGGATGTGGTGAGCGCAGGAGTTGAAGACGGTGCAGGTGGAGGCGACGCAGCAGATTGAGGAGATGTCGAGCTTGGTGAGGATTGTGTCGAGTAAGGCCACCGGGAGATGGTCGAGGGCGAGTTCGTTTGGGAGAGACATGGTTGGTTAGAGGGGAGAGATCTGAAACTGCAGATGCTTTTCCTTCTAAGATTAGAACACGCGACTTGCCACGACCAACGAGGTAGTTATTATTAGTATTAATATTTTTTCTTTCTAGTCCTCCATCTTGTTACAACTTACGAGTGCGCCTCTATTTTCCATATAATGTCTTTTGAACAATCAAAAATCAAAAGCACCAGCAAGAAGCTTGTTGTCATCTGCATTTATACAAAATAAATACCCAACAAAAAGAGCGAGACCATGAAAAATTAGAGCAAGACAGAACAGGGAGGTCCATGCTTGCTTATCGTTATTGGTTTTTGATTGATTAAAAACAAAAAAGAAGCGACTCCATTACTCAGTTTTGCAGAGGCATCCGGTTATGGAAGTAAGGAGGAACTTACATACCTGCCATGTTTTAATTAATGATCAGCTACTCAGAGTGACAGCTTCTAAGTCAGAGTGCATGGCATGCAGCTTCTAAGTAGTGAAGTTGCATTACCTATGCCCTTTAGCTGAAGTATCAATAGGAAACTCATTACTTGCCGCAACCTGCTATGAATCACAATCTGCGCTTAATATAACGTAGAAATCACATTGAATATCACATCAAGTAATATTAGTAGAAATGGACTATCATTGCAGGCAACAGTGCCGAGACTGATAAAGGAAGAAGCAAAACACCAAGGCAACATAGAAACGACAGAGAAAAGGAGAAGGATACTGTTAGGACCACTCTCATTACCTTAGCTTAACCCGTGATGAGCCAGCTACTTAGCACGTGATGTATTGCTAAGTCCCTTTCTCTCTTGCTGCTGTGATTAGTCCTTGTTCAGCTGACCAAGTCATGAGGTCACCTTTTGTCCCCTTGAATCTAAGATCAACTCTTGTACTTTTGTGTGGCTCCTGATCTCTCATCTCTTTATAAGTGTAATTGAATTTTGGAGGAAATATATGATGAATTAGCTTTCAATTATCTTTTTAGTTTCTACAACCTAGCTTACTCTATTATCTGGTATCAGAGACCTCTGATCCATGAGAGGGCTCCAAGTATCTTCCAATTTCCATACCCAGACACCACCACCTCCCCAACCTCCTCCTGACTCAGCCGAATTTCCTTCCCTCACCCCTTCCGCACCCATTGACATTCCTTCTTCTTCTTTCCAACCGGGTGAAGTTACACAAACTCAACTCACCGAAGTGAGACAAGCTGTTGAGATCTTGCAAGACGAGTTTCATGTTATCTTAGACCGAGCCATAGACCAGCGGAGAGACTTCGAAGACCGAGTAACCGCCAAACTCGATGCCTTCCAACATGTTCTTCTCCAGGTGCAAAGCAATCAAAATGCTTTGCAAGCACCTCTCACTGCTGCTCCGGGCCACATTGCCCCTGCCCCAACCATCAGCTTTGGTAGCTACTCTTCTTTGGGTACGCCCTTACCTGCTACACCATCTCTTACCCACCCCACATCCAACGTCACTTCTTTGGGTATGTCCTTACCTCCCACACCAGCTCCTACTTACTCCACACCCAATTTTCAAACTTCACCCCATACTCCAACATATGCCTTTGCCCCTGCCTCAACTTCAACAACCATTTCCTTGCCTAGCAATAACTTCACCACCAACACCACTCCTCCTGTACCACAAAATCAGCCCCACCTTCAATTTTATAATCACAATCCAAGACATACTCCTCAACAACCGGCGCACCAGCCACAAAATTTCCAAAATCAACAAGTCTTTCTTCCTCATCACCCTAACCACCACCACCACCACCACCACCAACATACCAAAACCAACAACCACTGTTTAGGCCACCAAAAATCGAGTTACCTCGTTTTATGGGTGATGATGCTTCAGGGTGGTTTGCCATGGCCGAAAGGTACTTGAACTCTCAGCATGTTACACTCGAGGCTCCAGTGGCGACGGTGGCGACACACTTTGGCCCCAACCCATCCCATTGGATGAACTTCTTTGAGCAACGCAATCCCAATTGCACGTGGGACCATTTTGTTGTAGCCTTCTTAGAGCAATTCGGGGGAGGCACCATCACCGACTACAAGACTTCAATTTCCCGTCTACAGCAGCGTTCGTCGGTCGACACATTCATATCGGAATTCACTGTGCTAGCTTGCCGGATTCCGGAATGGACGGATGATGATTTCAAGGCTATATTCGTAGGTGGATTGAAACCGGAAATTCAACATGACGTCAGGTTGTGGGATCCCACCACCTTGGCTATAGCACAACGGCTAGCTCGCAGATACGAGCTTAAGCTCCAGGACAAAATGGTGCAACGTCCTTATCGTCCTCTGCCTTGGCAAACCAGCGTCCGACAAAACCCATCGCCTGTTGCCACATCCCTTTCCAACCTGCACAATGAAAGCAACCAATCCCAATCCCAGTCAAACAGAACCCCAACCAGTCCTAATCTCCCTCAATCTTCCTTTCAGCCGCACAAACCAACAACTACTTCCCAAATTCGACCTTGGCAATCCTAAACTCAACGTGAACGCCGAGCCCAAGGACTTTGTGTCCGATGTGCAGAGAAATGGTCCTCCAATCATGTTTGCCAAAAAGCTGTACTGGCAATTATGAATGATTCTGAGCAGTGTGACCAACAAGAGATGGACCAAAAGGAGGAAGAAGAGCAGCAGATTACAGAAGCAGAGGAATTTTTACCCTTGCACGCAATCACCAGCACCAAATTTGGAGAAGTTATGCGCTTCCATGGCACCATCAATGGTCACCCAATCACTGTATTTGTCGATGGTGGCTCAGTTACCAACTTCTTAAACCCGGCGGTGGCTCACAAGATTGGCTACAAAATATCTTCAACCACCAATTGCAGTTTCACCTCAGCGACAGGTCAATCTGTTCAGGCGACCGGCAAGACCGAGGATGTCACTGTGAATTTTCAAGGCTATGAACTCAAAGACTCTTTCTTTTTAATGACAATACCAGGTTGTGATTTGTTGCTCAGTGTGCAATGGTTGGATACGTTGGGTTTTATTGGCTTACACACAGCCGAAAAGGTCATGGCATTCACGGCTAATGGACGATTTCATGTGATCCAGGGTTGTCAAAGCAGACTCAGAGCTTTGACCAAAACGCTCTCTGCGCTGCTTTATCTTCTGATCAGCTGGATAGTCTACATGCCAGCCTCAAGCCCAATGTTGTCACAGCCCAAGCCCATAGTCCAAGTGTCCAAGCCCTTCTACAATCCTATGGAGATTTGTTCACTGCACCCACCGGCCTCCCTCCTAAAAGAAACATTGATAATTGCATTCCTCTTCAGCCCAATACACCGCCGGTTAATGTACGACCACATCAGTATGCACACTCACAAAAGTCGGAGTTGGAGTCTCAAGTGCGAGACATGCTAGCACAAGGCCTTATTCGACCTAGTAAGAGCCCATTCTCTTCTCCGGTCTTATTGGTGCTCAAGAAGGAGGGTACATGGCGGTTTTGTGTTGATTATCGTGCACTCAATGCTGTTACAATCAAAGACCGGTTTCCTATTCCGATAGTGGATGAGCTCTTGGACGAGTTGCATGGAGCTATGTTCTTTACTAAGCTTGATTTACGGTCCGGATATCACCAAATTCGGATGAATGAGGAAGACATCCACAAAATCGCGTTCCGGACACATGAAGGCCACTACGAATTTTTGGTGATGTCCTTTGGCCTTTCTAATGCTCCTTCTACATTTCAAGCATTAATGAACGCATTGCTTAAACCTTTACTTCGTAAAGGTGTTTTGGTGTTTTTTGATGATATTTTGGTGTATAGCAAGGATCTAGCTTCTCACGTATATCTACTTGAAGAAGTTTTCTCTATACTACGAGAAAATGAACTGAAGCTCAAAGAATCAAAGTGTGACTTTGCTCAACCCTCTATTCACTATTTGGGCCATGTTATTTCTCATGAGGGTGTTTCTGCCGATCCAGAAAAAATCAGCAGCATTCTTGCTTGGCCCAAGCCCAAGACCATCAAGGCCCTGAGAGGATTTCTTGGACTCACAAGGTATTACCGTCGTTTGGTGCGCCACTTTGACATTATAGCCAAAACCCTTGACAGAATTGCTGAAGAAAGATAACTTCCTCTGGACACCACAAGCCACCGCCGCCTTCGAAGCTCTCAAGTCCGCAGTCACCACAGCTCCGATCTTAACCTTGCCGGATTTTTCCAAGAAGTTTGTGGTGGAAACAGATGCATCCGGCTCGGGATTGGGTGCTATATTAACCCAGGAGAAGAAACCCATTGCGTATCTCAGTAAAGCATGGTCACCGGCGCATCAACGTCTCTCCACCTATGACAGGGAGATGATGGCGATCCTATTTGCAGTGGGCAAATGGCGCCATTACCTATTGGGCAATCGATTCACCATTGTGACGGACCACCAAACGCTGCGGCATCTTCTCAACCAAAGGATCACCACCCCCTCGCAGCACAAATGGTTGTCCAAGCTGTTGGGGTATGACTACGAAATTGAATATAGGTCAGGCTCTCTGAACATTGTTCCTGATGCACTATCTCGACAATTTGAGGTTTGCACAATTCAATCCATTTATGCCCCTGTTCTCAATTTTGTGCAACAAATCTGATGGAGCTATAATCCAAGCACAAAGTACCTGCAAAACAACTTCATACACATATTACCCTTCTTGTGTCATCGTTAGTATAGGACAAGTAGGGATCGTTCAATCCGGGGAAATCAAGGGCGTTCAATCACATAAAATATTACAAAATCATATTGGGGGTTTGAAATTTGATTCTAAATTCTACTGAAAATTACAAAAATAAAACCTAAATTATATATTTACATGTGATCAACATCTTTCAAACAAAACACATCACACAAAAACTCACATGCACATAACAAACGGATCAAAGACAATAATACGGCAACAACTTTATTGAATCCGATTTCATGCAATTTAGTTCCAATTATAACTAGAGCCCTTTGTGGTTCATCTAATCATTCAAAACTCCTCAATTATTTAGAATTAGCTTCGTGCATAACCCTAAACATAGTGCTAATCAGTTTAAAGACACTTCGTGTAGAAATTAAACCAAGAAACACATAAGCACAATGAGTCGAATTGGAAACATGCAACAAGTATGGCGTCACCTCACCTTGCTTCAACATGCATATTTTCTGAATTACTCTATCCCTTAGAACCAATACAAGATAAATCAACTTCGTGTATAACTTACCTCATATTTGTGGTTCGGTAACATAAAGAATTAAACCCAAGATCAGCCTAGCTAAGGCTTCACTTAACCCTAAAACTTGTTGTGCATACGAATTCAGAAAATAAACCAAATAAAATCATCAAATCATCAAACAAAGTTACTGCCCTATTACCATACAATCAATTCGTCATACACATGTTCATCAATTAAACAAAAAGAAAACCAAAACACATAACAGAATTTCGGAAATCCAATGTAAAATTAATAAAACCAAATAACAAACCACAAATCCTTACAAACTTCATAGACAAAGTTAAGTAATTATACAGAAAATTACAAGCCATGAGAGATGAGTGAATCACACTTTAAAAGAAACCTTGAAGAGGAATCGACAAAGGAAGATTCGGTGGGATGATGTCTTGCGATCGGAAGTGGTGGTGAATGGTGGAATCGGCTTGAATTTTCTTTGGGATTTGTAGTGCTAATTGGACAGAATTTCAGCTAGTGAAAAGTGAGAGAGAAGAGATATTTTCTGTGTGAAAATCGTCAAATATATAGAGGCCAAAGGGTGGCTGCAACTAGGGTTCACAAAACCTAGTTTTTCTCAAACTTATCCTGCTGGCAGATTTTACTTTCGAGTGAAGATTATAGAATATCTTTCTCTAGAAAATAGATATTAAGGTGATTCCAGTTGGGTTGGAAACTAGACTCCTGTAGCTTTCTATCCATATAAGACTCGAACTCTAATTCATTGTGAGCTGTCCGGGAGAGTCCGTGGAAGTTGAGAGACGTGCACATGAATTTTCCCGAAATTAATCAGGATTCTTTTTCTTGCTCTTGTTATCTGAATTCTTTTCTTCTAGACTCTTCTTGGCCTTATCTTGGACTTGAATCTTCTCATTAAGTTAGTATGGACATATCTTTAGGTCCATTACATCTGATCCATGCTTCAAAAGTCCAAAGGAAAGCTTTTCTTGTGCAACCGGGAAAGTTGTTGTTTTCCTGACAGAATGACCTTACTCCAGTAAATCTAGCATAACTTCCTCCTCAGAGCTCCGATTGATGCAATTCTAAGTCCCAGAGAAACTAGACGCGTAGAGCTTTCCAACGGCGTATAGCAAGTTCTCTGGTTCCAAGCGATGTGTCCCACAGAAATTCCGGAAGTCAGGATACAGTCCCAGGAAAATCCTGGTAGTCCCTGGATTGGTTTGCTCAAACTGCCAAGTTGCAGCCTTCATTGGGGTGACTTCCTGAACTCCGATTGATCTGAAATTTTGATACAATACACTTTAGCTTGCCAATTATATTCATACCAAATTTCATCAAATTTGGAAAAGGATAGATCAGTTTAGCACGAGCCTCAAAATCACGAAAAAGACATATATATTTTGCACTTTTGCCTCAGATTTCTATACTTAGTCGTTTTTTTTGACAATTAAGCACACTTTCTCCAAAACTCTACCAAATTGACACTAAACTAAATTATGACTCTATCTTAGGTAAATAAGGGTTAAACGAAGCATAAATGAGGGCATAAACATATTAATATCGTCGCATATTGTGCTCCTATCAACTACCCCACACTTAGCTTTTGCTAGTCCCTTAGCAAAACAAAAACAAAAAGACTCAACTACTGCCCCTAAATGATTGTCTCAGGATCTTTAAAACACATAGCTTTCAAGTTAAGCATTTCAATGTAAGCACATAAATCCCGAGCGTCATAGACATAAATCAAAGCATGAACAAGTAAGAAACGAAAATCGCAAGCAATGACATGTTAAGTTGATTTCATCCACCTCACTAGGCATACTCTCTTCTTTTCACACATGATTATGGCAATATTCACTCAAGGTATATGCAAGAGAACAGATTGTAAGACAACAAATAGCTTGCATATTTCATCAAATAAAAGCACTTTGTGAATAGTATTTCCAGAAAAATCTCATGTAACAATTATGTGCACGAATGGACCAAAACCATATGCTTACTCTTGAGAAGATCTCCACAATCAAAGTTTATCAATCTTAAGAATCATGAAAAGATCAAAATAAAGGTGATGATGGGGTTAGGCATAAGGAATTCTCATTTAGAATGGTAGTGATAACAATGTCACCAAGACTTAGCAAAGCTCAATACTCCTTATGACTTCAATTAAAGGGCCAAATTTCATCATGTTGGACCCAAACTTCATTCTTTTCTTCCCCAAAACATAGTGAATAAGGACAAAGGTCAAATATAACAATAATAGACCTTCAATTATCACACAACTCCAAATTCACAATAAGAACTCAATCCAAACTTTTCTTTTCTTTTGCCGCAACCTTTTCTTTGTTCTTCTTTCGGATCGAATTTTATTTTCATTTCTTTTCTGTCCGATATCTCTTTAATTTCTTTTTGTTTCGGCAACACATATATTTCTTTTTATAATTTTGGATTGGCTCACCCCACACTTGCTTCAAATCATCACATCAACTCACAATTCCACAATAAAATTCAGCTTTACCAAGTCTTGATAACAAGGGAAAGGGTTAAACTATTCTGAGTTCAAGGAATGTGTTTCATGGTGATGAAAGAAAATGGCTGAATATAGGCTCAATGGGGTTAAAACTAAGGAGTCCCACGACGGGCACAAATTAGGTACATGCTTTGTTTGGCTTTAGTGGTAATCCTAACAAGATCTTTTCAATCATATTCAAAATCATGATAAGTTATGAATAATAGTCTCAAAAATCAACAAGAGCAAGTTCTAGCATTCTAGAGTTCATTAAAAGCTATAGCACATAGTCATTGATTATGCAAAGAACAATGAGATTCGAAAAATTTCTGCTCAATTTTAACAACTCATGAAGAAAGCATATAGGCTCTAAAGCTCACATAGGATGTTATAGAATAAAACCAACTCAAACAAGCATGCTTCTCATATATCAATCAAAATCTCACAAATTCATACAAATCATAATATCCATGAAACTCACAATTTAATTCTTATGATCATGCAAAACCATCATCTATGCATTCCAAGATATAATCATCATAGACTCTTTAGGGGCATCCTAAGACTCAAACAAAACAAAACAAACTAAATTTTTTAAATTTTTCTGATTTTTTATTTTCTGTTTCTTTTAATGACTCAAACAAAAGACTCAAAACAAAAACAAACATGTGAAACATGTACCACTACGCCACACTTAGAAAATTACATTGTCCTCAATGTAAATCAGAAATAATGTTGTAATTTCTAAGCATATGATAAAATTCACAAGTTTCACATTTATACAATTCAACCAAAAAGAGTTTAGGGATTTAGAAAATTCAAACTCTCGTTGATGGCTCCTTCACAATT
This sequence comes from Potentilla sterilis, assembly GCA_963682095.1. NCBI lineage: Eukaryota > Viridiplantae > Streptophyta > Magnoliopsida > Rosales > Rosaceae > Potentilla > Potentilla sterilis. The sequence continues at coordinate 19,085,143 of OY821762.1, read as the reverse complement.
TTAGTTGAAATGGGTTGCCTCCCATGCAGCGCTTAATGTTTATAGTCTACTCAGCCTAGACTTTTCACTTCTTAATCAAGTTGTGGGCGACGCCTTTTGGAGTGCGCACTCCAAATTCGTGCCTCCTTACAATGGTTATCATAACTCGATGCATGATTACTCCACTCTTCAACCGCATCGCATCAAGATAAAGAAATTTAGAAGAGTGGATATGAGAATTCAAAGAATAAGTTAGTAGTGAGTTAGTGAATTAGCTAAAGTTAGGAGTTAGTGTATAAATATACAATAATTAGCTAAGTAGAATTTAATTGCAAATTATGAACAAAAGTTTGGAGTATGGAGTCTCATTTCTTGCAACACTTGTCGTCCTTCCCAAGTCAATGAGAGCTTCAATCAACTGTTTACAATGTAATTCTTCACCTCTTCCTTATGATCTGCAACTAACAACTAAACTCTACAAGAATCAACATGTATAGTTGTTTCTGCCTAAACCCGGGGGTCTAGTAGATACTTGATGAATCCAACTCGATCTCCTGCAATCCTGCTTACTAAGGGGAATACCGGGCGGGCGGGCCGGCCTTCACCTCTCCGATGCCTAAGTTAGTATAGTTGGAATATATATAACCAGGGCACGTATGTAAGCAGGGAGAGAGACAAGTTACCCATTTATGGTGGTAGTTGAGGCCCATATATAGGTGGTTGAGGGTGAGGGCTGGCCTTACCCTTCGATGTGGGACTGGTTCCCTTCTGTTTGGATATTCTGGTGCCCTCTTTGGCAGGCAGGCGCCCCCGGTCCCAGGACCCTTGGAGGCAGGATAGACCGCTGGGCCCCGAGGCCTGGTGCTGGTGATCCGATCTTGGGTCCTGGGCCGGGCCCTGGTGCGCTTGCCGCGGGTCTGTGGGCTTGCTGTAGCCCCTCTGCGGCTACTGTCAACAAGTCCCCCAAGTTCCCGGTCAAGTGCAATCTTGAATGGGGACTTATCTGTCTTGCTCTTGTCCCGCAGACCCGCGGGGTTACCAACCTACAGGTCCCCAGTCCCCCAAGTCCGCGTTAAAGATTGGGCGTGACCGAGGTGAGTACCTGTTACCGATGGCAAGAAATAATTTATAAGCATATTTGGTAATGTAAAACAGGATTGTGCTCGAGTGTTAGAGCATGGAGCGGGGTGAAAACCCGAAGAGTGCATGAGATGATGCCATGCGATAGATGGTGCATGGAATGATGATGAGGCGTTGAAATCCGTCATGCAAGAGATGGTGCATGGAATGATGAGGAGGCGTTGAAATCCGCCATGCAAGAGATGGTGCATGGAATGATGATGAGGCGTTGAAATCCGCCATGCAAGAGATTAATGCACGGAATTCTGATTGGGCCTGCTGCCCTTTCGGAATAAGGCGGAGCTCACTGATCCCGAACTGGGCATCCTGCCAAATCAGAACGGAGCGGTGCCAACTGGGCCAGAACCGGTTGTTCTGCCAAATCAGAACGGAGCGGTGCAAACTGGGCCAGAACCGGTTGTTCTGCCAAATCAAAACGGAGCGGTGCAAACATTTGCTAGTTCTTCTCAGCTTGTGTTTGAATAAGCGATGAGGTAAATGTGCAGGTTTGTTAGCCTGCGGGGAGATTTGTTCTGTGTTAGAGATACAATCTGCCCGGTGGGATGGTGTAGAGATAACGAGTCTCCCCCATGTGTTCCCAAAGGTATCGCAGTTCAGTGCGATGCAGGGTTTTTATCCTGCTGGACAGTATCGCGGTTCAATGCGACGCAGGGTTTTTATCCTGCTGGACAAGAGTACATGTGTTAGATGTAAACTCGCCCGGTTTGTAAAGCCCATGCGTTTGCCATGGAGGCGGGCGGACTCGACGGGCGACATGCCTATCGAAACGAGTCCCCCTGTGAAAAAGCCATGGGTCCGGGTGATTATGTTTCTGGAAAGTACTCTCAAGCTGGTTGGACATGACGGAACCGATGGGGTGGACCTCGCCCGGGCGTTCTGCCATATCGGTGCGAGGTGGAGTTCATGGGGGCTCGACGGGCGTTCTGCCAAATCGAAAGGAGTCCCGGATGAACTTGCAGACCGGACCTCGATCGGGCGTCCTGCCATATTGAAAAGAGGTCCTGCTCAAACCCGGATAGATGCTCTTGAAGCGGTTGGATCAGCATAACCGGTGAGAGGTCTTCAAGCTTTGCAGCGAAGAAGCCATGCAGCCGGTTGGAAGATCACAACCGCGAACTGCCATGGAACCTGGCGGGACTCGCACGGGCGACATGCCATATCGAAACGAGGTCCTGCTCAAACCCGGATAGATGCTCTTGAAGCGGTTGGATCAGCATAACCGGTGGGAGGTCTTTCAAGCGGTTTGAATTGCAATGATGATGGCGTGCAACCGTGGAATCTGGGGAAGCGTAGGGGAGCCTGACTCCCTGGTTCCTGCTCCTACCTTCCTGTCGCCAGCGTGTGGGACAGGTGGCTGACATGCATTTAAGGAGGGAGTCCATCAGTCCCGTCAGTTATGATGGCGTGGGCAGTTTACCAATGCTGGGACACGTGCCATCAGGGAACGGTTTTGTGATGGAGGGCCTGGATTCACAGGCGTTTGAGTTGCTCTGATTGCGTTTTTTGGAGGGATTTCTAAATGCCTAGGGCACCGGTCCCCTCTATAAATAGGTCTCTTCTGCTCTTCTTTCCACTTTTGCTTCTTGCACTTTTAAGAGAGACTGAGAGAAAAAGGGGGTGGTCCGGCGAAAAAAACCCTAAGTTCCTTGCCCCAAGAGATCCGTTGTTTGAAGCGCTCCCAAGCCTCCTTTTACCATTGCTCGTTGCTTTCGCAGGGCGGATTGTCCTCGACTGAGCATACTAATCGGTAAGTTGTGTTCTTTGCCCCGGTGTTTCTTGCTTTTTGATTTGTTGTTTTACGGCGGGGGGGGAGGGATCTGTGTCGCTGACTGGGTTGCTCAGCGGCAAACTTTTGGGGAGAGGCCGTTGAAGGTGGTGTTGTAGTCTGTTGCTGACGAGCGTTAGGGTTTTGCTTTCTGCCCCTAGAATAAGATGTACACTTCGAGCTCGGAGGAGGCTTCTGAATCTGCCGCAAGAGGTCCTGTGGTGGATGATGTGGAGAGGATGCAGGACTGGCTCGATTCTGAAGCCCCGGGGCAAGAAGCCGCGGACCGCTCCGGGAGCGGTGCCTCGTCCACGTCCTCAGATTCCGGGTCAGATTCCTCGGAAGCTGAGATACCGCACGGGGTGCGCATGGCCGGTGCGCGCGCTGAAAGCTACACGCTTGGTAGGGGAAGAACTGCCGTGGTGTGTGACGAACCGGAGGAGAGCATGACTCCCGCGGAGATTGCCGCGTTCCGGGAAACGTGGGGTATCCCGGACGATATCTTTTTGCGTCCATTGAACCCTGGAGAGTCGGCCTGTAACCCCGAGGAGGGTTGGGTTGCCGTGCATCCGGACCAGTTCCGGCACGGGATGTCGCTACCGCTGCCTGACTTTGTGCAGTATATACTGAGTGCCCTGCCAGCGTCGCCCGCGCAGCTGCCCGGTCTCCAATGGAGGCGGCTACTAAGCCTAGGCTGCCTATACGACTTGTCTGGAATGAGTATGCCTACGATCAATGAATTCCGGGCGCTGTATAGGTTGTCCTACTCGAGGAAGGCGGGGTCCAAAGGCTGCTTGTCCTTCAACTCCAGCAACAATCAAGCGGTTATCACCACTATGCCTTCATGGGTAGACAACAGCTGGAGAAAGAAGGTGGTGATGGCTGGCGGGGCTTGGCAGGTGAAGAGGAGGATGTACCGGGTGCCTGGCGCCTTCCAGCCCATAAGCGACCAGTCGTTCCAGCTGTCCGAGTTGGAGCGGGAGAGGGTCTTGACTATTCTCGGCTGCTGGGACCACCTGGAGCGAAGTTCGTACAATTTCATCCGGCGAGAAGTGCTGGAACACTGTGGGCTTGGGCGGGATCCCGGTGGGTAACAAACCCTAGCGGTGGGACTTGTGCTAGGTTTTGCTCAACAATTTAACGTTTTCCTTGTCCTGCAGGTGCGTCAACCCGGGCGGTGATCAAGCCCGAAAACACTCTTTCGATGGACGGGGAAGACCTCCTGAGGCAGCTTACGGAGAAGGGTGCGAGCGTCGCCCGGTCCTCGGTGGAAGCGGACGGGCGGGTTACGTTGCATGCGGAGCCCCAGGCCCGGGATATGGACGAATCGTCCTACCTGCCGGAGCGGGTGAAGACCCATCACTCTGCGGCAGCAGCGGTGCCTGGGAAGGGCAAGAGCACCGGGGGACCGGTGCGGGTTCCTGGGGGAGAAAACAGGGTCCCCAACCGTGAGGCGAGCCTGAGTATCGCTGCTTTTGTTCCTCGTGCAAACGCACGTGCCGCTGCTCCCGAAGGGCGGGGAGATAAGCGGAAAGGGCCGGACGGTCCGTCCCCTTTGCTGGTGACGCTAACCGGCGGGTCATCCCGGGAGGTCCTGGCGAAGCGGGTCAGGACAACAAGCAGCGTAACATCCAATGCTGGGGAGGGAGCCGGAGCTGACCGGCAGAGCAGTCCTGCGCCTGCGGAGGCGGCGAGGGGAAGCCCGGACAATGCTCTCGTTCGGCAGATGATGGCGGACCTGGCCAGCTTCGGCCTGGACAAGCCCGGGGTTGATGGCGTGCTGGCGGGTGGCAATCGGCCAAAATACAAGGAATCCATCTTCCGGGTAAGTACCGCATGGTACCACCGTACTGCTTATATCCTGCCTTCTTTCTTTGCCACTTGACTGCCTTTGTTGCCCTGCAGCTGCTCTACCACCTGTACCAGCCGGATGCGAGCGAGGAGCTCCCGGAGCTGAAGAGGCAGATAACTGCGTTATCCAAGTCTCAGAAGCTCCTGGAGGTGGAAAAGTCCCGCTCGGATCGGGAGAAGGCCAGGGCGGAGGAGAGGGCCAAGAAGATGGAGGAAAAGGCCCGGGAGCTGGAGGAGCAGAACCAGAGCATGGAGAGGGAGCGGGAGCGGGCTGACGCTGAGAGGGCCGAGCTGGAAGCCAAGATAGACGAGCTCCAGGCACGTGCCACCGCTGCTGCTGCTGGTGGAGATGACCCGGAACAGTTCGACCGGTTCGTTCTTCAATACGAGGAGAGCGATCGGTTCCTGGACTGCCTGGAGAAGGCCCGGGAAGAAGGCATCTCGGATGCGTACACGGAATGGGCGGCGAAGGGGTGGTTAAATACTTCCCTGATGCCGGGTACCTCTGCCGAAGGAAATGCTCCTGTGGAGCCGGTCGTCCAGCAGCTGGCGGTGGAGGAACAACCAGGAGCAGAGCGTCGCCCGTACTTGGATTCTTTTACCAACAGCGCCGAGCCTGCCGGAGCTGAGGTCGACGACGAAGCTATCGCTGGAGATGCGGCTCCTTAGGATGTTTTTCTTGCTCTTGCTTGTAAAAGAAACTCTCCGGAGCGGTTACTACTTGAATACTTTAATTAATTATGAATATATATCTGAGCTTGCGGGGCCAGAGTTTTCAAAAGTAGTTTGCATATATTTGATCTTTACAATCGGTTGAACCGGCGATATGCCAAACTAACCGCCTGGACCCAGCGGGTTTACCAAGCCGGGTTACTATCCTGGTCGGGGTCTGCTCTTCTCTCCCCTACATATCTCTGGAGCTGGCCGCTATCAATCAAGCCCTGCACTGCTGTCTTGAGGGCAAAGCACTGGTTCGTCCGATGAGTTGCCTCATCGTGGTACGAGCAGTACTTGCCTGTCTGCGCCGTCGTAAGCTTCCCCTTGGGGTACCTTCTCTGGGGCGGTGGGGCAATGACGTTCGCATTCTCCAGCAGGATGTCCTCATAGGATGCGGTGAGAGTGGAGAAGACTTCTTGATTAGCCGGGGGTGCTGGCATAATTGCCAGGGGGCGCTCTTGGTGGTACGGTGCAGGTTTGTTCTCGGCCCGAGACTGGGGCCTGTTAGAGAAGGGCCTCGCTGGCCGGGTTTGCTCTCTTGACTGCGCGGGGGATCCTCCCCCCGGGGATGGTCCAAAGACTGCTCATCCCGCTTCCTCTTCAGCAGGTGGTTCCCGTAGGTCTCATGATCAGCTTGGGCATGCCGGATGACCATAGCCATCAACTCGTCGTAGCCCTGAGGGAGTTCTACCCTGACGGCGTAGGAAAACTTCCCTGCCCGAAGCCCCTGCTTGAATGCCATCTCGGCGATGCCCTTGTCCAAGTTCCGAACCCCGGCCGTGGCCGTCTGCCACCGGTTGACAAAGGTTCTCAACTCTTCCCCGGGGGCTTGGATGCAGTTGAAGAGGACGGTGGACGTCCGTGCTCCCTCGACTCGGAGGATGAAGCGGCCTACGAACCGGTCAGCCAGCTGTTTGAATGCCTCGATTGAATTCGCAGGAAGCTCGTAGAACCAACTGAGCGCTTCTCCGGACAGGGTCTCCGGGAAGATGTTGCAACAGATTGCATCGGAGTAACCCTTGGCGCAGGTTTGGGATCGGAAGCTGTCCAGATGCTGATACGGGCAACCGGACCCGGAATAGGTGAGCTTGAGGGACTTCTGGTTGCCAGATCTCCCCGACTCTATGACTCGGTGTGAAAAGGGGCCCATGCGCTCGTTGAACCGGGCGCCTTCCAATGGCCGGGCTGCTCTCCTCTCGTTTGCCTCCATCTGGGCCTTCAAATCCGACACGGTGTTGGCTAGCAGTTGCAGCGCCCGGGCGGTTGGAGTATCCACTTCATCCATGGACGAAGCGTGCGGCTGGTGGGAGGCGGGCGTGCTCTTCGGCAGGTCCTCGCCGGCTTGTAACTTCTCTCGCACAGGCTCGCTGGGCCGGGCGCCCGAAGATTGCCCTGCCTCTAGTTGCTGGGGTTGAACTAGCAGGGGTGTGGCTTGTGCCTCGGCCATGGCGGCACTGCGATGCTGCCCCCTCTCTAGGGCGGCTACCAGGGTGGCGTTTACTGCCTCTATTTCTTCGTATCGGGCCTGGGACTTGGCTCGGTCCCGGTCGTTCTCCTCTCTGAGACGACTAACCTCTGCGGCCATTGCCCGTACCTTTCCCGTCATGCCGTCATGGTCGGGGCTGTACGTGGGGTCTTGGTCCTGGCTCTCAGACTGATCACTTGGATCATCTGAGAACGTCAGGGATAGGCCACGAAGCACCGGACTGCCTTCGTCCTCTATCGGGTCTTTCCCGTGCGAGCTCTCGTGGCGGGGCTCCGGATTACCGGAGGGTCCTCCACGGCTCCTTCCCAAATCGCTGCCCTGCTCGCCACACAGCTCCCGCGTGACGACAGGGGTGGAGGCGAGCGTTTGCACATTTGCAACACGCCCCTCCTCAGTGGTTCCTTTCTCTTGACTCATTCCCACAATCTCAGCCAGCGGTGTTGCTTGCACGGCTTCTTGTTCAGACTTCCCACAGACGGCGCCAATTGTTTCTGCCTAAACCCGGGGGTCTAGTAGATACTTGATGAATCCAACTCGATCTCCTGCAATCCTGCTTACTAAGGGGAATACCGGGCGGGCCGACCTTCACCTCTCCGATGCCTAAGTTAGTATAGTTGGAATATATATAACCAGGGCACGTATGTAAGCAGGGAGAGAGACAAGTTACCCATTTATGGTGGTAGTTGAGGCCCATATATAGGTGGTTGAGGGTGAGGGCTGGCCTTACCCTTCGATGTGGGACTGGTTCCCTTCTGTTTGGATATTCTGGTGCCCTCTTTGGCAGGCAGGCGCCCCCGGTCCCAGGACCCTTGGAGGCAGGATAGACCGCTGGGCCTCGAGGCCTGGTGCTGGTGATCCGATCCTGGGTCCTGGGCCGGGCCCTGGTGCACTTGCCGCGGGTCTATGGGCTTGCTGTAGCCCCTCTGCGCCTACTGTCAACAATAGTGTTGACAGTATATATGGTACACCGCCAAGCATGTTTGGCGACCTCGTGGACCGTGCAACCGGCATCATAGGTCCTACTTCCGGCATCTGGCAGGTAGACCAGCGCCCCGGCTACATCTCCATTGTTCCACATCACCGGTGCCGCACTCGGAAGCAGTGCCACCGGGCGCCTGAAGTGGCTTCGTGAGTAGGGAATTATGTAATAGTGTAGTAAGCATCCCACATTGGAAACATTGTAGAGGAGGGAGCCTCCCTTCCCTATAAATAGGAGGCTTCCCCCTTAGTACAAAGGATCTTGGATCCAAGGCATTCCATGCTTGTAACCCGATGGCTTATTGGCTATTCCTACTGGATTCCAAGTGGACGTAGCAGTGCCCTCCGATGGCACGGCGAACCACTATACTCGCTGTGTTCTTTATAGCTTTATTATTATGCTTCTGCCAGGCCCCAGGGTTTGAGCAGAAACAATTGGTGCCGTCTGTGGGAAGGCTTACAAAAAGCTGTGTTGCTCTGCTGGCAAGCTACTGCCCGGACAACAGGTACCAAATAATCAATCCTGCCCAGCTAGCCTGCCCAGCACCAGCAGCCCAGCCCAGGTCAGCAACTTGCCCAGCTAGCCCGTCCAGCATAAGTCAGCAGGCCCGGTCAAACCGATCAACGGCCCGTGTAGCCCAATCAGCAGGTAGCCTCGCCCAGCACCCGGCTACCCGGCTTCGTCCTCCCGGTGCGGCAGGCTCCTCCAGTCCGGTGCGGCTCACCTCCGGCTGCCGAGCAGTCGCCTCTCCGGTGCGGTCCAGACCGGCCAATGAAAGCTTCGTCAGCACGAGCATTCTTGCATGCACGCCGGACCGAGTCAAACCCCACCCGGGTCAGTAGGTCAGCAGTATTGCCGGGCGCCCGCGCGGCCGTGCTCCCCCCTCTCCGGTCGCCTCCCGCTCCAGCCAGCAGGCCACTCCGAGGCCCGGCCCGGGTCAGCCAGGATCATTCGGTCAATCCATGCACTCCTCTCGCGTGAGTCTTCCGGTGGTGCTTGTTCGGTGCGGCTTCGTCTCCGGTCGGTTGGCAGCAGTTCCTCTCCGGGTGCCATCCTCCGCTCGTCTCCATCTCCGACCTCCGGTGCACCTCGTCCCCGGTGCAGCAGGCTCCTCCAGGTCCGGTGCAAGTGCAGGTCCGGTGCACCTCGTCCCCGGTGCAGCAGTTCCGGTGCGTTTCTTCTCCGGGCATGAACCGAACCGGACGAGGAGAGAGAGAGATCACCGTACGAAGGCCAGCCGGACTAGAGAGTCCTCGGTCGAGAGACCCACCGGACGACAGAGAACCCCGGGCGGGAGAGAGGTTGCCGGACGAGTCAGCCGGACGAGGTATCCCCGGACGGAAAGGAGGAAACCCCGGCCGAGAGGGCAGTCCGGCCGAGAAGCAGAAACCAGAGAACAGAGGAAGAAGAGAAATGGCGGGAAGAGGCAAATTCAAAAAGTCAAATGCCGGTCAGCGTGTCATCATCCCATGCAGAATGGGCCGGGCCGGGCAACATTGCAGCAGCAGATTCAGCATATCGGGCTACAGCAGTGGATCAACTGGGCCTGGTGTGGATCAGCTTTTGGGCTGCAGCAGTTTGGGCTGCAACAATCTTCTCTTGGCACCCAGAAACCTTCTCTGGACACCCACTGTTCCAGACAGCAAAATCAAGCTGCTCTCTACACCTGTAGACATTCACCGGGCAACCCGGGAATCATTCCCGCATGTTATTCCAACACCCGGCGGCTTTCTCCAAAGCTAAGTACTCTAACTTATTTATTATTACTCAACGCATGCTTCACCTGTGCATAATCTGTTGGGAAATATTGATAATTAGACATGTGATAAAAGCACGAACAACATATCATTATGCATCGGTTGATCATCTCAGCATTGCAATGCATCGCATATCAGTATGCATCGTTGCACGCATGTCATTATGCGCTTATCAGTGCTGCTCATATCATTATGCATCGGTTGATCATCTCAGCATTGCAATGCATCGCATATCAGTATGCATCGTTGCACGCATGTCATTATGCGCTTATCAGTGCTGCCCATATCATTATGCATCGCGTTACGGTAACGCCATCTCCACCGGTTATGTAACATTCAACCGGGGACGAGCCAGCAACAACTCAAGGCTTCAAAACGCATGGGCTTTATAAACCCGGGTGAGTTTACATCTAACACATGTACTCTTGTCCAGCAGGATAAAAACCCTGCATCACACTGAACTGTGATACATTTGGGGATACATGGCGAGACTCGTTATCTCAACGCCACTCCACCGGGCAGATTATTTCTCTAACACAGAACAAGTCTCCTCGCAGGCTAACAAACCTGCACATTACCTCAACGCTTATCCAACAAAAGCTGAGAAGAACTAGCAAGTGTTAACCGGCGCTTCAGCATAGCCGCAACACTCTCCGGGGTACCTGTTGGCTTATTCCACGCACCAACAGGCCTCCCCGTAGGCTAGCAGACTTACCCCACGCTTATTCCAGCACAAGCTGGGCCGAGTCACCGGGCTACTACTGGCCTGTCGTTGGCAGCAACTATACTGGGGGACTCGTTCCGACATAGCAGTCCACCGGTAGAGTCCTCGCATCATCACATGCATTCATCCGGGTTTCAACCCGCCCCACATTCACGATCATATCAGAATGCATCGCCATCATGCATCGCATTACAATGCATCGCATTACAATGCATCGCATTACAATGCATCGCACTATGGTGCACACATTCCAATGCATCGCACTCAGTGCGCGCATCCGTCCGATGGCAGAACGCCCGGACGGAATCGCCTTGCTCTCAGATCCGTCCGATGGCAGAACACCCAGACGGAATCGCCTTGCTCTCCGATCCGTCCGATGGCAGAACGCCCGGACTGAATCGCCTTGCTCTCCAATCCGTCCGATGGCAGAACGCCCGGACGGAATCGCCGTGCTCCGATCCGTCCGATGGCAGAACGCCCGGACGGAATCGCCTTGCTCTCCGATCCGTCCGATGGCAGAACGCCCAGACGGAATCGCCGTGCTCCGATCCGTCCGATGGCAGAACGCCCGGATGGAATCGCCGTGCTCTCCGATCCGTCCGATGGCAGAACGCCCGGACGGAATCGCCGTGCTCTCCGATCCGTCCGATGGCAGAACGCCCGGACGGAATCGCCCGGACGGAATCGCCTTGCTCTCCGATCCGTCAGATGGCAAAACGCCCGGACGGAATCGCCTTGCTCTCCGATCCGTCCGATGGCAGAACGCCCGGACGGAATCGCCGTGCTCCGATCCGTCCGATGGCAGAACGCCCGGACGGAATCGCCGTGCTCCGATCCGTCCGATGGCAGAACGCCCGGACGGAATCGCCTTGCTCTCCGATCCGTCCGATGGCAGAACGCAGGGACGGAATCACCGTGCTCCGATCCGTCCGATGGCAGAACGCCCGGACGGAATCACCGTGCTCTCCGTTCCGTCCGATGGCAGAACGCCCGGACAGAATCGCCTTGCTCTCCGATCCGTCTGATGGCAGAACGCCCGGACGGAATCGCCTTGCTCTCCGATCCGTCCGATGGCAGAACGCCCGGACGGAATCGCCGTGCTCCGATTCGTCCGATGGCAGAACGCCCGGACGGAATCGCCGTGCTCCAATCCGTCCAATGGCAGAACGCCCGGACGGAATCGCCTGGCTCTCCGATCCGTCCGATGGCAGAACGCCCGGACGGAATCGCCGTGCTCCGATCCGTCCGATGGCAGAACGCCCGGACAGAATCGCCGTGCTCTCCGATCAGTCCGATGGCAGAACGCCCGGACGGAATCGCCTTGCTTTCCGATCCGTCCGATGGCAGAACGCCCGGACGGAATCGCCTTGCTCTCCGATCCGTCCGATGGCAGAACGCCCGGACGAAATCGCCTTGCTCTCCGATCTGTCCGATGGCAGAACGCCCGGACGGGATCGCCGTGCTCTCTCCGGTTACCGGCTGCCCCGGTTCCGTACCGCTGCGCCGGAGCCTCGGCCGTTCACGACCGGTCTTATCCGGCGGGTCACCCCAGCCAGCGGGTCACCCCGGATTCAGCCGACCGGTCTTATCCGGCGGGTCACCCCAGCCAGCGGGTCACCCCGGATTCAGCCGACCGGTCCTATCCGGCGGGTCACCCCAGCCAGCGGGTCACCCCGGATTCAGCCGACCGGTCCTATCCGGCGGGTCACCCCAGCCAGCGTGTCACCCCGGATTCAGCAGGCCCGGTCCTGTTCAGCAGCGGCTCCGCCAACTCTGCCCGATCAGGCTTCAGCAAGTCAGGACCGGTCAAACCCGGATCCTCCCCGGGCACCCACCACCGCCCGGCGCCTCATCACGCCCGGCACCTCATCCCGCCCGGCACCTCATCACTCCCGCCCAAGTCACATCTCCAGCACGAACTTGGGGGACTTGACAGTCGAACGCCCGGCAAGAGCCCAATCTCACTTAGGGACTTGGGGGACTGGTGGTAGTAGGGGTGACTCGGTCACCACCTACGCTTGGCGGCACATGATGATTAACTCCCCAAGTAAGATTGCACTCTTACTCGGGAACTTGGGGGACTTGTTGACAGTATATATGGTACACCGCCAAGCATGTTCGGCGACCTCGTGGACCGTGTAACCGGCATCATAGGTCCTACTTCCGGCATCTGGCAGGTAGACCAGCGCCCCGGCTACATCTCCATTGTTCCACATCACCGGTGCCGCACTCGGAAACAGTGCCACCGGGCGCCTGAAGTGGCTTCGTGAGTAGGGAATTATGTAATAGTGTAGTAAGCATCCCACATTGGAAACATTGTAGAGGAGGGAGCCTCCCTTCCCTATAAATAGGAGGCTTCCCCCTTAGTACAAAGGATCTTGGATCCAAGGCATTCCATGCTTGTAACCCGATGGCTTATTGGCTATTCCTACTGGATTCCAAGTGGACGTAGCCGTGCCCTCCGATGGCACGGCGAACCACTATACTCGCTGTGTTCTTTATAGCTTTATTATTATGCTTCTGCCAGGCCCAGGGTTTGAGCAGAAACATATAGATTAGAAAGAATGAGTTAGAATAAGTTAGAGTATAGGTTAGAAATAAGTTAGAAGTAATATGTATAAGTTAAAAAAAAAAAAAAAATTTAAAAAAATTAATGTTCACCTTCACTATTCACAGAAAAAAAAAATTTCGAGTGATCATACAATAACACACGAAATTTACAAAGTTACAAAGTAACACTTCATGAATCAAAACATTATAATTTCCCCGGCAACGGCGCCAAAAATTGATGGAGCTATAATCCAAACACAAAGTACCTGCCACTACCAGAAAAAAGCCCTTTACCGATGAAAAAAAAAAAAGGCCGACGACATACTATTTTCGTCGGCTATTCCCAAGAATGGCCGACGATTTTTTCTTTCGTCGTTAAAAATAAAAAATCGTCGGCTATTCCACAAGAATGGCCGACGATTTTTTCTTTCGTCCCTAAAAAATATTTTTCGTCGGCTATACCCCTAGAATGACCGACGAGTTAAAATTTTCGTCGCCTGTTCACTTAAAGTATAGCCGACGAAATCTTTTGAAAGTTTGGCCGACGAAATTGGAATTTTCGTCGGCTATAAGTCTTTATATTTTCAGATCTGGACAGTAGCTGCACATTAAAAAAAAACGAAAAAAAACGGGAGAAAGAGTGAAAAATCTGTGGGTATTGTTGAAATCCGTCCTCTCTTACATTGTGGAGCTGTATATAGGTACGTATATGTGTATATATGTTGATTTTGAGTTTTAGTTGAGTTGATTTTGAGTTTTAGTGATTTTGATATAGTAAGTGATTTTTTGTTTTGTTGTTGTTTTAGTGTTAGAATGTATGTATATATGTTGATTTTGAGTTGTAGTTGAGTTGATTTTAAGTTAGAGTTTAATTATGTGTTTTAATTTGATGTTATTTTAATTAGTGTTAAAATATATATATATATATATATATATATATATAAATATGCTAATTAATGGTTGTTGATAGTGTAATGAACGTAAATAATGGTTGTTAATTAATGGTATATATATATATATATATATATATATATATGAGTTGATGTTGATAATAATATATATTGTAATATATATGTGTTAATTAATTTCTTATTAATTAAAGTTATACATATATATTATTATCAGGCTATATATGGATCGAGATAAGAGTTGAATTTCACTTCCAAGGCATGACTGACGATACACTACAGGAGTTGTGGATTTTTTGCAGTTCGTCGAGGAAAATGCAAACGAGAATGAATACCATTATTGCCCGTGCAAGAAATGTAAGTGTCGCAGTGATATGTGTCGATTTCCGATTAGGACAGTATGGGAGCACCTAAAGAGTAATGAGTTTTGGCCGAAGTACAAACGTTGGATATATCACTGTGAGCCATCATTAGATGAATCGCATGATCATGGGCAGTTTTTTGAGGCGGGCAGTAGTAGTACATCCAACGATACAACAATGGCATTCGTCAACGACGTGTTTCCTTTTGAAAGCAGTGTACGTGGGGAACAATATATGCATGACCCGGTGCAGCCGTTCCACAAGTTGTCAACACTGCTGCCTTTGACAAGTACAACAAACTTATTGCATTGCAACAAACCCCTGTGTCTTCAAGTTCTGAGAAGACAGTTCTTCAAAGTGTGATGGAGGTAATGAGGATTAAAGTCGAGACAAAATCGAGCATCAGGCAAGTGGATGAATATCTACAGTACACTTCTTTGTTGTTGGAGGAGGGTCATCGTAATCCTACCAATCACCGTAAGGTCCGAAGTATCCTCAAAGATCTAGGACTTTCCTACATTAAGATCCATGCATGTGCATTTGACTGCGTTCTCTTCTGGGGTAAAGATGCAGAAGGGAATGACCTTGCTAGCCTTGACACATGTCCGATATGTTAGTCTGACCGATATAAGTTGACGGGAGCAGGCAATAGGAAACCTGTGAAAATGCTTCGGTATTTTCCGTTGAGAGATAGGCTTGAGCAGTTGTACATGGGTTCAACCCTTTCGGCACCATGAGTCTTTCATACAGTATATGGCCGGTGGTTTTGGTACCTTACAACCTTCCTCCGTGGATGTGCATGAAGAAGGAATATAATATGTTGACGTTGTTGATTACGGGGCCTGGTTACCCAGGGAAATGTCTCGATGTGTATATGAGACCATTGATTGAAGAGCTTAAGGTATTGTGGGACGTTGGTCATCCCACTTTTGACAAGTACAAGAAGGAGACGTTCCAGATGCATGCCATGGTTATTGGTACCATCAGTGATTTTCCTGCTTATGGGATGTTGTCGGGCAGCGTTGTTAGGGGATACAATCCAGAGTGCCTCAGCGATTATGGGAGCACCCCTCATTGCAACAAGATATGCAGAATGGGTCATCGTGTGTTCCTTCCGGCAGATCACCACTGGCGTTACAAGTCCGCCGCATTTGATGGAACCGAAGAACACGGTGGTCCTCCCAGAAGATGGACAGGAAGAGAAATTTTAGCAGTGCTTAATGAGTACGATTTTGGGCCCCTCAGCAATCATCCCGATATTGTAGCGGAAATACCTAAAAGACCTGAGGAGTACAAATTCTGGACACATAAGAGCATATTGTGGAAACTCCCGTACTGGTGTGAGTTGTTGATCCGTCACTTCCTAGACGTTATGCACATAGAAAAAAATATTTCTGAAAGTGTGGTGGGCACAACGCTGAACTTGGAGGGGAAGACGAAAGACGGTCCTAAGGCT